>OZ004712.1:41032062-42232062 GCA_963924515.1 Vespertilio murinus
CTCAGAGCAACTCCAGCAGTCATAAAAGAACTTCACGTGATGTAATTGTATCTGCTTCCAACTGCTCTGAATGCATTCTGGAGCTTTCGTTCTGAGTGAATAATTCTCCTGTGTTATTATCAGGCTTCCTGAAGGGATCAGATGGTCATTCATTTGGACATTTTCAAATCATCAATTAAAACTAAACAAATCCTATGATTTGATTTTAGCTTTAGTCTTTACTTTTTTTTTTTTTTTTTTTTTACTTTCTTATACTATGCATATGTAGACTGGCTGCAAAAACTCTCAGATTAATCAAAACCACCGTGTTCCCCCACAATTCCTGAAAATTGAAGAAGGTAAAAGAGGGCAAGTAATTTTTTAGTTTTATTTTCCATTGAAATAGATGAAAATAAAAATACATACTTAAGTCTATACCTGAGTTTGCCTGTGTGTGTTTTTTTTTATTTTTCCCATTTTATTTTATAATAGTGATTTAATGTGAATTATTTCTATTGAGATTTAGAAGACAGATTGAGCATTTTATATTAATTCTCAGTTCTGTCCCTATACCCACCTGAAATAACCAGATCTTCTCCCTCTGACACTTTAAATAAGAAACTCTGAAGCTATTCCTAGGATCTCACTTTCTTCACATCTCAAATGCATTCAAATGCTAGGTAGTCCATTACACACATCTCTAGCACCTCTTCAGTTCATTCCATCTTTACTTTCACTCGTGCAGGCTAGTGATAGGCCACATATATCTCCCTGCCTCCAGCTGACGTCCCAGGTCCGTTCTTCTGTTCTTGAGCAAAAGTGATCTTGTCAAACAAATGTTTCAAGATGTCACCCTCATCTTAAAAACCATTTAAAGTCTTATGCCTTGGAATAACTTACAAAAACCCTCATGAACCCTTGCCACGTGGCTCAGCTGGTTGGGGTATCATCCTGTACAACTAAAAGGTTGTGGGTTCTATCTCTAGTCAGGACACATACCTAGGTTTTAGTTTCAATCCATGATCTCCGCACATCTGGGAGGCAACCAAGCAATGTTTCTCTTGTACATCAATGTTTCTTTCTCCTCCCTTCCTCTCTTTCTCTCAACTAACTAACTAACTAACTAACTAAATAAATAAATATATTTTTGGGTGAGGCTTAAAACAAAACACAAAACCTCTCATGAATGGCTTCCTAACCTCTCTAACCTCAGCTAAAATATTTCACTTGTGTACCTTAGCTCTAGAATGCATTATAGCAAGTCCACAAACATTCAGAATAACATATTTGCATTCAATAGGTTAAAGGGCAAGAAATATATTAATGCCAGATTTTAGGAAAATTTCCCACATTTTATGAATTGCAAACACAGGAAAGTTTGTTTTATTTCTAAATATTGTGTTGATATATCTTATCAACATTTTAAAAGTTCCAGACTATGAAACTTTTATTTTGTAGTTCTCCCCTCTTCCTGCTCACAGTAGTTTTCTGAGAAATGTCACCCTGTCTTCTGACTTCCCTTATTATCCCATATGAGTACCCATCAGTCCTCTCCTCCAACTCTTCTGATATCTGAACCTAAGTTTCCTAATGATTTTCTGACCTCAGTCCTTGGGTGTGCAGGAGCAGCATATTCAAATCAATCCTAACACATTCTCAGTCCCCTTCTCTTGCTGTATACTGTAATCCGGATGTGTGCCTGCTCCTCAGTTGCCTAATTCAGTGAGTGGCTACACCCCTAGGCCAGCTCCCAATGGCCAGGCTCGCAATAGCTCCTCTCTTTCTAGTTTCCCAAGCCAAGAAGTCATCAGGTATCCCATGTCAGCTGTGTATACTTGATGGCTCTTCCATCTAATCCAGGTTCTCCAACGCTAATCTTTTGTGAAATACACACTCAGCCCTGCCTTTCCACATTAGCTAAAACAAGCTAAAAATGCCTGAGCCTGGATATCCACTATCTTTATAATTTAGCTCAATTTAAAAAAAAAAAATCTCGTCTTCTAAAATTCACTAGACAATGCCAATTTTTGTCAAGTGCAATGAATGTCTAACCAGATTAGTCACATCCTCATCACTTGGGAAGTTGTTAGAAATGCAAATTTGGAGGCCCTATCCCACACCTACTTAATCAGCTTTCTGGACTTTAACCAGCCAGCCATATGATCCTCATGCGCTCTAAAGCTTGAGAACTGATGCTCTGTTTGTCATTATTACAAACATCACATCCCTTTAAACCTCCCTACCTTAGTTCTAGAAATATGCTATGTCTGAAATGCTCTTCTACCTGTTTCTAATGCACATATTCTTCTTTCAGAAATCATTTAAAAAATGGCTGCTTCTTAAAACTTCTCCAATTCTCCCAGAAAGAACTAAATAATACTTTTTCCTCTCAAAATTGCTTTATTTATTTTAGCTTTTCTATAGTATAATTTGACTTATAATTAGTTAAAAAATAGGTTTGTTTCTCTTGATAAATTGAGTGCTTCATGAGATCACCAAAGTTGATTTTTCTTAGTAAATGCTAGCAGGAAAGGAGCCATATCTTGCTCAATAATCTTAACTGCTCTATAAAAGAATTAAATTATACATTTACATTTTGCTATTTTTATAGCAAATAATACAGTATTTACTAATCCAATTTTTTAAATATATGATTTTAGTTTTAAATATTCTCCCTTTTATAGAATATTTTAGTGGAAAAAATGAAAACATAGCATGCAAAGATTGTAACATGTGCACACAACTGATTCCTAGAAAGGCTAAAAGAATAAGTTGTAAAGTTTATGAACCAAGATTCATGGTCTATTAAATTTAAACTGCAAAGAATTAAAAAGTTTCTTAAGATAACCACATCATAAAATACATATAATTTGGTAAACATAAAATATATTCCTTCCAGAGTTTCAATTCTAATAGATTTATATTTTCTTTAAACAAAATTTATTTTCTCTAATAAAACCTAATATCACTTTTACAATCACTTGTTAAAGAAAAATAACCAATAATTATTCACATGTAGGATTGTTTCTACCATGATTTGTAGAGCACAGCACTTCAGATTACCAATCAATTAATATCCTAGAAAAACATCAATTAAAAGTTCATTATTGAATAATTCTGACCTAATTATGCATTAGTTGGCTGCTTGGCCTCAAAATTGAGACATTTGAAAACAATGGTGTCATCACAAGCCATGCATGATGATATGAGAAAGTCTCATCTCCTATGAAGGCAAATAATAGCTTTGCCATATTTTACACCATATCTATGCACAATAATATTTTTTAGTATCAGGAAATATTATTTTCCCTGTTTTATACATACATGAACCTTGGGCTGAGTTCAAAGGCCTGAGCAAAAGTCTTATAACTAGTAAATTTGTTTATTAAGTTATTTATTAATTGGTATATATATATATATATATATATATATATATATAATGTCACCTGTGAATGAGACTTGTCCTAGTTACAGGACATATGTTAGTCCCCTATAAGTTTAGCACCTGGTGAAGGTATAGGTTATGAGCACACAGTGATGAGTGCTCTCACAGTGTTCTAAGAATGCTAATAGAAGAGGAAGGTGATCCATAGGTGTGAGATTGAAGAAATCTTCTTACAAATAAGAGTTATGTAGGTAAAAGGAGGGAAACAGAAAAAAGAAAATAAGAGATTCTAACTGAAGAAAGCAGCATGTGCAGATCTTGGGCCCCTGATACAGCAATTTGGTACCACTGGAGCACATTTCAGCACAGGGGATGTGGGATGGAGAGATGTAGGCCTTAAATATAAATATGGAGATCACCAGCATAAAATGGTAATTTGTTATTATGGGAGATTAAATAACCCAGCATAAGTGTGCTGAGTGGGAAGAAAAACTGTTCAGCAAAGGAATCCTGGAAAGCACTGCTACTGGAATCGCTGGGGGAGAATAGCTAGATGCTACGAGGAGCAGCTAGAGTGGCAGTAAGAGCACCTGGAAAGCAAAGAAAGAGATCGTGGCTCCAAGTGCTATTGACCAAAGTGTTGCCATGACAAAGATGAATGATTATCCTTCCACTGGCTAGTGCACACATAGGAAGAGAAGGAAGCTGATAGAGTTTCAAACTGAGAACTTGTAATTTTCAACAAAGTAGGGGGCAAGACTCTCTATGGACAATGAGGGGCCCTATGGGTACACGGGTAGACGGAGAGGGCTAGAAATCATAGAATCTGACTCCCAGGAAAATTCTAGCATTATATGCAAGCATGCAAGAAGATAGATTTGTAATACTTAGGGTTGTTTGATAAATAATCTCAATGTCCTAAGAATGCAGTAAAATTTGTAATACCTTCAGGAAATCTTGGTACATACTTCTTGTTTTCCCATCACATAGTTTATTCAATTAACTCCATTGACATCATCATATCTTTGTTTATTTAGACTTCTGGTGAGTTTATCTTTCTGGGTTCCCAGGAATCTTGAGACACAATGAGATGGGTTTATAGTGCACATCATCAATGTTTATTTGCAACCTGTTAGCCAGGATGCCTCTCGTTATGCTATGGGGTACAAAATATGGCCTCATGGTGACCCAAATAAATATCAGGAAGCTCCTGCGGACCAGATTGGCAGCAACTCAAGCTCATTTGTTCTCATTGTCTCTTCTTACTGTTTCTCCACTCTGATTATTAAGAACCAATACCTTGGTATTTTAGAATACCAAGAAACTTCTTACCACTTAGGTGAATCTGCAAGTCATTCACACTCACTTCCATATGAAGCAAAAGTCCTCAATTGCTGTTTGTTACACCCATTGTCCATGGGAATTTCTGAGTCTTCATATCAGGAGCTGAGCTTCTGGTACCGGTTGTGGTCAGTCAGATTTTCTCCCTCTCAAGACCAGGGTGGCTCTTGCAGATGTGAGCGTAGATGAGCCTCCATTAAGGCCAGGGAGTCTCATAGCAAATTAGCTTGGGCCCCTCTGATATAGTACTTCAGATTCTGTCCTGCAGCTCTTCCTCCGGCCTAGTCAGCCCCCAAGGAACATGGTATCATGATCAGTTTCCAAATCAACTCTCTGAAAACAGAATGACTCTGCTATTTTGGCCATAATACCCAGGCAGAGGTTACGTTGTGTCTAGGACTCTATCCCTTTTGTGATTTCATTTAGGATTTAAATTTTTCTTCCTTTATTTTTCCAATTACTTAGAATCAGAGGGCAGAGGTTAGGAATCATATTTTATTTTTTTTTACCAAATCAGAAAGTCTAGGAACTTCTGTGATCCCTCAATTCCCAGCTGTCTTTAATTTCTTTATATCAATAGTAAATGCTTATATTACTCCCTCCTCCACCAAGAAAAAAATTAAAATAAAGCCCAACCTAATCAGACACTTTTGCTGCATACATTGAATATATCATATGATCAAAAGTATAGCAAAGTAAAATATTTTAGCAACATCAAACAGCACAATAATAACTATTCTTGCAATTTATATTTTCTACTAGGACAAGAAAATAAATGAAGTAGAAAATTCTCTGCCTAAGACTCTGTGCTAAGTATGGGACAATATACTATAAATGTAGTTCGACAATTCTTAGGTGAGTTGACTAATTTTGAGCTTCTCAGAAAATCATTCAATGTCTGATCACTCTAGCTTGCCCATAAAAAAAAATGTTCATTCTGAAGAGTGTAAGCACATCATCCTTAGGCTAGATCTAAGAGCTGAAGAAGAGAGTCACCATATTTGGTAAAGGAACATGGCATATAGGGAAAGGCTGCTGTAAATGACCTCTAATTTTACTCTGTGGGTATACATTTTAAAATTTTATATATATATATATATATATATATATATATATATTGATTTCAGAAAGGAAGGGAGAGGGAGAGAGATATATAAACATCAATGGTGTGAGATAATCATCAATTGACTGCCTCCTGCATGCCCCCCACTGGGGATTGAGCCCACAACCTAGACATGTGCCCTTGATCAGAATCGAACCTGGGACCCTTCCTTCAGTCCACAGGCTAACACTTTATCTACTGAGCCAAACCTGCCAGGGCTCTGTGGATACATCATCTATGTCAGTGTCCTGCCACTGTATTACACTGAGACAAGATATGTGGGTATACATCTTGTCTCAGAATAATACAGAGGCAAGACACTGACATAGAAAGGGTAAAGGGCATCCAGAGACAATGCCATGGCTCTGAGTCTTTCCCTTGCAATGATGCTAGACCTGGCAAAGACTCCATCCTCACAGCCCATGCACTAGGACCAGGGACATTGGTCCTGTCTCCCACTTCTTTCATGAGACCCCTTTGGGTTGCATGAAAGTTGAAGTCAATTTTTAGTTTGAATCCTAATTCCACCTTTTAGTTGTTGTGTGATCCTGAGTAATTTAATTATTGCTTCTAAAGGGTAGTTTCCTTATCAGCAAAACAGTGAGGACATTATTCAGATTGTTATAAAGGTTAACATGGTGCAAAGCATGAAGTAAATATTCAAAAAATATTCAGTCCTTCCTATTTCTTCTCATACTTTACCTATTTCTCCATTCCTGAACAGTCAGTAAGCACTTTGCGATCCATTCTCCAGATTAGAAGGCCAAAAATGATGGTAGATAAGGAAGTCAGCTTGAAAGACTCACTTCTAGCACACTATTTATCCAAACAGAAATTAGACCAAACCAAGAGTAGCCTCAGGTACGGTTCTGGTCAAAGAATGGTCAGAAAACCAATATAGCAACATAGGAAATCCAAACAGTTCAGATTATATATCCTAAATTAAAATATGAATGTGGTAAGTAGTGTTTCAAAACAGCAGGGAAAATCTCACAGTAAATGGTGGCAGAACATTTGGTTAGTAATTTGGAAAATTATATTAGCAATAAAAATGAGTTAAAGAGCTAAATATAAAAAATAAAACTATATAAATAACTAGAAGTAAACTTAAGTATTTATATTATCATGGAAGCAACAAGCAAAAGCTTGTTTTGAATTCGAAATCTATAAAAAATGATGCATTTAGCCAAATAAATAAATTTTTGCATAATAAAACACTTCATCAAAAGTAAAAGGAAAGTTAGAAATATATTTTCAACATAATAGAGTTCTTCTATTCAGTAAGAAAAGGAGATTAAGACAATAAGAAAATGTGTAAGGATACAACCAGGTACTTGACAAAGAAAGGAACCCAAACACTAATATATATTGATCTCATTATTGATCAAGTAAATATAAGTTATTGATCAAGTAAATATAAATTAAAATAGTATGTGAAGGTGTTAAATGTTTTGGGCAGAGGTGTGAGGAGATTAGCATATTTGTATCCACTGCAATAAATATGTGTTGAAACCAGTTTAGGGGTTTATTGTAAATATTATCCTTTCTATTGGCTTCAGGACACCTATATCCATCTGCTATTACCTTGTTGTTGATGTGTGTCGTTGCTGAGGATCTATGTCTCATTACTAAGGAGAGAGCAGAGCAGGACCCAGGCTGTCTTCTCACCTCTTCTTTCAATGCTGCTCTACAGGTATGCCCATTGCTCAGGCTGAAACATTAATGGTATAACCAAATGAGACTTACTGCATAGTGTGCACTTAGGAAGACAAATCTCACAGTGATCTCTACTGAATTCTGACCAGAAATTCAACACCTGAAAATTGGTTTTAATGAAATGATCAGATGTTCGGCAAGTTTCTCAACACAGTATAATATAGGATGGCAAAATTTGAAAAGAACAACCAAACTTCTAAATATTTAGCCTTGAGAAATTAGATAAAGATATGTCTACAAGTAGAACTTCATAAAATCATTCAAATAATATTGATAAATATTTAATTATGGGGAAAATGATCATACTATATCATTAAGTATTAAGCAGTTGCAAAGTTCTATGTATGGTGTGTTTCTAATTCTATAAAAACAACAAAACTAGGTCTCATAATTTTTTGAAAAGAGGTAATTCTCATAAGAGCCTCATCCCCTCTTGTTTTGTTTATTTTCACAATATTTTACACATCTGTGTCACTGCCTACTGTGGTCTGATGTTGAAAAAAGATCAGACCATTCTACTTTCTTATTTTCCATTCCCACACTCGGCACCTCCTCTTGACTTTTCTAACTGGCCCTTGTGTGCCTTGTCCTTTTAATTCATGATGACTGTCCCAGCCAAGCTTCCAAATAGAGTCCATGTGATGATTAGGTAACAGCAGCCAAAAGAGCAATTCTCTTAGAAAAAGCAGCATAAAGGAGTCAGGCTGAGCAGGCAGCAGCTAAAAGTATTTCTGCATAGTTTGCTGTCTCAAGAGTGTTCCGTAAGATACTTACAACGGACATTTCAAAATATATTTTATCAAATAAAACTTTATTCTTAAAATGGCATATGCTTTGTAGTCTCTCTAAGTGATTCCATTGTGATTGAAGGTTATTAATTTCAACATCCCATAGAAAATCTTCTCCAAATAATTCAGGATGTCTCCACTTACATGGGTAACTTTTTTCTATTGATAATATGGGAGCTAGGTATTGGGATTAAGGTAATTTCCATAATCCCTGTCATTCATTTAATATTTATATATTTTCAACAAATATATAAATGAAGCACTATCTAGGGAAGTGTTTGATTGCATATTACTTTATAGTTTCATGTGCAGCTGTTATAGGATAAAGAGTGATATTCAAAGATGAAAAGCTTAATTGGGGAGGTGAGAATATATTTACTAAAATGTTGATATGACTGTCGAGAATCTCCCAACTAGGTGATTCCAAGAGAGAAAAGAAAACATAAATTGAGTGCTTTATGAATGTGCAAGGACAACTTCTTATAAGATCAGAGAAACCATAATTAAATAATAAAGAATATCAAGGTGAATAGGAATGTGAAAACTTCTTTCCACAGCTTCCATGGCTCTCTATGATCGGGCCCTATCTCCTATTTTTCTTCTCCTTCATCCATGCTGCTTCCAGTTCTCTTGCCCTAGTTCAGATTCCTCAGCATTGCCCCCCTACATATTTACTTCTTACTCCTGAAGCTCTTCCCCCAGATTGTACTATCGTTTCTTTTCTGTCTTTGAGTTTCTGCTTAAGACACGCTGACTCTTGAGGTCTACCTAGTTACCTGATCTAGAGTGATCCCTGCTCCTTCACCTCTCAACAACTCACCAACTACAACCACCCATTATCTCATCACCATTTGTATTGCCTTTTGGACACTTATCACCATTGTTTGTTGGTATGTTTCCTCTTTTTATTATCTATGCCATTTTACTAAATTGTTAAGTATCAGTCAGAGCAGGGACATAGACTAGTTTGTTCACCATTTAAATCCCAGTACTTACAACAGTGTCTGGAACACTGTAGACACACTTAAATAGTTGTGAATTAATAACTCTATCTCAGACCCAGTACTACTTCAGCACAAAATGGTGAGGAAGTAATTATCATATCAACAAGTAACTTTTTAAATTCCTATATTGTGATCTTATAACAGTTCTTTACTATATACTTTGCCACCTCTGTATATTTCCTAACAACTCCTTTTTACTTTCTTCTTACCTCCCTTTTTTTCTTCCAACAAATATTTATGCTAGGCCAGTAGTCGGCAAACTCATTAGTCAACAGAGCCAAATATCAACAGTATAACGATTGAAATTTCTTTTGAGAGCCAGATTTTTAAACTTAAACTTCTTCTAAAGCCACTTCTTCAAAATAGACTTGCCCAGGCCATGGTGTTTTGTGGAAGAGCCACACTCAAGGGACTAAAGAGCAGCATGTGGCTTGTGAGCCACAGTTTGCCGACCACAGTGCTAGGCTTCAGATTCAGAAACAAACATGAAATAATTCCCACCTCTGGTGTTAATAGTTTAGTGAAGGGCTGATTTAGAAAATAAGGTAGTAATAAGCATTTTTAAAAATAAAATAAAAGCACAGTGATAGAACCTTGGAGCTTAGGATTTCACTGAAACACACACACACACACACACACACACACACACAGACACACACACATTGTTCAATATAATACTTGTTACTCTAGGCTGCAACAACATTTACTTTCTCTTTACCAGGTCAACATGAGGTAAACCTAAAGGTCTGGGGGGAAATGGAATTCAAGCTATAGCTTTCCCATATTCTTCAGTGAAAGAAGAGCTTCCTTCTGTTACAAAGACAACTTCATCCTAGCAGAGTGGCATAACTTCTATGCTAATTGCATTCCCTAAAGTGATGTCCAGAGGAGAGACCAGAAAGCCTGCTAAGGCTAGAGGGGCGTTAAGAGTAGATGCACTCTGGTAAGTGTCCGTGGAAACATGGTTTTAATACCTCTGACTTAATCCCCATCCTCCACCATTTTTTGGTCATTATTTAGAATTAAGAGATTATTGTTGTGACCAGCTCAGCCCTTTCATCATCTTTCAATAGTTTCTATTTATCTGAAGTTCTGTATGGAAATAATGAAAGAAAGAGCAAAATTGAGCCACTATGTACCCTGAATCTGACATTTTCTATTATAATTCCCAAGTCTTTGAACAGGTGCTTCCAGAAAGTACTGAAGAGTTAATAAAGACAAAAAAAAATATTTTGCATGAATTTCTTCCTTAAGATTTTCAATTATCTTCTTCAACTCGTTTGTAGAGTACAAACATATGAAAGTGCATGACAAGTAATCTCACAAGTAATCTTGGCAGAGTATTAGTAGATGCATGTGATATAATTGCAAAACTACAGGGATTTGACTAACAGTATGATCTAGGTAGGGCAAATGATACACTGTTCAGTATATCATTTATGTTCAGTTTCTCCATCTGTAAAGATAACAGTTATCAACTTCAAGGGTTATGTAAGAATTAAAAGAGAATGATTATTAAAAGCACCATTTTTTATTTAGACAAAATTAGAAGATATAGTCACAAAGGTACTTTGTCTCTGCTTTTCACACTTTATTTTAATGGTACAATCACGGGTGGCTGTTTGTCTCTTCTCTACAAGTGGTATTTACAGCTTGGAAAAAAAAGTTGCTTTTATAAAGATTGGATTTGCCCATTGTTTCCTCTTTCTACATAACTATTGGCATGCAAGCTGTACATTTAGATTATTTTAATTGACCCACAATTTTGAGATAAGTTATTTATAGAATGTACATTTAAAAAAATTTGAGAGCATAAAAGCCCATTTGTAGCTAGAAACATTAGTAATGAGATTTCACATGTGGCCTCAGCCCCCTCATTGGAGAACACTTGATTCTGAGAGCCATTCTGGTAGATGGACCTTACTCCACACTGTTGATGCACCCAGGGGCAGAAACTCTTGGATGTTTTATCGTAGAGTGTGGCCCTGTTTTGGTAGTTTTAGGTGTTCTGACAGAAGTGTGTAAGAACAACCAAATAACTCCTCTCAGTCCCAAATTCCTTGGTTTTTACAAACAGTAACTTGAGTTCTTCTCCATGGATAGAGTGTTTCATGTTCCCTTGAGTGTCTCACACCCAGTAATGTGAATAAATGTGTGTTTTGTTTTGCTTAAGGATATGACTTACTCATTCTAGACACAGTAAATTTTTAGCCTATGTTTTTCTAAAGCATACTCTTAGACAATGAAAACTTTGTGTACACCCCAACACACACATACACCTAATATCTATGCACCTCTGTTATTTTATCCTTATAAATATGACTCATAGTAGCTTGCTGTAGTATAGAAGATATGTATAAAGTGGATAAATCCTGATAATCCCATAACGCTGCAGGGAAGATAAATTGTTTGTTCAAGAAACTAACTGCTAAAACTTTTGCTTTTAAGTTTGCAAATAGTAGAATGGAAGCTTCCTGAACTTTACTTTGCTGTACTTTACACTCCACTTCTTTTTCTGTTCATGGAAAAAAAAAAAAACCAATGTTGACATCCCATGGCCAGGTGGGTCTTGGACAATTATTCTGAGGACTGATTGGTGAATCTGTTTTGTAGGGATTACTGAAATTACTTAAAAACATCTTGTGTTCTAATGCAGTGGCCGGCAAACTCATTAGTCAACAGAGCCAAATATCAACAGTATAACGATTGAAATTTCTTTTGAGAGCCACATTTTTTAAACTTAAACTTCTTCTAACGCCACTTCTTCAAAATGGACTCACCCAGGACTTGGTATTTTGTGGCAGAGCCACACTCAAGGGCCAAAGAGCTGCATGTGGCTCCCAAGGCGAGGTTTGCTGACCACTGTTCTAATGTTAGCAGTTAGTGACTTGCTATCTAGAAAAACTGAGGGCACTGCAAAGGGTTATAACTATGTCAGAAGATAAGAAGGCATCTTGGAAAGGGGGTATGCTCAAGGAATGAGGTCAGCTGTGGCAGATGGACAGATTTCTGTGAAGGTCTTTTCATTTACAGCCCATAAAAGTACTTGAACCAGGGAAGCAGAAACCCTGAGCATTGCAGTGGTCTGAGCAAAATAAGCTGTCTTAATTTCTATGTTTAACATTTGCGTTAAAAGTTTTAAAAATGAAAGTACATGTCTCTACATGCCAACATTAGCATTAATATACAATGTTTAGAATACAGAAAATATGTTACTGAGGAACCTACCTATTCACTATTAAGATGAGTCTTAAGCAGTTTGAGTAAGTGGCCTCAGGGAAAGGAAGTAGCTGGCATTGCCCGATCGTGTTCAAACCACACCTTTTATCTTTGTCTGGAGGACTATTGTGGTCCGACTATACGCATCCCCAGTTATTCAAATGTTGAAATCTTAATGCCCAATGTGAAGGTATTTGAAGGGGAGACCTTGGGGAGGTGCTTAGGTCTTGAGGGTGGAGGCCTCATGAGTTGGATTAGTGATTCCACAGAGACACCCTTGCCCATTCCTCCATGTAAGGACAAAGCAAGAAGGTACCTGCTTACCAGGAAGAGGGCCTTCCCTGAAGCACAGTCATGCTGGCACCTAGATCTTGGACTTATCAGCTCCCAGAGCTATAGGAAATAAATTTCTGTTTTTTTACACACTTCCCAGTCTGTGGTATTTTGTTACAGCTGCCTGAGTGGACAAAGTACACCAGGGACAATTATTTTGCCAGAACTGAGTTTCTGGATCCTTTTGTCTTCTGGAATTCTTAGCATTGCTTCATAATCATTTCAAGCAGTTTTGACTGGGCAATGGGTGTGTGTGAGAAGAAATGGTGAGGAAAAGCATTTCTTTAAGATCAAAGAGGAAGATCATTAGAATTATTCCTATGGATGATTGTTAACAGAATATATGTTGTAAAACACCTTCAGGGCCATTTCCAAAAATCTATTCTGTATTCTTAAAGAAGAAAATATTTTTTCCTGTCTAGGTTTACTTCAATTATTGAAATACTCATGTACTTTATAGATAATTTGGAATGTATTAAATGCAAAGCAAGTATGAAAAAAGGAAAAGGGTGTGACAATTAGCTACTGATAGAAATAAAGTATTGGAGAGATAGGCAAATAACAAAAAAATCAATTAATGTTTCTCCAGGCATATAACTGAAGAATTGTGACCTTGTAGAAAATGTATATAACTATGGATTGCTCCTCAGATAGTCAGGGACTAAGATAAAAAGAGGTGTCATATTTCAGGTAAAGACAGGGCCTTACATCTTACCCTTTCAATAAAGTCAAATGCATAGTTTGACAATGCATAGTAAAGTAATCTACACTAATAAAAGAGAGATATGCAAATTGACTGTACCTCCATGACACCCACAAAGCCAATCAGGAGTGAGAATGCAAATAAACCCAACCAAAAATGGTAGGTTAATTTGTATACACAGTCGTGGAGCAACCAGGCCAGTGGGACACCTGCTAAGAGGGAGAGGATTGGAGGGCAGAAGAGGGAGCTACCGGAGCAGCACTCTGGCCTGAGTGGAGAAGACTGAAGGCTCCAGCTGGAGCGAAGGCCTGGGTCCCAGTGATGAAGGAAAATCAGTGCCAGCAGCCAGAGGAAAGAAAGCCTATTGCACAAATTTTCATGCAACGGGCATCTAGCATTATATAACAGTAGTTTTAATCTATTGTCCTACCTACACTGTTATTTTTAATGATGTTTTATATCCTTTACATGTCATAGTACTTGAAATGGGGCAAAGTAGGTTTACAGTTGTGAGTACACAAAACAGTTTATTCTTCTATTGTTATTTACTCATACTTTATTGTTTTCCATACGAGCAACTGTAGACCTACCTTTATTCTACAATGTATTTTAGAAAACATTGTTGAGGCCTATATTTCTATGCCCCTAAAGTATATGTGCTCTTTTGCTCCCACATTTCTACTTTTCTAAAATTAGGGGACACCATAAAAAGTCTGACAAAAAAAGCTGCCTGGCCCCAGTCAAAAGAAGTGGTTGGCATGGTCTGATCATGTTCAAATTTGTTTGAGAAGAGACAGCTCTGATCACCTGACTGCAACCATGGTAGGGTTGGTTGTATCACTAGAACAACATGTTGGATTCTAATTTATACTTTTATTGCTCATTGTCATTGAAAATATTTTCTAAGAGGTTGCATTGGGATAAGAGGCAGTATAACACACAGGTTATCACCCTGCTTCTGCGGCTAGATTTCCTGAATCAAAGTCCAGGCCCAACCCTCACTGGGTCTGTGGCATGGCCATAGGCTTGCTCTCTCTAAAATGGAGAAATGGAATACCTACCTCATTGGGTCACTGTGAAGATGACAATGAGTTAATCTATGCAAAGCCTTTTTTTTTTAATAATAATACTGGCCAAACCTTTTTCTCATTTGTTCAACAACTATGTATAAGGTTTTTTCTGTGAGCTAGGGACTTTGATGCCTGCTGGAGATAGAGAGATGGATTAGGTAACTAAGATATATTTGGCACTCACCTTTAGTGTCTATGCAGAAATAAATCGTGTTGGATAATGATAAGTGCCTTAAAGACAAATAGGGAACATGGTCTGTGACTGGAAGGGAACTGCCCTCATTAGGGTAGTCAGAGAAAAACTCTTAGAAGAGGTGACGTTGGGCTGAGATTTCAGTTGTGACAAGGAACAAACTATGAGCAGATGTGAGGAAAAAGGTCTTTCCAGGCACAGGAACTGTGGAGCACCAAGGATCACAGTAGAAAATAAGGTCACAGTCTTGCCCAGAGCTCCACCGTTTTGACTGGGTTATGGGGATTGGGAGTGTATTCTGAGGACTGAGTGAAGTCAGCCAGAGGAGTCTAAGCAGCAGAGTTATTTACAGTTAAGTTACCATTTTGAATGATGTGTGGGGAGATAGATAGGCATGTAAAGGGAGGTCTTGGGATTAGTGAGGTAATTCAGAGTGGTAGATTAAAAAAAAAAAACACGACAAATAATATCCTTGCATGTTTAAGTAACTAAAAGAAGTTTAGCCCAGCTGGGCCCTTGGAAGGTATAACCTGTACATATAAATAGCCACATTTTTCGAGTTCCATAGACCTTGCCTTATTTATATCCAGGTCCTTCAAGGGAGAAAGTTTAAGATGCTGATCAAAGAACCAAATTCTATCATTGAGCACTTGCAAAGCCAGTAAGAAACATAGGAAACATTTGCTTATGTGTATGTGTATGAGCAGAGGGAATTTAATGTGGATAGTTAGTTCCCAGGAGGTGGGAGAGGCCTGAGAAGCCACCCAAGGGAGAGTGAGATACACCAAAGATCAGCCACAGCAGGAAGCCACTTTCCCATCTGAAAGGGAAGAAGCAGCGTTCCTGGAATTCAAGAGCTGGAGTCACCAGGAAAAGTAGAACCAGACCAGGCTTGCTTATAGGAGCTAAGGAAGAGGGGCAACTTCTGCCAGAATTTCCTTGCCTGGCAGAGACAGAGGGGAGATATCCCCCAGCCTTTTAAATCTCTCAGCAGTGCTCTCATTGGCTGAACCCAGCTGGAACCCCACCCAGAACCACAGCCTGTGGCGGACCAAGGGACAGGGAATCTATTGCATTACAGAGCAGAGCCAGGGAAGGGCATGGAGTGGATCTGGGGGCAAACAGCATGAGTGGGTGAATGGAGGGACCAAATAAGTTTGGGAGCCGGGAAGCGGAGTGGAAAGAGGCCCAGAAAAGGAAGGCTGTCAGAAGTTAGCTTAAAAAGATAAATAGGGGCTAAATCGTGCATAAAGGGCCTTATCTACGCAGTTTGGAATTCTCATTCAGGATTCACTGAAAACTGATGAGGTGTATGATTTATAAAAATTACTCTAGCTACAGGACGGATCATGTAAAGACCAGTGTGAACTTAGAAGGGCTCCGGGTGGCTAACTGGGCTAAAAAGGCAGAGCCTAGCAGCCACTTCTGTACAGGGGACTCGCATGCAAACTGCACTTGCTGAGAACCATGGGAGAAGCCTCTGTGCTACTAGTAGACTGCCTATCTGGGTGCTACACTGTCTGTTCCTGCCCTCTGAGCCAGCCCTTGTGAAAGAGTTCTTGGGCCAGAACTGGTTTGGCTCAGTGGATAGAGCATCGGTCTGCGGACACTGAAAGACCCAGGTTCGAATCTGGTCAAGGGCATGTACCTTGGTTGCAAGCACATCCCCGGTAGAGAGTGTGCAGGAGGCAGCTGATTAATGATTCTCTCATCGATGTTTCTAACTCTCTATCCCTCTCTCTTCCTCTCTGTAAAAACTCAACAAAATATTAAAAAAAAAAAAAAAAAAGAGTTCTTGGAATCTTGGTTCAACCTATAGGACTGAGGCTTTCCTAATCCAATCAAAGCTGCCTGCAGCTCTGACCAATCAGGAACCAGGGGTGGGGACTTCTGCCTATATAAACCAGCTGTTCTAGTTCAGGAAGCACACTTTTCATAGAGGTCTGAGAAAAGGCAACTCCCAGCCGAGACCAGCAGAGAAGAGCACACCGTGGTGGAGCCAACAATCACCATGTAGCGGAGCTGCCTAGCTGAAGAGGTGCTTGGGCCGCAGGGCTGCCTGGTCCGAAGCAGGCTGTGTTATTTTCACAGCTGCACTATCTAGTTATTTCACAGCAGTACTGTTTTCACAGGCATGTTGTGTTACTGGCAAGCTGTTTGCACTAAATAAAGTGTTCTTCTTCACCATTCCCCAAACTGAGGATTTCTGAACGTGTTGAATAGACACCAGCAGCCATTGGTTGACACCAGCCACTATAAATGCTTCCCTTTATGATTGACCTGCCATGAAGGATTTTATGATTGGCATAAGGGGATGTTATAAACAAATGTAAATTTCTTGAAATGAGTTATGTTCAAAATAGATGGTTTGGCCTTCTTGAAGGATCAAGGAATGCAGAAAGTCCCTCCTTGAAATCCTTCAGAGAAGAGCCCCTATCTGATAACCCTGTGCTCTTGCAATTCCTTGAGGATTTCCTTGGGTTACCAGACTAGGTCCTGGCACTAGAGTACTGGTTTCCTTTACCTCTGGAGACCCCTCATTAAGGCGAATTTAGGGAGTCTCAGAAACAAACCGGGGATGCCACCAACCCACAGGCAGGTGACAGGGCAGTTTCATGTTCCCAAGTGCTAATAAATGTTTTCATGTGAGTCTGCATTCAGGATAAGACTAGCTTTCATAGTTACAGCTCGATGAGATTATGTGCTCCCATACTTCTAACCATTGTGAAGGGCAAAATGCACTGGACAATTAGGGACATGATTTTATTGGGGCTATTGTATTAGGGAGAATTTTTATTAATGATGAAATTATCAAAGAAAAGGAAGAAGGCCTAGATTTTATTTTTTAATATAATTTATTGATTTTTTACAAAGAGGAAGAGAGAGGGGGAGAGATTTAGAAACGATGAGACAAAACATTAATCAGCTGCCCACAACCATGGTACATGCCCTTGATTGGAATCGAACCTGGGACACTTGAGTCCACAGGCCAATTCTCTATCCACTGAGCCAAACTAGTTAGGGAAAAGGCCTGGGTTTTATAGAAGCAACTTTAGGGATTCTTGAAGAAGGTTGGAGACTAGACTTATCTTGGACTATGCAGAGCAGGATGGTTTTTTAATGTTTCTTAGAAGACAAAAGAGTGTAAAATGTCAAAAATAAAACAATTGATGTCTTCATCACCCTTGTATTCTAGGAGCACAGGACTCAAGTAATGTTCAAAATTGTCACCATTGAAAGTTATAAATTACATTGGCCTTGGTCATGTTGCAACACTAGGAAGTCATGATGTTGGCCTATAGAGAAAATGAGGCAGTAGAGAAGGAAAGAAACTGATGGAGTGGAGGAATATTTAGTTGACAGAAATAAGGGGACTTGATAATTAATTAGAGAAATGAGACTCAAGGATTAAGTGTAAGTTTCTGGTTTAAGAAATAGGTAATTGGCAAATACCTATAATTAAATTACCAAGCATGGGTAAGAAACAGATTTGAGAAGAAATAATGTTAAGTTAGATTTCTGTCTTTGTGATGTCTACAATGTTTCACTAACCTGAGGTGTCTGACACCTAGATGCCTCTGAAGCATTTGCAAAGAAATCATAACATCAAAGTTGAGTGTGGAAGTAAGTCACACAACAAGGATCACTTACTTTTCCCATTTTCTAACTTGAGCCAGTCACTAGAAAATAGATGGCTTAGAGCACATCTTTCTTTCTAAAAAACATTAATAATGCTGATAGTTTCAATGAAGAGCTTACTGAAATTAGTTGATGAATTACTAGAAGCAAGAGAAGTCAACTCAGAGTATTTGCACAATTAAAAATTATGCAGAAATGCTAAAACCCAGGTTTCCCGAGAGTAAATGCAATCTCTCCATGCCCTTCAGGTTTGCCTTCTGTAGTCTGGTGCCGTCAGTGGTCTTGATGCTTTGCACTCTCTCTGCCCCACCTGGCAGCACACATCTACTTATGGGTTGCTGAGAGACAAAATAAATCATTTTTTTAATGTAAAACCAAAACTCATTCCTCCCATAAAACATTTCTGCAGAACAAATCTGTGTAATAAGACTTAAAAATACAAACAGCTCAACCAGAGGGCCTGACAGAGGAATTGCAGGCTCAGACTCATTGGCTAATGACAAATCACAGTCACTGTTACTTTAAAATATTGCCTGTTGAGTGAGGTTTTCGGAGAACATTAGCATCTAATTATCTAAATGATAATTCAATGTGCTGGTGATTTCAGCTGTGTCAATATGCAATGTGTGGTGTGAAGAAAAAACGATTTTGCATGCAGAAAAAAAGAAGTCTGAAATAATGGTCAGGAACGTGGTTTGAGTTCCAACTGTAACCAACCAGCCTTATGACCTGTGCATGAAACTTAAGCTTGGGGATTTGATTTCCTTGTCTCTAAAAGAGAGACTTCAATTTTTTATTTCATACTCTTAAAATTCAGATTGTTCTAGTCCAATCTAAACTAAAAAAAAAAAAAATTAAAACAATAATTTCACACTGGTGCATTTAGATTTGATATTTGAAGAAACTTAAGCAGATGTGTTGATGAGAGTTTTATTAATATGAGCACACATGTTCACACCTATTTTGACAAAAAGATGATTTTGGAAAATATGTGAGAGCTTGGGAGTGAAGAGAAATGGGAGTGATTAGATATTGCTCATTGATCTTTGTGCTATGAATTGTGTACCTCTATTATCTGTCATGACCCTCTCCATCAATGGAAGAACTCATCCAGACTCCTTTCTCTTATGCCCTGGAGCTTTGGCCACACCTCCAGGTGGGTGATTCCAAACTTGGAAACTTTACTCTCTTACTCACTCTGTAGTTACACAGCTACATCTGGTCTAGAAGTTGGAAAAGCAAAGTTAAAAAAGACTAAAAGAGGAAACGGGATACCCAAGAACTGTGGCACAACCACCAAAGGTATAACAACATATGTGTAATATGAGAGAAAAAAAAAACCAACAGGAGAAAAAAAAGTGTCAGAAGAAATATTTGAAGCAATAATGACTAAGAATTGCCTCAAATTAATGTTAGACATCAAACCACAGATCTAGGAAGCTCAAAGGGCACCAAAAAAATAAACATAGGCATATCATATTCAAAGTTTAGAAAATCAAAAATAAAGAAAAAAAATTGAAAGAAGCCAGAGGGGGGGGGGGGAACCCACTTTACTTATCGAAGAGCAATATAAGAATTACATCTGACTCCTCCTCCAAAAACCATGTAAGCAAGGACAGAGGGGAGTGAAATTAAATGTTGAGACAGAGGAGGCAGTACAGGGGGGAAAAACAATCTAATTTTTGTTTTTAACCTGAGACATTATTATTCAAAAATAAAGGAGAAATAAAGAGTTTCTCAGAACAACAAAAACTGAGGGAATTTGTTGCTAGTACACCTGTGTTGCAAGAAATGTGAAAAGAATTTCTTCAAAGATATGGGAAATGACATATATATCTGTGTTATTGATTTATATATCTGTTACATATTGATTTCAGAGAGGAATAGAGAGGTAGAGAGAGATAGAGATAGAAACATCAATTATGAAAGAGAATCACCAATTGGCTGCAACCAGGGCATGTTCCCCTACCAGAATTGAACCCAAGACCCCTCAGTCTGCAGGCTTACACACTATCCACTAAGCCAAATAGCCAGGGCTATAATATATGTGTTTTGAAAATATTTTCTCCCAGCCGAAACCGGTTTGGCTCAGTGGTAGAGCCTTGGTCTGCGAACTGAAAGGTCCTGGGTTCGATTCTGGTCAAGGGCATGTACCTTGGTTGCGGGCACATTCCCCGGTAGGGGGTGTGCAAGAGGCAGCTGGTTGATGTTTCTCTCTCATCAACATTTCTAGCTCTCCATCTCTCTCCCTTCCTCTCTGTAAAATATCAATAAAATATATTTTTTAAAAGAAAGAAACTATTTTCTCCCAGTCTATAGCTTGTCTTTTCATTCTCTTGATATTGTATTTAGCAGAGTAGAAGTTGTTACTTTTAATGACATCTAGCTTACAAATTGGTTTTTTTCATGGATCATGTCTTTCGTGTCCTATATAAAAGTAATCACCAGACTCAAAGATTTCCTCCTGTTATCTTCTTGGACTTTTATAGTTTTCCTTTTCATCTCTACTCCCACTGTTGTTCAAAATTCTCATAAATGTCCACCCTGAGTCTCCAGCCATTTCTCAATTATAAGTCAGGTCCCCCTACCCCAGTAGTGGCTCATGTGGAGGTTGCTGTCATGTGTTTCCTTTTCCATCAGCCATAATTCTCTCTATCCCTCTGTCTCCAATGCAGAGGGAGGGGGAAGGGGCAATAGTTTGCCCTGTGACCTGACTTGTTTTACTGATCTTAACAGATCTCTCGATTTTTTTTTGTTTGTTCACTTTCTTATTTGTTATTAGGATGAAGTGGTAACTTCCAAGCTCCTTACATGATGAACCAGAAATTAAAAGACTGATTGTGCCCTAGCTGATTTGGCTCTGTGGACAGAGCTTCTGCCTGTGGGCTGAAGCATCCCGGGTTCTTGGTATGGGTTCAATTCTGGCTAAGGGTACATACCTCAGTTGCAGGCTCCTCCTTGGCCCAGGCCCTGGTCAGGGCTCTTGCAGGAGGCAACCAATTGATGTGTTTCTCTCAAATGGGTGTTTCTCTGCTTTTGTTTTGTTTTTTCTCTCTCTGAAAATCAATGGGGGGAAAATCCTCAGGTGAGGATTAAAAAACAACACACACAACAAAACAAATAAAAGGCTGAATGTATTGTGTGTGTTTTTTAATACTCACCCAATGACATTCTTAATTTTTAAATATATTTTATTGATATTTTACAGAGATGAAGGGAGAGAGATAGAGAGCTAGAAACGTCGATGAAAGAGAAACATCGACCAGCTGCCTCTTGCACACCCCCTACCCGGGATGTGCTCTCAACCAATGTACATGCCCTTGATCGGAATCCGACCCGGGACCTTTCAGTCTGCAGACCAACATTCTACCACTGAGCCAAACCAGTTTCGGCAATGACATGCTTATTGATATGAGAGAGAAAGAAAACCGTCAATGCAAGAGACTAACATTGATCATTTGTCTTCCCTTACGTGCCCCAATGGGACTGAACCTTAGGTATGTGCCCTGACTGGAAATCAAACCCACAGTCTTACAGTGTATGGGATGATGCTACAACCAACTGAGCCACATTGGCCAGGACTGAATGTGATATTTTTAAATTGCAATTTTTAAAAAACAATTTTATTTAAAAATGTTGAGCTCATCTGTCATAATGATGACCAGCGAGAAGAACACCTCAGTTAAGATCCCAGAAAACTGGACTTTGCTCTCTGTCATCTTCTGCCTGAGGCTGTGAGTCAGTGGGCCTAACCACCTCACTCTTCAGGTCTGCTAAAGGGACATTGAGCAGATTAAGGTTTCTTTCTTTCTTTTTTTTTTTTTAGATGTAAGACATCTTTGAACATTTGGTTCAGTTTATGGATACAGATCCCTCAGCTAAAGATGCCAATCTGTGGCAGACCTGCTGGCCCTCGGTGTTTTTTCACAGGTCAGTTAGAAGACTATCTCTAAGCCTTTTTGACAAATTCAAAGTTTCTAGCTGTATGCACACTTCAAACTCAGTTATTTCAGGGTGAGTAAAATACCACAAAATGAGTAACAGTAACTAATATTTATTAAGCACTTATAATTTCCCACATGCCTAGTGCTTGGTATGAAATATCATTTTGTCCTCATCATAGTTTTTAGTATGAGCAACTCCTAGTTTGCAGGATGTATTCAATGCGAATTCTGTGCCAGGTGATGTGCTGAGTAAATCCTCCTAACAACCCTACCAATGTTTTCATTAGAGTTAGTTAGTCATTTATCAGGCAAACGGGGACACTTTTGAGAATGGAAAGACTCATTAATAGTTAGACCAGACAACAAGCATAAATAGAGATCCTCAGGGGCACACTGGGGTATATGGTCTCTAGTTATCACCCTTATTTTACAAAGGAGAAAATGGAGACATGAGAAGCAGAGTAGCTTTACTGCAGCTACAATATGTGGACAGCATTTGACTCAAGGAATATTGGACTCCAAAGTCTAGCATTTAATCACAACATGCTGGTATAGATCAGTGGTGGAACCTATGATGACTTTCCCAAGGGTCTATACTATCTAATAAAAGAGTGATATGCAAATTGATTGTCACTCCAACACACAAAATGGCTACCCCCATGTGCGCACAAGATAGTCACCACCAGATGGCCAGCAGGGGAGGGCAGTTATGGGCAATCAGGCCAGAATGGGAGGCAGTAGGGAGGGACCAGGCCTGTAGGGGAAGGCAGTTGGGAGGGACCAGACCTGCAGGAGAAGACAGAGGTTAACAGGCTGGCAGAGGAGGGCAGTTGGGGACTATCAGGACTGCAAAGGAGAACAGTTGGGGGGGGGGCACAGGCCTGCAAGGGAGGGCAGTTGGAGGGAGCAGCCCAGCAGGAGAGGGCATTTAGGAGTGACCAGGCCAGCAGGGTAGGGCAGTTGGGGAAGGGGGGGGTGGACCTGGACCAGCAAGGGAGGGAAGTTAGGGACAATTGGGCCAGCAGGGGAGCAGTTAGGAATTAATCAGGCTGGCAAGGGAGTGTTTAGGGGTGATCAGGCTGGCAGGCAGAAGCGGTTAGGGGCAATCAGGAAAGCAGGCAGGCAAGAGGTTGGGAGCCCAGTAGTCCTGGATTGTGAAAGGGATGTCAGACTGCCCAATCCCGGCAGTCAGACATCCCTGGAGGGGTCCCAGATAGGAGAGGGTGCAGGCTGGGCTGAGGTGCGCGTGCACACACGTGCACAAATTTCATGTACTGGGCCTCTAGTCTTCACATATTCTTCTAGTGTGTGTCACCAACCTTTCCTTTAAAGGTGAATTGCCCTGCACTTGGCCATGTACTAACATCAGTAATTTTAGAGGTAAGCTAATGCAACCTTAAAGATCTATGAAAACGAGGATTATCCTTCACTAGAAATGCTCACAATGGCAGATTTTTTTTCCTAATTACCTTTTGAAATTCCAAAAATGTCAAACTGATTACGGTGTATGCCTTTTTTAAAACATCACATGCACTGAAGTTATTTTCGGATAATGAGCAATTTTAACCTGCCTTAATAAAAGCTATTCACAGGGCACTTTAGGAGGGGATCTACATATAAGTAGTTTTACTAAACCACCTCCCCCTTCAGTGGCATTTATTCAAGAGTATGCAAATTCTTCTAAAACTGGCAGCTAAATTTAGAAGTCAGAATAGTATAGTTATGGACTTGAGTAAATTTTCTGTTTTTTAAAAAAGAATATATATATATGATAAAAAGAAAGTAAAATTGAATTTTGAATTACATACCTATGTGTTAATAGCATACAAAGATGTGCCAAGTTTCAGGTTTGAATTCAAGTTTACAAATTAAATTAAATTTTAATGAGATTTATTTAAGTCATTTCAGTCAATAGGAGGAAATATCACAAGATGTTTTAAAAGAAAAAAATGTTTAAGGAATTCTTTGTTAAGCATAGTTTGCTTAACCATTTAAGCAAAACGTAGTAGGAAAATTTTATGGCAATACTGCAATTATAAAAGCCACTTGAAAATAAGCCTCTGATATGATAAGAGATTTTTATGATGGGCCAACAAGAGAAATAAGAACCTATAGTACAATATAGGTAAGATCATTCAAGAGACTGAGGCATTCATGACTTAGTCTTTGAGATGGAGAGAAGTGGGCTCACTCCTAAGTTCCCATAGTTCTAATAAGTCTTTCAGAAACATTCTCTGCCCCCTTTCTGCTGTAGATCTGCACTTCCTGAAACCCTGCCAATATTACATAGTGCTCACACTCTCAAACAGGGGCCGGCTTGTGGAGGCTCAGTGCTATCTGGTCTGATGGAGGCAGCATCGTGCAATATTTTCTCTTGGGACTTTGTCTTCTGTTCTGCCACAGGTTTCTGCTTCTTCCAAACAGTGAAGAAATAGATATCTAAACAATCAATCAGGGAACAAGAAGGGACTTACATATGACTTCCTCCCATGGTCTTTCTGCCCTTAGGTAACTTACCTTGTCTATCTTTTTAAGATATTATGATTTTTCTCCATGTTACTCCTAATGTCTTTTTCTCTATTTCTAGAACTATCTTGACTTAATTACATTCAAATAGTCTTTAAGGAGTTATGTTTACATTGAATGCCCAAGGTGCCCTCTTGACCACCTTCATTCACTAAGGTAGGACTTATGGATGTCTGCTGTGGTACAGGCTTTCTGACCCTGGGGAGTCAAGATGGACAGAAAATAAAACAAAATAAAAATCCTGCCCTCGGGAAGCTTAGACTTCCACCACTTCCTGTATAAAAGCACTTAATCTTGTTTCCTTCCCTTCTATGTGCACAGGGCTTCTCCACTGTATAAAATCCTTTCTGATCCTGATTCCTCACTCTGGTCAACATAATTTCTTGTTTTAGTTATTTTTTCTTAAGGGCTACTTCTATTGAAGGTCCTGGAACACCTGACTGTCCATTCTGTTACATTAGGTCTCTCTCTGATCCAAGTTTTCCTTCCTTGCCAAAAAGCACAGTTTGCTTGGAGTTAGTGAATCTGCTGATTCCTAGAGATCTTTGGATCTTCACAATGCTCTACAAGAGAAAAGTGAATTTATAGCTTCTTCCATACAACTAGTTAGTGATAGACATATCATTGGTGTTAGAAAGCTCTCCCAATCAGCACATAAGCTCTCCCAACTGTGCTCCAGATACTTTTTATTGATCCTTTTACAACACTACTGAACAACAAGTTCCAGAAAGGCAAGTGTGACAAAACTGTAAAACTAAAATTGAATTTATAGATGACTGAATCTGCTCTGCAGATGAGAAAACTTGGACTTGGATCAGCAGAATGATTATTAGCTCATAGTCCTCTAGTGTTACCAGCTGGTCTCCAGGTCTACTGATTCTAGCGCTTTCCCCCTCTTTCACTTACAATCAGTCCTCTTTCTTGGTTCTTCCTTGGACAGGTTTCCTGAGAGCCACTGAAAATATGTTACATTTCTTCCCAGTTCATAGTTATTGAGTACAAGACAAATAAAAATATGAACAGGCTCCTCACAGAGATAGTGCTCCCCAAGAAACCCAGACTGTTCTTGGTCTGGGTCCTTTTCAGAGAACTCACACAGTCCCCGTTTTTAATATTCATACACACTCACACTAAACCCCTAATTACTACTGAGTCCTACATTTTATACCACTGAAAGGATGATGCGGATACTTGCTCAACGCTCAAGATATAGAGACGAGGAAAGGTACCACGGCCACTTCCTATTACAACTGTCACTCATGGTGACTCCAGAGAGATGCTTCTGTTCTCTTCTTTGATTCACTTTTTCACCTAACCCCGAGCCCTCTCCTCTATAATAAGATCCTCAGGTGATTCATATGTATATTAACATTTGAGAACCACAAGTTTGTATGTCCAAGGGGAATTAAACTTGATTCCAGGAGCCACAGACACAAGTTGGAAATGACCTGGAATGCCCAAGGTTTCACTTTGCTCTGGATCAGGTGCCCCTCTGGACAAACCCCATAGAGGATTGAGGTGAGCCCTCCTCACATTCTCCTGGGGTTGTTTTCTTGTTTGTATTTTTATTTGCCTTTTACTCAGTAATTTTTGAATGGTGTTGCTAAATAAGAATAATTATAAACTAACTACCCTTTTTGCAGAGAATGAACTCCTTTATACCTTTATTTCCAAAGGCTACTGGGGAGGGAACTACAGTGAAAATTAGAGAGTGTATAAATCTCTTTACAGGACAAATATTTGTTTTTCCTGATAAAACAGTACCGCTTTCAGACACCCCTCCCTTTGGTAACAGCACAGTTAAATCCTGGGCTTAATTATTAGCAAAATTGACTTTTGTTAATATTCTATTACATATTTTAAGGTCTTATTTGACAGGTGTAGCTGAGTTACTGGCAAGCATCTAATTTATGTCAAACCTAACATTATTTTCCTAGAATGGGAGTTTTCCCTGTCTTGTCTCAATCTTAGGGTAATTTCTTCTTTTCTTTTTCAGAGGAAAATGAATTGTGAAAGCAAAGTTGAATAACATTCAAAAGTTGTTGTGAAAAGCAAAGATATCACACTTACTTAAAAACACTTAAAAATATACATATGTATACCAGAGATAAGTTTAAGATTGCTGAATATCAACATTAAACATTAAATGTTAAAGAAAAACCCCAGCTGTTAAATTTTAACCAAAGGCAAATTTTTGAGTAATTTGAAAGGGGAGAAAGAAGGAATGAAAGCTTTTGAAGGAAAATATTTTGGCTCAGGCCCAGTTCAAATTTGTCACCTCATTTAACTCTATTACTATTTTCATAACCCTGAAGCCTCAGAAACACATGCAATTTTTCTTCTGGATACCTCAGATGAGGTGGTAGACAGCAGCATCTTTAAAATGAAAGAAGCAGGAGACAACAAGATGGTGGCAGAGGTAAAAGCCTAACTGCAGCCGCACTCAACAATTTCAAAAAATACAACTAAAATATAGAGTGGACACTATCCAGAACTACAGGAAAGTTGACTGACTGGGAATTCTACAACTAGAAGGAAAGAGAAAACCAGAAGGAAAACCAGAGGAGCTGTAAAAGCCTAAGGTACGGAGGCACGGAGCGCAAGTGGGGAGAGGACGGAGCCGGAGAGGAGGGGCGGCTGAGTGTCTGGCTGGCGTTTCCTAGCAGGAAGGAGATAAAAGCTCCGGACTGTGCTGAACCCCAACTCCGACTGCACTGAACCCCAGTTCCGGGCAAGACCCCGGGGGTCCCAGGCTCATACAGAGGGAATCTGGGCTGTAAGGCGGAAGCTCAGGGGAGCGGCAAGAAAGGCAGAGCCCTGGAGTCGCGCACATTGCGCGCAGAGGAGGGACTGTTCACTGAGCTGCTGAATTGCCCCAGCGGGAAGGACTCAAAAGCTCAGGACTGTGCTGAGCCCCAGTTCTGACTGCACTGAACCCCAGTCCTGGGCAAGACCCTCGGGCCCCAGCCTCTTACAGGGGCAATCTGGGCTGTAAGACAGAAGCTCAGGGGAGCAGCGAAAAGCAGAGCCCCTGAGTCGCGCACATTGTTCGCACAGAGGACAGACTGTTGTTTGGGCCGCGAGATCGCCCTAGCAGGAAGCAGACATAAGCTCCGGACTGTGCTTAACCCCACTTCCAACTGCTCTGAACCCCAGTTGTGGGCTTGTTGGGGGAGAGACTACACTGTCTGGTAGCGGGCAAAGCTCTAGGGTGCCTTTTTCTCAGAGGTGCTTGCAGCGAATACCAAAGCACCCTGAGGTACACTGAGACTCAGGAACCTCAGAGGGAGGGGCTAACCAGAAGCCAAGGCTGTAGGCTCCACCCTGAGACTCTGCCCCATCCAAGCTGAACTCAGAGAGGCTTTTGCAGGTTTCCAAGTCTAGTGGAATAAGGTTGCTCCTGGCATAGACACAGCTGATCCTCCCAACCTACCAACTCAGGGAAGCAGCAAAAATGCCGAAACGAGGAAACAGATCACAAATGAAAGAAATGGAGGACAAAAAGCGACTGGATATAGAGTTCAAAGCCACGCTTATAAGGTTGTTCAACAATCTCTTAGAAAAGGCCGATAAAATAAATGAAACCTATGAGGATATGAAAAGGGATCAACTAGAAATAAAGAATACATTCTCTGAAATAAAAAATATTATACAGAGTCCTAAAAACAGAATGGAAGATTGCAAGAATCAAGTCAAAGATTTGGAACACAAAGAGCCAGAGGACACTCCTCCACAGAAGCAAGAAGACAAGAGAATCCAGAAAGTTGAAGATGGTGTGAGAAACCTCTGGGACAACTTCAAGCGAACCAACATCAGAATTATGGGCATCCCAGAAGATGACAGAGAGCAAGATACCGAAAACATATTGAAAGAAATAGTGACAGAAAACTTCCCCCACCTGGGGAAAGAAATAGACTTACACGTACAGGAAGCACACAGAACCCCAAACAAAAGGAATCCAAAGAGGACCACACCAAGACACATCATAATTAAAATTCCAAGAGCTAAAGACAAAGAGAGAATATTAAAAGCAGCAAGACAAAAGCAGGTAGTTACCTATAAAGGGGCACCCATACGACTGTCAGCTGATTTCTCAACAGAAACCATGCAGGCCAGACGGGAATGGCAAGAAATATTCAAGGTGATGAATAACAAGAACCTACAGCCAAAAATACTCTACCCAGCAAAGCTATCACTCAGAATCGAAGGCCAGATAAAGAGCTTCACAAATAAATTTAAGCTAAATGAATTCATCACTGCCAAGCCAGAATTATATGAATTGCTGAAAGGGGTTCTTTAGGAAGAGGAAGAAAATAAAGATAAAAATATGAACAAACACGTAACTATCAACAAGTGAGCCTAAAAACCAAGGGAAGTAAAAATCCTGATCAACAATATTAACTGGTGAATATAATAGAATCAGAGGTATGGAAGGGGAGTGGACTGATGATTCTCGGGGAAATGGGGAGTGGAGCAGGACGGGAAGAGTCTGAACATAAACTGCACCTATGGATGAGGACAATGGGGGATGGGGAAAGGGCAGAGAATTGAATGGACACTTGGTGTAGGGGAGCAATGGGGGGGGGAATGAGGAACATTTGTAATAATATGAACAATAAAGATTTAGTTTAAAAAAAAATAAAAATAAAAAAATAGAAAAAAAAATAAAATGAAAGAAGCATTTCAAGAAACCAAGGAAGGCAACAGGTATTAAATGAGCACCTACTAGTTGCCAGCAAATTGTAACCACATCGCAGGCATTGCCATATCAGAACCCTCGATGCTGTGTATCAGTCTCTGCTTTCATAGATCAAATCATTGGTGACTGGAGAAGTTGTCATAAACTTAAACATAATAAGGAGTGGAATCTAGAAATATTTAAAAAACACACATTTGTTTGACCTCAAAGTTCATGTTTCTCTGCCATGATACTGCAAAACTATTTCTGACATCAAATGTCTTCAGCATTTCTGTTGGTAACTTGGGAATGAAAAAAATGGAGTATTTATCCTATTTAAATAGAAATAAGTGTCATTGCAAGGGATTCACCCCGGGGCTTATCTCTTTTGAAAAATCATCAGACAATCCACCTTAGCTTCACCAAAGCAGTATGATTTATTTTTATGTTATTATTAATTTTATTTATTTATTTTTACTAACTTTATTAGGTGACATTGGTTCAAAGTAGCGTGATTTATGATTTTATGTTTTATTGTATGATTTATGATTTTATGTTTTATTGTGCTAATTTTACCTTTTTAAAGGCTCTGTCTATCCCTAGGAAGCTCCCATTAGTTGTAACTTCTATCTGCTCTCTGAAATAGACAAATATTCAATAACTCTGTTCGGGGTGCCAAAACTCTCCTCCGGAGGATGGCTTTCTTAGCATGTGGTTTAAGGTCTGGGAGACTAGAGGGTACTGGAGTTCTTAAGAAGTTGCAACACACATTTGGAGGAGCCACTGTTCCATTTGTCAGTGCTTAGGAATTTGGTCCTCAGTAAGTAGCATCTACTTAGCTCTGTACAAAAGCTTGGTGGCGTTAAGGCATGCTTGTTTTACAACTTTACAGATTTGGGTTACATTAGGAAATCTTCCCATTGACAAGATGACCCTCTCCAAGGACTGTTTTCAGCTAGGAAATATTTGTTTTCAAGGCTTTAGAACCCACTTGAATCTGACGTAAAAAAAACATGCACTTGGTCAACTGTTGATTGGTTTGCTACCTTTTTAAAGTCATCAAAACACCATTTTCCACGGTGTGGTTATCTAACAAGTCCTTCAAATAAGGTCTATGTTTTGCTCTCTTGTTTAACTTAAACTGAGGCTATGCTCAGATGAAATTTACTTGACTTTAGACCAGGTTTTTGCATAAATGCCTTCCAAATACCACAAAGGACATTCTCCCCACTTCTGAACTATCTCAAGTAGGCAACCTATTCCAGAGAAGAAGGTCAGTCTGCACCCACGGTACAAATGGAAAAATCCAAATTGAGGTTAAAGTCAATCACTAGAGTTCAGGACAGTGACTCAAAAATTAAGAGATCAGTGAAGAATCAGTCTCCATGCCGTTAATACTTCTCCTAGTCCCTTTCAGATGTTATTTGTATTCCCATGGATGTTTTTAATGTAATGAATGGTTAAGCTTGGCCAAATCACTAACCTTCTCTAAGCCTTGGTTAGCTAATTTGTAAAAGAGGGATAACAGTGTAGTAACTAATAAATTTATCATTGTGATTAAAACAGCCACATCTACTTAAAAGTGCTTAGCTCAGTGCCTGGAACAAAGTAAGCATCCCCTTTCATACTGCTGGTCATGTTAAGTTGGAAAAAACACTTTTTTGTTGTTGTTCCATTTCAGTGAAGTTAACATTATTTTTAGCTTGTCCTCGGGCCTGTGATTCCATTCACCAATGAGGCTGAGTGTCAGAATCACCCAGGGTGCTCTTCAGAATTCACATCCTCGCCCTAACCTTCTTGGCTGAGTCCTTCTGAAGTTCTGCATGAGGGCCTGAGAATGTGGGTTTTATAGTTCCTCGGGTGATTCTACTGGTTACCAGGGGGAGAATGGCTTCTGTATGAGGAGGAAAGTGCTTACTTATCACTGTTCTCTCAGGAAAGCCAGAAACTCAGGTAGAAACCAGGGCAAGTAAGTTTAGGCATCATCTTGACCTCCCTCTACTTAAAATGGGTGGTTATTTTACCTAAACATTCCCAAGGGGGTGTAACCTCTCTTTTGCAGCAGCCAGGCTGTACCGGTCAGTAGCTCATACACAGCAACACAATAGGTCCACAGATTTTGAAGGTGAGCTGGTGCCCCTCACTGTGATTTCTGGGGCTTTGAATGAATGTCCAGTTACCAGCAAATGCCAGAGAGAGGAAATTCAGAATTTTTTTTCCTTGTGATTATTGACGGTCTTCTCTGGTAAGAACCAAACTTACTTTGCATCTGGAGAATGGGTCCAAATAAGACTCCTTGCTCATGGAGCTAGTTTGAAGTTCAGATGGGCCAAGCCCTCAGTACTCAGGCTTTCGACCACTCAACAACCTTTGGTATTTTTATAACAAATGTTCCCTAAAATGGTTGTGGCGTGCAGTTTAGTTAATCAGTTGATATAATACGACACACTGTTTTATCTAAATACTTATTATACTCTATTTAATATCCTGAATTCCTGGGGATCTCCAGAGCAAAGTATTCCAATTTCTGGATATTTCCTGTTCTTTCCAAGGGCCTGCTTCTCTGTCTCTCCCACTCCCCTCTCTACTGCCCCTTTAGCTTGTCTTTTCAATCTTTCTTAAAGCCTGAAACAGTCTCTTACTGCATGATTCCACCTAGCCCTCCCTTGTTCCCTCTCACTGTGGTCAAATGACAGTTTGACAGGTCTTCAAGTCCCCAAAGAATTGCCTCTGTTCTCTTGACTTGAGAAAATAGAAGGAGGGTTATAAGGCTCTGCACCCCAAAGGAGCTCTTTCTACAAAGTCAGCTGAGCCTTGAGGTCTAAGGGAATGATGCTTTTTCCAGGTGTTAAACTTTGACTTTTTCTCATAATTGTTGATATTCTTTTTTCTTTTGCCACTTCCTTCAAAATACTGTGGTGTCTTTCTTTCTGGCATTGGAGTGGTCTTAGTTATTAATTCAAAAATTATAAATTTCTTGATCACCTGTTGTGACAAGAACATAACTTATTTTGCATCTGTCTCCTTTGTCCGTTGGGACACCATATGTCCTTTTCTGGCATCTACCCTCATTTATAAACACAAAAGTGGGAAGATTTGGCTTTATTCAGTGAGTATTCTTTATGTCAGTAAATTATATATGTCTCCTTTTGCAATCTTGTTCTTTTTTTCTTAACTTATATATATTCCATACTTGAAATGTCTCATTTATTCTAACCATTTACTCAATAGTGATTTCAATTAACACCTTGTACTCATATGTATATATATGTTATATATATATATATATATATATATATATATATATATATATATTATATGTTTATATTTGGCCTCATTAGTGTGTTGAACCTACAAACAAAAATATTATTCTTTTTTATTTGTATATTTTTGGAAGAAAGTTTGTGGCATCCTATTTATTCTCTACACAAATAAAGACATGGCATTGTATATCTATACAATTTAGTAAGCAGAGTCATTTGGACCTACATTTCCTTAGATTCTATAAGGTCAGTTTGTGTTTTTTTCAACATTTTAAAATTGATGCAAGATTGATTCCAAGATGGTTGCAAAGTAGCTGGAAGCTCCATCCACTTGTTTCTAACACCAGACTGGACTTGTAGTTTTTAGTACATTTACTCAACATAATACTGGAAGTCCTAGCCACAGTGATCAGATAAGAAAAAATAAAAGGCATTTAAACTGGAAAGGAGGAAGTAAACCTGACATTACTCACTGGTGACATGATATTGTGCATATAAAACCCTAAAGACACCACCAAAAACTAATAGACTTAATAAATAAATTAGGCAAAATAGCAAGACAAAAAGTAACATTGAGAAATCAATGGCATTTTTATACATCAATAATGAACTCCTAGAAATAAAAACTAAAAAAACAACAACAACAAAAATAATTTACCAATGCAACAAACAAAAAATAAGGCACCCTGAAATAAGCTTAACCAAGGAGGTAAAACTCCTTCACTAGGAAAACTATAAGACCATGAAAAAAAGAAATAGAGGAAGGTACAAACAAGTGGAAGCATATATCATGTTCATGGACTGAAAAATTGACATCATTAAAATGTTCATACTACCCAAAGCAATCTACATTCAACACAATCCTTATTAAAATACCAATGGTATATTTCACAGATCTAGAATAAATGTTCCAAAAACTTATATGGAACCAAAAAAAAGGCCCCCAAATTGCCTCAGCACTCTTGAGAAAGAAGAAAAAAATTGAAGAGACTGCAATATTGGATGTCAAATTATAGCACAAAGCTATTGTAATCAAAAGAGCCTGGTACTGGCACAAGAGTAAGCTCATAGACCAATGGAACAGAATGGAGAGCCTAGAAATAAATCCATGCCTTTATGATTAATTAATATTTTAAAAAGGAGGCAAGAGCATACAATGGAGTAAAAACAGTCTGTTCAATAAATTTTATTGGGAAAAATGGACAGATACAGGCAAAACAAAATTTTTTAAAAAAGGAACTAGACCACCAACTTACACCACATATAAGAATAAACTCAAAATGGATAAAAGACTTAAATGTAAGTCATAAAAATCCTAGAAGAAAATATATGCATTAAATCTCAGACATTCCTCATAGATATATTTTTGCAAATATATATCCTAAGGCAAGGAAAACAAAGGAAAAAGTAAATAAATGAAAATACATCAACTTAAAAAGCTTCTGCACACCAAAAGAAACCACCAACAAAATGAAATGGGATCCCATTCTATGGAAGAACATATTCGCTAATGATATATTGATATATTTGTTAAAGAATTGATTTCCAAAATACACAACTCAACATCAGGAAGACAAATAATCCAATTAAAAAATGGGCAAAGGGCCTGAATAGAAACTCCCCCAAAGAGGACATACAGATGGCCAATAGATATATAAAAAATGCTCATCGTCACTAATCATCAGAGTGATGCAAATTAAAACCACAATTAGGTATCACCTCACATATGCCAGAATGGGTAACATCAATAAATCAACAAACAGCAACTGCTGGCAAGGACGTGGAGAAGAGAGAACCTTAGAATACTACTGACAGACTAGTGCAGCCACTGTGGGAAACAGTATGAAGTTTCCTCAAAAAATTAAAAATGGAACAGCCATTTGACCAAGCAATCCCAATTCTGGGAATAGATCATAAGAGTGCAGAAACACCAATGAGAAAGAATATGTGTATTCTATGTTTTTAGCAGCATTATTTATAATAGTTAAGATCTGGAAACAGCCCAAGTGTTCATCACTAGATGAGTGGATAAAAAAATGTGGAACATTTACATAATGGAATACTATGTGGCTGTAAAAAAAAAAAAAAAAAGACTTTCTTACTCTTTGCAACATCTTGGATGGACCTGGAGATGATTATTCTAAGCAAAATAAGCTGGTCAGAGAAAGAAATATTACATGATCTCACTTACATGTGGAATCTGGTGAACAAAATAAGCTGATGTACAAAATACATCCAGAGGCAGAGATAATGGAACAGACTGACAGATGACAGAGGGAAGGAGGAATCCAGGGATAGGAAGAGATTAACCAATGAACATATATGCATAGCCCACGGACATAGACAATGGTGTAGGGAATGCCTAGGAGTGGTTCAGGGATAGGTGAAGTGGATCAGTGGAGGGAAAACTGGGGACACCTGTAATACTGTCATCATTAAAAAAAGTAAATTAATAAAGAAAAAATAAATTTAAAAAACATGCAGAAAACAAAACAAAACAAACAAACAAAAAAGGCAAAGTTAAAAACCTTATAGACACAGACAACAGTATGGTGATTGCCAGAGAGAAGGGGGATTGGGAGGGTAAAAGAGGTTAAAGGGGGGATAAATGGAGATGGAAGGAGACTTGACTTGGGCTGGTGAACACACAACACAATATACAAATTATGTATTGTAGAATTATATGTCTGAAACCTATATAATTTTATTAACCAATGTAACCCCTATAAACTTAATACTAAATTTAAAAAAAAATTTACATATGTTTTCAGGCAGAAAAAGATAAGTGCTACATGTTATCACTCATATGTGCAATCCAAAAGCATCAAACTCACAGAAACAGGAAAAAAATGTGGTTGCCCAGGGATGAGGTGAGGCATGGGGGAGATGGGGAGAGGCTGGTAAAGCATGCAAACTTTCAGTTATAGGATGAATAAAGTCTCAAGACCTAAGAGAAAAGCAGATTACTATAATTAATAACGCTATGATATGATTAAAATGATATCATAAAAGACCAGAATTTAAATGTTTTTTATAAAAATAATAATAACGAGCTCAACAGGTGAGGTGGTGGATGTGGGGATCTTTCCACAATGTATACATATATCTAATCACCACAATGTGCGCTTTGAATATCTTACAACTTTAGTTTTCGATTGTACCTCAATAAAACAAAGAAGTTCATACACATTTCAAATGTGTGCCTCACATGCTACTTTTAGTAACCTTCACTGCGGGAGACACTCACCTAACCCTTGCAGAAGGGAACGTGGGAGGGGAAGCAGTCCGTGCTGTAGCAGAAGCAAGGACAAGGTGTCACGAAAAGAAAGGAGAGTCCTGGTCCCTTCTCCATGGCACTCATCTACACCAACCAGAGCACACAATGGCCCACTGCTACAAGCCAGTGGTACCCCATACTGCGCTACCTGTTTGACAGGGAGGGACTTTACTTCTTAACAGGGTGAGCACCAAGGCCAGTAATGGAATGAAACTTATATGGTAGAGACCTTGAGGATTTTTCAGGGTAAGTTCGGGTGGGAGGAGGACGTGAGGAGAATGTGTTTTCTGATGGGATGCCCCTGATGAAAAAGCAATTTCTACTTTTTTGTAAAGGCGATGGCTCTAATTTAATAGCTTAGGGTCTCCTCTGTAAATTCCTTGCCCTTTGAGAACAAAAATGGTTAACGGCATCTATGGCACAGATTTTTAAAAAGTCACTGCATGCTGAAACCGGTTTGGCTCAGTGGTAGAGCCTCGGACTGCGGACTGAAAGGTCCCAGATTCGATTCCGGTCAAGGGCATGTACCTTGGTTGTGGGTACATCCCCGGTGGGGGTTGTGCAAGAGGCAGCTGGTCAGTGATTCTCTCTCATCGACGTTTCTAGCTCTCTATCTCTTTCCCTTCCTCTCTGTAAAATATCAATAAAAAATATATTATAAAAAAATAAATAAAAAGTCACTATAATCAACGCAGCAATTGTTTTTCTTTTTTAAATGTCTAGTGTTAATCGAAATAGATATAATCTATCTTCGGTGAAAATAGAAAGGTGTTAAAGTTTGAAAGAACTTATTTTGACAGGAAAGAAAACTGAGCTTCAGAAATGGAAAAGAGGGAGAAAATTAAAACATCTGTGAGGCAAGCCCTATACAAGGAATTTCACAACCAATGTAATCCTTCCCTATGGTGTACTTGTAGCATCATCTCAGAGGGGGAAAAAACAAAAACAAACAAAAACAAAAAACACCTGGGGCTCAGGGACGCATAATGACACCATCTAGATAAACACCTGGGTGGTTGGCATAGCCAAGGCCAGAACATAGGGGAAGGCTCAGCTTTATCTAAGTTGGTCACAAGTTAATGTTTTCAGATTCTACAATGGATGCATAGTGCCTTCATTTTGAATTCAATGAGAAATGTCTACTTTATTTGGGGAGGGAGGTCGGGGAGAGTGAAAGGGATTACCAGGATATCTCAGAGTTTAAGAGACATCAGTTACTTCCACTTTGTTGAAACTCTGGGTGTATTAAAACATGAAGGTACATTATAAGAGTGTCCTGATACATTGGTATTTGCTTACATTTAGCAAATTAGCAATTACAAAAATAAAAGGAAGTGTATTATGCTATTCGCAAGTTGGCCCAGGACTTAGAAAAATATTGACTTTTCATGTACTGGAGGAGGTATGTATAGTCTGTCAAAGAACATCTTTTAATTCTGTATCTCGGTGACTAAATAAATAAGTTCATTTGGAGACAAAATCAAAAGTCTAAATTTGAAGGCTAAGACTAAATCATCCTCCTGGTTACTTGGTGATAATCTCCTTATCAGCATTCTTCAAGGCCCTGCCCTGATGAAACACCCCCTGCCAAGCCCTACCGTGGGGAGGGGTTGTCCTCCAGAGCCCAGTGGTTTGACCTTTGCCCCGGCTGCTGCCTTTGGGTTAAGTTCACTCCAGCGGTTATCTGGTTATCTGCTTCACCTTCAGCCTCTTCTCCAGGTCATGCTATCGCACCTCTGCCCCCCGAGTAATTGCCAGTAACCCATTAGAGTCACACCAGCCTGCAGGCAAACCCTCCAGACTGTCCATGCTTTGCTATCAGGGCACAGCTTGCCCTCTGATATCTGCTACTGCAAAGCTGTGCTGCCAGTAAAAAGAAAGAAAGAGCTTTAGTGGGGTAAGGGCTGCTTTCTGGGCCAGCAGCGTGCCAGGCAGTGGGCATCTTCTGGCTCACGGGCTCTTTCCGAAGGTCCAGCTCAGGCCCGCAGAAGCCCCCCACCCCCTACCCCATCGCTGTGCACAGGCGTCCAGGCAGCTGGTCCCCAACACCAAAGCCAGCTTTGGGGGTGCAGGTGCTCCTGGAGCCATGGAGACAATACACCTGGAATATCAGCTCCTTCCAGGGAGAGCCTGTGTGGGTCAAGACCCCACCCCTCAATAGGTTGCTCTGTAGGAATTCCACAGCTACCTCCCCACACATCCTTTGGGAACGTCATCATGCCCAGCACCCTCCTCTCACCTCCTGACCTGAGTTCGGTGGAATGAAGCCGAAGGGGGTAAAACCTATAGACCCTTTCAGCAGTGGCGTGCCAGCTGCCCTCTACTTGTGACCAGAGAGCTCAGGCAAGTGGACTACAGGGTGCTAATCGTATGCTAATAAATGGTTATTGAAGATGAAAGTGTTCCCTCTGCCTTTAAAAACTCCCAGACCCAGGTTTTGTGGGAATAAGCTCATGGGATAGCCACCCTCCCGGGGCCACCAGCACATGAGCCTCAGTGGTATTCTGTATGGCATTTTCCACGTGAGCAAACATAAGGTTGCTTGTAATATCCATTTTATTATGGCAACCTGATGTGCTCAGTGTCTCTGCTTGAACACTTGCAGGTTTAGTTGCACTCACCTTTTCCAGGCTCATGGGGATAACGGCAACAGCTCTGTTTGCCCCAGGCTCAGGGTGTGCTCCTCTGCAGACGAGCTTCTGTTTCGAAGGCCAACTTCCTGATCTTCGCAGACTCTTCTGCATTAGCGGCAGGCTGGTTGCAGGTCCCCGGTTATTGCACACCTCAGTGCAGAGGGACAGAAGGCATGTGAGGCCACTCCAGGCCAGACAGGGCTGCCCAAGCCCAGTCCCCAGAAGGCACAGCAGCACACCAGCCTACAGGCGAACCCTCCAGACTGTTTTTGTTTTCAGCACGATTTTTGCACACTCATTTTTACAGGGTGCACTAACAGGGTTGGAATGGGTGTTTGGCAGAAAGCAGTGGCATCTGTCATCTCGGCTTCACCAAGACCCCAGCTTGGAACCAGGCTCCTGGTCACGCACTTCCTCCCATTGGCTGCTCCAGTCAGGGAAGGCTTGGCTCTTCAGCACAAGGTAGGTTAAGCGTGGTGGTCCTCAAGCTCTGCTTTGGAGTCAGTCTCCACAAGTCAAACTAAGTTCCTCGGAGTCACAAAACAGATCTTAACATTTGCAGGAGAAAAAGAAAACCCCGCTAACAGTCAACCACCCAAACCACACAATGCAAAAGGCAAAGATAGATTGTTATTGTAGCAGCAAGTCATTTAGATGTCTTGGAGTTACAGATTCCTCTTCCCACTCTGTCCATGAACCAGTAAGACCTAGGAGAAGAGCCATACATCTAGAAAACTTTACCTGTGCTGGTGTTGAACCCTAATTCACACAACTCACAAAAGCAAAATTTCCTATTCTGAGTACTTCACATCACAATCCTATATCACCATCTCTCTATAGAGGTCCGGTCTCCTCAAATTTAATTCATCCTTAATATTGTGGGTAGATGATTTTTCTAAAATAGGGTTCTAATCATGTCATGCAAATCTAATTGTATCACCCCCCCCCCATCATCCCTATCACACACACACACACACACACACACACACACTACATGCATATTCTTCCATAACATCTCACCATCTGTAGGATGTGGTTCAAATACTTTGAGTTATAAAGTTATTCTTGACCTGGCCATTGCCAACTTTTTCTGCTTCAGCTTTCTCTTTAATGCAGCTGGGGGTTTTGTTTGTTTTATTTTGTGTTTTTTGTGGGGGGGCGGGGTATGTTTTTTCTTCATTTTATTTAACTCTGTTCTTGTTGATACTTCTGGGTTTCAATTTGCTCTTCTGTACTTCTGGAATGCTTCTTTTTTCTTGTAATCTAATTAACTACTGTCTATTCTCTGGATTCCAAATGCCACATCCTATTTAAATCCCTCTGTTCTATGCTTTCATAGTATCCAGGAGTCCTTACTACATCTTACTCTGTGTGATTATTCACTTACCAGCACTTTACCTGCTCCAAGAACTGTGCATTCCCCTTGTTGCCACTGAATTCCCAGTGCCTACTACTGTGCCTGGCTCACGTGAATAACTATAACAGTTCTTATACACAATGTGCCTAGCAAATAGTGAGTGCATGGTGAATTTTGGTTGAACGGTGGGCTGAGTAAGAGAATGAATAACTGAGGAGCCATTTGGTGGAAAGTGTTTTTCCACAAAATCCTATAAATGCTTTTACTTTAGTTATTTTCTGCTTAAATTTCCCATAACCATGACATCACAAACAGCTGCTCAAGTGGTTATCCATCCATGTAGCAGAATTATGCTCAGACTTGTTCTTGTTGATGGAATGGCTATCCGCCAACCTCATCATTATCTGGGTTGAGGATTGGAGCAGATGGTGTACTGTCCATTCAGATGTGACCGACTGCAGAGATATGAAATAAGTTTGGAATAATTATGGAATTAGAGGCCATGGAATTTTGTTATGTTCTCTCACCTAAAAAGTGGTGGCAATGGAGCTAAATTTTTAATTTTACACAATTTTGTATTTATTTCTTGGGCTGATGAAAAGTCTATGCAAATGTTTATATGATATATATCACCTATAGGTCCATAATCAATTTGAACTACTGCCACATAGTCAAAGCAGAGATCTTCATTTTTTGGAAGCAGTAGCAGTCACTTCAAATTACCGAAGAAAAGCATGATTGTCATCTATTGACCTGTTCAATTCAGCTCTATGACAGCATCAGTTGCTGTTTGAGATAAATTAACTCAGTTTCTACTTCCCTTCTAGACCAAACTAGAACAGGACCCACCTTGACCCGCTTCCTTCCTCTGACAGAAATAGTCACCACTCCTCCTTCACAAAGCTAACCCCTCCACTTACACATTAGATCCCACCTCACATTGCATCCATTTCCTCACTTCACCGGCTCTGTGGGGTTTTTCATCCTCGCTCTGTCCATTCTATTCTTTCCTCAGCCTATAAGAATGATACAATTCCCATTATCTTTAAAAAATACACTAGACAACCTGCGCTAGCTCCACCCTGGGGCTTCGTGAGGCCCTGCTGCACCCAGCTTGTTCATGGATGTGGGCCGTGCCAGCAGCAGCCAGCCTGGGCCTGTATTGCAGACTTTCTGGAAAACTGTCGAGGAATTCCAGGCAAGCTTAGGGAGTGCCGGAAATACACAGGAAGAGACTGAATGATGTGGCTTTAGGGCAAGGTGATTTCCGTGTGCCCAACCAATGTCACCATTCCTGTGTTGGACCCTGTCCCTACATGCCATTAGTCTGGGGAGTCTCAGTAGTTCCACCCTGGCAACCCCCTGAAACCTCATTCTACCCAGCTTAGGCAGTACTGTGAGCTTTGCCAAAGGCAGGCAGCTGGGGCTTGCCTCACAGTCTTCTATGAAACACTTTTGAGGAATTCAGGGCTTTGTTGGGGTAGGGGGTGCCAGAGAAACACAGTTAGAGACTGAGCCATGCGGCTTTAAGGCAAGAGCCAGATTAAGTGTGCTACACAGGCACCACCCTCTCTGTGCTGAGCCCTACCTGCACACAACCAAATCTGCGTTTGCTTTAGCCCGATGAACTCTACTGACTCCACCCTGATGACTCCCTGAGAATCTGTCCTACGGCAGAGTTCCATGGGCCCCAGGCAGGTGGTGGCTGGCCTTGGAGCACCCTGAGGCTTTTTCTGAGTGGCCTGAGATCTAGCACTGTGCCAAGTTTAAGTCTTTAATAACCTGGTGAATAGCACTTGCCATTACGTGGTAACTCCTTGAGAACCTGCCTCATACAACTTTTATACTGCCCAAGGTACTTTTAGGGGTTGAGCCTAACAGGAAGACAGCAGGCTGAGGCAGGCCTTGGGGTGCTTTGGCCCTTTTTCTGACCTGCTCTAGGTCCTGCTATACAGTTTGATTCCTCTCACATGCACCTGAGTGTAGCACAGGGTTCAACCAAATGTGGGTCATGTTGTATCCGCTAATAGGTAACCAAGGGCCAGTAACAGGCAACATCTGATATTAACCTGCATGGAAGCATGGAAGGCTCTCTCAGGAGACCACAGAACAAACAAAGTTGGCCTCAGACCACAACAGAGCATGACTCAGCTCCAAAAAACGGCACACCCAAAGGGAAGTCTCAGCAGGCAATAGACTGCTGGGGTAAATTCTACTTGTGGGGTCGGCCCCCAAACAGCGGCTCATACTTTATGGCTGTGGCCAATTTTCACAGTCAGCCAGCCTAAAGGTCAACTCTACCCATGGACATGCCAATGGCAACCAAGACTCAAAACAACAGAAGGGAACACATACTACAGACAAGGGACACTGCCAAAGCCCCGGGCTCCAGAGATTAGGTAAACCGAACCACTGGGTCCAACAGGACTCCTACTACACAAGCCATCTTACAAACACTGGGAGACATAACAGATCCACATAATACACGAAAACTAGCACAAAAAAGCAGTCAGAATGGAGAGAAAAGAGCATGCCCCAAAGAAAAGTATAGGAGAAACATCCAGAAAAAGAACTAAATAAAAAAGGATTCAGGCAATCCACCAGATACAGAATTCAAAGCAATGGTCATAGGAAAGCCCAAGGAACTTAGAAGATAATTCAACAGCATAAGAAAGACATAGAACCCATAAAAATTAACAAGTTAGAAATGAAGAATACAAATACTGAAATAAAGAATAAACTAAAATAATTCAACAACAGATTAGATGAAGCAGAGTGTAAAAATCAGCAATCTGGAGCATAAGATAGCAGAAAACACCCAATCAGGATAGGAAATTTAAAAAAAATTAAAAATGATAATAGTTTAAGGGACTCATGGGACAATAGCAAGCTTAATAACATCTGAGTCCTAGGGGTATCAGAAGGAGAAAAGAGAGAGCAAGGGATTGATGACTATTTGAATAAATAATGACCAAAACTTCCCTAACCTATTGAAGGGAAAAGATACACAAGCTCAGGAAATGCAGATAGTCCATAACAAGATGGCCCTAAATAGACTTATACCAAGACACATCATTCATAATCAAATTGACAAATGTTAAAGACCAAGATCGAATCTTAAAAACAGCACACAAAAAAAGCAATTACCTACAAGGACGGTCCCATAAAACTACTAGCTGATCTCTCAACAGAAATTTTGTAGGCCCAAGTGGATTGACACAATCTATTCAAAGTGATAATAATCAAGGATCTACAACTAAAAGTATGCTCTCATTCAAAACTATTATTTAGAATCAAAGAGCATATAAAAAGTTTCTCCAATAGAACAGCAATAAAAAAACAAACAAAAAAACAAACAAACCACCAAATCTAAAGCAGTTTATCATGACCAAACCAGTATGAAAAAAAAAATGGTAGAGACTTCTTCAAAAATAAGAAAACAAATATAATTATAGAGAATAAAATGGCAATAACTATAAACCTATTGCTAATCACTTTAAATGTGAAAGGATTAAATGATCCAATGAAAATACATAGAGTAGCTGAATGAATAAAAAAATAAGTAAGACCAATATACAGGGTATCTCTCAAAAATGTATACACATTTTAACAATTGATAGCTCAATTTTGAAAATGAAATGTATTTGAATAAACACTGTCTTTATAATTATTCAAAGTCTTTGTATGCATTTTGGGGGACATCTTATATATGTTTTCTCTAAGAGACCCATTTCTATAAGAGACATAAAGGCAGGAAGTAAAAAGACAGAAAAAGATATGTTATGCAAATGGAAATGAAAGAAAAAGCTGGGGTAGCATTATTTATATCAGATAAAAATATTTTAAAACAAGTCTGGTATAAGAGAAAAAGAAGAACATTGCATAATGATAAAATGAATCAATCCATAAAGAATATACAACACTTGTAAACATTTATGCATCCAACAGAGAGAAACCTGAATATATTTACTTAAAAATGAAGGACATATAAAGATCAATAGTAACACAGTCATATTAGGGGACTTTAACACCCATTGGCATCAATGGATAGACCTTCCAGATAGAAAATCAGTAAGGAAACAGTGGCCTTAAGTGACACACTAGACAGATGGATTTTAATTTATATTGATAGAGCATTTCACACCAAGCAGTTGAGCATACATTCTTTTTAAATATACATAAAACATCTTTCATAATAGACCACGTTAGGCCACAAACAAGCTCAGTAATTTTAAGAACATTGAAATCATATCAAGCATCATCTCCAAACACAATGGTATAAAACTAGAAATCAATCGCAAGAAAAAAAACGCCGAAAAACACATAAACATATAGAGGTAAAATAACATGCTACTAAACAATAAATAGGTTAACAATGAGACTAAGAAAATCAAAATATATCTTGAGAGAAATGAAAACTATATCTAATTAAAAAGTTTTTGCACAACAAAGACTCCATCAACAAAATGAAAAGGCAACCTATTGATTAGGAGAAGATATTCACCAACAATAGTCTGGTAAATGGTTAATATTCAAATTTTAAGAAGAACATGTACAACTCAACACTAAAAGAAAAAACATCCAATTAAAAAATGATCAAATGACCCAAAGAGGACATAGAGATGGCCAGTAAACATATGAAAACACTAATTTGAAAAGAAAATTATGCACCTGTATATGTACATTGCAGAATTATTCTCAATAGCCAATATATAAAAGTAACCCAAGTGTCCATCTATAGGCATGTGGATAATATAGTTGTTATACAGCCCTGGTCAGGTGGCTCAGTTGATTGGAGCATCATCCCATATAAAAAGAAAGAAAGAAAAGAAGGAAGGAAGGAAGGAAGGAAGGAAGGAAAGAAGGATGGAAGGGAAGAAGAAAGATGGAAGGAAGGAAGGAAGGAAGGAAGGAAGGAAGGAAGGAAGGAAGGAAGGAAGGAAGAAAGAAAGAAAGAAAGAAAGAAAGAAAGAAAGAAAGAAAGAAAGAAAGAAAGAAAGAAAGAAAGAAAGAAGGGAGGGAGGGAGGGAGGGAGGGAGGGAGGGAGGGAGGGAGGGAGGGAGGGAGGGAGGGAGGGAGGTTGGATTTGATTCCTGGTTGAGGCACATACAGGAGACAAACAATTGATGTTACTCTCTAACATCAATGTCTCCCTCTCTCTCTCCTTTCCTTCATCCTTCCCTCTCTCCCTCACTGCCCTTTTTCTCTCTAAAAGTAATGAAAACAAATCCTCAGGTGAAGATTTTAAAGGATAGCTGTTGTCCATACATACAATGGAGTATTACTCAGCCATAAAAAAATGTATGAAGTATTAGCATTTGCAACAGCATGGATGTTTAGAGGGTAATATCTGAAGGTTGAGAAATCCAATATCAAGGCACCAGAAGATTTGGTGGCTGATGAGAGCTCGCCTCTAGGTTCATAGATAGCTACTTTCTTGCTTTTGCCTCACATGGAAGCAGCAGTGATAGAATAATATGGGGCCTTTTACAAAGACACTAATCCCATTCATAAGGGTCCCACCCTCATGACCTACTCACTTTCCAAAGGCTCCACCACCAAATACCATCATATTGGGGAATAGTTTCAATATGTAAATTTGGAGGGAACACATTCAGGTTATAGCACTCTGCTTCTAGAGTACCTTACCTAGACAAACACTTGCTTGAGTAGTTATCAACATAGTTTCTTCCATTTAGCCTACACAATCTACTATTGGATAATGGATGTCTCAGTTCTGTGTTTCTCTTTTATTAGTGTAAATATCCAAATTTGTATGTTTAATGTATATATTGATATCTGTATCTAGATGTAGATATAGATTCATACACATCTATATCTAGATGTAGATATAGATTTCATTCTATATTTGCATATAGAATGGAAGCCCTTACTTTAGCCAGGCCACTGAGGTTTTAGTCCTGTGTTTCAGTATCTTCAACACTTTGTCTTTAAATGGAATGGATACTGATAGATGAAAATTTGACTGCATCATTTAGAGCATTTCATATTGTGACATACACAAGGCTGTTATTTACATGTTTGTTAGTTCTTATTCTTAAACATAACAGTAAACAGAAGCTTGTGAATTATTTGAATCAAAGCAAATGATAGTATTAGAAGCTAATACTTGGAATAGTCTGGTTATTTTTCCTATATTGCTGCCTCATTGTCAGTGTGTGAGTTTGGATCCCCCATGGCATTCCTCTTCTGAATGTCTCCATAACTGTGGTGTCATTTCAGATCATCATTGCCTCCTTCCACATCAGTGATTGTCATTCTAGGTTCAAAACTTTTTTATTCTGGCCATGTAATGCTTTCATCTTTAGGAGAGAACATACAGTAATCATGCCAGTGTAAGCCAGTTAAACCTTTTGAGGCTAAAATGTGGCAATATCAAAATTTTGCTTGTGTGGCCCATTGATTCAGTAGCCCCATTTCCAAATGAGGTACTCAAACAAGTATGTAAAGATGCACATAAATGGAGATGTAGTAGTTATATTGAAAGGTGGATAGAATCTAGTTGCTTATCAATAGGCAATTGGGTTAAATGTATGTGATAAATCCCACACAATGGATTACTACATGACTCTTAAACAAGATTGTGTGTGTGTATCTGTCAGTACACTATCTTTAAAAATCTCTTTGGCATATTGTTGGAAAAAAACAGCTTGTAAAACAGCATGTATATTTTGATTCCATTTATGTGCAAATTATATACATATATGGTCGGTCATACATATATATCCATATATTATAGAGCAAGCCTTAGAAGGATGTCCATCAAATTTTGACAGTAGCTGACTTTAAGTGGTTAGAGTCTTGGTTTTTTTTTTCTTTTCTTTGTGTATTTTTAAATTTTCTAAAAACTGCCACTTTATCTTTGTAAGTAGTAAAACTGTTTCAAAAATGGCTTTAAAGTCAACATATAATTACTTATATTTCTAAGACAGTTTGAGAACTTAAAAGCAAGTGATTTACTTGTAGTTATATATATATATATATATATATATATATATATATATATATATATAATTATTATTATTATTAAGGGAATATTTTTGGAAGTTTCTTAATGAATCCTCACAAAAATTTCAGTGAGTTCAGTCTTCCTATCGCAAAAGAGAACAGTGATTGTGATGTTGGTGTGAAGGACCTCACTTGTTATCTTTTTCACTTTCTTCATGTGGAGGAGCTCTGCCCTGGAAGAATGTTCCCAGAATCATTGCTTCTTTGGCTGAATGACAGATGTCCGACCCACATTTTGACAGTCATTTGCAACTGGCATCATTTCTCCTGGAGTCTATCTAAAGAACCCTCCTTAGTGCAACTTTGGGAGATTATTCATTGTTTTGATTTAGGATCGGCCACATTTAGAACCAACTGGCCATTTTTCTGCCTTTGGGTTTGGCCTATTGGCCGCTCTGGATATTCTGGCAATGGTGAACCTTCCACACAAACTGCCTAACTTATCTGTTCAGTACCCTCAGTGTGCCCCCCAACACATGAGCTCAAGCACACATGCATCAAGGCCTGGCATTTTCCACCTCACTAATCACCCAACTTCATGCCCTACTTCCTCTCTACCACTATTCTGCCTCTTCTTTCCTCTTCTGTATGCAGGATCAGAAAGACGGAGGGGCCTTGTCTTTGTACAGGGCTCCTACACATTTGTCACATATAGAAAAAGTCCAGCCAAGAGTTCACTGGCTTGTGATTTTGCTTACACACAATATACCTAATTTATGAGATATTCAAATCTCCTGGAGAATAGAGAAACCTAATCAATTCTGCATCAGTGCACAGAGCTCTGGTGGTATCTGCACCATCATCCCTGTTTAGGGTATTATCTAAAGCATTCAAAGTGCTCCCAGGACTATATGGGGGAAAATAGAGCTCAGGTTCCTTACTGCTACTAAGGCTTACTATAACATTTCTAGAAGTCTTCCTAACATTCTTCTAAAAGTGAAACAAAGGGTCTACTTAGGACTATTTAATGAATAGAGGACACACCACTCCAAAATATTGCAATGTATTTTGTGTTCCATTTTACCAGTTTTAGGACCAGAGTCTGCCTTATTTGACTACACATAGCACTTAGCACTCATAAATGATGAACAAATGGCAAGAATACCAGTGTCACAGTGAGCAGTGGGCCAGATCTCTGGTTCCATTGGACAGGATTATTGTAATTGTTATTATTATTCTCAAAATCTCTTCCTGTTTACATTCTATAAGTTTAAAAAATTTTAAGTGATGCACTACTAGTAATTGCTTCTCTTAGGAACTTGTGGAAAACCCTTATGGTCATTGTTTCTAATACTAGTAAGTTTCCTGGAATTGAAAAGTATATGCAGTGGCAGCTGGGGGTGATCAAGCCTGCAAGGGAGGGCTGTTAGGGGTGACCAGACCAGCAGAGGAGGAAAGTTGGGGGCGACCAGGCTTGCAAGGAAGGGCAGTTGGGGGGGACCCAGGTCTGCAAGGGAGGGCAGTTGGGGTGACCAGGCCTGCAGGGAAAGGAAGTTGGGAGGATCAGCCTGCAGGGGAAAACAGTTAGGGATAACCAGGCTGGCAGGGGAGGGCAGTTAGAGGCAATCAGGCTGGCAGGGGAACAGTTAGGCATCAATCAGGCTGGCAGGGGAGTGGTTAGGGGGTGATTAGGCTGGCAGACAGAAGTGGTTAGGGGCAATCAGGAAGGCAGGGAGGCATGCAGTTGGGAGCCAGCAGTCCTGAATTGTGAGAGGGATATCTGACTGCCTGTATATTTATAAAGATACAGAGAGAGATTTCTATAGCAAACATAGATAGGTATATCAATAGATACATACATATATATATATGTATGTATAGGTTTATACATACATATATATGTATATGATATAGGTATATCAATAGATACATACATATATATGTATATTATAAAACTACATACAGATTGTGCAAATTTAGCTTACTCTCCACTTATTCCTGGAGCCCGTTTTGTTACCTATAAAATAAGGAGATTTGACAAGATTATGAGTATTTTCTTTAGTTAAATAAAATTTTATATATCAGCACTATTTTCTGCAGGTATATGTATATATCTCTTTACATACACACATGCATACATATGGGTCAAATATATACACATAAGTACATAAATATGTGCCAATACACACACATATAAATATAATAGAGGTCCAGAGCACAAACTCATGCACGGGAGGGTAGAGGGGTCCTTCAGCCCACCCTGGAGCCTCTCCAATCTGGGACCCTGACTGTCCATTTAGGCCCCATTCTGGATCGGGCCTAATGGGCAGTTGGACATCCCTTTCATAATCCAAGACTATTGGTTCCCAACTGCTTGCCTGCCTGCCTGCCTGATTGCCCCTAACCACTCCCCTGTCAGCCTGATTGATGCCTAACTGCTCCCTTGCTGGCCTGAATTCTCCTAACTGCCCTCCCCTGCTGGCCTGGTCATGTAAAAAATGCCCTCTATTGGCAGCCATCTTGTATGTTGGAGTGCTGGTCATTTTGTATATTACCTCTTTATTATATAGGATAATTATACTAATTTTAATATAATCAATATTGACAATGCCAATAAAATGAAATTCAGCTTTTAGGAGCTCACACATAACAGTATACCAGACAGGAAATTGATTCTGGCTGAGTATGATGACAAGGTGTTTAGGCAAATTCTAGGATACAATGCCCATAAAATAAAAGGCTAGAATAACCTGGAACTCCATCATATTTAGCTGAATTAACTTTAAAAGAAGAATTAGTGGGGCCTCCAAAACCAGTTTGGCTCAGTAGATAGAGCGTCAGCCTGTGAACTGAAGGGTTCAAGGGTTGATTCCGGTCAAGGGCATGTACCTTGGTTTCAGGCACATCCTCAGTAGGGGGTGTGCAGGAGGCAGTTGGTTTATATTTCTCTCTCATCAATATTTCTAACTCTCTGTCCCTCTCTCTTCCTTTCTGTAAAAAATCAATAAAATATATTTTTTAAAAGAATTAGTGGGGAAATGCTTTTATGTTTTTCTTCTGTAACCCTAACACTCATTTAGTTTCCTGATTCAAAGAAACCTAGGACTAAGGTGAGGAGAAATAAAAAAGAAAGCAGAAGATAAAATGATTGCTGTTTCTTTGTTCAATTACCTTACTCCTTATAGATTTCAAAATAAATATCAAATTAAACACACACACACATTCCTTTCTTTATGAAATTGAATGTATGTGTCTATGTGTATTTCTATACAAATTGAATCCAAATCACAGTATCTTGCCTATCTTGGCCATGCTAGTTGTGTCTGTATATTGCTTAGGAAAATCTGTCCCCAGCCTGTGTTAGTTCACTACACATACAGCACCTAGCCAGTTGTTAGTGGCAGTAATTATACATCATGAACAAAAGCATTCCATATTGAGTCACAGACATTTAAAAACACTGCATTTCTGCTGCAATGTTATGCTACTTAGAATTCTAAAGTGTCAACGGTACTCGCTTCCTGTTCATTCTTGCTGCTGGGCTTCATGCTGCACATTTTATATTTTGTGTTCCAAATTCCTCATTGTAATTTGGAGTTCCAAGTCATGAATCCTGGATATGCTGCATGCACAATAAATGTTGTACATTTTGTTTTCATGCTTTTATTTTTTTTTTAAGTGAGCTTCAGCTAAAAGAGCAAGCTAGCTTAAATGGAAACAGATCGTTTAACAAAGTAAAATTAAGTATAGCTATTACATAAAAAAACAAACAAAAAAACCCACACACAGTTTTTTTCTCCTCTCTTCTTTTTTTCATGGTCCCTGAGATAAATTTTCTATTGGGGCTTAACTAAATTACTTTTTTTTCCTCTCTATGTTGGGACTCTAAATTAATTTCAAAGTTAGAAAAATGCCTTTCTCTTATCTCTTCTCAGTTGAAGAGGAGAATGAACAACAACCTTCAAGCATGGCCAGTGTGGTACAGTGGTTGAGCATTGACCTATGGACCAGGAAGCCAAGATTTGATTCCTGGTCAGGACATATGCCTAGGTTGTAGGCTCCATCCCCAGTGGAGGCCATGAAGGAGGCAGGCAATCAATAATAATCAATAATTCTTTCTCATCATTGATGTTTTTATCTCTCTCCCTCCTCTTTCCTCTATGAAATTAATAAAGTTATATTTTTTAAATAGCCTCCAATTTTCACTTTGAACTGTAATCAGATTATGCCTCACCTATGAAGGTCACCTATGCACGGAATGTAAAAGTTTCTACTGGAACACACACCCCCACCCCTTAGACCTATAACTAAATGAAATGATGCCTGTAACTAAAAGTGCCTTGTTGGTGAGGCCAATCATTCATCATAAAAGTACAGAGGGTTTAGGTAGTCAGGCCAGGTCTTACAAATTGAAGAAAATCTTATTTGAGCCAGCTCCTCCTTGTTAAGTGTGGGTTAGATGCCTGGCACGTGAAAAAGCATAACATACCTTTTCCTCTTTCCTTTCTCCCTTCTTCCTTTCTCCCTACCCCTCTTCCTCACCTTTTTTCTGCTTAGTCCTTCCCCATGGGGAAAGGAAATAGTTCTACTAGGATTCTTGACTATCTAAATGGCAAACTACTCACAGAATGAAGGAAATTTTAAAGATTAAAACATCTAAGTCATTGCCTGTCCCGCATGGCTCAGTGGTTGAGCACTGACCTGTGTGTGTACCAAGAAGTCCCAGTTCCATTTCTGGTCTGGGCACATGCCTGGGTTGTGTGCAGGATGCAGCTAATCAATGATTCTGTCTCATCATTGATGTTTCTGCCTTTCTCTACCTCTCCCTTCCTCTCAAAATCAATTAAAATTTATTTTAAAAAAATCAAATATCTAAGTCATTGACTCCCTTCTCTCATGCCATAAAGAATGCAATCAATGCCAGTGAACCGTCATCTAAATCACCGCTACTCAAAACTAGTTCCCCTTCTATCTCACATGAGGCTTATCAAAATCTCCCTTGGTTTATCTTACAAGGCCTGGAGCTGTATTTAGCCCTCTGCATAGCAGAGTAGCTCCTGGGTTTAATCTCTTTTGCCTGATACAGAGTTCATGACTTAAAGTATGGCACTCTAGAATGGGGTGCATGCTCACAAGTAGCTGGACTCCTTTAGAGGGCACATCGATGGCCAAAATAGAGGGGAGGGGGCCACAGTGAAAGAGATACTGCATCATTTAAGGCCTTGAGAGAACATTCACTGAATAATTGCATACAGATATACCCTTTTCCCTTTTGTATAGAGTTAGACTCAGCTTATCTTTAGGGACATATCATTGATGAAATCCTCCTTATAACCTCTTTGAGAGTTAGTCAGGTCAGTCATAATGGTATAATCCTTTGATCAATGGTTAAAAAGGAAATCCATTATCTTCCAACTACAGTATAAAGTATAGTGAGCTTTGCATACAGGCTAGGCAAAACTGTTTTCTTAGCACCAAGTTGAAGTAAAAATGTAATTATTGTGACTTCCAGATCTTTGTATTTCTACTGCAATCTGCTTTTCTAACTGGCTTTTTTTTCTTTCTTTCTTTCTTTTTTTTTTTTTTTTTGTGCTGCTGGTGTTTTTGCTAACTTTTCTTGGCTACATAATGTCTTTATAGAAGAAAGACTTAGTCAATAAAAGATTGGGTAATTATGAATCAGAGGGATATAGCATATAGCTTTAATTTACTAGTTCTTCTTTATATCACCACTACTGTGTGTGTCATTTGAGGTAATTACTTTGTAAAAATTTGTTCATGCTATTGCTTTTAAAATAATGTAAAAAAAAGTAAAATTCTTCAAAATATTTGAAAAACATTGTTTTAGAGTAAACTGATACTAATATTAAAAATACAGTGACCTCCCAATAAGAATAAGTGAGTAACCAATGAACACAGTCACTAGGGTAAAGAGCATGTGCTGAGGGCTGGGGTGACCGGGGAGAGGTCAATAGGGGGGAAAGGAGACATATGCAATATGTAATATGTAATATATGATACTTTAAACAATAAAGAGTTTTTTTTAAATAATAATGTAAATAAGATTATAGCTACTCAATATCCAAGCATGATATGCTTATTTACTTACCTGGCTGTAATATTTGATAATTGACTCTAGGACTAGAGTAGGCCCATCAAAGATTTAAAATTATAATTGCACAAAATATTTGACTTCCACTAAATTATTGAAGTCCAAATGTTCTGTTCTTTGTCCTAAAATAATCTACTCACATTATTGGCCGAAAAGTGTTAACACTAAATTTCTGTGAAGCGTTAGAGATGAGCCTAGAGGTGACTAGTTTGTGCACTAACGGCAGAGGGTCAGGAGAATAGAAGCATACATAATACCAGGAGAAGGTCTGGTAAATTGGTGTTCGTACATAGACAGGGGATGGAGGCCCTGTCTACAGGACTGGTGTTCTCAGTGATGTGGTGGTAAAATGTGTAACAACCTGCTTTTGGGGATAGTGTGGGGATGTAAAGGTGAGAATCCTTGATTTGCAGCATTTGCTCACTCATTTCTACATGTAAATATATCCATGGAGACTCAATTCTAGCCACCAATGAGGCATAGATGACTGTGGAGTTGGGAAAAAGATGCATACAATTGACTGCAGCACACCATTTACTAGTTAGCTTCACCTCTTACTAGTTTGCTGAGAGAGCTTGAGTAATATTTTCTTTCATATTGTTGTTTACACCTCTCAGATGAATTTAATTATATGTGTTCCCACTTTTATGAAGGTAAGAGGAAGAAATAGATATAGCTGAAACCGGTTTGGCTCAGTGGTGGAGCGTCGGTCTGCGGACTGAAAGGTCCCAGGTTCGATTCCAGTCAAGGGCATGTACATTGGTTGCGGGCACATCCCTGGTAGGGGGTGTGCAAGAGGCAGCTGGTCAATGTTTCTGTCTCATCGACATTTCTAGCTCTCTATCTCTCTCCCTTCCTCTAAAAAAAATCAATAAAATATTTAAAAAAGAAATAGATATAAAACTACATCATAGGTTTTCAGGAAAGAGTTGTAGTATTAATTCTGCCACATGACTGTAAAAGTTCTCATTTACAAAGGGCCATTCAGAAGATTACCCAAGCTTGTCAGATAGGCACCAAAAAACAATCCTGAAACAGGATGTGCCCCAACAGGAAAGGAAGTACAATATAAAAGAATTGAGGATTGGCAAGTTAACGTTACAAAGATGCCTAAAACCATAAGAAATTTTAAAATTTTATTATGTTTTGTAGACACTTTTTCTGGGATGGTAGAGGCATACCCCACTAGAAATGAGAAGGCAACTGAGGCAGCAAAACTGCTAACCCAATAAATAATCCCTGGATATGGGCTTCCTTACAGCATTCAAAGCAACAATGGACCATTGTTCATTTCAGAAATATCCCAGAAGATAGGACCGACACTACAGGATTTAATGAAAGCGACAGAAGTCTTAGAGACCCCAATCTATAGAAAAGACTGAAAAAATGAGCCATACATTAAGAAAACCCTGGCAAAAACTTACCAGGAAACACATTTGAATGGGACCAGGCCCATTTCCTATTGCCATGCTCCAGATTAGTGTGGCATCCAAAGTGGGCTTAAATTAAGTCATTTGTAAATTATTGAAAGGTCCTTTAGATTTAGAATATGAATTAAAAAATCAACAACATGTACAAAATCTAGGGCAAACACTAAAATTGTTGCACAGGTTTTCTCATTGCAGGTCCATCTACCAGTCTGCTGGGTGACCAGGTCTTACCAAAGACTGGAAGATTCGAGGTCCTGAGTGGCACTTAGCCACACATGACATCCTGCTGACAATACACTCTCCCCTAAGGTTCACAGAAATCAAACCTTGGATCCACCACTCAGGGATAAAGTGGGTGCCGCCTGAGGAGGACTCGAATCTTGCTGCTGATGTTGATACTTGCAAGGAAAACTGGATATACACTCCAAAGAGGTGATATTTAAAATTCCTGTTTTGGAAAGAGACAGCGCTAAGTGATAATGTCAGCATTGGGACAATATTAGAGGAACAATGATAATGTTAGAGGGACATCTTTCTTTCAAGCTATAGGTCCAGCTGGGCTTGTCTCCTTGCTGTCACTGGGCTCAGGTCTGCTTCATGAGTGCCCATTCTAGGGCTCAGGCTGAAAGGATGCAAGTATCAGGGGAATCTCTGCTGGTGGTAACAGCAGATGTGCAAGAGGAGAAGCCCAACCACACAAGCACATTTCAGTTTTCTGCTGGTAACACGTCTGCTAGACGCCTCCCATTAGCTAATCCAATCACATGGGTAGACCTAAAGTCAAGGTTCAGCAAAGTACAATGCAACCACAGGGAGGACAAACCATGTCATGTGGCTAATAGCCAATGGGAGAAGAAAATATACTCCTATTGTGGAGACAGGGTCAACTGTTCAAAAATAATAATTTAATATACCACAGCAGCTTCCATAGACCGCATGCCATTGGAATAGTTGTAGGAGCAATTGTAAATTTTCACCTTGTGTCATTTGTCTAACAAGAGACAACATCTGGAAAGGTTGAGGTTTTATAGAACAAAGCAAAACCAACAAAACCAAAGGAAAACACTACACCCACAGCCCGTAGATATTGAACTATTAGAATTTGAACATTCGACTCAAACTGAACTACACATGTGATATTTTACAAATTATTTCATCTATGCGAGTCAGGATTTTTAGATTTATTGCTCTCGCTGTGTGCTTGACATAGTGTTGGTGCCTAATAAATATTATTTTTTTCACCTTGTACCGTCTACAATTCCAAGATAAGGTCTTGTTCACAGCAGCTTTTTATTAACTATTGACTCATTAGCTACACCATCTCTTTTATGGAAAGTTACTTCCTAGCATCTGGATCAGTTTCAGGACCACGGGGCTTATTAGCTTTTAACTATAGAAACCAAGTTCTTTTTCTAATTTTAAACATCATATCATTGTTCCATCCATTTTGAATTACGCAGAGCAATTGTTCTCAGCTCTACTGTCTGCAGACAACGTTGGTCTTGCAAAATATTGTGTGGATCACTTACTCTGTCTGCTTCTATTCACTATGGCAAGAAAAATCCAACCAGAATTAATGGCAGCCAGGCCCCTTTTCTCATTGGGAACATCTGCTTCTTATTAAATATCATAAGTAATTTATTAATTCTCGCCAGAAACAAAAGTAAAGACATTGTCATACTAAAAGCATTACCCGCACAAAAGACCAGCCAGCAGAGCACCTGGAGGACCCTCGCCAGCAGCCGCCGGGGTGTCATTAATCTGGGGACACAAGATGTCAGGTTTCCTCTGTTTTTCGTACCGAGGAGGACAAAGCCAGAGAGTGCCTGAACTATACAGAGCCCACTCTTTTGGGGTTATGTATGTGGTTGGACTAGAATGATGACAGATGGGTTAGTAGGTGGTAGCATGATCACACAAACCTCATGGCACATCAAGGCACATCCATAAAATGTGAATGCCGGAAAGGGCATGAGAGAGGACTGGGGTCAATGGAACCTTTCACAGCCATACACTGAGGTCCAGAAAGGGAGGTGGCTACTCCAAAGTCACTCTGACTACTGGAGACACATACAAGAATCCACATACCTTGGCAGACTTTTGTGTACAATGTTAGAAGAGTGGACCCTTCCCTTTGATAGCCAGGCTGGACAACTTCATAAGCAATGATTTGTATGTGCTTTTGTAGAGTTCTGAAGTTGGGCAAAGTGTACGCCTTTCCTAATGCTTGGATTTTGAAAGGATATCAATGTGTCTCTTCTATATGATAATCTATACTAATAAAAGTGTATGATAATCTATACTAATAAAAGTGTAATATGCTAAGTAGACTGGACATCTTCCGGAAGTTCTTCTGGACAAAGCCACTATGACGGGAACTGAGGCAGAGGCTGTTAGGGGTGATCAAGCTAGCAGGCGAGGGCAGTTAGGGGGCGATCAGGCCATCAGAAAAACAATTATGGGCATCAGGCCAGCAGGCAGAGGCGATTAGGGACAATCAGAAAAGTAGGCAGGTGAGCGGTTAGGAGCCAGCCGTCTAGGATTGTGAGAGGGATGTCTGACCAGCAGTTGGACATTCCTTGAGGGGTCCCAGATTGGAGAGAGTGCAGGCAGGGCTGAGGGACCCTCCTTCCCCCATGTATGAATTTTGTGCACCAGGCCTCTTGTAAAATAATTATGCCCAATATAGTTTTAGCTATTGCCTCGTGCCAGGAGCTATTTTAAGTTTGCATGCATTTCTCATTTAAGGCCCAAAGACCAAACTAAGTAGGCACTTTTTAAATGCCATTTCACAGGTGATGAAAATGATCATCAGTGATTAAATAAGTTGCCCCAAGTTACACAACAAGCAAATGTTGCAGCCAGGATAAAAGTCAGGTACGATGAACTTCATGTCTGTGATTTGTTCTCTGTATTGTTTGTCTTTAGCCACATTGCATGTTGAATGTTTGTGGCTTTTATGTTAGCTAATTTGTGTGTCACTTTTTGCCAGCATATTTTCCTTTTGTAGTGTAGATTAAATATTTTTGTGAAATAAATCAATTTTATGTCTTTGTTTCCTAAGTCACTTTTTGCCAGCATATTTTGCCTTTTGTAGTGTAGATTAAATATTTTCATGAAATAAATCAATTTTATGTCTTGATGTTTTTGTTTCCAAAGTCATATGCCAAGCTATTGCATTTGCTTCTTTTGCTTCACATTTTTTTTTTATCTTCAGGCTTGGGCATGAGTAAAATCTGGGAAAGCTCATACAGATAATTTGAATGGATGGATGGATATCTTGTACCTCTGGGACAATACTCTCTGATGGCCTGCCTTTCTCTCATGCCTCTTTCCAAGCACATTGCTTTGGAGATAGTCCATTATATTTATAATCACAAAAATAATTAATACACATTGGCTTTATATATAAAAATGACAGATATAATCTATTTATAATGCACCTGCCTGAAATCAGGCACTCATACCTTAACTGAAATACAAAATGTGCAAACTTTAACTATTTGGGTAGATTACACTTCAGTCCTTATTCAACTGGGTTCAAGGAGAGAAGACACAGTAACTCATTAAATTCTTCCGCTGAGTGTCCATTGAGATCAAAGTGAAACCACATTTCCTTCAGAACAATTTGGCTGTCAAATGACTCCATTCACTTTCGTCTGCCATCAATCCGACACTTGGTCTTTTAAATTTTATACTGCCTGAGGTATATAGTGGCATCCCATTTAGTTCTAATTTAAATTTTCCTAATGGCTAATGATGCTCCATTTCTTTTCATGTACTTATCACTGCCATCCTTGGTGAAATATCCTTCACTTTTTTTTTACCCGTTTTCAAATTGGGTGTTTTCTGACTGTTAAGCTTTGAGTTCTTAATATACACTGAATAAAAGTTATTTTGCCAACTATTTTATCTCCAGATGTTTTACTCCAGCATATAACATGTTTTTTCTCCCCTTAGCAGTGTCTTTCAGAGGACAAAAGTATCACATTTATATAAAGTTCAATTTCTCACTTTTATTTTCTTTTACAGAACATGTTTTTGATGTCATATCTAAGAACTCCAGGTCCTAATGATTTTTCTCCCTGCTTTCTTCTAAAAGCTTTATGGCTTTGTTTTACATTTAGATCTATATTCCATTTGAGTTAGTTTTTATATAGGGTAGAAGGTGTACATCTAAGTTCATTTGCATATGGATATAAAATATAAAGTATAGTTCTATTCATGTATATATTTGAACTTGGACTAATTTTGGTAGTTTTTAGTTTTCAAGGAATTGATCCATTTGTTCTAAGATAGAATTTATATATATAGAGTTGTTTGAAGTAACCCTTTTGTAATACCTGTGGGGTCTGTAATGACACTTTTCTTTCATTCCTGATATTGGTAATTTGTGATTCTCACTTTTTTCCTTTCTCATTTTTGCTGATGGTTTGTCAATTCTTTTGATTATTTTAAATAACCATTTTTCAATTTTCTCTTTTTTTTCTTCTGTTTTCTATTTCATTGATATCTGTTCTTACCTTTCCAATTATTTTCATTTTACTTTTTTTTTAGGTATTTACTCCTCTCCCTCCCCTATTTTCTTAAGGTGTAGAATTAGACTCTTGGTTTAAGATTTTTTTGAAATATAAAAATTTGCCAAAACCGGTTTGGCTCAGTGGATAGAGCATCAGCCTGCGGACTGAAAGGTCCCAGGTTGGATTCTGGTCAAGGGCATGTACATTGGTTGCGGGCACATCCCCAGTAGGGGGTGTGCAGGAGGCAGCTGATTGATGATTCTCTCTCATCGATGTTTCTAGCTCTCTATCCCTCTTCCTTCCTCTCTGTAAAAAATCAATAATATATATATATATATATATATATATATATATATATATATATATTAAAATTACTGCTATAGATTTTTCTCTAGGAAATGCTTTAACTGCATCTCATAAATTTTGATATCTTGTATTTTTATTTTTGTTTACTTCAAAATATGTTCTAACTTTTCTTTAATCTTCTATCTATTAAGAGTATTAAAGTGTCACCAAAACTGGTTTGGCTTAGTGGACTGAAGGGTCCCATGTTCTATTCTGGTCAGGGGTACATACCTTGGTTGCGGGCATGTGCAGGAGGCAGCTGATCGATGTTTCTCTCTCATCAGTGTTTCTAACTCTCTATCTCTCTCCCTTCCTCTCTGTAAAAAAATCAATAAAAATATTTTTAAAAGACTATTAAAGTCTCTAATAGTAATTGTGAATTTACTATTTTGTCAGTTTTTGCTGAATTTATTTTGAAGCATTGCTGTTAAGTACTTAGACATTTATATTATGTCTACTTGCTGAGGCTTTTTTTTCATTATGTGATTGTCCTCTTTCATTTGGCGATTTCTGTGCTCTAAGGTATACTCTGTCTGATGTGATAGCCATGGCAATTTTATTTAATTAGTGTTTGGTAGTGTGCATAGTCTCTTTTTTCAGCCCTTTAACTTACCTATGTCACTATATTTGAAATGATTCTCTTGTAAAGAGCTTGTTTTGTTTTAATTGTATTTTTCAATCTTGTCTTTTAATCAATGCATTTTGGCTTTTCGCATATAATGTAATTGTTAACATATTTGCATGTACTTTTATCATTTTATTTGTTTTCTGTTTACTAGCTCTAACTTTATGTTTTCTGTTTCCTTCCTCTTCCTGAAATGTATGTCTTTGTCAAATGTTCAGCATTTCAGGCATTAGTTCTTCAAATGTTTTTCATAACTCATTCTTTCCCCTTTCCTTCTGAATGACAAATGTTAAATCTTGAGTTATTGACCCACATGTCCCTGAGACCCTATACAGTTTTTTGTTCCAATATTTTGCTCTGTGTTGTTAAGATTGGATCATTTTTATTCATCTATCTTAAGGTTTACCATTTTTTCCCCTCTTACACCTCCTCTCTGAGGCATAGCCCATCCTAATATGTTTCAGTTACTTTGGTTTCTACATTATTTTTCAGATTTTCCTTTGTATCTTTCTTCACTGAGATTTTTACTCATTTTAAGAAAGTTTTCAATTTTTTTCTGTATCATTTTTGTATAATAGCTACTTTGAAGTCTTTGGTAGATAATTCCAATATTTATGCCACTGTGACAATTTATGTTTTTTCCCCATATAAAGGTGAGATTTTTCTTTGTATCCTGAGCAACTTTGCATTGTAGCCTAGACATTTTTAATATTTATAAACTTTGACTCTTGTTTATGTCCTATGAAAAACAAGTAGGCTCAGGCGTCAAGTTTCAATATACATGCTCTGTGCTATGAACCCTATGTCAGTTCCTTTTTCTAGAGCCTTACGATATCATATCTGTCTCATGTGTGTGCCAGCCAGCAGCCAGTTTGGGAAGTAACCTGTAGCTTTTCTCCAACTCTTTGGTATATTGAATTGGATCAGTTCCATGCATTTACAGCTCAGACAGTGGCCCCACATGTTCGTAAACACCTTTATAGCTTCCTCTCTGCAATATTCCTACTAATTTTGGTTCCCTGGAATTCCTTGTTTTTATCCTTAGCCAGACAGTGGGATTACCCTGCTCTACTATGCACTTCTCCTATGCCCATATCTAAAGCCAAGCGGAGGAGGACAGAGCAATGGAGGTGGGTTCCGCACTCTTAGAGCCATAGCTCCACGGAATGGAGAAGAAGGTGCTCTTTCCTCAGAGTTCTGGCTCCTACAGACTGACATTGCTGCAGCTGTTGGTACCACCACTGGATTACTTGAGACTGCCTATAGAAAGACAGTTAAAAGTCAGAGAGAAAATCAAAGAAATCCATTTTGCATGTTAGAGTTTCATAATTTCTCTTTTCCTGTGATTGAACCAGATCTAGAAGAGCATTTCTCTGTCTGCACCCCGGTACTTCCAGTCCACTGAGTTCAAGCTAGGGGTTCTGGGAACATTTAAATGTAAAGTCATCTTTGGTTTGGTGATATTTTGAATGGTGGACTTCTTAATCTGCTTATGCCTATTTACTTGTGGTTCATGCATTGTGTCTAGGCAGTAGACAGATTGGAATATAATTATTCCATTTTACCTGATGAGAAATTTCCCAGTTCTATTTTAATTCATTTTTTTAGTCATGCAAGCATATTAAACTGCTTTACCATTGTCTGCATTTTAAGGAATGGCTTCTTAATTGTTTAATGTGGATTCTAAAAGAGGGACCACATGTCAAGCCATTTATATCATCAGACCTGGGGATATAAAGATGAAGAATAGTATCTGCCCTAAAAAAATAATTCAATCTTTCCCCCATTTCTTCCTGGGGAACCACCTTCTCCCATTAGGGACATTTTGATTGGGATGTAATTTTAGATGCTTTGCCTTCCTCTACCAAAAAAAAAGTATGCACATGAAATAAAGAGAATGAATTGGATCACCCTTTTCTCTGAATCTGGAGAGTAATAATACAAGACAAGAGCCACTCAATCCCAATGGCAGTGCCTGGATGTCCAGGGGTTCCTGACTTCTAGTCTTAGTTCTCTGTCCTTCCATCCATTTTGGTGCTATCTAACATCTCCTCAATAAATTCCCTATTTTATCTTAATTTGTAAGAGTTGGGTTTTTGTTGTTTGCTACCAAAAAATCCTAACACATATCCAGTCTAAGAGAATAAAAAAAAAACCCACAAAAACACCCAATACACAAATCACTGCAAATGCTTAATCAGTGCTGCAACAATGGCTGATATCAAAAGTTCTGAGAATATGAAGGTCATACTAATTTACTGGAAGAAAGTTGTGAAAGATCTTACAAAAAATGATGTCCTGCAATTGAAAATAACACCACAGTGTTGAAAAGAGCTATCCTATTCCTGGTGCGTTTCTTGAATGGCTGGTTATAGTTCTCTTTGTGAAGTCATGCGCTCTCATGTAGCAGGAAGAGAAAATGTTTAGGAAAGTTGAAAGACATTTGAATTTGGTGGGTCTTTAGAAAACAGATTAAGTCTTTGGTGGTTGAAGGTCTGCTCACTCCTGGCAAAAAGCAAATTCATGATTTAAAAAAACAAAACGACCTAAAAATGCTCATATGGCATCTTAGACATCAAATAACTCTTACAAAACAGCATTTTGATGAGTTAAGTGTAAATGAATCAGAAACATAAGGATTAAATTTCCCTTGAAATACACAGGGGCTTAAAAATTAAGGGAAAAAGTGCCTGGTAAAATGTGTTTTGAATTTTGTCAAGTCCTAAAGGTTTAAGAAGCAATTCAAGATGTTTTGCTAGGCCACTCAAAACATCACTGGGTTCTCCCATCCTTCAAGAGCAGATATAGCTATTTTATTCCTTCTGGCTGGCTGTCTACTAGTCCTTGGGAGATGAAGTGAGGGTGAGAGTTGGAGCACATAATCCCTCCAGGCTGCCTTTCTTTTCTATACATCTTACTGTATACATCTTAACATGGGCCAAGATATGTGACCCTTCCACCCTCTTACCTTTTCCACACAGTCCTTTTAGAATTCAGGGATAATATTGGTTTATTAAAGCTATCTAGCACAACTTCTTAGGAAAGTATCCATTTCATGTTCACTATCATTGGTAGTCTTATCAAAACTCTACTGAATGAATGAATGAATGAATCAATCAATCAATCAATAAAGTAACTAAGTAAGTAAGTAAGTAAGTAAGCCTGATGGTGCTCAATAAGTAATTTAAGTTATATTTCACTCAGAAATGTAATTATGAAATCCAGGGCTGGGGGATATTTAGAAACATTCTGATTAAACTGGTTATTTAAAAAAATCAAACAAATTATGATGCCCACAAAGGTATACTTTACTATTATATCTTTTATTTGTTTAACTTTATAATATGCAAATTTTTAAACATACACAAAATGGAGAGAATGATATGATGAACTCCATCAGCTAGTTCGACAAGTAAGTCATAAAGAAATAATTTTAAAACTTGGGATTTGCAATGTGATTTTTTTAATTGAGTCAGTGAGCAATAAACAAAAAACGACTATCATCTGTTGTATATAAGAAATTAATCAAGTGCTGGGACTTAAAGAAATATAAGATAATGCTCATATATTGTGGGTAAGGCAGATATAAAAAAGACAGTGATGGAAAAGGAATAAATCTCTTAAATGGGTAGCACAGATCATAGTTATAGAAAACAACGCTAAAAAGAGTGATTTAATTATTGACCCCACATTTACTAAGTTCCAGGCAGTGAGCCGTGAATATAAAAACAATAGACAAACCCGCATCCTTCAGAAACTTGATGGGGAAGACAATAGGCATCTTGTTTCAGTAGAGTTAGTGCCTGAACACAGACATTCTAATGAGACATTTTAAAGATTAATTTTGAGGTACCACAGACTCCTCCTACCAGGACTGAGTTAAGTACTTTGATTAACTATTTTCCACTCTCCATGAAATTTAGTTGCTCTTTTAACACCATGAAAAATTCTCTAAAGGCCTGAAGGAATTATTGGGAGCTCTTGGATTTAGTAAGAGAGGGTCTTCTTAAGATTTTACTTCCATCATGGGAGCAGTTAACCAGGTGGCCACCCTTGAAACAGGAAAGGCCAAGTACACCTTGACTCTCTTGATAAATTGTCTTTTTTTCCATAGGCACAAAATAAGTGAGCTTCAACTGCTCTCTGGAATAGAATGTTTTAGAAGTGGTGTGCCTGACAGCACAAAGCCCCATAGTTTGGGCTATAGGATCCCAAATAGACAACGTGACTACTGGGTTTTATACTACCGACTTAATTGGGGTCTTCAAGCCAAAGTAATTAGTAATCCAGGTATTTGCAGAATGTGTAGACACTTTTATTGAAAACCGTTCTCTGTTCAAAATGGATTCTGCACGATATTGTCATGGGCTGAATTGTGTCCCCCTCAAAATTCATGTGTTGAAATGCTAACCCCTAGTACCTCATATTGTGACTGTGTGTAAAGATAGGATTTTTAAAGAGGTGAATAATTTTAAAATGAAATCATTAGGGTGGGCCTTGACCCACTATGACTAGTATCTTTACAAGGAGAAGAAATGTGGACCCACATATGTACAGCGGGTAAGACCAAAGGGAGAATGTAGCCATCTACAAGGCAAGGAAAGAGGACTCAGAATAAACCAACCCTACCAATACCTTAATTTTGGACTTATAGCTTCCTGAACTGTAAGAAAATAAATTCCTGTTGTTTAAACTAACCACTCTTTGGTAGTTTGTTAAAGCAGCCCTAGCAAACTAATATGTACATGACTTTTAATATTTCTATTGAAAATGTGAAGATAACATTGAGTAAGAGTATTAAGGAAATGTGAGACTGAACCAAATAAGAAAAGGTCTGTGTGTCCAGCTTATTATATACAGACTGAAAGGAGTGATCAGAAATGACAAGTTATGGTCCCAGATTAATAGTTTTATCTGGTTTCATCTACTCTGATAACATTCTGGCCACATAAATAGATACAGTCAAATCCAATTAAGTATATTCAATATTTGGATTTGAATATTTGGATTAAAAACGTAATGTATAAAAACCTGTCAGCCTATGAAACAATGTTAACATAAAAAATACCTTTTTGACAAACATGCCTGGCCTGCCAAAGCACTGTAGTATATTTTAAAACATGAGTTTAAAGCCGTCTTATACACAGTGAATTAGTCCTGAAAGTTTTCATTACAAATCTCTGCTGGAAAATAAATTTTCATTTTTATAACTTATCTAATGTGTGTCTTTATTAACTCCATCTCTTTTACCAAAAGAGAAAAAAAAATTTTCTTACAAAACCAGTTATAGAAAGCATATTATTGCAGTGTGTATGTGTAAGTAGCTGCCTTGTATGAAAAGCATTAGTAATTGTTTACTGTAGGTTAAAAATAAAATAATTGATATCATTTGGATAATTTCAGCCTTTGAGTGGAGTGTGTTGGTGGCAAAAATCACTTAAGATGGAGTTTCAATTTTTTAAAAAGCTTTATGTACATTTCCCCAAACTACTTGTTATGTGAATACATAGTTCAAATAATGGTCTTTAACTTTCTGAACTTTCTGTCTATGAAAATGTATAATGATATTCAAAAGGACATATAATATACAGTTTCATTATATGTTTTAACCCTGGATCTGACTCAATGCAGAGTTTTTTTTCCAAATGTATAAAATAAATATTAAATGAAAATGTGCATATTCCTAGAAGTGAGATTACTAGGTCAAATGGAATTCCCATTTTTAGTTTTTTTGAGGAAACTCTATACTATTCTCCACAGTGGCTGCACCAATCTGCATTCTTACCAGCAGTGCACAAGGGTTTCTTTTTCTCCGCATCCTCACCAGCACTTGTCATTTGTTGATTTGTTGATGATAGCCATTCTAGCAGGTGTGAGATGGTACTGCATTGTCGTTTTGATTTGCATCTCTCAAATGATTAGTGACTTTAAGCATTTTTCATATATCTATTGACCTTCCTTATGTCCTCTTTTGAAAAATATCTACTTAGGTCCATTGCCCATTTTCTGATTGGGTTGTTTATATTCTTTTTGTTAAGTTAACTAGAAACACTAATCAGAAAGGATATATGCACCCCTATGTTTATAACAGCACAATTTAGCATATCTAAGATTTGGAAACAGCTTACGTGCCCATCAGCAGATAAGTAGATTAAAAAACAGTGGTACGTCTGCACAATGAAATACTATGCTGTGGTAAAAAAGAAGGAATTCTTACCATTTGCAACAGCATGGATGGAACTGGAGAGCATTATGCTAAGTGAAATAAGCCAGTCAGAGAAAGATAAATATCACATGATCTCACTCATCTGTGGAATATTATGAACAACATAAAGTGATGAACAAAACAGATCCAGAGACAGAGAAGCATTGATCAGACCATCAAACCATAGAGGAAAGTAGGGGAGGGTGGGGGTAAGGGGAAGAGATCAACCAAAGGACTTTTATGCATGCATATAAGCTTAACCAATGGACACAGATACCAGAGGGGTGAGGGCATGAATGGGGTTTTGGGGTGTGGGGGGACAATGGGGGAATAAGGACACATGTGTAATACCTTAATCAATAAAAAAAGAAAGAAAAGAAGCTTTGTAAAAATGTTAAGTGTGATATAAATATTTAATTATTGTTTTAAAAATATTTTTAATAATGTCGTGCTATGGGGTGTCATAGAAAATATTCCAAGACTCTGAGTCCTTGAATGGAGGGGGAACTTGCAAGTTCCCATTAGTATATAACAAGAGAATAATTTGATTTCTTTCCTGAGGCCTCAAAATTGAGATTTACTTCACTGTCCAAATCAAGAACTACTCTCTCTAAAAATGATCCAGAACCTTGGAGACAGTAAAAATCCCAGTTGAGAGAAAGCAGAGTCCTCTACATCCTGTTGTTAATTTTGTGTTAGTAAAAGTGGATCTTGACATCAAAACCAGGACTTATCCAGGACTATGTGGTCTTATCCCAGCTGCAGGAGGAGTTGTGTGTGGATAGGCCCAGCTGGGGCTAAGCAGCAAGCCTCTGATATGAAGTGTCATTCTGCTCATCATGGTTCTGTATAGCTCTATGGATAGACTGTGGCATCCAGAACAAAGGTAACCTGCCAGCACATTAAATCTATTGCATGGATAAAGATATTTGCCTTCACTCTCCCGCCTAAAATTGAACAGGTATAAACTTGCTGATTTCTCTAAAATCCTAGTGATATCCTTTTCCTCCCCTGCAAAAGAAGGTCAGACCAAAGAAGCCCATTCTGGCCTTGCTGAATAAGGTCAGCCTCTTTTTTGCCTTCCCTGCTCTCTGGTTTGTAATGAGCAGCAGGCAAGGACGAAAGTGAGCCCAGAAGCAAAGTCAACAGCAAAATCTTTTAAGATGAGCAGAATCATAGGAAAATAAACCATTCTTCATTGCATAGCTCTAGTACTGCGATTCGACTAAAATTATTATTAAAGAGATAATTGATCCATTGGTGAAGAAATTTGAACTTTGAAGATGGATTTAAAAAAAGAAGAAGTGGAAGAGAGCCAAGAATAATTTGACAGCTTTAACCCTGCTGGTAATCAGCTCCCTGGAGTCATTAAGAAAGACAGGAGTAGGAGGTGAAACATCTGGAGAAATATGAGCAGATAACGAATTGGGTGGGTTTTATAAAAGCTAAATGATATCTGTAGGAAGTGAAGTTATAAAAAAAATTGAGGCAATAACCCTGAGGTCATATGGGGGTGAAAAGAGGAAGCTGATTCCTGGGCAATTATTCCAAGGAGAGTGGCTATTAGAGACACAGATTCTCACAATGATGTCTCTCAGTGGTCAACCATGGATAGTCAAAAGCAAAGGACGCTTTACAAACAGATCTTGTCATGCTCTGGGTCAGCTTAAACACTGGCCCCCACCTGTTCCTGCCATAATACTCCCAATAGTGGCTTACAGGGAGTGGGAGTGGATGATGGTATCATGAAATGAACATGGGCTTTCCAGTCTTGGGGACTTTGATTCAAAAGATGCCACTGTCACTAATTACACAACCTAAAGGAAAGTATGTCTGTTTTTAGTGCCTCATGTTCCTCATTTGATGAGTTTAGATAATTATGCCCACTTTGCATATCTCTTGTGAAGATTAAATAACATAACACATCTGACACAGTATCTTGCACACAGCAGATGACGGCTACATGTTGGTTCTCAAATTCCCTCTTTACTCATTCCCTCTGCAATTGCTGATTTAACACTATGTACGCTGTGCTGGGCACTGAGGTACGAAGAGGAAAATGACACAATCACTAAGTGGGTTTATAATTTTGTGACAGATAGACCTAAACTGGTCATTATAATGTAATATGATAAATAGATGTGAAAGAAACTAGCACAGCGTACTGGGGGGCAGAGATAAAGAGTGTGTAACTCAGCCATGGACAGGGGAGATTGGGAAGCCTCACTGGAAGAGGTGGAACCTGGGTTGGCCCTATGCAATTAGTAAGAATTAAAAAAAGAAGCAAACTTAGCCTTCTAAGGAGACAGCATGAGCAAGAGTCAGGGGTCAAGGAGTACATGGCTCACATGGGGACCTGTCGCATTGTGATATGGATAGAACCCAAGACATAAAGCAAGGGCTGGTAAGAGAAGAAGGTGTGAGGGTAGGAAGGAAGCCAGTGTATGACGTACTTGGCATGGCGTGAAGCATGAAGGTCACCCCCCACCTTTGGCACCTTGGCTCCTGTTCCATTCATTAGTCTTGCAGGGTGTACACTGACTTAAAGAAATCAATTGCCATGAATTATAGTATATGAGAGAATCCAAAGGTCAAGTAGGGTGGATGGGCAAAAAGACCTGGATTGTACCTGGTGGTGTTACCTGAAACAGCTTCGCAGTTATTCCTAGAATGTACTTCTTGTTTGCAATGCCACGCAACCAAGTGAAGGTACAAATAGTTTTTTACAAAAAGGCCAGGATCCAGGACAGCACAAACACAGCCAGTCAGACCTTATTTATAGGCCAGTATTTCAATGCAGAGCCTGTAACAGTCTTGGAGAGCCCAACCTGCAGTGATGACATGGCACACTGTGCCAGATCAAACAAGGCTTTATAGCATCTTCCCACCCTGTGAGTTATGGAGGAGCTCTGAGGAGGATCAGTGTCACCCCTTGGCCTCCACCACTGTTTCTCCAAGGAGAGAACATTTCAAACAGCCCTGCCACCCCTCTGACCACGTCTCCCTGGGACAAACTAGATCATCGAATCTGTTTCACAAGTCATCAACCTCCAGACCCATAGGACAGCCAACCCACAAGGTTCCACATTGTTCTCTGTGGTGTTTTCAGAGCTTGTTCTGGATTCTGAGCCATAGCCCTTGAGAGAAAGCCTGTCAGTCTGGCTGCAATTCATGAGACCAGTTCTTCATGTAGCCATTTCTTTCTTTTCATCTTCAAAGTACTATGGGTGAATAAGGAAATAAGTGGAATCATTTTTGTAAGTAGATTTTCTTATTTTAAGAATCAAAGTAGTAAAAGGATCTTCTAACTCAAATCCCAATGGGGCCAGGTAGGAAATTTAAATGTGAACATGAGGCAGATTCAAGACAATAAGGAACAGTGAGACTTTGGTTGATACAAAAATTTAGGATTCCCCAAAGGAATGTATACTCACTTTAACAGCTGATAGTTAAATTTTGAAAATGAAATTTACTTTATTAAACACTGCCTTTATACCTATTCAAAGTATGTGCTATACAGTTTGGGCAAACTCTATATAGTATATCTGTTCCACCAGATATATTCTATCTTTTCAACTAAACCATCTATAATATTATCTAAAATAATACTATGCTGGCCCAAACGTGTTGCTATATGGATTTTTCCCAGCTGCCCCCCAGTTTGTGACCCTGCTGGTTGCACATTTATTATATAGAAGTTATCAACCTTCTCCATGTATTTTCTCTGCTATCACTTTTGAACACCATCTGTGTTTTCTGACCTCTCAATGACAAGCTATATTCATCACTGTGGCCCATGTTTTCAAAACTGGTTTTTCATGTAAATGATATTGATGTTTGACAGTTCCTCCACCTTCCTTCCTTCCCATTCTAGGCAGATGTTGCTCCAGGAAGATCCAGAAGAAGTTTTGAGGGAGTATCATGAGCTCTGACTCACAAAACTTCAGAAACTGAAGGGGTCAATCAGTCATGCACCCATCTTAACAGTCTCTGTGGCCAGAGTAATCCCAGTTATGAATTCTACCTTTCAACCCGGCCTATAGGCTTCTCCAGGTGGGATGGGCATAGGAAGGAGAAGGAATCCCCACACCAAGCCCAGGGGTTAGTTAAAGGACCAATACTGGGGAGAAAACAACAATGTTCAACACATTACTGAAAATGGCGCCCTCACAGAAGTCATAGCCCTTCAGTTTTACTTTTTGCATGGTTACCATTTATATACTATAAATGTACTATTGGCATTTTGTTCACTATTGTCCCAATTTATATTTTTTACATTCCTTTTGAAATTAAGAAATGTTTTCCCTTTCAACCTCTCCTCTATTTCTTTTTGTAACTCCTCACTCACCAATAGTAGATATTAAAGCAGGCGCTTCCTCCACTGTTGAATTGAAAGATGCTTGAGTCAAAGTTGGGGCTTCTCTTTTTTCCACTAAATTATCATTTTATATCCAGATAGTTTCCATGCTGAGGTAAAGTTCAGCTGTGCTCACATTGGGCATGATGGTTAAGCAGTTCCTCCAAGCAGAAAAGACAGTCTCAAGAGACTGGTTTTGGTAAGCTACAGGTGAAGATGGGTTAAGGATTTGGTGAGTATTTTCTGGGATTTTTAGGAAACCTGTAGCCATTCAGGATTAAGGTAAAATGATAAAATCTGAGTGTGAATCATTTTCTGAGTATTAACCTCCCCATCAGCCCTCTCTTCCCACAAAACCCTGGAAAGTGGCATTAGAAACTTGTATGTTTTTCTCTAGTGCATTTCCCCCCCACACAATTTGTGTGTGTGTGTGTGTGTGTGTGTGTGTGTGTGTGTGTGTGTATACATAGAGAGAAGAAGATATTAGGGCACCTTCAATGTGCCAGCCTCTATGCTAAGTATTTGGCATAGAGTATGTGCTTAAGTGTTATTACTATTAACACTATTATTATTAGTTAATTTAAGATTCACATAAACCCTAAAAGATAGATATAGATTAGCCTCATTTTACACATAATAAAACAGGTTCATAGAAGTTAAGCAATATATTCAAAGATACATTGCCAATCAGAAGTAAAACTAGACAGAATGTGAACCCAAGTCTCCCTGACTGTTATACCCCAAGCCTTATTTTGTCCTCTGGCTTTCTCTGTAAATTGTATTTTATAATTGTATTATAAATTACTTAAACTGCCAGAAAAAAAAAGTCATTTAAGATGCCAGAAAAAATTAAATATGTGTAAATATACCATTACAACTAAAAAGACTTTAGTAAACTTTGGAAATATAATATTAATATATTTTAAAAATCAACAGCTTTCACAGATACCATTAGTAAATCTAATTAGAAATAGTAATTTATAAAAGTTACAATTTGCAAATTGTCACAAAATGTGTAAAGTTTGCAGGAGTACCTAAGTAAATATCAACCATACTAACTAAAAAATACTAATGAAAGCCGAAACCGGTTTGGCTCAGTGGTAGAGCGTTGGTCTGCGGACTGAAGGGTCCCAGGTTTGATTCCGGTCAAGGGCATGTACATTGGCTGCGGGCACATCCCCAGTGGGGGCTGTGCAGGGGGCAGCTGGTCAATGTTTCTCTCTCATCGATGTTTCTACCTCTCTATCTCTCTCCCTTCCTCTCTATAAAATATCAATAAAATATATTTATAAAAAATACTAATGAAAGCTGTACAAGACCTTAAGAAAAAATGTAAATATAAAACTTTCTTATGGAACTAATATAAGGAACTAAATTGAAATATATATTGTGTTCAGCTCAATATCATAAAGTTCTCTTTACTGAACAATATTGATGGGATTTTAAAGTAGATTTGACCAGTTTAATCTCAAATTTACATTAAAATGTAGGCAAGAATAGCCAGGATAACTTTTAATAATAATAATAATAATAATAATAATAATAATAAGGATAAGAATAATGAAACATTCACAACGTACAATCAAGATTTCTACAAAGTTTGTGTAAGAATGGACAATGCGAGCAGCTTTGAAAGTGCAGATATGAAATAGCATACAAGTTGGGAGATTCAAGATAGCAGCAGATTAGGCAGAAGCTACACTAACCTCCTCCCAGTACCAAACTGGATTTACAACTAAATTATAGAAAAATCACCTTGAGTAACCAACTGAAGACTAGCTGGAGAGAAGCCTTATAACCAAGGACTCATGGAAGAAGCCACATTGAGACTGGTAGGAAGTGTGGAGGCACATGAGGGCTGGCTCAGCACTCACAGGCAGCAGCTGAAGTTTCAGAGGGATATCTCAGCTGCAGGAGCGTCCCCTGTAAATAGTATGGGGTCTAAACCCCAAGTTGACTCCCCATCCCAGAGCACAAGAACAGGGAAATGCACACACATAACATCTGGCTGTGAAAACAGGGGTAGTTTCTGTCCCCAGGGAGAGAAGGCTACAGATACAGGCACCCTCTTAAATGGCCAAAACACAAAATTTTGTTCACAGCCACTCACCAAGGGATCTAGTAGAGGGAGGGCACAGTACACTGCAGCCTTGTGAGGGAAATCAGTCAGAGTTTGGTGGCTCTGAGGAGAGAGCTGAAGGATCAGCTGCCAGGATCCCTGTGCTGAGTCATTTCCCCATACTGCAAAAGCCAACTTTCTTAGGCAGAGAACTCTCCTCCATTCAGTAATAACCTGGGTGTAAACTATAGCCCCACCCACTAGAAACCCTCTCACCTCAGACTGTAGAGCTTAAACCCTACTGAGGAGGTTCTTTCAGTGACTAAGCCTAACAGGCAGCCTGCAAGTAGAGGAAGACCTCTTGCTTTGAGACTTTTCATGGCCTTCCCCCACACCCAGTACTGGTAAAAGCCAGCCTTAATGCACAGTCTGGTACTTTCTGTACCCATCCAGGTGCAGCAGAGGGAAGACTCGCTAGCTCATTTCACAAGGTAAGCATTATCCTAATTTCAAAATTAAATAAAGACACTACAAAAAATAATATTATAAGCCAATATCCCTAATGAACATGGATGCCAAAATTCTCAACAAAATTAGCAATCAAATCCAGCAGTACATTAAAAAGATCATACACCACGTTGGCCATTGTGACTCAGTAGGTTGAGCATTGTCCCATGCACCAAAGGCTCACTGGTTCAATCCCCAGAAATAAAAAAAAAGATGGTCTATTCAATAAATGGATTGGGAAAATTGGAAAGATATGTGAAAAACAAAAAAAACAACAACAAAAAACTAGATTACTTTCTTATGCCACATACAAAAATAAACTCAAAATGGATTAAAGGCTTAAGTGTTAGACTTGAAACCAAAAAAAAAAAAAATCCTACAAAAAACATAGGTTGTAAAACATAGGTTGGGACATTTATCATAGCAATATTTTTCCTGATATATCTCCTTGGACAGGGGCAACAGAAGAAAAATAAACAAATGGTATTACATCAAACTAAAATGTTTTTGATAGTAAAGGAAATCATCAACAGAATGAAAAGACAACCCACTGAAAGGTATAACATATTCACTGATACATCCATAATATATAATAAAGAAATTATAAAACTCAACATCAAAAACAACCAATCCAATTAAGAATGGGCAAAAGATCTGAATAAACACTTCTCCAAATAGGACATACAGATTGTCAATAGACATATGAAAAAATGCTCAACATCTTTAATTATCAGAAAAATGCAAATTAAAACCACAGTAATATATCACTTCATACACACCAGAATGGCTACCATCAATAAATCAATAAACAAGTGATGGCAAGGCTGTGGAGAAAGGGGAAGACTTGCTCACTGTTAGTGGGAATACAGATTTGTGTAGCCACTGTGGATAGCAGTATGGAATTACCTCAAAATATTAAAAATGGAACTGCCTTCTGTTCCAATGATTCTACCTCTGGAAATATATTCTAAGAAACCTTAAACACTAATTCTTATGACTATATGTAACTATGATTATCGAAGCATTATTTAAATAGCCCATATTTGGAAGCAGCCCAAAGGTCCATCAGTAGATGAGTGGATAAAATAACTATGATACATTTACAGAATAGAATACTACTTGGTTACTAAAAGGAAGAATAGTTTGCCCTGCAACAGCATAGATGGCCTAGAGAACATTATGCTAAGTGAAATAAGCCAGTGATAGAAAGTTATGTACCAAATAATTTCATTAGTATGTGGAATCTAAAGAAACAAATTGGACTGATAAGCAAAATAGAAACAGACTCATAGGAGTCATAAATAAAAAACAGGCTGACATTTTGGGGGATGTTGAGACTTGGTGAAGGGAGTGGAAGGATTGAGCAAAAAAGGAAGAAAAGAGAACTCATGAACATGAACAACACTGAGGGACAGGAGTGTGGGTGAGGTGGAAGATGTTATAGGGGGGATAAATGGAAATGGGAAAAACTAAATTAAACTAAAAAAAATTCTAATGAAAGAGTATTATGCAAATTGGTCATCACTCCAACACACAAGATGGTTGCCCCCATGTGGTCAAAGATGGCTGCCCCCATGTGGACACAGATGGCCACCACAAGATGGCGTGCAGGTAAGGGCAGTTGGGAGGAACCTGCAAAGGAGGGCAGTTGTGGGTGATCAGGCCAGGAGGGGAGAGCAGTTGGGGGGACCTAGACCTGCAAGGAAGAACAGTTGGGGGTGAACATGCCTTCAGGGGAGGGCAGTTAGTGGTGACCAGGCTGGCAGGGGAGCAGTGAGGCATCAATCAGGCTGGCAGGGGAATGGTCAGGGGGTGATCAGGCTGGCAGGCAGAAGTAGTGAGAGGCAATCAGGAAGGCAAGCAGGTGAGCAGTTTGGAGCCAGCAGTCCTGGATTGTGAGAGGAATGTCCGACTGCCCGTTTAGGCCCTAAATATCCTTTGAGGGGTCCCAGATTGGAGAGGGTGCAGGCTGGGCTGAGGGAATCCCCTCCTCTGTACACAAATTTCGTGTAGCAGGCCTCTAGTAAGTAAGTAAATAAATAAATAAATATCATGTGAGTCTATATCTGTATGTAAAAGGCCCATTGACAAACTAGGAGTAGATACATAGTTTTGTTTTTTTTAAAGTAAAAACAGACCAATTGAAAGAATAGAAAGCCAGAAAATAAACCTATTTAGATATAGAAATTTCCTTTATGAAAAAATGTGACATTACAAATCACTGTGGAAAATAATAAAAGCTTTAGTAAATTAAACTGAATTTTTTCCATATGAAAAAGAAGTAAATTATATCATATAGAAGAATGAATGCCAGTGGTTTAAAGCTGGGGTGGGGAACATCCGGCCTACGGGCCATATAAGGTCCATGAAATCATTTGGTCTGGCCCTGCCAAGGCAACCACAGGCGGGACTCAAAATTCAATAAATCTAGGAGCTTATTTCAAAGCCACATACATTTATATTAAGTGAATTATATTAAGCGAGTGATGTTATAAATATCCAAATGGCCCTTGGCAGAAAGAAGTTTCCCTACCCCTGGTTTAAAAACTTAGTTAAGAATAGCCAAACTTCAAAATTTTAGGAAAAAGTTCAGAAGAATAAACTTATTACTTCTGTTTGGCAAATATTTCATAAGCAAGAAACAAAACACAAACTATAGCAGAAATAGTGATTAATTTGACTAAAAATATAAAACAATTCTATTAGAAAAGACATTATTAACAAAGTTAAAATAAATGTCACAAGCAGACATAAATTATGTTTGGTCTCTAGATTATTTAAAGAATAAGACAAAGTATAAGAGCAGGCATTTTATAAAAAGGAAAATCCCAAATATACAAGATGCTGCTTAACATCACTAACACTCAGAGATACCTGCAAAGTTGAATGATAAAGATATGTCAATTCTCACCCTTCTGCCTGGACAACATCTAAAAATCTGGTATTTTACAATATGGATGTGGACGTGGGGCAAAGGCGTTTACATGCATTGCAAGGGGAAATCTGAGTTATTTGACCTTTTCAGAAGGTCGTTTGGCATTATCTGGTAAAGTTACACATGTGTAAATCATACCACTAAGCAATTCCACATCCTGGAAAGTTCTGGCACGTATGCAGAAAGAATATATCCAAAGACAATCTTAACAACATATATAAAGGGAAAACCAGAAACAACTAAATATTCACCCACAGAGGCATGAGAAAAGTAAATTGTAATGCACGTATGTAAAAAGCTGAATAACATTTAAAATGAAAAAATTAAATCTACATATTTCAACTTGAATAAATCTTGAAAATAGGTTACATAAAAAAAAGTTGTGATATGCTACTCACAATGTGCCGTTTATGTAAAGTTGTTTAAAAATACATTGTGTTCCATATTACATATGAATACAGACTGGAATGAAATTGTAAGACTATAGAGAAGAAGAGTACATGCCAACTTCCGAATGGTAGCTTTCTCTGAGATGGAGAGGAAAATGGTTAGATGGGGATGAAGGGACTTCAGAGAATTTTATTGCTTTTTAATAAAAGTTTTGAAACAATAAGAAAGAAAATGAGCCAGCCAGTGTAGCTCAGTGGAGGAGTGTGGACCTATGAACTAGGAGGCCAGGGTTCCATCCCCAGGATCCCAGGCACATGCCTGGGTTGTGGGCTTGATCCCCAGTGGGGTCATGAGGGAGCCGGCTGAGCCATAATTCTCTCTCATCATGGATGTTTCTATCTCTCCTCCCTTCCTCTCTGAAATCAATGAAAAAATATTTTTTTAAGTAAAGAAAATGCATTTAGGATAGTGTTCAGAGAATATGTCTTAAAACATATTCACAAGATAGTGAAGTTAATGTTCTGGCCTAACTGTGCCTTAGGGTGAAGTCCAGGTGTTAAAAAAAAACCATCTCTCTCTTTAGTGTCCTAGCACATTAATGGTTTTTATGTCAACTTCATATTTATATCTCCATTATTCCTGCTTTTACTCTGCCTATTTTCCCCCCTTAAATTTATTGAAGAGTACTTTTTGTCACCTGCTTGTGGGAGAGGAATCTTCTTGGCACCTCCACCTGCCAGCCTGGATGTCAAGTACCTAGCATAGAGCTAGTTAAATTGAGATCTGCAGCAACCCTATAAGACAGATACTATTTAGCTCCATTTTACACAGGAGAGAACTGAAACTCAGAGAGGATAAGCAATGAATTCAAGGTCAAATGACTAATCAGAGTTTGAACTCATCAACATTTGAACCCAGGTCTGTCTGTTACTTGCATTCTGCAATCTTGCTGTAGACTAGCCAATGGGTCCTTAGGACTCCAGGTATTCAAGTAGCAACGTGTTTTACATTTGTTTTTATTATTTATTCCTACTTTATAGCTGGTCTCAGTTTACAGCATGCTTTCTGCAACAACAGTTGTAAAGAAAAACAAACAGGAAATCCATCTCTGCTTTGCTGGCTAGAGGCACTTGGATATTCCTGTGAGCCATATTGGAAGATGGTTGTCAGGTGCAGTTCTGTTCTTTGCAAAACCACTGATGGCTGGCACAGTTCTGTTCACAGTAGATTAGTCCTTAATTAACACTCTTTTGAAATGGAGAGAGAAACCACAATACCATCTTCAGTGTAAGCAAAGCTCATTCGCATTCTACCAAGTGTTACAACAGATAAAATGATTTAGATCATTTTCGGTTCTTTTAATAACAACTTGTTTTCATTATAAAACCATGTAACAAGGACTCGGTCTTGTCTGGCATGATGGGAGGCAGAGAAGCAGTGCAGGGGGTGGGGTGGGGGGGGGAGGGGAAGGAACCCACAATGTCATTACTCAAAAGCCTGAGGTTCTCTTGTTTCTTTCTTTTTTTTAAGAGATTTCCAGACCTAGGTTTGTTTTTTTCCAGAGGTCAAGGTAGGGCAGGACAAAGAAATTGTAAGACTATAGAGAAGAAGAGTACATGCCAACTTCCGAATGGTAGCTTTCTCTGAGATGGAGAGGAAAATGGTTAGATGGGGATGAAGGGACTGAGAATATTGTCTTTAACGGGGAGCCATTCACAAAAACTTTAATGCTGCCTGTCCTTCTCTGAGAGAGCTGTCAGGCCCAGGCAGATGCCAGGGCTTTGCCCACAGTCACACATGGGTTATTTTTGGGAAAAGGCTCAAATGGTTTGTTTTTTCTTCAAGGTAGATAGATAAGGGATAAGAGTGAAGGATTGCTCAATGTCCTCCAATGTTGACATACACACACACACACACACACGTACACACAACATATGCATGTATACAAACAATATTTTAGTTGCTACACTTGAGGCATTAATTGAGAGCTCCTGTTGGTGTTGAGGTAACTTGGCAGGAGGGAGGCAGTTTCCCATATGATAGAGATCCCTGATGTTTCCTTGTCCAGATACATTTTTCCTTCCTAAAGATGCTGATTTTACATAAAATCTGTTAACAAAGCTTTTCAAATATCATATTAAAGACAAGCAAACACAAAAAGATGTCAGTGACTTCCCTGGTTTTCCAGCTTCTGGAAGCTGCCGCGTTCCTTGGCTCGTGGCACCATCTAGCAAAGTCATCACTGGCCCTGCCTAAGTCATCACCCTTCTTTCTCTGAAAGACACTGCTGCCTCTTTTTCCCTTACAAGAATGCTTGCCTTCTAAAATGGCATTGTGCCCACCTGGATAATCCAGGATAATTTCATCCACAATGCTTAATCACATCCTCAAGGTCTGTTTTGTCAGATAATGTAACAATCACAGGTCCTAGTGATCAGGGGAAGGTAGTGTTTTTTCTGCCTACTGCATCTGGTTTTCACATGTCCATAAAACTCTGTGAGCCTGTTGTCCATGGAGACAACTCAATGGGATTTTTAAAAATAAACAGAGGTGGTACATTAATTATTATATTACAGAGACTTCAAGTAAATTGTAGTATTTTAGTGCTTTGCAGTCCAGCCCTGGTTGTAGAGATGAGCAGGAATGCAGCAGAGGAAGCTAAGGTCCTGGATGACAAAGTCGGGAGGTAGGAATGTGGCACAGGATCCCCTCCTTCCAGCTCCGGCGAGTTCCACCCAGCACTAGGAAGATCTGCATGAGTTCCTAGAGTTCAAGGAACAAACAGCTTATCTGAATCCTGGAAAAGACCAAGAGATCTGCTGGAAGGCTTTGTCGCACTCTCCATCCAGGAGCACCCCACCCCCCAGGCCTTTCCTTTCCTTTCCTCCCAGCTCCCCCAGGCGCATTACCATCACCTGCCTCACTCCAAGCTCTAGAGGCCCTTACTTTACCTCTAGAACTTTTCTCCCAAGCGTTTTCTTCTAAGAATTACTTTTTCTACCTCTGTGACTTACAGAATAAATGTCCTTTTACCATTTTGGTCTTAGCTCTGAATTCTTTCCTAAACAAAAAATAAAAAACAATAATAATAAGAATAAATTAAAACAGACATACTTGTAAAGAACTGGGGCTGTTTCTTTTCTTCTTCTTTTCCCCTAAGATGGAAAAAAAACCAACAAAACAAAACAAACACTATAAAGTTTCTCCTTTGAAATAATTTAAGCACTTCTATTATCAGAAAATATATTTAAGAATTTATATGTCAAGCATACATTATGGTTTTAAATTTGATGGAAAGTAACAAGTATCACTGTTTAGATCCCATATCCTCCATTGGGGTTTATTTAGGCCATTGCTGTTTGAAGATATAGCCAGGTCTGCATTGCTGGGAAGAAAGCTATGGATCCTGTTTGCCCACATTCCGTGAAGTTAATACAAGCTATTGGCCACTCTGGCTGCCACTGGCTAGGGTTTTTCTTTCCTTATTATTTTTTTATCTTTACTGTGAGAATTACTTTAGACATAAATGCAATCTTAGAGGCCATTTTTTTGTTATACTTTTTAATGGTCATATACATTGATCATAATCTCAACCCTACTAATGTAATCTTATAACATGATGGGCAGTTATAAGCATCTTTAAGAAACATGGAACATTTCTTAAAGAAAAGCCCTTTCCCTGAAAGTAATTTAGGACCCGAGAACCAGACTTAATGGTACACATGCAGGTTCCTTTGAAGAGTACATCCAAGGCCAACAGGAATTGAGGGAGAAGCGGAGTCCATGTGTGTGCATGCCTCCTTAGAAACACTTTTCTATAAGAAGGGGAAGAGCCCTTGTGAGAAATGGACAAGACAATAGGGACACTACACTCTGAGTTTTCTTTTCTTATCCTAAAATAATCATTTTTTATGGCACCAGAAAAGCAGTCATTACAAATGACCCAGGCACCAGGATGACACACTAAAAGATGTTTCTCTCCCAAGCAACCCCAATGGAAAAGCACACCTCTTCAGTAGGAATGAATGTCACACCCTCCTGCTTTCCATGGACCCTCTGTACCTCCATGAGAGTGAATCTCCTGCTGTGTGGCTGGCATTAGTGCTACCTAGACTTTGCTGGGTTACCCTTCTGTAGAGCTGGTGATAAATGTGTTGGGGTTGATAATAGACAATATCAATATGACCTGATGACTTTTACCATCTGAATTTTTTTTCCTATTTCTATTTCTGTTATTGAGGTTAGTTAAAATGATCCTTGAGAACACGCTAGCATTATTTACTTTGGGTTGCTCCTTGTGGGCGTTCACTAAATGATCTTCACTCACTTCATTCTCTCCCATTGATATGTATGTATTGGGCGTAGCACTGGGAAACTTTACCGCTGGTTCTTATTCTACCACTAAGGAGCTGTGTTATTTTGGGCAATCACTTCCCCTTTCCAGGCCAAGGTTTCCATTAAAAAAAAAAAAACCAGAGTACTACTGGTATATAGATGAGTTCATAAGAAGACTGAGGAATGGTTCTTAAGCTTTGGAAGTCACAAACTCCTTTGAGGATCATTAGTGGACCCTCTCCCTAAATATATATACACATATTATAGTCTTTGGAGTAGATGCTCTTGAAACTTTATGTTCTAACAATAATTATTATATTATATTAGAGGCCCAGTGCACAACAGTCATGCACTGGGGAGGCCGGGGTCCCCTCAGCCTGGTCTGAACCCTCTTGCATTCCAGGATCCACCAAGGGGACCTTAGCACCACCTCAGAGGCGGGAGAGGCTTCCACCCCCAACAATGTGCTCACCAGCAGTGAGCCCCACTTCTGGCTGAGCAGTGCTCCCCCTGTAGGAGCTTACTGACCACCAGGAGACAGCGCCTACACTGAACATCTGCCCCCTAGTGGTCAGTGCTCGTCATAGGGACCAGTCATTCTGCTATTCTGTCAATTTGCATATTAGCCTTTTATATAGGAGTTAGACACTGGGTGAATTACTTTTCACTGTTTGTCTCATATACTTTTCATAATCAACCTAGGAATTAAATATTATTATTTTTATTACCTCTATTATTGGAGAAAAGAAAATTGAGGTTCAGGGGCAGCCAGCTATCTAGGGGTAGAACTGGACCCAGAAGTCTGTATGCATGAGATGCATCTGTGTGCAAGGCAATGTGCTAGCCTGTTGGTAGCTGGGAGAATAAACTTAAAACCCACAAAATTGTACCAAACTACATATTAAGTTATATATACACACACACACACACCCTCATAAGCCAGTGTTAATACTCCTTTATCTAATCTCTTTTAGTAATTTCAATAAAATCAGACTGGTGGATGACATTAGAACTTGTTTTGTTTTTGTTGTTGTTGTTGTTGTTGATACATCTTCAATCATTGCCAACATCTGAGGCACCAGATTACCCAAGACTTGCTGGATACTTCAAATAGCATTTTGAGGAATGTTTTTCCAAAATGCTAACACAGATTGATGGATAAAATAGTCATCTTTTCCCACATTTTTCCCCACTGATTCACTCTGAATTGCATTTATAGAGTCACATATTTTAGAACAATTTAAAATCAAAATAGCAATACATTTCAAACGAGAGATGAACAAGGTCACAGAAGGAAGGTTTTTACCCTTCCTATGAACCAAAATCTTTGTTTCTCTTTGAAAAGTTACTAAAACTTGTGATAATTAAGACATCTCCAAATGTCTGAATTCTTTTCTATTTGCATGTTTCCCTATCAGGGATAGAAGGATCAGAGGCAGTGGACAAAGGGAGAGGTGATAATGGTGGACTGCTTTTGGTGAGCAGACAGGGGCAGTTCCACTCTATTCTTACTGCCCATAGTTATCCCCAAGGAATGGTTTTACTGTTGTTTTCATTTGTTTCTTTGTGTTTTCTGTGCTTTGTTTTTTTTAGAGTTTTAACTAGAAGATTTCAGTCTGGTTTATCCTAAAGGGTGGTGGTGACCTAAGAATTATGACAGCTGGGTGTATTCCCAGAAGACCTGATATTTGAAGCTGGGTCTTACCAAAGCAGAGGCTTGACCCCCTCAACTACCCTTATGACCTTTCCTATCTCCCTTTGCTCATTTGCTTCCTGACACCTCACTCTGTAAATTCCCAATTAATTACAAGCAGAATCCTGGTCCATCATCAAATTGGAACTCAGGATACACAAAGCTACTATGTAATGAGAAACAGATGGGCGAATAACTGAAATTAGCAACATTGATTAAAATCTGAAAAATGGGTTTTTAACCAATGGTTTCCTATGACCCTAACTTCTTGACTTGAATTTGCTGGTGGAGAAATAGTTCTATTTGGGTTTGAACCAAAAGGTCTCAATCTTTTCATCTCATGGCACATAGGAACTAATTACAAAAATTCTGCTGTACACTAAAAATTATACTTTAGTTTTCGCCAATCTGACAAAAAAATAGGCATAATTTTGATTCATTCACATCAGAGGGCTATTGTTGTGTTGTCAGTTGTCATTTTTTTAGTTGACAATCTAAGAGAAAAAAGATTAGTGTCCTTCACTAAATAGTCAGATATTGCATGTTTTAAAAACATGAACATCACTGGTTAAGTCAAAGAAGCGGTTAAATTGGGACGAGTCACTGAAGCAGAGAATATAGAAGCATGACTTTTCATGTTTTTCCTTAGAACCAGAAGAGAGGCCATTTCTATCACAAGATGCCTTTTACTCATCCATCATAAACATGCTTGAATTCTGTCTCTGGAACACAACACCTTGTCATCTAGTTACGGAGTGCGGAGGGAGGGTGAGAATGAGAAAGAGAGAATGACTGATGAATTTTCCCGAAATGGTTCTGACAGTGAGACAGGCTGAGCTCTCTCAAGATGGATGGGAATGTTCTTCAGTTATTTTTTTCAGTCTCTTCTAGATAAGGTTAAAGTTTCTCTTCAGGAGAAAATGTATTTTGTACCTTTGCACTAGCTAGTCAATGCCAACACACAGCGGGACCCTGGAGAATGAAGAGGTCTGCTCTGGGCCTGTGTAACAAAACCCGGCACTCTGCAGCCAGGCCCAGCCATACTTCCTGGAGCCATGCTGTCTGTTAGTGTGAGCTCCTTGGTGCATCAACCTCTCTCCCTTCTCCTTTGCCTCCATCTTATATTCAGTAAGCCTCCGTTTAAATCTGTTTTGCTCCTTTCTTCATTTCTATCCTGAGGGTGTTGGGGAAGAACCTTTTTGCCAGTGATAACAGAAGCCTTCAAATAGGAAAAATGGAAGAAAAAAACAAGTAGAGCTAGATTTATAATACCAATCTCAGAACTGCTCCCCTAGCAGATAAATGCCATAGCTGACAATCCCACATCACTGTAGTCATATCACTGTAGCATAGTTGTTGGTGTTATATGTACATTAAAAAAACACACTAAAAAATGAGTCTTGCTGAAAGTAGAAAAACGAATTAGAGATAATTGCTGCCTTTAAAGGTTCGCAGTCCGATCAAGCAGGTATATCAAACAATGATCATGTTCTGCACGGTGTGATCATTGATCCAATGCAGTTTTTGTAAAGGGTTAAGTATAAACACAGATACCTAGCCTCATCTAGTCTAGCAGAAGGGAAGGTAGAGATATCAGCATAGCTAACTAGAATATATAACAACAAAAAATGTATTTAAAATGAAATCAATATCTAACAGGGACTAACCCCCCAGGTTCACTCAAGTCCTTCGTGGAAAAATTTTCATAAATTTATTGGCAGATCTAAAAGAAAACCCAGATACATAGTTATGAATAGGAGGTCTTCACTTTGGAAAGTTTTTTAAAAATATATTTTATTGATTTTTTTACAGAAAAGAAGGGAGAGGGATATAGAGAGCTAGAAACATCGATGAGAAAGAAACGTCTATCAGCTGTCTCCTGCACACCTCCTACTGGAGATGTGCCCACAACCAAGGTACATGCCCTTGACCGGAATCGAACCTGGAACCTTTCAGTCTGCAGGCCGACGCTCTATCCACTGAGCCAAACTGGTTTTGGCAACTTTGGAAAGTTTTGATGAAAAATCCCCAAATAAATTCAGTGACATTCCAATCTGAAATTAAGTTGTTATCTCTTTCGTTGCATCTTAATTAGAATGTCTACTTCATCTCTACCTATCCAGTTCAGGTTTAACAAACTCAGGCTAGAGAACTCTATCACTCAGAGAACTTTACAGAGGCCCATAGCCTGTGTGTGCAAGTGGGAGGTCCTTTCTCAAAGTCTGGACACCCAACCCCAAGGAACAGGCAAAGGAATGGGATGCAGGCAGGTGAGCCAGCAGGACAGAACACAGCATCATGGAACCGACTTGAAAACAGTAATCAGTGCAGAAGTAGTAAATAGATTTTATTTAGGCTTCTACATAATACTATTTATGTACATTAATAAATCACTCCTAAGCAAGAAAACTGTATGTTTTCCAAGAAGACATATGTTTAAGGCCGCAATCCAGCCGAGAGGATGCCTGGGCAGTGGCTGTGAGTGAGAGAATGAACTTGGCTGAGGAATGATGGGGAAAAGTAATAAAATAAGTCAAAGAAGGCTTTCCACAGACTGGTGATGGTGGTGAGCCATGAAGTAAGAAACATGATAAACTCCACTCTGTGAAGGCAGAGGTGGTTTCTGACCTGAGACTCAGAAATAACAGGAGAAAGTTTGTATGTGAGGAGGGGAGGGCCCAGGAAATGGCGTGCGTTTCCCAGAAGCGATCACCAAAGGCCAAATACAACGTGGTGGTGCACAGAACGAAATCCACAGGGAGTGGGGGAGCAGGTGCCAGAGTGTGCAAGCGTAAAGGAGACTGCTCTGTCTGGGGGCAGCAGTCATGCCCAGCAGTGTGGCTGCATCATGACTGCAAATTGGCCCTGGCCCGCCCTCAATGCATGCCCGCTTCTGGCTACTGTCAAGCAGATCAGTGGATCTCAAACCTGCGAATCCAGGAAACATCTGGAGAACTTATTTGAAAATGCCAAAGCTTGGGACATAACCTCAGAGGCTCCAATTCTGTCCTTGCCAACAGCACCTGGCACAGGCACCTCCCGCAGCTGCACCAGCGCTCCAGAAGTGCTTTGTTCATTTATGACAAAAATATACATCCAGGCAGGCCACGTGGCTCAGTGATTGACCATCAACCTATGAACCGGGAGGTCACGGTTTGATTCCAGGACAGGGCACATGCCCAGGTTGCGGGCTCGATCCCCAGTGTAGGGTGTGCAGAAGGCAGCCTATCAAGGATTCTCTCTCATCATTGTTGTTTCTACCTCTCTCTCTCCCTCTCCCTTCCCCTCTCAAATCAATAAAAATATATTGTAAAAATACGCATTTATTCATCTATTTACTGTTTAAGAATGCAAATGGTATTTACAAATATCTAGCTATTATGTCAATTATTTAGCCCTTCATAACTCTCTTTATATATTCTCAAAGAGTTAAAATGAATATTCACAGTACAATTGCCGTGGACTAGAGAAGCATTCCAGAAGGCCCAGGCCCGTTTTCTTGTGGATAGCTAAAGTGTTTACGGGCAAATATAAATTGAGATCCACACTTATTAGATCTTCAGTGCCCCTCTACTCTTATTTTTCAGAATGACCATGGGATTCTGTGCTGTACAATACACCCGGGGAAAATACTGAGTTTCCTGAGGCTTCGCAAGCATTTCTTACAAAGCCATTTCCTCTTCTCACTTTATCTCTTTGCCCAATATTCTGCCATGCCAGAGCATGTACAGGCCTTTGGCAGTACCCTGCTGTCTCTGTCCTGTCTCTGCTTTTGTCTAATGCTGCCCGTTCTTCACCTCCCAGTTTACCTTGCCTCTGCTACATTCTCTCCCCTCAACCCCGTGACCCCCCCCCCAGCTACTCCCCACCAGATGGATTTTCGGTGCTTCTATGAGCATTCCTCAGCATCTGTACCTTCTCCTTCAGTACTTAGGAGACTATTGTTCCCAGAAGTAGCTCCTGCGCTGACACAATTAAAGAGCAAGATGCCATTCATTTCAAAACCATTTTCAAAAATTGTGGGGAAGCCTACATATGCAAATTTGTTAAAATATAAAATAAAGAGACAATTAACAAAGGATAGGGCTAATCTGAAAGATATAATAACAGGGGAAGTTTGACTGAACTCTTAAAGGAACTGCTACAGTAGCTATATAGACAGCAAGCAGTCTGGAAGAGTAAGAGAATCACTGGCCCAGGATCCAGTGATCTGGGTTGTAATTCACTTTAATTCACTTCCTCTCACCAGCTGAGTGAGCTTGGATAAGCCATTGATTTCTGTGAACCATAAATACAGTCTAATACCGCTTCCTCTTCTCCAGCTCAATGATGCTCCAGCATTCTAAGTCCACAGCTCCTTTGTGGTTTCATGGACTGATCTTAAAAATCGGGGGAACTGATAGAAGAATGACAACCTTATCTTTTGTAAAGTAAGGAACATTTTAAAAATTATAAAATATTATACCCAACTGTACAAAATTAATTTACTATAACATTAATATTTTGTTAAGTAAACATTTTTAATACACTTCCTAAAATTAAGTGGGAAAACTTATCCTATATAATAAAGACGTAATATGCAAATGGTCATTTCGCGCCATGAAGCATAACAACTGACCATGTAATGACCAGATTACAGATCAGCAAGAGGGTGGGGGCAGCGAATTACAAGGCAGCAAGCTATAAGGTGGGGAGGTGGGGCGGAACAGGGGGAGGAAGGGAGGGAGAGCGAGCTACAGGAGAGCAGGGCAGCAGGTGGAGGGCTATTGGAGGGCTGCATGAGCTACTGGCTACAAGCAGGCTGAGGAGAGCAATAGAAGGGGGCAAGGTAGCAAGCTATGAGGGGGGTGGAGAGAGGGTGGGGAAACTACAGGAGGGTGGGGCAGTGGGAAGAGAGCCACTAGAGGGCAGCAAGGAGCTACTGGTGAACTACTGGCACACCGATTTGTGTGCAGGGCTACTAGTTTTCTAATAAAAGGACATATGTAGGTAGATAAATATAGGCTAAGCTCCTAGCAATTCTATTTTTTTCTTCTAAGTTTGCTGCAGTGTAGGGGAAAATCATCCTACCTGAGGATGAAGAGGTGATTAGATAGTGTTGATGGTGATCAGGGTGGGAGGCCAATCCCAGGGCACAAAGTCAAGGGCCAGGAAGGGGTCAGAGTCCTTATTTACTGACCCCAGAGGGAGGGAGATTGAAGTCACTTTATCCTTGAGGTGGTGATCAGGTGAGTTGGAAGAGTTTTCTAAACATCATGATGAAACCAGGAAATGTTTTTCTTCTGATTAAGCTTCTCCAATAAGTGTAGTACAATTATTTAAAGCTTTATAGTAATTCTTTCTAAACTACAGTAGTCTATGGTGATTTCAGGAAGCAGTGATGATTTGTATTAATTTAATCGTCTCTTTTGAGACTTGATATCCATGGCAAGCATCTTGTTCTACTTTGTTCTTGGTTGTTAATGTTACTGTATACATTCCATATGGGAGTTAAAGGATCGTGGGTGGATGAGTGAAGGAAAAAAGCACTCAGACTAATCTCATGGGACAGAAATATTGAAGGAGTGATTCACGAGATTTGAAAGGATTCCCTGGGTTTGGAGAAGAACCAAATGTGGCAGGGGTGGGGGACTCTTCAAATTCTTTGATTCCCACAAAATTTTAAAGTTCTTGGCTTTCCCTGGAGAATTTTGATACAGTCAGTAAAGATTAGAAAGTTGATTTTTTCATGTATACAAAACACAGTCTTGATTTGGGGAGTTGAGTGGCTCACTTGATTTTGAATTTGTTTACTCCTGGAAAATAATGGTTTCCTGTTTTTGACACGGGAACAACAACAAAAAAAAAGTTTATAAACAAAATTAAAAGGTTTCTTGGACAGCAAACACAACATCAGTACTCTGGAAATTGGTCCTAAGTGAATCTGAAAACAGAATAACTGTCCCCTAAAAGATACATGGAATTGGCAACTAATGTGAAAATAGTTTCATAAATGGCAACTTGGTCTAAAGACAGACTTTTGATGAAGGATAGGAATGTCCTCCAATAGCCAGCTCTGTTCATTCTGTTTTCAGCTTTAAGGGTAATACAAAGTGTGAGGACAGACTGTTTCCCCATGACCTCAGTCTTAACAAAAATATGTAGGCCTCTCTAAGAAAGGTCTAATTTAGAGGAGATAACTGCTAATGTTGGCTTGATTTTCAGGTGTTCGATGCATCTTCGCATATACTACATTATAGATTTAGGTTCTGCTATCAGTAAGCTTCTGAGGCTACAAAGGTGAACAAGACAGAGTCTATCACCTCATGAAGTTCATGATGTAGAGCAGGAGTAAGCAAACTTTCTTTATAATGGATCAGACAGTAAATAGTTCAAGTTTGCAAAACTAAGAAATTTGCTGTAATTGGTCAACTCTGCATTGTACAAAGAAAACAACCTTAGGGTCTGTTCTCCACAGCATGTCTATTTTTCTTTGTGTGCTGTGTTTTGTTTTTTTTGTAAGCAGAGGTTTCATGTATGAGCAGGTAAAGTGAACAATTGTGGAATAATCAATATTAACAAGCCACCTACTGTGCCAGACATTAAAATATGTGGTTTCCTTTTTGTAGAAAAGGTTATTGGCTTATAGATGATAACTAGATTATGGTAGATACTATAGTCACTAAAAGTTTCATTGGAACCAGGTCTGGGTAACTTGGAAGCCTCTTCTTTTTTAAAAAAAAAAGTTATTTCTTTTCTTTTTTTAAAGTATATTTTATTGATATTTTACAGAGAGGAAGGGAGAGAGATAGATAGCCAGAAACGTTGATGAGAGAGAAACATCGACCAGCTGCCTCCTGCACACCCCCTACTGGGGATATGCCCGCAACCAAGGTACATGCCCTTGACCAGAATCCAACCCAGGACCCTTCAGTCCAAAGACCTATGCTCTACCACTGAGCCAAACCGGTTTTGGTGGAAGCCTCTTATTTTAATCAATATAGCAGAGTGTGAAGCCAACTGAGGAAAAGCTGAACCTCTCTGTGGACAAACTCACACTGTGATGTTCTGAAGCTGCAAGTTTGCCTTTTGCCCAAGGATCACACACAAAGGAATCTTTATTCACTAAGGATGTAGATAGGCAGTGAACATTTGTATGAATTTTTCAGAATGAATTTTTTTCATATGCCTGTAAAGTGTGAAGAGCACCAACCTTGTTAATTGAACAAGTAGCCTATAACTAAACTCAATTTTCTACTCCCAAAGGAAAGCCAATATGGGATACAATAAAGATTTGACACTCATGCCCCTGAAGAAGAAGAGGAAGAAGAAGAAGAAGGAGGAGGAGCTTGAGGAGGAAGAGGAGGTTGAGGAGGAAGAGGAGGAAGGAGGAGAATGAGAAGGAGGAAGAGGAGTTGTTGGAGGAGTTGGAGTTGTTTGGCTTCACTTGGGAAGATCTGGGTAGGTTATGAATTATATCAGTTAAGATAGACTACGCTCTACATTTCTATCCAAATGCTCAGTGACTTTAAATCAAGGATTTAATTCCTACTCACACTATATGTTCCTTGAGAGTTAATGGGGCCTCTGTTCCTCATCTTGTTATTCTCACTCCAAGCTGCTCCAAATTGATGGAGCACCTACAATATAAAATACTGCTCTCCACCCTGGCAGAGGGAAAGAAAGCTCCCGAAGTTCTCCCCTGGCCATAAATGTCAGTAGAGAAGGGACACATGTCATTTATACTCATAACTCATTAGCCAAAACTAGTCATTTGACCCCATCTGCCACAAGGGGGCCAGAAGGTACAAGGCTATCAGAAGCCTACAGGCAAAAAGCTGGGGATATTCTGTGCACTAATGACTGGCAATGTATCCATCTCCTCTGCCTTCCAAGTTAGAGATTTAGATAATGGCTACCCCAACCCATTACTTTATCAATCAAGAAACCAAGGTACAGGTAAGTAAAAAGAAGTGCAAAGAGATAACTCTCAAGTCTGTTGTTGTTGTTGTTGTTGTTGTTACAGTTAATAAATCAAGAATTCAAAATGTCCAGAAAGTCTGGAAATTAATCTAGTTGATTTTTATAGCAATCATGTCTTTATTCTGAACTTAAATTGCATTAAGTTTCAGAGGGCAAACAAATGTGACCAGAAACAATAAGGAGAAAATGCCTGGGACGACTTGGGGAGTCTAAGTCTCCTTCTTAAAAGAAAGCGCAGCCTGTTCACAAAGAGCAAAATGTAAAGTGTTCCTGTCCTAACCAGAGAAGAACTCCAGACACTCACAGTGCTCTCATGGAAAACGGATATGATGTTGGCATTAATCAGCACCAGCACCAAGACGATTCTGTGACTCTCCAGCTTTTGAAATGAAGTTTTTAAATTGTACTGGTTAGTAGCTACAGAGTGAGCCTGAGGGCGATCACATATCTCCTTAATAAATACCCCTTACATATGAGTATTTCAATGAATTGTTTTAATGTACAGAAATTTAAAAGAGAGCCAAGTTAGTGGTTGAAAACAGAATAGTTTCAGTCCTGACTAAACAACTCAATCCTAATAACTGGCCTAAGAATTAAAATGAAAAGGGGGGAGGGGGACTGTCTCACACACTAACATTTTTGGAAGCCATTCTTTTGGACACCTCGAATTTCTAGACATCTGCCTATTGCTAGAATACCTACACACTTGGTGGAAGTTTTATTTGAAAATGCTGTGTACCTTGTCTAAAGGGCCAGCTGGGATACCAGAAATAGTATCAGCTCTATTTATGTCTTTGGAGTAATTACAGTGGAATTTAAAAGCTTAGTTTATAGATCCAAGAAGAAGATCTTCTGTGTACACTAAAAGGATGAATCTTTTCCAGACATCTTCTCATTTGGCTGAAGAAGAGCTTGAGGAAGCATTTCATAACGTCAGCCAAAGTCGTTTTTAGCAAGACCTGGGTGGGATTCTTGCTGTTGATATCCAAATTTTAAAAAGAAAAGCCTTGATTTTAATCTATCCAAGGTTACTTTGTTGTAGTTATAAAGCCATGAATCAATTTTAAAGCTTTCAGTGATGAAAGTAGATATCTAGACAAGTGCCTGCTATCTTTTGTTGAATGGGTGAAAAATATGTTAACCCATTTCCTGACGGCTTTGCCTGGTGGGCTGGACTTTTGTTTAGCTAATTTCTTTTTGGAATGTATCTCAGTTTCTTCCTCTTCATGCCCTGCCTCTCACCAAAGGCCAGCACTTGAGTGTTTGAGGAGAAAGATGCAGTGTGTGTGGTCAGTGTGCTTGTCCTCTGCTTACTGGATGTGAGCTAGATTCTTCTCAGACAGGATGCTCACTGCTGACAGAGATGGAGATCGCATAACTGTATGCTTTTTGGACCAAGAATGAAAAAAAATGCTTCTATATCTGTTATGCTTCTATCCACTTGTCTTTTTAACCCATGAGAATAAAAATTGATGATTCTAAATGTGCCCCAGGGAAACAACTAAATTCATTTCAGTCAACCTCCAAAACAACCAGGAAAACCTTCATTGGCAATGCAGTCCATCCATTTATTAAACTTTAATGTATATGCCCGAGATCCTCTTCCTGTTAAAAGCAATAATAACAGTGATTTAAACATAATCTTTGTCTACTTGTTGTCAGATGCTTTCCTTGATCCTAGAGGCTGCCCCGATGAATAAGCAAAACATGTCTTTGTTCCCCTGGACCGCACTTTGTACCGTCCCAACTCTGTTTCTAATGCTTAAGACAAAAGTTTCGTATTGGCATTATTAGCCCCACTTTATAGGCAAGTAAACTGTGAGTCAAAGAGATTGAGTGTCCTGCCTCAGGCCATAGAAAAGCAAGTAATAAAGATTCAAAGTCAAAGCTATCTAACTGCCTACCCAACCCTTCCTTTTTCCAACAGACTTTCTCTACAATGTAGAATCAAATGGTTTTGGAAATGTTCCAGCTAAAATTATCATGACCTATTGGTGGAAAACGAAGTCTCCACATGCATTGTGTTAATGTGTCGGACTGTCTATCTGGTTGAGCTGCTCCCCCAAATCCCCCTCCATCTATTGTTTTAGGTAATAGCTGGCCACAAGAGAAGCATATGTTGAATTTGGAAGGCAGAGAGGAAGCTGGAGCCATTATACTCTGAAGGATTTATAATTTAGATATGGTAAAGAGTTATGCAGAGGTGTTAAGGGGTTTGGGTGGATTCTGCTCTCCTCAACTCTATGGACAGGTCTTAGTCAAGACTTCAGACTGGCCAACAGAATCTGAGGCCCTTTTGGATGCTTGTCCATGGACTCATAGAGGTGAAGTAATGCACAGATCATAGCTCCATAGACCTTTCTGCAAGTAATTCCTTGGCAAAGGGATATGCTTGGCTTCTCAGATTTCCTGATCAGATCCAAATTGTCCCATGCCAGTGCTTCTGGCAAGCATTTATCTCTGACATCCTAACAGCCTCCTCTACATCTTCTTTTCTCAGCTCCTCCCACAGTCATTTAGGTCCACTTTCTATAAAAATCCTTTATTGCATGACACACTCTCTATGGAAGCCTATTGGTATTCATTTGTGGAGGAAAACTCAGTGTTAGCCGGGAGAGAAGGTTGGCCTGACTTACAAATACACTCTCATCTGAGTTTCATTTGAAGATGGCTAATCCTGGTTCAGGTAAGTCCTGGTGCCTCTTCAATTTTCGCAGAAGGACGTGGCGTCTGTTGACAGCTCAAGTGATCATGTCATTACTGAGGAACAAAGAAAGGTCGGAAGTTTTTACCAGTCTTCCTCTCATTGATTTGCTGCCCAACTTTTATTAAAAGCTCTATTAAAATAATCTATAGAGGTTCATCTTCTTATGAAAAATCTTAAATTAGGGTTTCAGTTCATAGAGAATTGCACTGGCCTGATGCAAGCATTAAACATATTTGAAATAGTTGCCAGTGTTTAAAAATTGGAGATTTCATTTAAAAGTCTGGATTTATAATTTGTGTTTTGTTTTTTTTTAATAGAAAGACCCCTTGTCACTGGGCCCACATTCCTAAATCGCAACAGACTTTTGTTACTTGTATGATCCTTTCAGCATTTAAGCTGGTGACTCCCTGGACGGTGCAGGTTTAACCACTGGAAGAAGAGACATTAACATGTAAGAGAAGGTGTGCTATAAAGAAAAACTATGAAAAATCCTCGCTGGTTTTTGCCAAGAAAACGTTGAGGATGTTGTTCCTTTATAGCTCATTTCTAGGGGGTCAAATTTGAAACAGAACAGTGCATAATTTGAGTTTAATATCAAACACATGTCCAGTCTCCTCCAAGTTTTGTTAGCCTGTGACAGTACAGCTAATAGGCTCGTTAGTATTCTCACTCACTTTCTAAAGGCCTGCCCTACAGGGCCCTGGACTCAGGTCCAAGTTCTGCTGGTAACTCAGTAACAAGGAGCATTGCACAGCGCACTACCCTGTTGATGTTAGCCTGGTTTGTCTTGCAGGTTTAAATTTCAGGCTTGGCTGCAAGGCTGGAGTGTTTCCTCCCATAAATGTATGATTTGCAACACTGTTGACTTTTGTTTAGCTTTCCTGTTTGTCATATCTTGCAATGCTTCCTTTCAGTTAAGAGTATTTGGCAACTTCGTTAAAACAGGCTGGCTGCCTTAAATCAAGAATTTAAAAGTTTAATTTAGATGGACTATTCTCTAAAGGAAAAAAAAGGGATATGCTTTGCGGTATAAATTTTCACTTTCTCATAGTAGAAGATCTTTTTCTCAGCTGATTAAGCTAATGGACATCCCTGAAGAACAGCAGATTTTCAAGTATTTGTAGAAATGGTTATACATAAAGAATACATATACACAGTGTCTGGCACAAAGTTAGAAAACAATAAATATTAGTTATTACTGTTATATGTAAACTATAAATTACATAAGTGGTTATGCTTTATGTTTTACTTTGGCTTCCAGGAATCTCCAAAGAAAATTTCTGGCTGAATTATTATTACCTTGTAGTAATTATACTTATGCCTAACGGTTGTCTTTTTGTATTATGCCTGTGATTCTTCTACCCCTATTCCCTGATTTTGATGACTTATTCTCTTCTTATAATTTTTCTGCATGTTATAATCCCTTGTAGAGTAATAGAGATAAGTGGAGTAATTCAAATTTTTATTTTCCCAAACCAGTATTAGAGCTATAGCTTCCTGATAGGTTTATTTATTACAAATCTGTGTGTGTGTGTGGGGGGGGGGAATCAAAATCAGTGTATAATCTGGAATCACGGAAATTTCCCCTAACATACAGATTTAAATATATTCTAACATTTAAGAAATTATCTCATAAAAGATAAAAGATAAACACCGTAGCCTGGCTTTGGAAACTTCCTCAAAGTGGCTTTGACATTTTCTTCAGTGCTCTGACTCCCCTGTGAAATGCCCACCCTGGTCCGACTGGCCCGGGAAGACCCAGCTCCTCCCCATCGTGAAGCCAAGCGCAGGGTGTACAGCTGGCAGGAGGAGGAAGAGGCCAACCTGTCTGGGAGATGCATCATGACGGCATGTTCACGCCACTGGAGGATGAAGGGACTTGATACTGCCTGTTTTGGACCCCATTTGAGGGCAAGCGTGTTCAGTGGGACATTTTTCCAAGTGAAAAAGAGAAAGCTTGAAAACAAAACAAAAAGACTGGATTCATTTTTGCCCTGCTTCTTATAAACAGCACAAAGCCTACTTAAGCTCTTTGCTTACCCAGGAGCACAATGTGTGGAAGTGTTTAGTTTTTCTTTTTTATAGTAAGCTTAATTTTCAAGCCTAGTGGCTTCGTGATCCTCTCCTAGTCTCCTTCTTTTTTTGTCTCTGGACAATCTTAGTCTCCACCAAACTATCCTCTCTTCAATCATTCATTCATTTTATTAATTTAACAAATATGTATTGGGCCTTTTTATGTTCAGGCCTAATGATAAGTATTGAGAATAGGGTGAAAAAAATAGATAAGTACTTAACCTTCATAGGGTAGGAAAGGGTAAAAATCAAAACCAATCACTTACAAAAATAAAAATTATAAGTTTAAATATTCATAAGAACCATTATATGCATGCAGGGTGTCCACCCCAAAAATGTGTACAGTACTAAAAGCTGACAGCTCCATTGATGTTTCTCTCTTTTCAGGTTTAACCCATTGGAATTAATATCTGTTCAAAGTGTGTATACATTTTTGGGACACAATATATATTTTTCCAGCTTCACATCAGGCTTCCCAGACCATCAGCGCCAAGAAGAGGAGCCCCTATAACATTTATCTGTAAAAACAAGTGGCAATTACTTTCTAGAAAATCAAAAATGTGTTTGAGACCAAGGCACTCTTCTTTAAGAGTTCACACACCAACTCCCACACTAAAAACTTCACTGGCTCCAAGCTCTACAGTATGGGCATCAGCTCAAAAGTTGCCAGGGACAAATGGGAAAGAACTAACTTGACTAATTTGGGGGCAAGTTTCAAGCTTAAGGGGCAGGTATTGGGTATTTCTAGGAACAAAACCATTAGTAGTTGCCATTGTTCCTGTGTTGAACTCTCCTAACCCAGCCTGCCTGGTGCAGGTTGCCGCCAAATCTGTCCTCTTCATTAACCTGGCAAACACCTTCACCCTGCCCTGGGGATTCCCTGAGATGCTGTCCCCTGGAGCATCCGGCTTAGGTGATCAGAGAAACTGCACCAATGGGCTTCCCAGGAAACTGTCTACATATAAGAGAAGAGAGCAAGAGAATAAGAAAGAAACAGAAAATTGAGTTGTATTTTTTAGAAGTTTATTCTCATTGTTTATAGCTTAGGTCAGTGGTCGGCAAACTCATTAGTCAACAGAGTCAAATATCAACAGTACAACCGTTGAAATTTCTTTTGAGAGCCAAATTTTTAAAACTTAAACTTCTGCTAACACCACTTTTTTCAAAATAGGCTCGCCCAGGCCGTGGTACGTTGTGGAAGAGCCACACTCAAGAGCCAAAGAGCTGCATGTGGCTCACAAGCCACAGTTTGCCAACCAGGGGCTTAGGTACTTCAGTTTGTGTTGTTCATGCACCAAAATTGTGAAGAAGTTAAAGTTTGTTACCATCAACAACAAAAAAGGAAAGAAACGGAGAACTACAAAAACAATCAGAAAAATATTAAAATCGCAATAACGACATACCTATCAATAATTACTTTAAATATAAATGAATTAAATGCTTCAATCAAAAGATGAATGGATAAAGAAGTACATATGTGCAATGGAATGTTGCTTGATCATAAAAAAAATGAAGTCTTAACAGTTCCACCAACATGGATTGATGTACAGAGTATTGAGCTAACTAAATAGATTCAACAGAGAAAGATAACTACCATATGATTTCACTCATAAGTGGAATCAAAAAGTAAAATAAATGAACAAGCAATACAGAAGGAAACTCAGAGTTACAGAGAATAAACTAAGGGCAGCAAGACGGGAGAGATTTGGGGTGCTGGTTAAAAATGATGAAGGGATTAAATACAAATAGCAGTTACAAAATAGTCACCGGGGATATAAAGTAGTTTAGGGAACATAGTCAATATTATAATATCGATATATGGTGTCAAGTGGGTGAAAGACTTAAAGGGATCACTTTGTAACATATAAAAGTCTAAGCACTGTGCTATGCACATGAAACTAATGTAATTTTGAATGTTAACTGTAATTGAAAGATAAATTTGTATTAAAAATTAAAAACAACACAAAAACCTGCATACAATGTCTACGGCAACTTAATTGCCAAAACTTGGAAGCAACCAAAATGTTCTTCTGTAGGTGAATGGATAAATAAACCGTGGTACATCCAGATAATGAAATATTATTTATCACTAAAAAGAAATGAGGTGGGGAGTCAGGAAAGATATGAAGAAAACTAAGTGAAAGGAGGCAATCTGAAAAGGTTGCATACTGTATGATTCCAACTGTATGACACTAGAGGCCTGGTGCACTGATTCTTGCACAGGTGGGATCCCTCAGCCTGGCCTGTGGGAATTGGGTGGAACCAGCTCTCCAACATCCCCTGAGGGGTCCTGCATTGCCAGAGGGTACAGGCTAGGCCAAGAGACTCCACCCATCTCTTGAGATTCATTAGTCTGTTCCATGTTTTCATGCCTGTGTGTTGAGTGTCTGCCCTTGGTGGTCAGTGCTCCTCAACCAGTCAAACAGTTGCTTTTATATAGATAGATAGATTCTGGAAAGGCAAAACTATGAAGACAGTAAAGAGATCGGTGGTTTTCAGAAATATGTGTGGGGAAAGAGATGAATAGGTATGGCACAGAAGACTTTTACGACAGTGAAAATACTCTGTATACTATGATGCTGGATTTAGTATGTCATTATTCATTCATCCAAACCCATAGAAAGTACAACTCTAAGACTGGACCTTAAGTAAACTATGGACTTTAGGTGATTATGATGTATTAATGTAGTTTTATTCTTGATTAAAAAATAAAGTTCTATTCAGGAGAGTATTGGTAATGACAAAGATTATATGTGGGGGCAACAGCTCTACAGGAAATATCTGTACCTTTCTCTCAATTTTATTTTCAATCTAAAACCGCTCTAAAAAATTAAAATATTTTAAAAAGCAAGTTTAGACCTTAGTATAATTCACATATGAGGTTTATACTCATATTTGTTTAAATGTTAATTATACAAATAATGGCATGAAAAATTTATTTTTAATCTTCACCCAAAGATATTTTTTCCATTGATTTTTTTTTTAGAGAGAGAGTGGAAGGGAAGGAGGAAGGGAAGGGAGAGAAATAGAGAGAGAGATCAATAAACATCAATGTGAGAGAGACACATCTATTGGTTGCCTCCTACTTGTACCCCGACTGGGGCTGGGGATCAAACCTGCAACCCAGGTACATGCCCTTGACTGGGAATTGAACACACAGTGCTTGGGTGTGCAGGCTGAAGCTCCAACTGAGAAATACAGGCCAGGGCTGGAGGATTTTTTGTGTTATTTTATAATAACCATAACCTAAAATGTATACCATATTCACCCTAGGATTCCTTATTGATGTTGTTAGAAGTTAGAAGAGAGCACATGCGATTCATAATTCACAGGTAGCCATGATGCAATATTCTTTTTTTCTCTTTTATTTTTTACATTTTAGTGAAAAATGGGATATAAAATATCCAACAGGATTGGTAACTATATTATTATTTGTACTTAACATTAATATTAAGTCTCATCTTGAAATGGAAAGAAGTCTAAAACTATCAAAATTATCTTCCCTTAGGTATCATGACAAAATCAAAATATACAAACAAAATGAGACATTTTAAATTACTTTATGCCTTAATCAATTGTAGTAGTGGGGCCGGTTTTTCAGTTAATCTTTCTGTCTAGTTGGCAAAAGTCCATTATAGTGGACACTGTAATGGATTATAGGATCTCCAAATGATTTATAGCAATTGCATTTTACCATAACAATTATATTGCCAGAAATCACACATCGAATTAACTGGATGTAGAAATATAATGGAGCTGAAACCCTTGCTTGTATCATTACTCAAGGTATTAATAGAGATACTCTGCAATCTGTGAGAGTAGAAGGATTTTTCTCTTCTTATTCTTTATGTTTTGTAGAATGGAATATGCTATCTGTCTGGGGGAATACCAGGGGCTGTATTAAGCGTTCTGGATGCATCATTGCTTTCAAAATGGCAAGGAGGCCAGCACAGGGGCTAAGAACATGGATGCTGGGTTCAGAGAGCACTAAGTGAAATCCTGTCCCTGTTAATTACTATCCCTACCCCGTTGGACAGAGTACCTCACTTCTGTGGAACTCAGTTTTCTCAACTGTAATATGGGGCAATAATAGTGCCTACCTCATAGGTTTCTTATGAGGATTAAATGAAATGTGTGACTTAAGAAAGTTAGTTGTGGTTAACCTTCTGGAAGTGAAAATAGACTTTTTGAAGTTCACGGTGGTAAGAAAAAATAGAGAAGACATGGTAACTATATGGCAGGACAAAACAATAATGCAACTAATGCAGAATAAAGTGATTTCTCTATGTAGAAGCACTGTTATGAATGAGGACCAGATAAATAATTTATTAAGTTGTAAAATTTTATAATTATAATAAAATGTAGGGAGAAAATCACTAGGACCAAAAATATAAGTCTGATAGAGATAGCTCTACTTAAGATAGCATTTGCTACTTGGAATTTTACCTGGTCACTCATTAACTGGTCATACTAAGGGTCTTATGGAGGTTCTAGGGCAAATTCATATTTCCAGAGATTAGATTTCTCTGTCATTATAAGACTATTAACTCTAAGGTAGTCCCAGGAGATGCCACCATCTGATGATAAGGCTTCAGGTTGTTTTCTTGGATCACAGAAAGGTAACATTTTTAACAAACAGTTCATCTTCAGCAGAGGTTAGGCAAAGTGAAAGGTTAGCATTTGGTATAGTGATTTGGATAAGTTTATACAATCAAAAGGTGTTTGTTCATTGAACTCTCTTAGAAAAAATGCATGCATGTCTTAGAGTAAGGATTAATGTTGGAAATCTTGATTTTGACATCATTAAGACACTGTACATCTGTTTTAAATATAAAAGTATATTGCAAAAATATATTGCAAGTACATTGTAGGAAAATTTAAACATATATGCAATAAAAAATTAAAGTTATCCTTAGTTCCTTAATCTTAGTTCTTGTTATTTAGCCCCAATTTAGGCTCGACATAGAATTATGTGGTAATTCTCTTATAAAATTCACATTTTACACTTAATATACTATAAATTTCCTGTATTGTTATGTATTCTCCTAGAATAGAACTGTATTATAGTTGCATTTATTGCTTTTTTTGCATTTTATTGCTTTTTATTATACACTTTGCTTCATTGTTTCAATCACAACTAAAAACAAAATCTTGCAGCCAAATCTTTGTACTAATTTATCAATATTTACATCACATAAATTTCTCCAAGTTAAAAGGATAAATTAAAGGATATGCAGAGTCCTTTGGCTTATGCTACATGGTGTTCTATATGCAATTATTTAATTATAAATAGTTCATAATTTGAGAACTAATTTTTCCATTAGTACTACCATTAATGTTTTGCTTGGAAGTTTCAGATGGCATAAAATATTCATAAAGAAAAAAAATTATTCATTAACTTTTTAGGATGCTAGGCTAGTGTGCTAAAGGGCAAAAGGTCTCAAAGTACGTTGCTCCACCTTACCATCTGAAGGTACAGGAACAAACCAGTGTGAAAGCCTCAGGTGGCATTCATTGGTTTACAAAATTGAATCCCCGGGCACTTCTACACACAAGCAAGGGAAAATAGGGGACATTTGTAATAATGTCAACAACAAAAAATAAAATTAAAGAAGGAAGGGTTGGAACAATTAACACTCTCCACATAATGAATTCTCCCCAAAGCAGACTTTTCTCAGTAGTTAAGAAAATAATTCAGAGACCACCCTCCCAATAATTTGCATGCTAGATATTCTTTTCTCCACTTCCAGTGCCCCGCAGGCACAATTTCAGTGTCTACCAGGTGGGTGAGGTTGAGTGTAGAACCCATATTGAGGAACTGACTAAGAAAAAACACTTGGAGGCCAGAGCATGACAGCGTGCCATTGGGGTGCCTGGAGAATAGGCAGCATGATGTATGATGTGTGCATTGTGAACTGTGTGGGATGAGGGGGTTGTAAATAAACTCTGAAGATTATCGTTTATTTTGGCAGAAAGATTCCTAACAAAAAGGGTCATGGTTTCATGAACTTGTACGGCTATGGCAAGGCATTACATTTAACTACCTGATGTCTGAGTTTTTGAAAATGACTGTGTATGCATCTTAGTTTATAAGTAAATTGATATGTGTGGGCTGAAGGTTTAAAAGATGCCACCCCTTGGGGTTAAAAAGCATCTACTCTCAGCTAAATTCAACTTTTTTTTTTTGCAAGTGAGGGACACAGCAGTAGGAAAATGGAATGGAGACCAGCTTTAAATGACTTATAAAAAGGACCCAGAAAAATACTTTCTGGACATCAAAAAGCTCTTACAAAACAGGCTTTTAATGATTTAAGTATAAATGAATAAAAAACATATGGATAACATTTTCTTTTAAAATACCCATGGGTTTAAAAATTTAAGGGGAAAAAATGGAAGAGAATGTTTTAGATTTGGTGGAGTAGAAGAACGTTTTAGAAAATAACTTGAGGAGTTTGAAAGGCCCCAGCAGCATGTGGGGTTGCTTGTGCTCAACGGAGGAAGGGCATTGTAATGGCTCTCGTTCTCACATCTAGGAGCCCTGCTCATGAGCGACCCACACACACATGCGGTGTGGCAAGTAGAAACACTGTCCACCATATGTGTTTTGACATTGATTCTTCTGTTAATTGACGTTCAACATGCAACAGCAAAGTACTACAGGGGTGGAAGTAAATGCAATATAATCCACCTGGGGAATGGAATGAAGCAAACATAAGGTCTTATTCACATAAGCATGTATCATCTTCCATTCCTTTTGATTTCCAAAATCTTGGATGTAAAGTAATAAGACTTTATCGAAATATGTAAGCCACTTTATTTCTGCTCTAGGTAATTCCTTTCTGTTCCCCAGCTTTATTGAGGTATATTATCCAATCTAATAAAAGAGTAATATGCCGATTGACCATCACTCCAACATACAAAATGGCTGCCCTCATATGGTCAAAGATCCTGCCCCATGTGGACACAAGATGGCCACCACAAGATGACCAGCACGGGAGTGACCAGGCCTGCAAGGGAGGGCAGTTGGGGGCAATTAAGCCTGCAGGGGAGGGCAATTAAGGGTGACCAGGCTGGCAGAGGAGGGAAGCTGGGGGCAAACAGGCTGGCAGGGGAGCAGTTAAGCATCAATCAGGTTGGCAGGGGAGTAGTTAGGGGGTGATCAGGCTGGCAGGCAGAAGTGGTTAGGGGCAATCAGGCAGGCAGGCAGGTGAGCATTTGTACTAGAGTCAAGTGATTAACACACAACCATATTACAATTTTAGATAGTGTCCTGAATTTGACTGTATACTTATTTTACAAGTATATATTATATTTTCATATTACTAATTGCTATTCTCATATTTCAATATTAAAATGCTTTTCAATAGTTCTTATAAGGCAGATGTAGTGGTAATAAACTTCCTCAACTTTTGTTTGTGTGAGAAATGTTTATTCCTCCATTTATGAATGAAAATGACAAATTTGCTAGGTAAATCCTTTTTTATTGACAGATTTTTTGGGGGTAGACTGTTCCACATGTCATGTTTCCTATTGGGGGAAGCAACTTTTAATATTTTATGTCTTCTATTTAACCTTTGAGGCTAGGCTTTGTGCTGACACTTTCCCATTTGCCTTCCATAAGCTGGCACTGAATGCTTAGGTTTGTTTTTTTTTTAATGTATTTTTTAATTGATATTTTACAGAGAGAAAGAGAAAGAGAGAGAGAGAGAAAGAGAGAGAGAGAGAGAGAGCTAGAAATGTCGATGAGAGAGAAACATCGACCAGCTGGGTTTGTAATGTACATATAGAAAATATAATCAATAATGTAATAATTATGCATGGTGCTGAAACCGGTTTGGCTCAGTGGATAGAGCGTCAGCCTACGGACTGAAAGGCCCAGGTTCGATTCCTGTCAAGGGCATGTACATTGGATGAGGGCACATCCCTGGTAGGGGGTGTGCAGGAGGCAACTGGTCAATGATTCTCTCTCATCAATGTTTCTGACTATCTCTCCCTCTCCCTCTCTGTAAAAAAAATCAATAAAATATATATATTTTTAAAATAACTATGCATGGTGTCAGATGGGTACTAAAGTTTTGGGGGGTGATCATTTTGTAAGTTAAGTGTCTGATCACTGGTTTGTACACCTGAAACTAATATAAAATTGTATATCAGTTCTAATTGAAAAATAAAATTTATTGAAGAAAAGATTCTCTCTTTGTCTTTATTTTTTGATATTATACTTATATGTCTTGGTGTGAGCCTCTACAGGTTCATTTTGTTTGGAACTCTCTGTATTGCCAGAAGTTGTGTATGCATTTTTCTCACAAGGACTAGAAAAGTTTTCAATCATTATTTCTTCAAACAGGTTTTCAGTCCCTAGCTCCTTCTGTTACCCCTATATGTGAATATTGTTACACTTAATGTTGCCTCAGAGGTCCCTTACATTATCCTTATTTTTAATATTTTTCATTTGCTGTTCTGATTAGGTGTTTTGTGCTACCATGTCTTCCAAACCACTGTTTTGATACTTTCTTATAGGCTGTTTATTTGTTAATACCCACTGGAGGATATTGTCTCCATTACTTTTTAGAGAGTGGAAGGGAGGAAGGAAGAGAGAGAGAAAGTGAGAAACATCAATGAACATCAATGAGAGAAGAGACACATTGATTGGTAGCTTTCCGCATGTGCCAGAACCAGGTCCCTGTCCTGGACCAGAAATCGAACCCCAGATTCCTCGAAGTGTGGGCTGAAGGTCTAATCACTGTGTAACCAAGCTGGGAGGCTCTTTTTTTAACCTCTTATAATAATGATCCTGAGGTTACTGACTGGCCACCTTTGTGCAGCTCCAGTCAGACATGCACCATTTAAAGTTGGGATGTCTAGAAGCAGATGGTACTTGGTTAGCCTCCTCTGAAGGGTTAACAAAGTCAATACACTTGAAAATAGGGGAGAAACGGGCACAAAGGAATCCTATTAGGGTTTGTTCAAGATTAACAGCCACCACACAGAAGCCCCAAAGCATCCTTCACCCTTCTAAAAAGAGGTACTAAAAATGTTACCATGGCAACCACCAATTAAATAAACCAGTAAAAGAGGACAACTACCTACACCTCAACCAAACTACACAAACAAACAATAAAAAAAATCTCCATAAATTAATTAAGTTTTAAATGTAGTTTGAAAAGTTGAGGCTGGGGGGAAGGTATATAGGAGAAAAGTGAAACTAAAACCCTTAGCCTGTAATAATTAAAACTATGGCAAAATAGCACAAGTAAAATCAACAATGGGGCCCAAGACCGAAAATGATGTCCATATTGTTAATACAAATGCACTTTTTATTTGGTGAGGTTAAAAGGCTAGTTATGATGTTATCCTAATATTGTGGGTTGGCATTAGCAAAATTTGGAGGAGTGGAGAAACTGTTTGCAGGTCCTGCTGACTAACTATTTCTGTGGGAAATAAGTCAAATGGGCTTATGGACATGCCACAGCGCTCTCTTTATGCTTTCAGCTACTCCCTAATGGACTGAGACGTTACATGGGATGTTTGGGGCCATTCCAGTTCTCCCTCACCTCAGGCATCAGGGGCTGGTAGCCTGACTTTCACCAAGCCAGTTATTCAGCTCTAACTGATTTGGCTCAGTGGAGAGAGCATCAGCCTGTGGACTGAAGGGACCCAGGTTCAATTCCAGTCAAGGGCATGTACCTTGATTGCGGGCACATTCCCATTGAGGGCTGTGCAGGAGGCATCTGATCGATGTTTCTCTCTCATCAATGTTTCTAACTTTCTTTCTCTCTCTCTTCCCATCTGTAAAAAAAAAAATCAATAAAATATATTTTTAAAAAAGTTATACATAGTCCAAGATAATAAATACACTTGACCCCAAGTGTTTTTGGGTGTTATAAGCATCTTAAGCCATGGAATCATGGGCCAAGGAGAGGATCATTTTGAGCAGAGTAGGAGAGGAAATTGGTGGGATCATTGATTGCTTGTATGCTTAACTGATCTAAGGAAAATTTTTACAGAAAAGTTCAACTTGCCTTTTCCATATTATTTTTAATTGCTCTCTCTGCCTTTGAAGTTATACACAGACTTGATTAAATGCACACATGCATATCACTTTCAGATTAAATTTGAGAACAGAGATGCTAACAGAGAACAGTAAGTTCCAAGCATCTCTGGAGAGCGACATCTATTGTGGGACCTTGGGAATTATTTCTTCACTAACAGCCACTTCTTATCATTCTTAAAGATAAAATGAAGCTCTGAAACATCAAAGACACAAGAGAACAGCTGGATGTGGCAAAAGAGAACCTAATCTTCCTTTGTTTTAGAGAACTTGTTGTAATTGGTCTACAACAGAGGAAGCCCATTTATGATTGTTTTCATTTGGGCAAGCATATAGGAATCATAAGTAAAGATTCTCAGTGTCAGTGGTTTCTGAATATACAACATAATTTTATTGTACCATTGTAACATCGTCTGAATTCTTAATGAGGAATGTGATTTAGTCATTACCTATATTTTCTTTTTTTTATTCCCTTCCTTCCTTCCTTCCTTCCTTCCTTCCTTCCTTCCTTCCTTCCTTCCTTCCTTCCTTCCGCTCTCCCCATCTATCCCATTCTCCACCTGTTCCCTCCACTCTTCCTCTCCTTTGTCTCTCATCTCCCCTCCTCTTGTTTTCTCTCTTATCTCTTCTCTCTCTCTCTCTCTCTCTCTCTCTCTCACTCTCTTTTCTCACTCTCTCATCTACACTTTTACTTGGACAATATGCATAATAATGGGGTTTAAAAACCTGAAATATCCTTTGTATTTTGGGTCTATTAGAAGATTTTAGAGTACAGAAAATGTTCCACTTGCCTATTGTGCTTGGAATGGAATGTTATATATTTAGCAATATCCTTATTTGCCATTTTGTGTTCCGATAATCTCTAGAGCAATGGAGATTTCCTCAGCAGACTACACTGAGCCACAGTTGAGGAAGAGAGACCTGATGCAACATATTACTGTTTCTCTGGGGATACCAAACTAGTACAGTCTTAAGGGTTCATTTGTTAGCAACCTGTGGTTCCTACACAGATGTTGCTCTAAGGTCTTTAAACTCACAGTGTTTGTGGTAAGAGGCAAAACCATTCCCTTAAAGGGTGGAGTCCGCCTTGTTCTCTTTGCTTACCCATTGTGGGATTGGAAATGTTACCAGGGCACTGTTCAATTAGAAATAATGGAAAGCCTCACATAGTTAGAAGGGCAGTAAGCATGCTTTCAGGAAGGCTGGAAGAATTGTTGGACCAATTTTAGTTGCAGTTCAAATTTCAGAATAAAAATCTGAATTCTTTGGTGTTTTAACTTTCTTGCAAGTAACAAAGTGCTTCTGAAAGAAAAGACGTTAACTTTAAAATATATCCTGAGGTTAAATAGTTATTAAATGATTATATTTTTGGTATAGCACTTAAAAACAAATCAGAAACATATAAATTGTGAATATTGAAATTTAAGAAGACATTGTTAAAGAAATACATATTTTATTTAATGAGACGATAAGCAAGATAATAATGTATAACATTCTAAATTCTAAACTTGGTGTATGTCAACCTATGTAACATTGAATAATTCACTAAATGGTTCAGAATGTGAAGCCTTTACCACAGTGATGGTCATTGGTGTGAATTTATACCAACAGGAACCCCCAGTTTGAGGTGTGGTGACAAGAAGACTATTCAGTGCAAACAGCTCAGTGATGATGCAGAACAGCTATGGAACAGCTCAACAGTGTTACAGCTCAATGATGAAATAGCATGGTGGGCCAAGATGACCCTCAGGTGAGGCAGCCCTGGGCTTGAGGTAGCCCTGCCCACCCAAGTGTTGAAGCCTTGCCTGGGTCCCTCTAGACAGCTCACTCCACTTTGCACTGTCTGCTGGGGTTCACTCTGCTCTGGTCTAACCCAGTGCACTCCACTCCATTCCATTCTGTGGACACAGCTCCAGGGAGCATCTGTGCTTCATCTCCAGTCTGGAAACATCTTCTGTAGAAAGGGAAAGTGTTCCCCAGCCAGAGAAGAGCTGACTTATAGAGACAGCCTTTGTCCTTCATGTCTTATGAGAGCATTATCATGCAAATGAGAACTCCAAGTCGCCACAGTTTGATTGGTTCAAAAAGCACTCTTCTGATTGGCTGGAGAGAAGCCACTCTGATTGTTCCATTATAATGTTAATGATGATATTTTAAATCTCTGTTTGGATGGCAATAGTCTGAGCCCTTATTTAAAACTAGAGGCCCTGTGCATGGATTTATGCACCAGTGGGGTCCCTCAGCCAGAACTGTGCCTTCTCGCAACCCGGGACCCCTCAGGGTATGTTGGATTGCTAGTCTCAGTCCAATTCCTGCAGGCCAAGCCATGGGACCCCACCAATGCATGAATTTTTGCACCATGACAGTTTGGGCCCAATTCCCACAGCCCAGGTCAAAGGACCCTACTGTTGCATGAATCTGTGCACTGGGCCTCTAGTATGCATATAAGATCTTTGGTTGATCTCTTCTTGCCCTCCCCCTTTCCTTTTCTCTCCAAGATTCATTAGTCTGTTCCAAGTTTCCATGTGAGTTGAGTGTCTACTCTCTGGTCGTCAGTGCGCATCATAGCTACTGGTCAAACAAATGGTCATTTGGGCTTTTATATATAGAGATGTGATTGCACAAACTCTTCTTTCTTTCTCCCTCCTCCTCCTTTTTTTTTTTTTTTAATTTGAGCTCATTTGGCCAACATAAACACTTTTGAGTAGGAGTTTTCTTTCTTGAGACCAATAAAGGTATAAAGACCAGGAATTCAGATGCATCTAAAATAGTAAATAGTGACAAAAAATAGCAAATAGTGTTAATGTATTCTTTTCCTTACAAGAAGGTGAGACATAGTGAAGGTGACCATCATCTGTGGTCTGATGACACACCTTCAAAGTCCTAGATCAGTGGTTCTCAACCTTTCTATTGCCCTGACCCTTTAATACAGTTCCTCATGTTGTAGTGTCCCCCAACCATAACTGTAATTTTGCTACCGTTAATGAACCTTAATGTAAATATTTGTATTTTCTGATGGTCTTAGGCTCTACAGCAGCAGTTCTCAACGTGTGGGTTGCAGCCCACAGGTTGAGAACCGCTAGCAGGGTCACCTAAGGCCATCGGAAAACACAGATATTTACTAGAATTATTTAATCTATTAAGTTTGTCATTTTAGTCACTAGAATTTTTATTTTATTTTATTTTTTAATGTCTATAAATTCTATTATATTCTTTTTCTAAAACTATCAGTTCTTTTCTCAGTGCAATGTGTTTTTCTTCATGATTCTCAAGTAATTTCAAAATCTACCTCTCTTTTAGTCTCTTATCTTAAATTTGCATGCTATGTTTGCTCTCTCCTCCTTAAGAAAGAGTGTTTCCTTAGTTTATTTCTAGGTGAATGTGTGTATGTGTGTGTGTGTGTGTGTGTGTGTGTGTGTGTGTGTGTGTGTGTTGGGTTCAGGTTGAAAGTGGTATTAGAGAATGTTGTGTTTGTTGTCTAAAAGCACTCCAAAAATACCACTTATCTGCAATGAGGTTTTGCATCAGTTTCTTCTAAGTTACACAGAAAATTTTAACTTCCTATTCTGTTAGTTTCTGAGGCTGATCATAACAAATAATCCCACACACGGGGTAACTAAGAACAACATAAATTTATTCTGTCACAGTTTTGAAGGCCAGAAAGTCTAAAATCAAGTTCTAGGCAGGGTCGCGCTCCCTCTGCAAGTGCTGAAGAGGTGATGGTGCAATTTGGAAAGAATCAGAACTGGGTAAATACATCTGTGCATCCTGGAAATTCTGATAGCCATGCAGGAAGAGTTTGGACATACTGGGCATGTACTTTTAAAGTTTTATTTAAAAGGAGATTAACTGTAAAAGAGAAATACAGGTTCTCTAGTACATGGCAGAAAATGATGGCAACTCCCTTGTCAGAGCTGACATTAATAGGACACTACTTTTATGCCAGGCATTATATTAAATCCCCTTACAAGGATTACCTTAGTTCATAGTCACAACAATCCTGCGATGTGCCTACTACTGCTGTATGGACTATACTAATTCAGAGATTTAGACTAAGCCACCGGCACGAGATCACCCAGGTGATGAGGGGCCGAGTGGGAATTTAAGCCTAAGCAGCCTTAGCGCAGTTTGTGCTCCTAACCACTTAGGCAGGTTGCCTTCCAGCCTTGTTAGGGAGATTTCAAAACATAATTCTGTCTAATTACAAAATGACCTCAGTGAAGAAGCAATGTGAGAACTGGTGCGGTGTGGCAAGAATTTCCACTCTGATATCAGATTGCAACAAATTGTTTAACAAACTGTTTTTTGTCTTTTTTGGTTTTGTGATTTGAATACTGAGAAAGGTATTAATTATCTAACAGGTTCAAATGTCTAAATTCAATAATGTTCTGCACTATTGCTCAAAGAGAACATCTTCACAAAATATAGATGTTATATAAAAAATTTTAGGTTTTTTTCCCCATAGAATTCCCTTAGTATTTTAAAAAGAAAAAATGTGTAACATATATGCTCTAATTTTCCTGAAAGTTGGTGCTAATAAAATGGAATCAACAGCAAATTAATTTTTAAAAAATATATTTATTGATATTTTACAGAGAGAAAGGGAGAGAGATAGAGAGCTTGAAACATCGATGAGAGAGAAACATCGACCAGCTGTCTCTCGCACACCCCCTACTAGGGATGTGCCTGCAACCAATGTATATGCCCTTGACCGGAATCGAACCCGGGACCTTTCAGTCCACAGACCGACACTCTACCACTGAGTCTCACCGGTTTTGGCAGCAAATTAATTTTCACAGAAATGTTTGTGAATAATTGAACAGGCTTGATAGAATAACTTTTTTAAGTGAATATTTGCATACATGACCTAATATTGATTTGATGCACACAAATATTTGTGTGCTCTATTAACAAATATTTTTGCTCATGTGTTTGGAGCATCATCCCATACACCAAAAAGATTGTATGCTCCATTCTGGTTCAGGGCACATACCTAGGTTGAGGGTTCTACCCTCAGTTGGGGCACTTACAATACAGGAGGAAAACCATCTATGTATCTCCCTAATCTCTCTCTCTCTCTCTCTCTCTCTCTCTCTCTCTCTCTCCACTCCCTTCATATCTCTTTCAAAGCAACAAACATAACCCCATGTGATTCCACAACTTTCTTATCTAGGACAGATTCCATGTACTAGCACACATACATGTGCACCCCCTACCCCCAGCAAAGTGATACAGGTAAAACTGTGAAATCATAATCTATATTTATAAAAAGAAAGCCTTCTTGCCGGTTTGGCTCAGTGGATAGAGAGTTGGCCTGCGGACTGAAAGGTCCCACTTTCAATTCTAGTTAAGGGCATGTACCTTGGTTGAGGGCACATCCCCAGTGGGGGATGGGCAGGAGGCAGCTGATCAATGTTTCTCTTTCATCCATGTTTCTAACTGTCTAACCCTCTCCCTTCCTCTCTGTAAAAAAAATCAATAAAATATAAAAAATAAAAAATATTAAAAAATAAAAAAGAAAGCCTTCTTGCTCTATAATTCTTTTTTTCCCATGTACATTTCTCACACTTTGTTCATGTAAGATTTCCTATTTTATTATATGAGCAAAAGCCCCTTTGAAAATATATTTTTAAAACCCAGACTCTCAACTACATTTGTGAAATGAATACTCCACTAAGCTGTTCTTCAGTTACAACTGCCTGTGGCCTCCCTCAGTAACTGATCTCATGGAATCCCATGCACATCGCCACAGGAATCACTACATGGGTGGGTTTTGACTAAGTTTGCCCATATCTATATGTGTTACATATCACCTAATCTCTCTCTATGCTATCTATGCAATTGTATGTAGGGCGTTCTCTACCTTTGCAGACTCTGTGAAGAATGGCTGACATTTGTGTGTGTGTGTGTGTGTGTGTGTGTTTTCACAAAAGATCTCTGGTGTCAAATAAAAAGGCCCCTCAATACTTACAAGGAGTCTCTTGGAGAGTGTCTAGGTCTGACACTTGACCCTCACTCCTCAGAGGTGAAAGGCAGCAAGCATAGTGTCCCCTGGCCCCTGACACCCCTTCCCTTTTCACTTAATCAGCCCCGGTCCTGATCAATGATGGTGCCCAGGGGAGAGCAAGGGCTGTCCTTGCTGTGGCTGCCCTCCACATTCTCCCAGACTAAATAGCCAGGCTGCAGCCGCCAGACCATTTTGACCCACTCAGAGCCTCTGCTCTTTGCAATGACCTCTGCTGATGACAGAGCCATGAACCCTGGTCCCCTGATCTTTGAGGGAAGATCTCAAGAGCATGGCCTGCGTCACCAGGACATAGACTCAACAGAGCCCTCGGTGATAACCTTGGGCAGCCTGGTTGCAAGAGCCACTGTCTATCTAAAGAGCAGGAGATACCACCGGGCACTGAATGGTAAACAGCTGCAGTTGCACAGAAATTATGGATCAGCAGTCCTTACACTTACACACACACACACACACACACACACACACACACACACACAAATAAATAAATAAATAAAACACCTAAAATAAAAGAATTTGACTTTTAGGCTTAAACACAAAGCAATTGAATTGCCTGGTCTTTAACCCATTCTGCTGCTAAGAAACAGATCAGGTTCATTATCAAGTAGAAGGGAATTGGTTTCTTTGATATACTGATGTTGGGAATTCAGTTTGGAGAACTCTATTCAGAGAGCAGTTTCACGGTACATTCCAGAATCTGAAACGCATTACATTTTGTTCCAATAATTCCTGCTTCATAAATCTAATTTGTTGTATCCTTGTACATGGACCCAAATATGTGTGTCTAAATGTGTCTTTTGCAACTTTGCATAAAGTGTCCAAATATTAGAAATAACTAGACAGCCATTAACAAGGGTGTTCTACAACAAAGTATAACATATTATTTAATTCTCTGCACTAGGTACTGAAAAAGAGTTTCCAATATACACTATAAAATAAAATAATAGTTCATAGAACAATACATTTATATAATATGATTCTGTTATATAACAAACAAAAATGATGTATGCATGACCACACACACACACACACACACACACACACACACACACACACACACTAATTAGAAGGATGCACTTAATGTGTTTTTTTTAAAGCATTTCATATGGGTAGTGCAGTGAGATTAAAATATGTGAAGCAAAACTTTAAACTTTCATTCAATACATTTTGGTATTGTTTGAATTTTTACAATTACCTGTGGATTGATTTCACTTAAAAACAGAAGTATCTATCCCCTGGCTGATAGATATATTTTGTTATTAGTAGGTCAAGATATGTAAAGAAACAGGCACAAAGTAAAGACATTTTAGATCACTAATACTCACATCTGTATGGAAAGGCAGGAATTTGATGTACTTAATGGATCACTCATGCTATAAGAGCATTTCCATACATTATTCCTTTATTCTCTCTCTCTGTCTCTCTCTCTCTGTCTCTCCTTCTCTCTGTATTTATAAATACAGGGGGTGGCAAAAGTAGATTTACAGTGCTACTGTGAATTCTTTTGATTTAATCAAGCTATTGTAAAAAATTATTATAACTTGTATGTCTCTATTCACAGGAAGAACTGTAATCTGATTTGCCCACTCCTGTTCATTGTAAATGCTTGGAGGATGGGAAAACTGACTTCCCCTTGGTTCCCAAAGCACTGAGAGTCAAGCAAGAATTTCAGGTGGATGCTGAAGAATGAGAGAGTTTGTTCACTGAGGAGGAATCTGTGCTCCAGGACAGGCGCCATGCTGATGAGCTCCAGGACACCACTGAGGCCCAAAAGGAAGTGCAGTACAGAGTCCCAGCACTGGGGGCAGAGCTGGAACCTGCCTGTGAGTTCAGCTCAGAGCCTGGGCTCCTTACCATAAAACACTTTCAGATACCAGTGGCATCTTGAATGGTTAGGATACAAAGGTGCCTGAAGTCAGTGAGTAAAGGGAGATGATGACAATTTGGTGAGGGAGAGACTGAGAGAGACTTTCCTGTAATTGCAACTGCAAGAAGTGGATGCTTTTTTATCACACAGGGAGAAGCACTGACAGCTTTAGCTTGCAAGCAAAAAGGAGCAAATCTGAGTTGTACTTGTCTTCCAATCTGGTTGATTATTCATAAAACCCCTATAGCCAGGCCCTAGGCAGAGGCTGCAGGGATAAACGGAGCTTCTGAACCTAATTCAGCTCCAGTGACTTCCTTGTGTTCTTAGACATAATTTCAAATATTTTGCATTGAGCAATATGCTTATGTAAAACACAATTCCTCAAACATTGTGGTTGGTGATTTTCTTTCACTTTGAAGCTACTTTACTATTCTTCAACGTTATTTAAATTCAGTCATTGTAGATCCCAATTTTCTGCTTATCACTAATTTAGTCAAGCTTGACTTTTACCCTAGAATCCTTTAAATCTCCTCTTGTTCTTTGGTGTATGGATTTGTTAATAAACACAACCATTTCAGCACAACACATCAGAATACTTGTCATAATTTTTTTGTATCTATGCATCCATTACCATTTTGTATACAAATGTCTCAGCAAGACCCATGGTAGGCTAGAAAATGTTTAACAATTGATTCTCCAGGTGAAAGGGAAGAGTTAGTGTTAGTACTCCCACCATGGCCCATTTTAATTTACCAACTTGATGTCACTGAAGGCAGAGCTGGAAAGAACTGCACACAGAAGCTCTCTGAAGTTGTTACAAGCCAATTCCAAGTGCCGCTGGAACCCTTGCCTCAGCATTTGACTAACCTCATAGTTTAGGCAGGAAATCTCCAATCACTTCAACTTCATTGAAGTATTAATTCCTGAGACATTGACTGAATGATGTACTGTTGTTCCAAGCACTCCTATGTACCACTCACTATTCTAGGAAGTAAGAAATTTTCAGTAAAACACACAAAGTAGTTTACCTCATGAAACTTACAGTTTGAAGGGAGATAGACTATTTAATTCATTACTTACTAATTTAGATGCCAGTTGTTAATAAATGCCATGGGGAAATAGGAAGTCTAGTAAGAGGAACAGAGAATCCAGTGGGAGAAGGACAAGGGGGAAGCTTCTGGTTTTTATAGATCAGTTAGACCTTCATGAAGAAGAGACAGAAAAACAAGAGTCAGACAGAAGTCTTGGGCAAGAGCTTTCTGGGCCATAGAAACAGTATGTGCAAAGGTCCTGAGGCAACACTATGCTTGGCATGTTGGAGGAACAGCAACAAAGTCCATTGAGCTTAAGCAAAGTGATGTCCACACCTTTCAATTTGGAAATCCATTGACTCTTCCTCTACGAATTTGTTCTTCATTTCCTTTTTCCTTTCCAGCAACATCAGAAATGTTTCTACTTAACAGAATGGCCACTGTTATTACTTTTCATTTCCCTTAGAAAGGAAGTATATAGAGATTAAATCAAAGTCCTAATTACAGATCCAAAATTATGATTGGTCTCTGTTTTATATGCACAGTAACAAAACCCATGCCAGGGAAGTTCCTGCCTGACCCCTCACTGGGTCTAATAACCACATGTTAGCTGCTTCGTGTATTTGCCTCAACATCTGGAGCTCTCCAGAAAAGAAAATGTTCTCCTGCATCCATCAGTAGACTGTGTTTAAATAGCATGATGTGGTTTTCATTAAAAAGTCGTTTTTCCTGTGATGAAATTATCATATCATTTATTTATTTTTTTAATTCGTCCAACAAATATTTATTGAACAAAAACCATGTTCTAAAACACGTGCAAGGAACTAAAGGTATGTCATTAGACAACATACATTTTACCTCCTTCTCAAATGGTGATTACAGTTTAGTGGAATGAACAAAAATTTCAACAAATACCAGAAATCTTATAGGAATGATAAGCATTATAATAACCAATATTAGAACAGAAATTGCATGGATATAAAAGAAATTAAAATATTGCAGTTAACCGGTGACTTTAAATTAAAATAAAAATACCTTGGGAAACAAAATATAATGAATTGAGTTTGGACCAGGGGTAGATAGCCTGATGGAGCTGAACTAGATAGTTTTGTGCTTCTGTCATGAGAAGAATTGCATGAATGTCATGGGATGGTGGGAACAGGACTTCAGCTGGGAGATTAACCACCTCAGAATTTGAACAGGACAAAAATTTAAAGTTGCTGTCTGGTTAGAAGAAGGGATGGCTAAGAACTGCATTTGCAGGGCATCTCCAGTGAGCTGGAGTACAGTGTCAAATGAGCATATCAAAGAATACTGGAGCTGCTGGGAGACATAACTTTTGGGCCCTGCTTCCTCCTCTCTATTGAATAACCAGGGTGAGCTTTCTTTCCTGGGGGTGTGGGATGGGAGAAGCACTGTCAAGTGTCCAGTTGTGATCTCCCTTCTAATCATGACCTGGGGGCTGGAGGTGGAAGAATTGGATTTCTATAGAGATGAAAGAGTATCACTTCTCAGGAGAGGAACCCGGAAGGGAAGGCCTCTCGAGTTTGACCTCACCTCCCACTCACTTCTGGGCCTCTCTGAAAGGACCTGGGCCTGGGATGTGATTGTCGATGAGGAATGAAAGGCTCTGTCCTTCCTTTGAGCTCAGTCCTAGGAGAGTGAGGTCAGTGTCATGTTCTGACTCACAGGACCTCAGGCTGACTGTCAGGCAACTTGGCCTTACTCCAGCCCCTGCACCTTCTGTCAGAGTGTCTTGAGTCTGCAGCTGTTAGATGCACCTTGCCAGGGTGTCTGAGCTACCTTTTGCCCAAGAAGCAGGGCCTTGGCATCCAGCAGTGTCTCAACTGAGGGTGTGAAGAGTTTACAACCCTGGACTGGATCCCTTCTACTGAGTGCACAGTGAAAAGAAGTCTTCTCCTCCCCCTCCCCCCAGCTGTGGCAGCTGAGAGCTGGGTGAGGAGTGGACCCTAGACCTTCTGCTAGTAAGAAACAGGGGAGGGATGAGGTAAAGGGTTCTCAGGAGTTGGAAAACTTGGACTGATAGAGTGGTCAGTTGGTCTCCAGCTGTGTAGGGTGTATTCTGTAACATAAATCTGATCCCCGGGTTGAAAAATAGCAAGCCCAATAAGTCTGTCTCTTAAATTTTTCAGGATATCTGAATAGCTTTTTAAATAGCTAATTTTGGAGTTAACCAGAGCATATCTTTACTTCTTTTGATAACAATAATGATTTCTCATGAAACTTTAAAAAAAATAGGGGGCGGGGAGGGGGAGGCGCAGGAAGACTACAAGTATCCAGTCTGAGTCTCATGTAATCGGAAGTGTGGGATGTAAGAAGGCTTCCTTGCCAAAAAAGAAACACTGTTGAAATGATACAGAGTGAATAAACCACAGGCCCCCAATTAACAGCAGTGTGGGACACTGTCAGGCCACACACACAGAAGGCTGACTCTCTGGGCAAAGTTAAAGGAAGTGGAGAATTGGAAATTCTCAGAAAATAGATAGGGACTGGAATGGGAGTGGGGGAGTTGAAAAAGGACATTGCAAATAATCTAAACTTGTAGGAACCAGATGGGATAGTCTTACTTCTCTAACACAGAAACTTGAGACAAAGCACATGTCTGTACCACAACAAACATTTTGGTAGGGAATAAGCCAGGGAAGCAAAGTTAACGTCATCTGTGATCTTGCATTCAGTATGTAGGATGCTCTCCTATCAGCTCTCCTCCACACTGGTGGACCAGTTCAGTAATGCTGTCCAAATTGTTTTGAGTATTTTCAAACAAGGGTGACCAACCATCCCATCCTGGGGAGCTCCTGTGAAGAGATTTTCAGTGCTAAAAAGTAGGGAAAATACTGATCAAACTGGGGGATTTCACCCTCACTCGCGTGGGGCAGACTTTGGCCATTCCCACACTTGTTCAGCCAAGGTCTCAGCCTAGCAGATGTCATCTGTTCCCCAGGCTGACAATGTGGGCTTCACTTAAGCCCGCGGAGAGATGCTGCAGACAGAGGCTGAGGGAAGTTTTAAAACAAGCATTGGACGTGACCAAGGAAGATCCAAAAGCGACACTGGGAGGCTCAGAGAGAAACACAAATGTTTTTCTTTCTATTTGGCCTTTACCAGTCTGTAGCTTGGTGAACCCTGGGAGCCAACACCAAGGACCACATTCTCATCTTCAAATCCAGGGGCAGCAGGCACAGGGCGAGGGCTGCCCTCAAGTGGCTTCGTGAGCACTGGGCATTGCCTATGGAACCAGGCATAAAACATCGGAGGTATATTTTTGAGATGCCCCCCAAGACCCCGAGAGGCAACTGGGAGTCCAGAAATAGTAGAAGAGAAAGGATGGGGGGAAGGAGGAGAGCAAGGGCATGAGATGAGGTGGAGTCATGATTCAGTGATATTTCATTACGGTTAATGTGACCCCATCTGTAATTATAAACTGCAATGGCCTCAAGAAATTTGGATTTCATCTGGGTTTGGTAGAGCTGAGTGATATGGTTATCAAGAAGAGTATAGTAATAATTTATGTAGATTATTATGTGTCAGATATTGTGCTAAGAGTATGTGAACATTTTATTTGAATTTCAAAGAAAATTTATGAAAGAAGTACTCTTGCTATCCATCTTATTTAAAGTAAGGACAGAGAGGCTTAATGACTTGCCCAAGGACTTCTGGCCTCTCACTTAGTGGTTATGCATAGAGTATGTTACCAAGAAGGGAAGCTATAGGACCTGGAGCCAGACTTCTTAAAAAGGAACTCTGGATTTGCTCCCTTACAAGTTACCTGTTGAGATAATTTAATGCATTAAACCTAGAACAGGGGCTGGCACATAGTAAGTGACAAATAAATGTTGGCTCTTCACAATACCAAAAGCCTCCCAAGAAGAAGCTGGGTTTGAAATAATCTGACTCCATAGTCTAAACTCTTAACTTTGCTCAGAGTTAAGTCCTAAATTTGATAGCCAGTGTCCAGACTGTCTCCACCACCAGCTTCTCCAGCACAGGGGTTTCCATGGGACCAATTGTTTTAACAACAATAATACATTTTCTTTTTCTGTAGGAACTGTCTCCAGTGGTTACATGGTGACTGCAGGAATATATGCGGAGTGGCCGGATTATTATGATCTCTTAATGCATAATAATCTGAATGCATAATATATGTATTAGAGGGGCCTGGTTCATGAATTTGTGCATGGGTGGGATCTGGCCAGCCTGCCCAGGAGGAGGGGACATGGGTGGTTGGCCAGCCTGCCTCTGGTCAAACTCCTGGTCAAGGGGTTAATTTGCATATTAGCCTTTTATTGTATATGCTATACACTGAGTGGCCAGATGATTATGATCTCTGAACACATAATCATCTGGCCACTCAGTGTATGTGGCTGGATCATTTTGATATTGTTGTTGTTATTCTACATTTTAGGGCAATAGTCTTTGCTCTCTAACTTCCTGTTACATAAATACAGAACTGCTTGGAATAGAAGTATTTCACAGTTTATTCCCTCGAGTTTCATTATATTAGGCCTTGGAAATAGCCCTCACTGCACTTCACACAGGAGTCTTATTCTTATCTATTCAGTTTTCAACCATTTCCTAACATTGGTCATGTAATCTACTTGAATATAAGGAGGCTGCTTTTTTGGCATTCTGATTTATCTGTAAGAATTGAATCTTCAGTTCTTTAGCATTTGACACAACACCATATGCCTTTCCCAGAATTTCCTAGCATTCAACTGCTGTTCAGTTTCTGTCTTTCCCACGAACTAAGTGTCACGTTTGAAATAATAGATTTGCTAACAATTCTGCTTCTTAGAGGGAAAGCATCATTTGGCAATACTTTTCCTGTGATTGTGGGTATGGGGGATGAAAAACATAGGAGGTGATTTTTATTTTCTAGGCAAAGCCCATGCCAGGGGTATCAGCAGCTGGTTCACCAGCCCCCCACCCCAACCCCCATCCTCTCCCACACACACACATACACACCTCTTAAAACAAGCAGATCCCAAGAGTGATTAAAGAGAAACTGACTTGGGCCATAAGAAATTCAAAAACCCTTTTAAAAATGGGTAGTATTTGTAATAATTTTTACATTTTCTCAAAGCTTTGTTCATCAACTTATTGGTTGACCACTTACTTTTAAAAGTGTTTTTCTTTAACTGATGCACAATATATTTTAGAGCCATGTGATTAACCAAATTCATCTTCCATTTCCTCCTTTTGCCCACTTTTACGGTTACACAAAGCCTAGATATGGCCAAGGCTGAAAACATATAAATTCATTTAAAGCAGTTTTATTTTTTTCTTGCATACAATGTTTTAATTTCAATGTTTCCCTTGCAAGTTCTAATGATGCTGCCAAAAGGAATGGCACCTCATACCTGACATATTGTGCAAAATTGTAGGTTTTATTGTGGTAAGCTTACACAATTTGCAATTTCAGTGATATTTCAAGTTGAATTTTTCAACTAAGGACCTAACCACTTAGGAAAAAAAATAAAATAAAATGGAGTCATTATTGGGTGTCAGTTTGTAAGAAACATTTCCAGGTGGAAATAGATCCTATCTATCCCAGCACCTTTTATGAGGATGAAATTTATAAGATTTCACTAATGTCCCCAGTAAGGTACAAGAATCGTATTATGAACTCTTATGAGATCCATGTATCTCTTGCCTATTTCAGAGCAAGGAATCAGTAGCTTGGAATTCAGCTGGAAGTAATTGAAACACTATAGAATGAAATCAATAAAATGAGCCCCAGAAAAATCCCTACTACTGGCCGCAAAAAACAACATGAACCCTTATCTTTGTGAACCGTGATAATGCCTGCAGGATTGATACTATAGGGTGAATTGCGTCCTCCCAAAAAGATATGCTGAAGTCACAACATATGACTGTGGCTGTGACCTTGTTTGAAAACAGTGCTTTTGCAGAAATCATCAGGTTAAGATGAGAGCATGCTGAACTCTATGGATGATATATTCAATGGCTGGTGTCCTTATGTGAAGAGGAGAGGACACACAAGTGACAGCAGAGGCACAGACTGCAGTAACATGCTACAAGCCAAAGAACACTAAGGGTGGCTGGCACCCCCAGAAGCTATGCAGAGGCATGGGCAGCTTCTCCGGAGCATGCAGGGGAGCCTGACCTTGCCTAGACTTTGAGTTTAGATGCCCTGGCCTACAGAACTGTGACAGAATACATCACCGTTGTTCTAGGTCACCCAGTTTGTGGAATTATTTTGTTATGGCTGTCCTAGAAAACAAATAGCATATGAAGTTAAATTTTTCATTTCTATGTAACTTAGAAAAAAACTGATGCAGCCGAAACCGGTTTGGCTTTGTGGTAGAGCGTCGGCTTGCGGACTGAAGGGTCCCAGGTTTGATTCCGGTCAAGGGCATGTACATTGGTTGCGGGCACATCCCAATCAGGGGGTGTGCAGGAGGCAGCTGGTCGATGTTTCTCTCTCATAAACGTTTCTAGCTCTCTATCTCTCTCCCTTCCTCTCTGTAAAAAATCAATAAAATAGATATATATTTAAAAAAAAAAACTGATGCAAAACTTCATTCCAGGTAAGTGCTATGTTTAGAGTCTCCCTTACACAAACAAACACAGCATTCTCTACTACCACTAATACCCGACATACCAGTGGTGGTGCATGCATGCATACACATGTACGTTGGGTGCAATGGTGTTAGTGGTATTTGTGGTATACACACATTCACCGGGAAATAAATTAACACAATATTACACTACACAAGGAAACACTCTCCCATGAGGAGAAAAGAGCAAATGTAGGATGTGAACTTAAATTAAGGGATTACAAAAAAAGTAGATCTTGAACTTGTTTAGGAAACACAAAGAAAAACATTGCACTGAAAAAAATTAATTGGTTGTTTTAGAAAAATAATATAATTCCTAGATATTGAAAAATAAAGTAAAATAAAAATTCAAGTGCTAAAATGAAAATCTTAATAGACTAGTTAAATAAAATAAATGCAGTTAAAGTTGGATATGGATCTCATTAAGTTATAATAGGGAATACTCGTGAAATTTAATAAGTATTTATGTCTCCTTATCTTTCCAAGCTATCTTAAATACTTAATTATCTACAGTATTATACAATAAGAAGGAAATGAATATCATCTCTATTCACTTGGCTTTTACTTGATTTTTAAGTGGAAGGAAATCCTAGACCAAATTCCAATAAATTTTGCTATTGTGGTTGAAGCTGATTGATTCTGGATGATAAGTTCCTTTTCCAGTTTTAGTATATTTGCTGCCAAAGTGAGCATGGTTAGCTTCTTTTAGAGACTCTGCCTTGCTCTCTTCCTTCCAAAGCTGTGCATGCAACATGAGTTTAAGGGCAACAGAAAAGACCCATAGCCAAAGCTATTCTTTCTCTTAGCACGAACATGAAGCTAAAATCTAAAAGCAGTAAGTCTCAAAATTCAATAATATCTGGTTTGACAAATTATTGATCATATCTCTAACACAATGCAAAATGTGTTGTAATAATGTCTCCTGGCTTTAGATGACCCAATATGGAAGGCAATAGGAGTCAGAGATGGCCACATTATGAGTTTACCCTGGCTCAGCAATAGCTAGTTATGCGTGATAAGTAATTCTTACAGGTGCTAGGAATTTTAAGTAAAGGAAAGAAACTCCGTTTGTCACCAGTGTGGAAGGGCAGCTATGGAAAACCTGGAATACCCCTGTACACATATTTTCCCTTCCTCTCTGCTCTTCTTCTGCTGCTCTATGCTTATTCATGGATTATTAAAATATTGACTAAGTAAGAGTACAGATTGAGCATAGATACAGTAACAATAAAATAATTTAATGACTGAAGTTTGAAAAAACACTTATTAAATGCTACAAATAAAATATTATTATAGTTCTAGCAAAATATTAGACATGGTTTGTAAGTATATACATTCTGTTTGTAAGTATCTATATAGAGGCAAGCATGATTTCTGTTGCTAGTTTTTAAAGAACGAAGTGGTGAGGTTTCCCTAGGAAGTATTATCATTGGGTAAAGAAGCATTTATGGATATATAGAAATTACTATGTTAATACAAATCACAGGAAGGATTGCCAATCAACTAGAAATAGATGAATAACTTAACAATCATGTGGGTTCACAAAAAGATTTATCCCCTGCCCTGGCTGGTTTGGTTCAGTGGAAAGAACATCAGTCTGGGGACTGAAGGGTCCCAGGTTCGATTCCAGTCAAGGGCACATGCCTCGGTTGCAGGCTCAATCCCCAGTCGGGCGTGCAGAAGGCGGCCAATCAATGATTCTCTCTCATCATTGATGTTTCTGTCTCTCTCTCCCTCTCCCATCCTCTCTGAAATCAATAAAAATATTTTTTTTAGCCAAAACCAGTTTAGCTCAGTGGTAGAGCATCGGTCTGCGGACTGCAAGGTCCCAGATTCGATTCTGGTCAAGGGCATGTACCTTAGTTGCGGGCATATCCCCGGTAGGGGTGTGCAAGAGGCAGCTGGTCGATGTTTCTCTCTCATTGACGTTTCTAGCTCTCTATCTCTCTCCCTTCCTCTCTGTAAAAAATCAATAAAATATATTTATTAAAAAAAATATATATATATATTTTTATATAGCCTAGAATCATACCAGATGAATGGGGATTAGGCTCAATGCCAGAGGGATTCACTTTAAGGTAATTGAGTGAAGGAGCACACAAGACAGCAACATCCAATAAAGAAACAAAATGGTTAGGATGCTCATAAATCATCAGGGAAGCAAGAGAAGGCATCAGAGATAATCCAGGAAAGCTGGAAAGAGCAGCAAAAGGCCTTGAAGCTGAAGGTTGATATTTTGAAACAGCCAGTGTCCAGAATGGGAGATGAAGCTATTCCGACACTTTAGAAATGTATAGCGGAACAGTCTGCATTGGAAATCCTAAATTTGCCATGGCACTTTTGTCCAGCATGGGTGCAGAGCTGAGAAGGCCATCAGCATAACTGCAGTGTGATGGTTTCCTGGCTGGCAGCAAAGGACAAGTGCAGAGGGTGTCAGGTTCAGGTGAGGACGGAGAAGGGAGCAGAGCTACCTCCCGCAGGACGAGGCCAGCTGGAAAAGAAGTGAGACCATGACAGGGGGAATGGGAGAGGAGAAGGGGAAGCTTGGAGGAGTGGACAGCCCCACAGGGAACCTTGTCAAAATGAAGATGCTGAGTCCCCATCCTCAGAGAGGTTAATTTTTTTTGTAAATTCCAGCAAAGGCATATGTATTAATGAGTCAGATGGCCTAGAACCATGCTTTAAGAAATCACGTAGCTTCCTGTCCAGATGGTGAGTAGGTCAATGCTGGTTTTTGTATATAAATTTTCTGAGTATTTTAATGATAAACACATATTGAATTTCAGCAAAACTCTTTGGATATTTATTATTATTAGTTTTTTTTCATTTTGCTATTTTTTTAAATTTTATTATTTTTAAATGGACTTTTTATTGTTGATAGTATCACATATATCTCCCATTTCCCTCCCTTTCCCCCACCTCTTCCCAGGCCCTACTCATCCCCTTGAGTTTAGACATTTAAATGCAATAAATATTTTATTTATTGTTGACAGTATTACAGATGTCCCCCTTTGTCCCTCTTCAGCCAGCCTTCCGCCCACCCCTGGCTTTCCCCACATTATTGTCTGTGTCATGGGTTATGCACATGTGCTCATATGTTCTTTGGTAAGTGCCATACCAAAAATATAATCATCTAATAACTATTTAACCTCAGGATATATTTTAAAGTTAACGTCTTTTCTTTCAGAAGCACTTTGTTAGTTGCAAGAAAGTTAAAACACCAAAGAATTCAGATTTTATTCTGAAATTTGAACTGCAACCAATATTGGTCCAACAATTCTTCCAGCCTTCCTGAAAGCATGCTTACTGCCCTTCTAACTATGTAAGGCTTTCCATTATTTCTAATTGAACAGTGCCCTGGTAACGTTTCCAATCCCACAATGGGTAAGCAGAGAGAACAAGGCGGACTCCACCCTTTAAGGGAATGGTTTTGCCTCTTACCACAAACACTGTGAGTTTAAAGACCTTAGAGCAACATCTGTGTAGGAACCACAGGTTGCTAACAAATGAACCCTTAAGACTGTACTAGTCTGGTATCCCCAGAGAAACAGTAATATGTTGCATCAGGTCTCTCTTCCTCAACTGTGGCTCAGTGTAGTCTGCTGAGGAAATCTCCATTGCTCTAGAGATTATCGGAACACAAATGGCAAATAAGGATATTGCTAAATATATAACATTCCATTCCAAGCACAATAGGCAAATGGAACATTTTCTGTACCCTAAAATCTTCTAATGGACCCAGAACACAAAAGACATTTCCAGTTTTTATACACCATGATTATGCATTGTGTCCAAGTAAAAGTGTAGATGAGAGAGAGAGAGAGAGAGAGAGAGAGAGAGAGAGAGAGAGAGAGAAATCAGAGGAGAGGGGGCAAGTGGATGGGAGAAGAAGAGGGGACTGGGGCACCTTGTGGGGAAAGGGATGGTTAGAGAAGGGAGGAAGGGAAGAAAGAAGAAGGAAGGGGTGGATTTTAAAAGTTATCACTATAGTGTTTCCTCAAAAAATTAAAAATTTAACTGCCATTTGCCCCAGTAACACCACTTCTAGGAATATATCCCAAGAAAACAGAAACACCAATCAGAAAGGATATATGCATCTCTATGTTTATAGCAGCACAATTCACCATAGCTAAGATTTGGAATCAGTGAAAATGCCCATCAGCAGATTACTGGATTAGAAAACTGTGGTACATCTACACAATGGGATACTAAGATGCTATAAAAAAGAAGGAATTCTTGCCATTTGCAACAGCATAAATGGTACTGGAGAGCATTATGCTAAGTGAAATAAGCCAGTCAGTGAAAGATAAATACCACATAATCTCATTCATTTGTGGAATATAAAGAACATTATAAACTGATGAACAAAAATAGATACAGAGGCAAAGAAGCACTCAACAGACTATCAAACTACAGTGGGAAGGCAGGGGAGAACTGGGGGTGGTAAGAGATCAACCAAAGGACTTGTATGCATGCATATAAGTATAACCTATGAACTCAAGACACTGGGGGTGGTGAGGGCAGGTGATGGGTTAGAGGAGGCGAGGGGGAGGTCAATGGGGAAAATAAGGATACATATGTACTATTATTTGTAATACTTTAAACAATAAAATTAAATTTTTAAAAAAGTTATGAAATGACTAAATCACCTTTCTCATTAAGAGTTCAGACAATGTTACAATGGTACAATGAAATTATGTTGTATATATTCAGGAATCACTGACACAAAATCTTTACTTATGATTCCTAGAAGTCAGTACTATGTGTTCGCCCAAATTAAAACAAACATCAATGTGCTTCCTCTCATGTAGGCCAATTATAGCAAGTTCCCTAAAAAGAGAGAATTAGCTTCTCTTTTGCCACATCCAGCTGTTCTTTAGTGTCTTTAATGTTTCAGAGCTCCATTTTATCTTTAAGAATGATAAGAGGTGGCTGTTAGTGAAGAAACAGTTCCCAAGGTCCCACAATAGATGTGACTCTCCAGAGATGCTTGGAACTTACTGTTCTCTGTTAGCATCTCTGTTCTCAAATTTAATCTGAAAGTAATATGCATGCATGCGTTTAATTGATTCTGAGAATAACATTAAAGACAGAGAGAACAATCGCAAAGAACATTGAAAAGGCAAGATGAACTTTTCTATCAAGATTTTCCTTAGATCAGTTAAATATACAAGCAATCAATGATCCCACCAATTTCCCCTCCTAGTCCACTCAAAATGGTCTCTCTCCTTGGCTCATGATTCCATGACTTAAGATGCTTTTGGCACCCAAGAAAGTTAGGGTCAAGTTGATTTACTTTCTTATACTATGAATAACTGGTTTTTAGCCGAGGCCGGTTTGGCTCAGTGGATGGAGCATCAGCCTGTGGAGTGAAGGGTCCCTGGTTCAATTCCAGTCAAGGGCATGTGCCTTGGTTGCGGGTGTGTCCCCGGTGGGGTGGGGGGAGGGTTGCAGGAGGCAGCTGATTGATGTTTCTCTCTCATCAATGTTTCTGACTCTGTTCTTCTCTCTTCTTCTCTGTAAACAAAAATCAATAAAAATATATTTTAAAAATAAAAATAACTGGTTTTAGGTTTGGTGAAAGTCAGGCTATGAGCCCCTGATGCCTGAGGTGAGGGACAACTGGAATTGTCCCAAACATCCCATGTAATGTCTCAGTCCATTGGAGAGTAGCGGAAAGCATAAAGAGAGCTCTGTGGCATGTCCATAAGCCCATTTGACTTATTTCCCACAGAAATAGTTAATCAGCAGGACCAGCAAACAGTTTCTCCACTCCTCCAAATTTCGCTAATGCCAACCCACAACATTGGATAAAATCATAAATAGCCTTTTAACCTCACCAAATAAAAAGTGCATTTGTATTAACAATATGGACATTATTTTCGGTCTTGGGACCCATTGTTGATTTTACTTGTGCTATTTTGCCATAGTTTTAATTATTACAGGCTAAGGGTTTTAGTTTCACTTTTCTCCTATATACCTTCCCCCAGCCTCAACTTTTCAAACTACATTTAAAACTTAATTGATTTATGGAGTATTATTCTTTTGTTTGTTTGTGTAGTTTGGTTGAGGTGTAGATAGTTGTTCTCTTTTATTAGTTTATTTAATTGGTGGCTGCCATGGTAACATTTTTAGTACCTTTTTTTAGAAGGTTGAAGGATGCTTTGGGGCTTTTGTGTGGTGGCTGTTAATCTTCAACAAATAGGATTCCTTTGTGGCTTTTCCTCCCCTATTTTCAAGTGTATTGACTTTTCTTAACCCTTCAGAGGATCCTAAACAAGTTCCATCCCATCTTTCAACGGTGATTGATTAGATTTGTAGGGAAGTGGCCAGTATGTAATCACAGACTCATGATCATAAAAAAAGAGAGACTGCATTGGATGATGTGGCTAAGTAGTTATAGTGTTCCCTCACTGAAGGGTCACAGGTTTCTTTCCTGGTCAAGAGCAGATGTCTGCCTTGTAAGTCCAACCCCTGGCACAGGTCGGAGCACATGCAGTAAGCAGCCATTCGATATCTCTCTCACATCAATATCTTGATTTGGGCCTCTTTGGGTTCATGTTATGTGGGACCCCAATGTGACCTCCGTGTTTCTTCGATTTATGTGGCTATTCCCTTTACCACATTAGGAAACTTTTTCATCAACTCTTTTTCTCCCGCAAGCCCCATAATGTGAAGTAAGGCATGCTTTGGTTGCTCCAGAGGAACCTTATTCTACCCCCACTTTTCTGGATTATTTTTTCCTTTTTTTTTCTGTTGTGATTGGGTGTTTTCTCCTGAGAGAACCCCATCCCTCCAGTAAAGAAAGCTCTCCCTGGTTATTCCAATGAGAGGAGGAGCCAGGGGGCCAAAGGTTATGTCTCTCAGCAGCTCCAATGTTCTTTGATATGATCACTTGACACTGTTCTTAATCTCATGGGAAGTGCTCTGCAAATAAATAAATAAATAAATTAGCCATCCTCTTCTAACAGGACCACAGCTATAATGTTTTCATTCATATATATATATATATATATATATATATATATATATATGAATATATATATATTCTTCCTCAGAGGTTATGTTTTAATTGATATTTAGAGAGAGAGGAAACGAGAGAGAGAGAGAAAGAGAGAGAGAGATGTACACGAGAAAATTCAATTGGTTGCCTACTGCATGTATGCCCTGAACAGGGTTCAAATCCACAACCTAGGTTTGTGCCCTTACAGAAATTGCAACTGGCAACCTTTTGCTCTACCAGACAACACCTCAACCAACTGAGCAACCCTGCCAAGGCCTAGACTGCAGCTTTAAATTTCTCTTTTGTTCAAATTGTGAGGTTGAATTCTCTTTAGTTCAAATTCCAATTTCAATTCATGTTGCCACCATTCCTGTAACGTTCATGCTATCTCTTCTCATGACAGAAACAAAGAACTATGCTACCTTCCCCTGGTCCCAATTCTGTTCATTATATTTTGTCTCCCGGGGTATTTTTATTTTAATTTAATGTCATCTGTTTTCTGAGATTTCCAAATTTCTCTTTTATTCCTGGCATTTCTGTTCTAATATGTTTTATTATAATGCCTATCATTCCTGTAAGATTACTAGACTATCTGGTCTAATTATTTATTGAAATGTTTGCTTGTTCCACTAAACTTTAATCACCATTAGAGAAGGAGAAAAAAATATGACTTGTCCAGTGACGTACCTTTAGTTCCTTGCTCATGTTTTAGAGCATAGTTTTTGTTCAAAAATATTTGTTGGACGAATTAAAGAATAAATAAATGATATTATAATTTCATCACAGGAAAAACGACTTTTTAATGAAAACCACATCATGCTATTTAAACACAGTCTACTGATGGATGCAGGAGAACTTTTTCTTTTCTGGAGAGCTCCAGATGTTGAGGCAAATACACGAAGCAGCTAACATGTGGTTATTGGACCCAGTGAGGGGTCAGGCAGGAACTTCCCTGGCATGGGTTTTGTTACTGTGCATATAAAACAGAGACCAATCATAATTTTGGATCTGTAATTAGGACTTTGATTTGATCTCTATATACTTTACTTCCTTTCTAAGGGAAATGAAAAGTAATAACAGTGACCATTCTGTTAAGTAGAAACATTTCTGATGTTGGAAAGGAAAGAGAAAATGAAGAACAAATTCGTAGAGGAAGAGTCAATGGATTTCCAAATTGAGAGGTGTGGACATCACTTTGCTTGAGCTCCATGGACTTTGTTGCTGTTCCTCCAACATGCCAAGCATAGTGTTGCCTCAGGACCTTTGCACATACTGTTTCTATGGCCCAGAAAGCTCTTGCCCAAGACTTCTGTCTGACTCTTGTTTTTCTGTCTCTTCTTCATGAAGGTCTAACTGATCTATAAAAACCAGAAGCTTCCCCCTTGTCCTTCTCCCACTGGATTCTCTGTTCCCCTTACTAGACTTCCTATTTCTCCATGGCATTTATTAACAACCGGTATATGAGCTAGTAAGTAATGAATTAAATTGTTTGTCTTCCCCCAACTATAAGTTTCATGAGGTAAACAACTAGTGTTTTATTGAAAATTTCTTGCTTCCTAGAATAGTGAGTGGTACATAGGAGTGCTTGGAACAACAGTGCATCAATCAGTCAATGTCCCGGGAATTAATATTTGAATGAAGTTGGAGTAATTGAAGCTTTCCTGCATAAACTATGATAGCAGTTTAGTCAAATGCTGAAGCATGTGTTCCAGTGGTGCTTGGAACAGACTTGTAGCAGCTTCAGAGAGCTTCTGTGTTCAGTTGTCTCCAGCTCTGCCTTCAGTGACATCAAGTTGGTAAATTGAAATTGGCCATGGTGGGAGTACTAACACTACAGAAATTGGCCAATGCTACACGACAAGGCTTTTCTTCTTCTCCCCCCCCCCCTTTTTTTTCCAGGAGAATCAATTGTTGAGCATTTTCTAGCCTACCATGGGTCTTGCTCACATATTTGCCAACAAAATGGCAATGTGTGTGTAGTGAACAAAATGTATGCCAAGTATTCTGATGTGTTGTGCTGCCATGGTTGTGCTTATTAACAAATCTATGCACCAAAGAACAAGAGGAGATTTAATGGATCCTAGGGTAAAAGGCAAGCTTGACAAAATTAATGATAAGCAGAAATTTGGGATCTAAAAAGACTGAACTTAAATAACTTTGAAAAATAATAAAATAGCTTCAAAGTGTAAGGAAATCACGAACCACAATGTTTGAGGAATTGTGTTTTATGTAAGCATATTGCTCGATGTAAAAGATTTGAAATTATGTCTAAGAACACAAGGAAGTCACTGGAGGTGAGTTAGGTTCAGAAGCTCCGTTTATCCCTGCAGCCTCTGCCTAGGGTCTGGCTATAGGGGGGGGGGGGTATGAATAATCAACCAGATTGGAAGACAAGTACAACTCAGATTTGCTCCTTTTTGCTTGCAAGCTAAAACTGTCAGTGCTTCCCCCTGTGTGATAAAAAAGCATCCACTTCTTGCAGTTGCAATTACAAGAAATCCTCTCTCAGTCTCTCCCTCACCAAACTGTCATCATCTCCCTTTACTCACTGACTTCAGGCACCTTTCCAAAAATCGGGACTTTTTAAAAGGCCGTGGGACTTGGGACAAATTGTTAAAAATCGGGACTGTCCCGCCAAAAGCGGGATGTCTAATCACCTTAATTTATAAATACAAAAAAGAGAGAAAAGAGAAAGAAATGATGTAAAGAAATGAGTTTGTAGCATGTGGGACACATAAAACACATCAAGCCCTGCCTCTCCATGACAATGTCGGTATTAGTGGTGTAATAATCTCCATTTTGTGCCTGTTTCTTTATATGTCTCGACCCACTAATCACAAAATATATGAGCTAGGGACAGATACTTCTGGTACTTAAATGAAAGCAGTCCATGGGCAATTATAAAAATTCAAATAATACAAAAATATGTTGAATGAAAGTTGAAAAACTCTCACATCTTCTAATCTCACGGCATTACCCATATGAAATCTGTCAAGACTTTAGATGCTTCTTCCTAGTTGGTGTGCATGTGGGGGTTTATGTGTGATGTCATGAGCACATCATTTTTTTTATTTGTTGTATAATAGTATTATATAAATGTATTGTTCTATGAGCTATTATTTTACTTTATAGGGTACATTGGCAACTTTTAATCAATACCTAGTGCAGAGTATTAAACAGTACTTTATACTTTATTTTAGAAGCCCCTTGTTAATGTATGTCTACTTGTTTCTAACGTTTGGCCATTTCATAAAAAGTTGCACAAGATATATTTTGACATATATATTTTGATCCATGTATAAGGATACAACTGATTAGATATCTGAAAATGGAATTGTTGGGATAAAATAAAACACATTTCAGATTCTTAAAAGTATTGTTAAATGCTCTCTAAATAGGGTTCTCCAAATTGAATTCCCAACATCAGTATATCAAAGAAACCAATTCTCTTCATTTGCCAATAAACACTGAACATTATCAGTTTTTTAGCATAAGAATAAGTTTAAGACCAAGAAACTCAATTGCTCTGTGCTTGAGGCTAAAAGTCATATTCTTTAATTTCAGTTTTGGACATGGGCTTGTGTGGCCTGTGTGTGTGTGTGTGTGTGTGTGTGTGTGTGTGTGTAAAGACCGCTGATCCATAATTTCTGTGCAACTGCAGCTGTTTACCATTCAGTGCCCGGTGGTATCTCCTGCTCTTTAGATAGACAGTGGCTCTCGCAACCAGGCTGCCCAAGGTTATCACCGAGGGCTCTGTTGAGTCTATGTCCTGGTGACGCAGGACATGCTCTTGAGATCTTCCCTCAAAGATCAGGGGACCAGGGTTCATGGCTCTGTCATCAGCAGAGGTCATTGCAAAGAGCAGAGGCTCTGAGTGGGTCAAAATGGTCTGGCGGCTGCAGCCTGGCTATTTAGTCTGGGAGAATGTGGAGGGCAGCCACAGCAAGGACAGCCCTTTGCTCTCCCCTGGGCACCATCATTGATCAGGACCGGGGCTGATTAAGTGTAAAGGGAAGGGGTGTCAAGGGGCCAGGGGACACTATGCTTGCTGCCTTTCACCTCTGAGGAGTGAGGATCAAGTGTGAGTCCTAGATACTCTCCAAGAGACTCCTTGCAAGTATTGAGGGGCCTTTTTGTTTGACACACCATCTTTTGTGAGCACACACACACACACACACACACACACACACAATGTCATTCTTCACAGAGTCCGCAAAGGTAGAGAACACCCTACATACAATTGCATAAATGGCATAGGGAGAGATTAGGTGATATGTAACACATATAGATATGGGCACACTTAGTCACAACCCACCCATGTAGTGATTCCTGTGGCGATGTGCATGGGATTCCATGAGATCAGTTACTGAGGGAGGCCACAGGCAGCTGTAACTGAAGAACAGCTTAGTGGAGTATTCATTTCACAAATGTAGTTCAAAGTCTGGGTTTTAGAAAATATTTTCAAAGGGGCTTTTGCTCATATAATAAAATAGGAAATCTTACATGAACAAAGTTTGAGAAATGTACATGTAAAAGATGTGCTTATAAAGCAAAGAGGATTTTTTTAAATATGGTTTATGATTTCAAAATTTTATCATTTTGCTGGGAGAAAAACACACATATGTGTGTTAGTACATGGGGCCTGTCCTTCCTAAAAAAAAAAAAGTTGTGGCATCATTAAGCATTTGTGTAAGAGCCCATGTCTCTTTATATCACACTAGTTTACACTAAAACCATTACTACTTTTCAGAAAAGCAGACTGAGTTTCAAAACTATATGAAATGGGGCCTCACTCTCAACAGCCGTCCTACTATCAACCAAGGGTATTGCTGCTTCCTCATGAACTCACACAACATTCTTAAAGGAGCTAAAGCTGCATAAGCATCTCCTGAAAAATAACATGAATTGTACATTTTATATACACATATTCTTTTTTTAATTGAGGTATAATATATATTACAATGTATAATCTGATAAGTATATGCATGTATATTTAACATAGGATAATATTTCATAAACCTTCCTGAAACTTACTTTTTAAAAAAATTAATGGATTTTACTTTTAGAGCAATTTTAGGTTCACAACAAAATTAAGAGGAAGGTACAGAGATTCCCCATATCCCCAGCCCTCACACACACAAAGCCTCCCCACTTTTTGAACACCATGTGCCTGAGGGTATCTTTGTTGCAATCAAGGAACCTAGATTGATACATCATTATCACCCCAAATTCATGGTAAATTTTATCAAAGTGTCCACAGATTGCATGCCTTGTATTCAGACTGTATTGCCACACTGAACATAAATTGAATAGGTGCATGCTTGTTTATTTTTTTCTCCATAGACTACGTAGAAGCTAGAAAGAGAAGTAGCACTGACAGCCCCACGGAGTGGGACATCGTATGCATTGCTGAGATTCTCAAATTGTGCCACCTTGGTTTGTTTCCTTTTTGCTGAAGATAAAATGCTTTTCTGGACTTTTAGGGAGCCCCTTAGGATTTCACTGAGAACCCAAACACCCTGCTAAGGGGAGCTTCATGCCTTTCAGAGTGGAGTCCCAAGGAGAATTGATCATTTAGAAGTAAGGAAGTTGACAGAGGCTCAGATCTCATGATGTTCTCTGTTGCTGCCCCCACCCCCAATCACATTGTCATAACTTCTCTCTTGCCCCTCTATTCCCCCATTGGTTCTTTGCCCTCTCACTATTGTTATCTATACAAAAACAGATTCACCATGCAATTCCTCTGCTTGCTAATGGGATGAAATCCAATTGACGCTACTGCCTATAAGATGAAATTCAAACTCCCTGACAATCAGGCTTTCATCTCTTGTTAGTCCTCTTGATCCCCCGTAAGTGCTGCCTCCCTGAACTGCACCACTGCCCCTGGATGCCAGAGAGGCCTCCACAAGCAGAGAGGTCTTTGTGCATTTCCTCTCCCTGCAGCACCCACTCCTCTGGAGACCTCCCAGCTCTCCATCATCCCCATGGAGGCCTGACGCAGTTCCCAAGAATTTGCTGCCCTATGTCCAACCTCAGCATCACTTGACTTTCCCCTCTGACTGAAACAGACCACAGTTTTCCTTCCTTTCATGCATACATCAGTCTCTGCTAGACTACAAGTTTTCAATGGCAGGCATCACTTTTTCCTCATATTTGTAACCTCATCATCTAGATTTTAGTACAGGCAGGAGCTCAACAAATGGGTTAGGTAAAGGAGTAAATGGTTACCCTGCAGAATTAAGAAAATTGGAGTCTAAGTTTAGAAATGTACAGCAGTAGATCATGGTGATTGTGTCAACAACTTAACTTTACAGTAAATTCTGTTCATGTTATTTATACCTGGGACCTTGGTTAAGCATACATATTCCCAGGCTTTCCCTGGAGACTGGCATCAGATCCAGGATGCCTGTGCTAGGGCTCTGCAATTTGTGTTTATAGTTTGTTCAAGGTGGTTCTTGTGGTTATAATATACACGTGGGAAACCCTGTGTCAGAACACCCAGCTGCATGGTTGGGGTAGGTGGTGTTGCCGGCTGCTCCTGAACCATCTACTAATTAAGCATGTGCTTACTAAGTACATACTCTAGGCCAAGCTCCATCGTGGTGTTAGGAATTGCCTGAATCATTGGGAATTGGGTTTGTTCAACCAAGAGTAGGCATATCAATCCTCTCACATCAATGCTTCCCATGTGTGTGGATTCAGATCTATGTTCATGTAGCGGATTAAGCCACATTACCTTTTCATAACAGCAATATCTAATATTTTCCCCTTTTATTTAATCCTCACTCAAGGATATGTTTATTGATTTTAAAGTGAGATGAAGAGAAAGAGAGAAAAACATAGATATGAGAGAGAAACATTGATGGGTTGCCTCCCATAAACACACCAATTAGCGATTGATCCCACAACCTAGGTATGTGCCCTGACCAGCAATGGAGCACTCAACATTTTTGATGTATGGGAGGATGCTTCAACCAACTGAGTCATCTGGCCAGGCCTCTACTGTTCCCCTTTATTTTATATAAAATTGATGCATAAAGTAAGTCCCATCATTGGCAATGATAATGTTGAATATTATTCCTGAAACTCCACATTCCTATTATATCCCCAGCCCCAAATTTAGAATCTGATGCACTCCCACGGGGAGCAATATCCACCACAGTTGAGAATCTCTGGTCTGATGTCAGATTCCAGCGGTGTCTCACCTGTCACCCATGTCCTTTCAAGGCTGAGGCATGGCAAATGTGCATTTACACTGGCTTGTCAATACATTCAAATCCTATTTTTAAAAGTGCATTCACAGTTTCAAGATATTAACAACTACTTTGAAGCAGCAACACTCTACACTCACCTTCCACCAAAAAGTGAAATCATATACCTCAGAGAGACTATTGACACTATTGTTTCCTGGGTCTCAGAGAGCAAAATACAACATTTTGTCCAATCAGGGGCTATAGCACCAGCCAGGACAGCCCTCCGACAATGGAGCCAGTCCCTTGGATCCTGATGGGTGGGCTGGTATCACCTGTCCTTTCAACATGTGTCTTTTAAAACACCTACCATCATCCTCAGGCTGAAATGCATGGTCTCCTGTTCACTATTGTTTAATAACACCTATAGTTTCATCTTACAGAGGCGTGATCTATATAGAACTAATGGGTCAAAGCTCTAATCCAATCTCTTCTTCACTCATCTATTTAGTTTTCATGTGTTTAAATTGGGTGTTTTCAGGAATTAAAGGAATGATTCAAGCATCTGATGAGTTTTCCAAGGGAAAAGGGAAAAAAAGTGCTTAGCAAGTCTACCAGTATACATAGGAATCATGAGTGCTGCTCTGATATGGTCAGACTGCCCTGGGCTGGCAGAGGTCTCCTTGACCAAGTGGAAATGCATAATGGACCAAAAATGAGGCAACAAGTAGTTGCATTACAGAGTGTTAAGTCGAGCTGATACAATGGCCTTGTTTTTGCTTGAAAAAGGCATTTGCTGTGGTTTGAAGTCCAAGGATGGAATTGAATGTTGTGTGAGAAGTATGATATCATGCAAAGACTGCTGAAAGAAGTAACCCGATAGTATATTTGATCACAATAGTATATTAGATTTACGAGTTGTCATTTAACTAACAAAGAAATTCCTGAAGAACGCAGTCCTTGGCATTGATAAAGTCTGATAAAGGATTAGGTGCAGATATCTTAGGAGCTTGAAATCAGGGTTTGTTTGGCAGGGATGAAACAGGGGGGCTGTCCTGGTCAGCCAGGGTGTGTACCAGAGAGCTGGCAAAACAAATTGTGGGAGAAGCTTCAACAGCAGAAAACAGGCTGACTTCATCAATTCAAAAATTACAGCTTTGGTATGGCCCAGTTGATTCATGTAGGCAGCCGTTAGAAAACTTTTTGAGCAATTAGTACTTCAAAAACAAGATCAGCTGCTCTATAAAGCCAACCTTTCAGAACTGGAAGTGCTTCCATAGGCACTGAAGAGCTCATCTGACGTGTGTAAGAAGAAGGGGAGACAGACACTGAGCAATGGCTTCCAGTTTTCCACAGCTGCTTTTCTATGAAACCTAGAGGTGTTCATTTTCGGTGCTAATTGAGGCATTATATGTAATCTCTTAAATTTAATGTTCCATTTTCACTCTCTATAATTTATTAAGGTCATTCTCAGACCTATAATTTTTGTGGTTGGATGTATTTTGTGACCCTGCCATTTGATTTCTTCTGCAAATTTCACATTCATTTTCTTTGACCAATTAGTGGATGATATATAACTAAGAAATTGTTAATAGTGCTATCAATATAATATTATTGACAACCTGATACAAATGTATAATATGTATGATAAATTGATAACACTGTTAAAATGATAACCTTGATATCAGAGCCACTTTTCATGCCATTGGAAATCTCATTGAGGTTGTTTTCTTTTATCTATCTATTTACTGAGTCACCTTACAGAAAAGGTATACATTTCATTTATTCTTTCCTCAGTAATGAATACACTTCACTCCTCTCTAGTCTCCCCCTGCTTTCCTATCACCATTACCCTCTAAATATTATAAAGAATAAATAAATGATCTATTTTGCATGTTTTCTTCTTGCCCCATCCATTTATGCAAGCCATTGCCCCATATAGATAATAATCATTTATTTGAACTTAATAAAAACATCTCATTAGAATAACCCAGTTGTTTGTTTCTAGTATTAGTTTATGTATATATTTGCAATCCCAACTTTATTTTCCACTTGGGTTTTCTTAATTTTACTCTCAGAAACTTCAGAAAAATCTTTATTTTTTTTTTATCATGAACCCTTCTTTATTACAAAACTTTCCAATATCTGAATTCATAGAAGTATCCACTCATATTCAACAACATTGGTCTCTTAAGATAATAACAACAACAAACATATCCAGATAATTTTATTACATATAGACATCTATGACGCATCAATTGTTCTTCACATATTTAGGTAGAAAGGAATTTGAAAACTTGTATGACTCTTTACAAGGCACCATGAGTATTTGATTACAAAGTACAATGCAAAAATATTTGTCAATATAACGCACAAAATTCTATGTGCATCAAATAAAATATCAGTTCATGTGTACAAATACTCATTTAAAAGAGCAATTCTATCAAACATGGTCAACTATTTACAAACATTTCTATGAAAATTAATTTGCTGCTGATTCCATTTTATTAGCACTAACTTGCAGGAAAATAGACCATATATGTTACACATTTTTCTTTTAAAATATTTAAGGGAATTCCATGGGAAGAAAACTACATTTTTTCACATGACATCCATATTTTATGAAGATGTTCTTTGAATAATAGTGCACAACATTAATGAATTTAGGTATTCAAAACTGATATATAATCAATATCTTTTTCAGTATTCAAATCACAAGACCAATAACTCATATTATTAAATAATTTGTTGAATCTGAGTGAAAATTCTTGCTACACCACACAGTTCTCACATTTCTTCTTTATTGAGATCATTTCACAGGTACCACCTATAATATCAGCTTCACAATAATACACATTTAAAAAATCTGGTACATGTTTCCAACATGGAATTTTGATTGGACTTTTATCTATCTTGATCTAGCCAATAAATAATGAAGCAAGTAAATTTCAAAGTAAGTGCACGTAGATCCCAACTTTTTGGAATCTCACTCATGGGTCTCATTTCAGAATCCTGACTTCTGTTGAGACACCCTTCAAGAAACATTTTCTTTCTTACCTACATGAATATTTCTCACCAGGCAGTACCACAAGTGCATGCTATTTATTTTTAAAGTGATCAATTAATTTCCTCTCTCACTTGTTTATTCATTCATCCATCAATCAAATAATATGCTCCCAGATGTATGAGAGGACACAATTTGAGGGAAAATAATGGGAACATTGACTTCAAAGTTTCTGGTAAGATATGGGCTAGAGGACAAAATGGAAGCCATGAGTTGGAGAGAACATGTAACTTCTTTTCCCTTTTCCATTTCTCTTGCATCTTTGATGAGGTTAAATTGCCCATAAAACAAAAAAAATCTGATTTTCCTTTTTATTTATTGAAGAAACAGCCCAAAATGAATCATGAAATTAAGTCATAAAATTATAGATTCTAAAAATGAAAAGTGTGTTGAGTGTGGGATACTTGTTTTTTTAGCATAATGAATTATTTTTTCTGATATCATTTTGGGGAATTATTACACTGAGAGGTTGGAATTTAGTGGATATCTGCATGTTTCATCTTTTAAAACTAATTTATCCTATTTTCTCTGAGTTTCTTTTTCTCTGTTTTCATATAAAGATATTTGAGTGAAGGAAGAACACTGTGTCTGAGAGAAATGCTTCCTGTTGAACCCTATCAGCCTCCCTCCTTTGAAAGGATCAAGGGAGACCTTGCCTCCTAAAGCACACTATGATTTTTGATGATCTGTCAGATGCAGTGGCAGATTTCATGGGGGGGGGGTATTTTGGGGAATGCATGGTACATGGTAGGCCCACAAATGGTATGCTTGAAGGTTTGCAGAGGGAATAGCCACAAAGGAGAGATGAATGCCAACTGGGGGAAGGAGAGAAATGCCTAAGAAGAGTCAATCATCAGTCAACTGAAAAAAACCATTCCTAATCTTCAGTTAAATCAAAACCAGTTGTGCCTTGCTAAGAAGAACCAATTACCTGGTTCTTTACAAGGAAAGGCAGAAGAGCCTTAGGCTATGTTCTGATGTTCTTGTCTGAAGGGGGGACACTATGGGAATCATAAATCAACAAACTTCCTGGTTAAAATATCTGATTTCATGCCTACTTGCATTTATACAAATGCCATATTGTGCTGGGATACCCAGAGGTTCTTAAAATTCTTCTTTGTGCTGTTGACTTCTACATGATTTCTCAGGCTGCTTGAGTCACAAACATGGGAAAATACTGCTGAAGACAAGTTCTAGTCATTTTTAAATTTATATTACATATGTGACTATTTTTAAATCAATTTTGATACTATTCACTTTGTGACACTAAGATAGGGGCCAAACGGGCTTCTCCTTAGTCTTCTAAGAAGACATTCTGAGCTTTGCCAGATGCTGGGATGCAACAATAATTATCTGTTTAATGTGGCTCAGCTTCCTCCAGCAAAATTCCTGAAGCCTAGGGAATTTGAGATCCCTTCCTTGTTAGTCAAAAGGCTCCATGGAATTTCTTACACACCTTGATAAATGTTCAGAATATTCAGTTATATTTCTTTCACCTTTTGGTATCCACTGTTTTTTTCATGACCTTCTAGATACTGTTTGTCTCCCAATGGATTCCACTGCTCCCATCCCTTTGCATTTTGAGAACTCAGGGTTCTCTGGTGATTAACAAATTCCAGTTCTTCTGCGTTGTTGGTAGGCAATATTTTGTTCTATGACAAATATCACAACTACACACAGGGGACTAACCTTACCTGCTACCACATACTCTCGTGCTAACACAACCAAGTGTGGAACATTTGGTTCCCATTCCATCTCCGTTTTCCATAGAGACTCTTTTCCCCTGCCCACCCCCAGGGCAACACTGCAGGTCAAAGTTTTACACGTCCTGCAGCATCGAATTGTCTCTCCTCTTCAATACTTTGGTCAATGAACCTCTCTCTTAGGGGTGAGAGTCTTTTCCTTTAGGAATCAATAAACTTCATGCTTAAAATATCTGATTTCATGCCTACTTGCATTTATACAAATGCCATATTGTGCTGGGATACTCAGAGATTCTCCTTAAAATTCTTCTTTGTGCTGGTGACTTCTACATGATTTCTCAGGCTGCTTGAGTCATAACCATGGGAAAATGCTGCTGAAGAAAAGTTCTAGTCATTTTTAAATTTATATTACATAGGGGGCTATATTACATATGAGACATATATTTTATCATATATGTAATAAAATTTTATATCTTCCTTCTAGCTTCTTAAAATAGGTTCTAGGGAGGAGCACATTAGTCTTTCCCATAAGGCTGGCTTATAGATCAATATTGCAGATTAATTCAGTGTCCCAGATATACATATCTGGATAGAGCTAAATACAGAGGGTCGGAACTTGAAGAACTCTAACTGGGTTCCTGGTTGAGTTGTCTCAGCTCAACAAATTTTGGGGGACAAGAATATATTTATATTTTTAATATATTTTATTGATTTTTTACAGAAAGGAAGAGAGAGGAATAGAAAGTTAGAAACATCGATGAGAGAGAATCATCAATCAGCTGCACACCCCCTACTGGGGATGTGCCCACAACCAAGGTACATGCCCGTGACAAGAATCAAACCTGGGACCTTTCAGTCCACAAGCCAGCACTCTGTCCACTGAGCCAAACTGGTTTTAGCATGACTTTATTTTTTTAAATTTCATTTAGCTGTCTTTCAATTATATTTTAATTAGCTGGAGTGTGTCATACAATTTGCCACAGGTTCCACTATTCCCTATTGTTTACATTTATATATTTTTTAAAATTCTTTATTGTTTAAAGTATTACATATGTCTCTTTTTCCCCTCATTGACCTCTTCCTGGTCATTCCCAACCCACAGCACATGCCCTCACTCCCCTAGCATCTGTCTCCATTGGTTAAGCTTATATACATGAATATAAGTTGTTTAATTGATCTCTTAGCCCTTCCCAACTCTGCCCTTCCTTCCCTCTGAGGTTTGATGGTCTGTTCCATGCTTCTTTTTCTCTGGATATGTTTTCATTAATCAGTTTATGTTGTTCATTATATTCCACAAATGAGTGAGATTATGTGATATTTATCTTCCTCTGACTATCTTATTTTTCTTAGCATAATGTTCTTCATGTCTATCTATGCTGTTGCAAATGGTAAGAATTCTTTCTTTTATACAGCAGTATAGTACTCTATTGTATAGATGTACCACAGTTTTCTAATCCACTCATTTGCTGATGGGCACTTAGGCTGTTTCTAAATCTTAGCTATCGTAAATTGTGCTGCTATGAACATAGGGGTGCATATACCATTTCCTATTAGTGTTTCTGATTTCTTGGGATATATTCCTAGAAGTGGGATCACTGGGTCAAATGGGAGTTCCATTTTTAGTTTTTGAGAAAAATCCATACTGTTCTCCACAGTGGCTGCACCAGTTTGCATTCCATTTATTCTTTGTCTGGCATAACTCACTGAGATTCTTCTAGTCCTTGAAGGCATTACATTTCCAGCCCTCCCTTATCCCTGCTCTGAGACCCTGCTAAGCACCATAATGAACGCACGCTAAAATAGAGCACAGGGTCTGGAACCTATAAAGTACTTAACGCTTAACACATAGTAATTGATTGAAGTCATAAATGAATAAACATTATTTTAGGATACCTGCACACAGATCACCAGAAAATAGTGTGTTCATTTTCTATTGCTTAGCAAAGCCAAAAGAAAAATACTATAATCAAAATCTGATGACACTTGGAGATCCAGCAGAAAGAAGATAATCACCTAAGTGTGAAAAGGATTCTGAGCTAAAATTAAAAACATTAAAGCATAGATTTCTTAAAGGCAGAGGTTCAATGACCTTTTTATAAATCATGAATGTAAGAGTAATACACAAATGCTGAGATGCCGGGCAAACTGGGCTAATGGGAGCAGCTAGATACTCTCCCTCCCTGGTTGGGCCTGTGCTGTTTGGGTGCTGTTCATCTGGCAGTGTCCTGAGACCTGGGAGCCTGGGACTCTATGCTGAGTAAGAAGCCCCTCCACTGGGTTGAATAATGAATCTTCCCTGAGCTTAAGGCCTCAATGGTGGTGATCACAGTGACAGCAAAGGGCCACTGTCTGTAGTCTGAGTGTCCTGTTTGTTTGACTTTCCAGTTTAGGACTGGGTGTGGGATAGTGTGAATGACCAAGAAAAAGAATATCACAGGACAGATAGGAACTGTCTTATAAAGTTATAAACCAATAGGAAATTTTCAAGGAAGATAAACATAATTCTATAAAATCTGTTTAATTATGTTGTGAACCCATTGAGTCCTTAATTTGTACCAGGCACTGTTCTAAGCGTTTAAAAATATTAACCTTCATTGTTACAACAGTCTTGTAAGATAGGTGTTATTCTTATTTTCTATATGAAGAGACTGAAGAATATAAAGGCAACATATCTTACCCAAGGTCACACAGCTCTAATTGAGCCAGGAAAGGATTCAGCACAGTCTGTGTGCTTGAACTACACAGGGGCTTTTTCCTCCTGAAGTGCCAGGTCTGGTTAACAAGAGGTGGGTTAGTTACACTCAGGAGGTGAAGTCCTTTCAGACTAGGACTTGTTGACTTCTCCTCATGTGGCTCCATTGTTGTGGCATCCTACAGCAAGGAGAGCAGAAAGTAAGACAAGAACTGAGCTGTTCTTGCCTTCTCCCCACCTTCTTCTGCCTGAGTCCTTACCCTGCCTCCTGAATGGTTCCTTCTCTCTCCTTGGCTAGGGGTGCAGTCATTGGGTACCAAGGTGTAAACATTTATATAAGAAATATTTCAGGAGTTCTCCAGGAAGAAAACTGGATAAAGAATTATGAAAATTGAATTTTCTCATTTACTGTGCCTCTAACCAGCTGTGTGACCTTGGGAAAGTCATTGCCTCTCTGGACTTGTGATTATTCATCTGTGAAAAAGAAGAGACTAGCCTAGAATAAAGCTCAGCTTTCATAAGGTTCAGATTCTCCGTGACTCTAGGGTAGAAACAAACCAAGTATTTTAGAAAATGTTCCAAAACATTGATAAAAATGACTTAAATTGACTGTGTTAATGTCAACTCCATGCATTTCAAAACAACATATTTCCTTGCTTTTATTTTCATTCTTGTTCTTTGTTTATATAAATGTTCTTACTTGTTGCCACAGGGGCTAAAGAAAATTTCATACTGGTTGATCAGGTTTTTCTTTATTTTATTATGGTATATTATTATATTATTTGATCACAGTTTGAATGTCATAATACAAACCAGAATAGTCCAAAATAGTGGAGAGCCTGTCAAGATTTTCTTGAGGAAATTCACAGGAACTTCCTATATTTTCACAACCATTTAGGATATTCCAGATGGAGAAAATAATGCATTGCTTCCTAAAGAGTTGAGAAGGTGGGTTTTCACACATAAAAATACTATTTATGATCTCTGAACAACCAATGGATATATGAAGAAGAAAAAAAAGTGGCCAAGGATATGCACAGAATTTCTGGAAGTAGAAAGTCCCTGTCTAAGTGTGAGAAGAATTTAATTTAGTCTTTTATGTGTCTGTAGGTATGGTGGGTATTTGAAGAAGAAACATGCTGCCTGAATAGAGATTGGGCTTCTAGAAGGCAAAACGAAGACTGTATGTTATGCTTTGTGGTGATAAGGAAGTTGAATGTGTCCAGGCCAAATAAATAGTTTTGAGGGATTCTTCAAGACTTATTTCTGAAGCCACTAGTACCTTATTAAATCCTGGGTACTAGGCTGCTTGGCTCAGAGAGTTCCTATGAGGCCTAGCCACCACCTGCTTTAATTTCTGATCCACTTGTCAGAATTTCACTGCCTGGGATGGGATTCTCCTTTCCTGTGCAATCCTCTGCATGATACATTGGGATGAGTAGAGGTTGTCCTCAGATGGCCTCTACTCATCCCAATGCCAAGTGGCACCTTCAGGTCATTATTAACTCTTCTTCTCACAGCTCATCTCCAAGCTTCAGAAATTCTGCCATCAGATACATGGGAATCTGACAACGTCTTCCCAACTCCATGCTTCTACTATGATTGAAGCCACCATCATCCCCTGAGCCTGTTTCCCTGCTTGTGTCTTTGCTATCTATTCTAGAAATCTATTTCTATATAAAAAGCTTTCCCCAAATTTAGTGGGTGAAAACAGCACCCATTTTATTATTGCTCCTGATTCTGTGGGGTTGACTGGGACTCAGCCAAATAGTCCTCCTATTAGTCTCCCTCAGGGTCTCCCCTGGGGCTGCATCGGTGGATGCCACATGGAACCTTGGAGATGGCTTTCCACATGTCTGGCTCCTTAGCTGGCTCAGCTTGTCTGGGTTCAGCTGGGTTCTCAACCTCTGTCTTACCTCATGCAATCTCAGGCCTCTCCCTCTCCTCATGGTCTTTTCACATGGGCTCTCTGTCCTGGTAGCCGAGCTTTGATCATGGAGTCTTAGGGCAACTAAAGTAGCCAAAGACAAAGCCCACCAGGCTTTCATATGCACAGTTTTACTTCTACAAAAAATATTTTGGTGAGAGCCAGTCACAGGGCTATCCCAGATTCAGTGTGGGAGGGGGCTATGAAAGAGTGTGAATGCTGGGGGTTGCAGTTCATGGTTCACTGGGGGCCACCTGTGAATGCTAGAGACCACACCACCTATGATCTACTCTATGCACAACAGCAAGAAAGATCTTGTTAAATGTCAGGCCACATGCCTGCTCTGGCCTCATGCCTTTCCCTCCTTCTCTTCTCTCATTCTTCTCAAGCCACACTGCATTCTCTGTGCTCTGTAGAATTCATCAGGCTCTGGCAGATACCTCTGACTTCTTCCCTCCCCTCCTTTAAGTCTTCACTCAAATATCACCTTCTCAATATACTCCCTGTCATCCTTATCTAAAATTGTAATTCTACCCTCTTTAGTCTCTGTGCCTTTTCATAGTTTTAATTTTTTCTTGTTTACCATCACCATTAAACATAATATATATTTTGCCTTTAGTCTCATTATTTTGCTGTTCTCCCCACAATAAGACATTAGGTAAGAAAGTAATTCTGTGACAGCAAGGCTCTGCCAATTCAATTCATTGCTTTATCCTCAGTATCTAGAACAATGTCTGGAAAACAGTAAGATTCACAAATATGTGTTGAATGAATAAATGAATGCTGGCTCCCATGTCCACTTTAGACTCCTACTTGGTGACCCTCTGAACAACTTGGTCTCTGTCTTTTAGGAATACATACATTACTGCTCCTGGGAAACCTCTTGAAGTGGATCTTGAAAGGCATGGGGGTGGGTTTCAAACATTGAGAGGCTGGTGGTTAACACAATGGATGTGCTTTAATTCTATACAGGGCATGAACAAAGGGCAGAGAACCATCTGGCAATGGTGAGCCTCAGCTGACAGAAACTATGGATCCAATGGGGAAAGATGTAGAAAACCATACTGCCTACGCAGGGATTTCCAGATTACAGAGGGCTATGAACACCAGAGTCTCTCGAGCAGGAAAAACAACTTTCAAAAATAGGAAGCTTAGAGGATGGATTATCTGCATTACTGAGGACCAATTATTGGATGCCTATAAACCAGGCATTATGTAGATGTATTCTATAGGTCATCACAAACCCTCACCACAATGCTCCAGGAAGATGTTACTACTCACACTTTCCAGATGGAGAAAATTCAAGTCATGTAGCCAAGTCAGGATCAAAAAAAAAAAAAAGATGGGATTTAACTCATATCTGTCAGTGTTCTTTGTTTTATAGAATTGTCACCTCACTGTCCAGCTACCTTCATATACTCTTCAAAAGAAATACTTGATCCTATCTATTTGAGACTAAGGAGGAAACATGCAAATGGTTATTTGAATGTAATAATGAAAGCATCCTTTTTTATTTTTATATGTATTATGCTTCAGAAAGTTATTATTTGAAGGTAAATTAATAGATTTAAGTTATCAGGAAAGTATGATTTTCTTTCTAAATAACAGGTCACCCTTAGCAGCTTTTCTGACTACTAAAGTTTTTAAAGCTTTCTGATCCTGACTTCCAGTTTGTAAAAGTTGCATTTCACAAGTATGAAAATGAATTCTTTCACACAATTGTGAGGCACCAATATCTGATAACCTTTCACCTGCCTGCATTCTTGATCTTTAAGAGGATAAGTATATGGGTTTCCTGACAAGCGGTGGGTTCTGTATAACCAGAAGTATTCACCAGAGAGTTGGGGATGTACAGGTCCTTATATCCCATGGAGATGAGGTGAATTGACCATTGTAGCTTCCAGCTGGAAAATTCCAAACTTCTCTAAGATTCCGCCAGTATGCAGGACTTATAAAGGAAATTACACATATAATTTAGTTTACTTAGAGCACAAAATATATGAAGTGAAATAGTAAAAGAAAAGGCTGAAGAAGCAAATAGAAGACAGTAAAATGGTTTATATTATACACTTAAGAAAGAAATAAACTTTGAGGAATACAAATAGTAATTTTAAACAATAACAGGCTATTGAAGAACAGGGAAGATGTTGTTAACCAATGGTCATTGGCACCAATTCAATGCCGAAAGAAATCCCTAATTTGGTTAAGAAAGAAATTTTATGTAGTGCAAATCGTTTGATTGTGACACAGCATGGCTGTGAAAACAGCACTGCTGTGGAAAAGTTTGATAGTGTCCCTGCTTTATTATTAAGAGCAGGATTATGAAACAGCACAGCTGGGAAAAGGCCCTAGAGCAAGGTGGCTCTCTGGGGAGTCATCCCTATTGTGAGGCCCCTTTCCAGCTAGCAGCTCTGGTTTGGTCTGATTTGCTCCACTTGTGGTCTGTTCCACTCTGCACCAGTCTACCTCACTCTGCTACTGGTCTGGTCTGGTCTATTCCATAAAAAAATTATTTAGCTTCAGCCATCAAAATGCAGTCTTCTGTCCTGTACTCTAAAAGCCAGAAGGGAGCTGACTTATCTGACAGAAGTCTTCAACTTTGTCCTTAATTGGTCAAGCTCACGCAAATGAGGACTCCAAATCCTTGCTCCTACTTTGGTCCAAAAGGCATTGTCCTGATTAGTCAGAATATGAATGGTTGGTGATATAGCCCTGCAGCTCCAATTGGACAGGGAAAGACTCAGTCCTATTGGTTGAAAAGGATTCCAGGAACTCCATTGTAAGGGTTGGCTCACTTGGCAGAAACGGTGCAGAAAGCCAGTTCAGTGCAGGAGGCAGGCAGCCTAGTACAGGCTTCTCCCTGAAGTAGACTTTGAATGAGAGGCCCCCGTATAGATATGGCTTTAGAATCTGTGTCTTGTTATTTGTCTGTTTTTATTTAAATTTGAACCTGGTGAGCCACCAGGATCATGGTCAGGACCCACGATATAATAAAATTGGGGTTTAGAAGGACACTAGATACCCTTGCTATAAAAAAAAGTGTGAGTTGTAACCTGGTAACATGGGATTTGGTTTTATGAGATTTCTAAGTCTACATCCAGAATAGGAATAAAGACTTTTAAGGCTATATGATCACACTTCAGATGTGAGGAGATATAATGTCTTAGCAAAACTTTTAAAGTCTTTGTTGAGGTGAAGTAAAATAAAGTTTCATATGGTCTGAAGAGGAAGAGATGATAATTTTTATTTATTTTCTATCCTCACTTAAAGAGTATGAATGATTAGTAAAAATGATCTGTTAGAAAACAGAATTCACATGCAAATTGATGGAGTAAAACCCCATCTTATACACCTATCTTGAGTTAAAGAATTAACACAAAATACATTAAAGACTTAAATGTAAGACCTGAAACCATAAAACTCCTAGAATAAGACATAGGGGAAAAACTATTTGATTATTGTCTTAACAATAATTTTTTGGCTGTGACACAAAAAGCATAAGTAACAAAAAAAGAAAATTCAACAGAAAGGACTATTTCAAATTTAAAAGCTTCTGAACAGCAAAGGAAGCAAACACAATACAGAGGCAACCTACAAAATGTGAAAACAATATTGGCAAACCATTTTTCAGATAAGAAGTTAATGTCCAAAATATGTAGGGAACTCTTACAATTCAATAGGGAGGGTGCGAGAGAGAGAAAACACACACACACTCACATACATCAACCAAAAAATTATAATATGTTTAAAAAATGGGCAGAGGACCTGAATAAACATTTTTCCAAATAAGGCATACATGAAACGGTGTCCAAAATCACTGATCACTAGGGAAACAGAAATTAAAGCCACAATGAGATCTCACCACACACTTGTTAGGATTGCTATTATAAGAAAGACATGAGATAATAAGTGTCGGTGAGGGTGTAGAACAGGGAACCCTTGTGCTGGTGGGAATTTAAATTGGTGTAGAAAGCAATAGGAAGTTCCTTAAAAATTAAAAATACAACTACCATATGGTCCAGCAGTTCTACATCTGAGTATATATGCAAAGAAAATTAAAGTCAGTATCTTGAAGATATATTGTATCCCTATATTTATTTCTATATTATTTACAATAGTCAACACATGAAAACAGCCTAAGTGTCCAGTGAGAGATAAATGGGTAAAGAAAATGTGATATTCACACACATACATGCACACACAGGGACACACACACTGGAATATTATTCAGCCATAAAAAGAAGAAAATCCTACCATTTGGACATCAATGGACTACCTTGAGGGCATTATGCTAATTCAAATAACTCAGACAGAAAAAGGTAAATACTGTTTGATTTCACTATATGTGGAATCTAAAAAGTCATCTCATAGAAACAAAGTAAAATGATAGCTGCCAGGGATTAGGAGATGAGAAAAAATGGAGAGATGTTGGCCATAGGGTACAAAGTTTCAGTTGTAAGATGAATAAGTTCTAGTGATCTAATATTTAGCATGATGACTATAGTGAACAACACTGTATATATACTTAAAAGATCTTAAATGTTTCCACCATACACACAAAAAATTTGTAATTATATGAGGTGTATATATATGATTTTGATGGCATTTTTAAACATTGTTATTAGAAGGTTTTATTCTTTTGACTTATTGATGTGATATATTCTAGTAATTGATTTAATAATGCTCACACATTCTTGTTTACTGTGATAAACCCCACTTGCTCATAAAGCGCTATTTATTTCATCCATTATTAATTTTATTTCTAATTATTTTATTAATTACAATGTGTCTATATACATGTTGATTTTGTCCTGTTACTTTTTTTTTTTTTAGAAATATGCATTCTCAGCTTTCAATATAAGTTATACTTATCAAGAATTGGAAAGCTTTCACACATTTTTTTCATGGGAACAGTTAAAAACTGTGGGAATCACTTCGCCCATGAAAGTCTTAAAGAATACCCCAGTCAAACTGTCTGGACTTGGAGTTGTTTTTGGAGATAACTTTTTGGCAAACTCTCTCTCTCTTTTTTTCCCCTTTTTCCGTTGTTATTGGCCCCATCGATGTTCTGGTTTTGCATATTCTATTTGGTGACCTATGTTTTCCCAGAAAATTATCCTTTCAGTAAAGTTTTCAAATGCAATAAATTTCATATTCTATTATTTTATTTTAGAAATATTATCCATATATACAGAATATACACTCTTTTTATTCTTTTATTTTTTATTATGGGTGCATCGGTGTTTTTCAACCCATGTGTCTTCTTTTACTTTTTCTTTTTTTATGAAGATCTAGTTACTAAATTTATTATTTAGCTATTTTTCTATTACCTATTCCACTAATTTCTGTGTTTTTCATTTATTTGTTATTTCCTAGGTCCAATTAGCTTAGTCTTATTTTGTTATATATTTTTAAACATCTTGAATTTAATGCTCAGTTATTTTATATTTTCATTTCTAATAATGACACGTGTGTTTTTTGTTTGTTTGTTTGTTTGTTTGTTTTTCATTTTGCCTCTGAAAAGAACTTTGGTCCATTTCCAATGTCTTTTTGTCCAGTATTTTTATTTCATTTTAACTGTTTTTTAAATAGTGAGTAATTCTATTTAAGAAATTAAATATTTATTTTATTAAATATGTAAATTAAAAAAATACATTTTATTGATTTTTTACCGAGAGGAAGAGAGAGATAGAGAGTTAGAAACATTGATGTGAGAGAAACAGTGATCAACTGCCTCTTGCACACCCCCTACTGGGGATGTGACCACAACCAAGGTACATGCCCCTGATCAGAATCGAACCTGGGACCCCTCAGTCCGCAGGCCAACGCTCTATCCACTGAGCCAAACCAGTTTCTGCTAAATATGTAAATATGTTATTTCAGTTAACAAAATAAACACTATTGTCTTCTCTTCCTCCTCCTAATTCTACAGACCTTTACCCCTCAATCTCTTTGACAGTTGACACTGTGGGAAGTCCAAGGCAAACCTGATGTTTAATATTTATTAAGGAGTCTGTTTTCTCTCCAGGCATACTCCAACTTTCAAGTGTAAAGTCATGGTGCATGGGCCTCTCTTAAAATTCTAGTCCTGCCGAAACCGGTTTGGCTCAGTGGATAGAGCATCAGTCTGGGGACTGAAAGGTTCTGGGTTTGATTCCAGTCAAGGGCACATACCTTGGTTGTGGGAACATCCCCAGTAGGAGGTGTGCAAGAGGCAGCTGATCGATGATTCTCTTTCATCGATGTTTCTAATTCTCTATCCCTCTCTCTTCCTCTCTGTAAAAATCAATAAAAATATTTTTTTTAAATAAAATAAAAATAGTCCTCTGCTGCTATAGCTAGACCTTATCATTTGATTGGGCAATTTATGACTTCACACCAGAGGATAGTGGATGAGTCTTTGCTCTAAAAGCTACCTTTCTATATATTAAAACCCTAATATGCAAGTAGACTGAACAGTGGAACAACCAAACAACCAGTCGCTCTGACATGCACTGACCACAAGAGGGCTCATGTAGAACATGGTGGGCTTCAGCAGCAGGCAGCAGAGCACAGAACATGGTGGGAATCCTGAGGGGCAATCAGGCCAGCAGCCACTGCTCACACCCACTGATGACACTGGTCCCTCTCACATCTGTTGCTGGTGTTGGCCCCAAATGCTGCTCCATGCCATCAAGAGACTGTGTGGGGCCACTGCCATCAGCATGAGGGAGCAGTGGAGGCAGTAGCGGGGCTGCTGGAAGACAGGGGGCTGGAGGATGAGGCAGGAGGGGCCTGGTGGAGGCTTGGGGGATGGGCCTAAGCCCCACCCCTGTACCCACCATAGCCTTGTGGCCCACAGTTCATTTCAAGGTGCATGAATTTGTGCACTGGACCCTTAGTTATTATATAAAAAGGCATAAATCTTCAGTTTCTCAAGTGTGCTTCTCTGTGGCCTGTCCTGTGTCCACCTGCACCTCAGTGATCTCACTCCACAAAGTAGAGTGCTCTTCCTTATTCTGCTCTTCCTCACTCTGCCATTTGGCATCCATGGGTAATCTCCAAATGGGTAATGAAAGAAACATACTGGTGAACATGAGCTGGGGCCAGAGGGTTGTCACTGGCTGCATCAGAAAATAGTTCTCCCATTGGAGTGGCTCTGAGGACTCCTTGGTCCAGGAATGCTTTATGTCTGTGAGATGCAGCAATGAGGGTGTGAGCGCCTTTCTGTCTGGTTCACATCGTGTTGTATTATGTTTTCTCTTTCCAAAGGAACATGTGGCAGCTTCAGAAAGTTTCTCAATCCCATCCATCACTCATGTAAGTCTTCATATTGCTTTCAGATGAGTAAAATTATAAATAAACTCTTCTGGGGGCCCTTCTTTGGCCAATTTCTACCTTTCTACAGGTTTCATGAATATTTATATGGAGAAGTGAGAATTAGAACAATTAGCTAGTTGACATCACAACCCTCAAGTCATAAGGACTCTAGAAATGCCCTTCTTTAACTTGATAAACCATTGAACTAACTTTACAGTTTTTAATGCCCTAACTGGTAACTCCCATCACATGTTCAGAGGCTATAAATGCCTGAACAGTGGTTCTGCCAAAACCTCCTCCTTGGAAACTCTGGGCTGCTGAGAGTCTATTCCCATTAGCTCCTGCTAAAAGAATTAGTTAACCTATTAAAGAGAATTGCTTGGCCTAATAAAATTAAGTAACCTATGAGACAAAAACTTTAAAAAAAAACACATCACTTATAAAGGAAATAATTACTGACATGTCAAATCTTCATTTAATTTGCAGTAATACAAATTAAATATGTTGATTTTATTTCAATTAACAATTATCCCATCACATGCTAGAGTAAAATTTGCTTTCTTTTTATTTTAAATATTAACCTACACAAATATCATTCCCAACCTTGTACCTTAAGGTAGAATGTTGTCATCAGAACTTTTGTGAAACTAAGATAAATAAGTTGACTCTGTACCCCAACTGTCTATATCTAACCACAGAATAAAACCAGACCCAAACCAATCCATTCTGCCCCATGTTTAACCATCAGAGTTCTAAGCAGTGTATCTCTTGGTTTGAGTAGTACAATAACAGATAGAGGAGAATACTCATTTTTAAGATCAAGGAGTAGGCACAAGTTATTGACCCCCTACTTTTTACTTATTCCTCAATCTTTTATGCCAGGTTTGCTAGCCGCAAACCCTCTCTCACCCACTGTTTTATCCAGTATATTCTTTAAAGTTCTAAATCTTAACTGAATTTTTAAACTGAATTTTAATATAATATTCTTGAAGCAGTAACCAGATGATTGTTGTTGATAAAACCCAAGACCAATGATATCTTTCCTTTTCCAAAAACCCTAGCAGAGCACCAACTCATTCATGTGAAACCTAAACAATTTACAGGGCCTTAGGCAGCCCTCCACCTTCTGCTCCCTCTAACTTGGTTTCATTTTATTTTTTATAAATACACCAGAGGCCTGGTGCACGAGTTCATGCACAGGTGGGGTCCCTCAACTTGGCCAGAGATAGGGGTCAATCGGGGCTGTCTCACCCAGTCCTGATCACCGATTGGGGCCGGTCTGGGGGAGGGACTGTGGGAGGTTGGCCAGCCATGGGAGATTGGTTGGGGGAGCACACTGACCATCAGGAGGCAGATCCTGTGTTGAGCATCTGTCCCCTGATGGTCAGTCAGTGTACATCATAGCGACCTATCATAATTCAATTGACCAGTTGTAATGGTCACTAAAGCTTTTATATATATATATTATATTATATAAATTATATATTTATATATAATTATGTGTGTGTGTGTGTGTGTGTGTGTGTGTGTGTGTGTATAATTAATTTCAGAGAAGGGAAAGGGAGAGAGAGATAGAAACATCAAAGATCAAAATCATTGATTGCTTGCCTCCTACATGCACACTTTTGGGGATCGAGCCTGCCACCTGGGCATGTTCCCTGATGGGGATTCAAACCTAAAAATTTTGAAATTTTAAAAAAGTATAACATTAAAAAGTGAGAAAATTTGAAAAGAAATTAGGAGTTTTTAAAATTTGAACTCAGCCCTTTATTACAGTAAAACAAATTGGCATGCTTTTGACATGATTTAGTTGATAAATGATCATGTCTTAAATAAATTTTTTAAAATTCAGAAGTTGTTTTAAAATGTACTCACTGGATTTGCTTTTATATGTTTTTAATTGTTTTTACAAATGAGCATGCATGCTACTAAATCCATTTCTCCTAAAACAAATTATGGGAAATAGACATATTAAAAAGAATAAACCATCTGCTTTGTAAGTAATACAAGGAAAGTTATTTTGTTTTCTGGTTACAGTGTTCACCATGTAAGAAATGGATTTCAGGAATAATCTCTGGGAGAGTGGGGTGGGGGAAGGGATGAAAAAATTAACCTGGATAAATCACAGGTCACATGGAATTTTGTCTAATGAGTCCTATTTGCTTAGTAGTTATTACCAGTGCCCAGTTCTTCTGATGTTTCATTTGTAGGTGAACTTCTGGAAAGTCAGAGTTCATTAGATATTAATTCTCTTCTATATATTAGGTGTTTTTTTTTTTAATTTGGTGTGAATATTTGCAGATTCTGACCAAGTTCTTTAATCTGTTGTAATAACCCTACACTGGTGAAAACAAGAATGTCCTGTGATGAGCATTTCAGGCTGGTCAAAAGTAGGAGTTCTGGATCCTGGCAGCCTGGATGAGAACTGATCTCCAATTATCTCTTGAAGGTAATTTCCTCAACTGCTGAATAAATAGAGTATTTGACACATATGTTATTGGTTGTTGTGAGAATTGAGATAATCCTCATAAATCCCTAATCCAACAACTGACGTATTTTTTTTCGGTGTCTAATAAAACTTTATTCATGAACACTGAAATTTGAATTTCACATAATGCGGCTGCAGTTATAATCTCAGGAGAAGCCAGATTAAGTTACATTCCTTTCCTGGTCTCCGTCTTGTAACATAGAAATGACCTTTTGTGTGCAGTCTTCAAGCTTTCTCCTTACTCCACTATTAGCTTTTCTCTCAAAGTCATCTATCATTGTCTTTCTGCTTTTGAATCTATTTAGCAGCACGAGATAGCTCACAGCAAATTTCTTGCCAGTTATTAATATAATATTTTATTTCAGTGTCTTCTTCACTCACAAATTAAAATATTGTTTGTCTGAGATACCCAAACACACAGAAAGAATGGTCAGTTTGTTTTATTAACAATAAAAGAAATCATGAAATACTTTTTTAAAAAAAGGAGTCTCCTAGGGATTTCCTAATGTACAGATGATAGAAACAGTTTAACAGTTTTATTAGTTTTTTACTTTGTGTTATATTCTTCTTGCTTCAAAAAGGAAACAGTTGTTACAGAGCAAATTTCATCCATTTTTTTTACTATTTTTTCTTCTAGAAAAGATTCTATCACCTTACAATATAAAGAGTGGCTCCCTGCCCACTGGAAACTGACTTGAATTCTATTCCACTATCAATAAACATATACATATATTTTTCTCTTTATCTTCTATTGGTGGACTGATAATACCCTGTAATGAATTTTTCCTGCCTCGTTGTGTTCATCTATTTTTAAATGATTTAAAAATAAATTAAGGATCCAAACTTATAAAAATGTGTAATCCTGTTCCTCGGTGACCTTGTCTGTCTAACTGTAAATCTCACATTTACAGCAGTGCTGTTTCTATCCTTCCTTTTGCCCAGGTCGCCATGCATTCATGTTTAAATGCTCAGAGAAACCTGTGGGGAATACGGCTTCCTTACCTCAGTGTTGAACTTTCCCTGTCAGCCTTGACAAAGACAAACACAAGGAAATGGAAGCCCTTGCAAAAAATTGTGTTTATTTGTCTTGATCTTCAGGTATCATCTTGTCTATAAATGTAGTTATTACTGTCTTTTTTTGTGTGGTGTACAGCTGCTTGCAACATGTGGTTATTTGAGGATAATTGAGCAACCCTTTCTGATGAGACTAATCGTACAGAGGCAGCAACTGAAGAAGGTCTTCCTGTCTGTCTGGGGCAATGACTGAGGGACAAGCTTACAAGCTTCTTGTACTTTTTCATGTTTCTCATTTGCAGTCATGGAAGATTTTTTAAAAAGCACAAAACAAAACAAACATCTGCAGGACACTTCTGACACACACAAGGATGTGTTTGAACGTAGTAGTAGCATTTGGAAATGCCTGTTTCATTTGACAGAATTTGCAAATCACATTTTTCCCCCTCAGAATAGCTTGTAGTGTGGAAACGCTTCCATATGCTACAAGTTGTTCTCATCAGTTTGCTGAAGGGGAAGCGAAAAGAAGGGAACAGTGGCTGAGTCTGTAACTTGCATTAAGCACCGAGCTTTGCGGTGGCTCCCGTCAGTTCTAACACCAAAAACATGGGATCCTTGTAAGTGACACGACTTGATAGTCTTGGTAGGTGGTTTCTTTCTGTTAAAATTCACCTTAGTATAATTTCTTTAGTAATTCTGTGAGCTAGTATTTTAGGTAAATGGTTCTCGGTTCATTTATCAGTGGAAAAAATGTTTTAGCTCTTCTTTGTATCACATAGTCAGAAACAGTTCTCATGGTCTTGTTTTTCTAACACCTGGCAGAGAAAATCTCTTTGTTCATACTCTTATACCAGGGTCTGTTTCATTAACCATCATAATAGAACATAGTGGCATCTAAGTCCAGAGTCAACAAGAATTTCAGTTAAATGGAAGTTCTCTGTCTCATTCTTTTCACTTCAGAAAATGATGTGATCTGTTGAGGCAAGATGGAGAAAGAGTTGTAACATGTGTACAAACATTTATTAAAAATCATGAGTTTGTCAAAGCAGAGATGTAGGGTTAAGGCATGAGAGTTGATTCTGTCCTTAACTTTCAGGATTCCAAAATACAGATGTTCATCCATTACCTTACCATTTTAACACAGATTTCTTGAACACCCACTATGTTCTAGGACAGAAATTAAGTCACGGTCCCCTAACTGGAAGAGCTTGTATTCCAAAAAAAGAAAATGAGAAAAGCGAATATGATGATTCAAATTAAAAACAGAAAGTGATCTCCAAGATAAAGGACAGAGTGGCTAATTCTGCTGGAGGAATCAAGAAAGGTTCCTGGAGGGAGTTACATCTGGGCTGAGTTTGAAGGAGCAAAGGCATTTTCCAGGTGCAACATTGAGGATGAATATTTTGGTCGGAGGGAAGAGCACATAAAGATGCAGGAGGCATGGAGTTTTCAGGGAGTAGGGAAAGAATCCAAGTGAGAGCAAAAAGCCACAGGAGAGCCGTGGGGGAGGCCTGCCTGTGAACGCTGGGGCTCCTTCCTGGAGAAGGAGCTGTAGAGATCACTATAACAGCAAAATCACAGGGATTTTTTATCGTCGAAAAGTGACTACTGATGCTATGTGAGGGCTTAAACTGGAGGCAGAAACAGTAGTAGGTAGCTAGGAAGTTAGGAGCTAATATAAAACAGAGTTAAATCTCCTATAGCTCAGGATATTCTAAGCATATATAGTACTTGTCAAAAAAACAAACAAAACAACAAAATAGTAACATGGCCAGGTGATCTAAATTCTTTATTATGAGTCATCAATTTGAAAAATAGAAATACCCAAATATTCTTCTCTTATAGTAAGAATCAATTTTTAATATTCAATTATCTTCCACTGCAATAAAACACAAATCAACAAAATATACTTTAAAATAATTTATTGTAGGTCTTGAAAAATAAGGACCTTTGCTTCTAATGGTTAGTAAATCTATTTATTTGGAGTGCTTTTTGTTTTATTTTACTTTTATTTCTTAATACTGTGAATCAGCTTTTGGGAATTAAAAAGAAAAAATCCTCCTGCCGATCCCCAAAATTGGAGCTGTGGTTCTTAAATATGAGGCTTCCCTCTGGATACTCAATTCACCGGGTGAGTCATCAGGTGCCATTGTGTTCCTTGGACAGTTTAAAAGAGTTTTTTGTTTTGTTTTGGGTTTTAGCCTATTGTTTATACCTTTTCAGAACCTTGTGTCTTTCCCACATGTGTTGTCCTTTTTGACTTTGTCAGAATTCAGGAAAATTTTAAAGAAAAAAAGGAAAGACAACCAGACTTTGTATTTCTTTACCAAATTTCGTGAATAACATCTGCAATGATGAGTTTTAAAACAAATATTTTTTTTTTAAAAAAAAGGTCCCTATCAGAGAGCATTTTTGCATTTGAATAATGAGCTGTCTATGTCCCTAACTCACGCTAAAAGCAAAACCACGCCAAAGATAAGCCTTGGCTATAACTTCTAAAACCGAGGTGAACTTGGTGGGGGAAAGAAAAGCACTTCAGGTCCTGAGAAGGCAGTTTCTACTTGTTCTGGAGCCAGGTCCCAGCATTTGCGAGGCGATTAAATTCTCTGAAACTTGGTGCGCTATTGAGGAGAGCCCTTCCCCATTGTTGCCGGGCTGGGTGTGCCCATGTGAGAAGTGCAACATGAGGCATCAGAACGATGAGAGATATGGACTTCAAGGGAAGAAGAACGAGCTAAATAGTGCTCTTTGTTTCCAAAGCACATGGTAACAAGACAAGCCACTCCACAAGCACCGTGCTCTGGGCCTTCTGACAGCCTGGCAGAGGAGTGTGAGGGGGTCCACTCAGCGCTCCATGCCCAGGCTGCGGATGGAGACTCACAGGTGGTCAGGCAGAGTGGCTTATCCTGTGCCCGGAGCCACACCCTGGCGCTCTTCTTCATGCCTCCTTAAGGAGGAACTCCTTGCCAGGGACTATGGTCTCATGACAAATCTAGTTCACGTGCTGAAAGGATAGCAATTTAATTCTGTAATACCATCCAGCCCGATTTAAAATGGGTCTTCCCAAGAAAGACAGCATCATTCAAGCGGCAGTGTATCTGATAAAGCTGACATCCACCACTCTCTTATATTCCTCTTCTTCCCTTTGCCCTTCCCCCTGGCGGCCCAGAAATAAGCACAAGAGAAGGAGAGCTGTGTGTTGCAATGGACGGGACAAAAAAGAAAACGGACAACCATATGACACCTAGAAAGGAGCATGCCAGCTCAATCCGCTGTTTGCGGGCTTCCAAAGTTAGCACAATGAAAACACTTCAGGCTACATTCTCAGCAGCTGTAACAGGACTCAGCCACATGATTCTCATTAATGGTCCTGGGAATCCTGCAATGGAAACCTCAGCCCTGTGCTGAGAATTCTCTCCATTGTCTTATATCCCCCAAAGTCATAAACAGTTGTTATGTAAATGTTGTATTGCTTAATTCCCAGTGTACCTTTATTCTCTCTTATCCTCGGTTCGGCATATGCGCACACATCTAAATCATGCAGATCTTGCTTACAAGTAAAGCATACAACCAGGGCTGAGGGAGCTATGAAGATAAATATCTATTCACGTCCCTGATGCTTAGGGAGGCTAGGAAGGCTGGTTGGGCCATTAGCACTTGTACACGCTGCTGAGTCAGGGTGGCCCGCCACAGTTTCCTGCTGTAGAATGGTGTTGCTCAGAATTGCCTTTGAAATAAAAGTATCCCTGAAATGGGCAGAGGGGTAGAAATTAAAACAAGTTCATAAAAGTCTTTCAATACAATGCTCCAATGAAATGAATATGGCATTGCTAACCAAAGTTGTCAAACAAACAGAAAGAATGATCTGTGCCTGTGGCAAGCTGTCTTATTCTTAAATTCAGATTGGCCAGCCAAGACCCAGGCATTGACCACTATTTCAGATTGCAGCACAGTCAAGTGTTTCTGCATTCAACACACCCTTGCCTGACTTCTCCATGTGTGTGAAATGTTGTTGCAAAGAGGTGAAGACACAAAACCTAGAAAACCAAACACCTGTTGATGAGAATAAACTCCAGGCAGAGTTTTCCACTTTCTTTAGAGAGTTTAAATTTGATTTGAGATTATTGGAGGGGATGGGTTTAGGTAACAATATGAAAAATCTGCCCTACCTCCTGTAACAATAGAAAACAATAAATCCTGAATGAGCTTGTCCCTTGTTACAGAATGTCCACACTAGGAGATCATCTAGACCAACACTCATGTCACAGATGGGTAATAGAATCCCAGAGATAATGAGTGACCTACACAAAATGGCATAGCATTAGGGGCAGGGGAGCAATGTAACTGCAGTCTTTGGTTCAGACTTCGGTGTTCTTTACAATGACCTGGACACAGGAAGTATTTGAATGCCTTTTATTAATCTATAACTGATGAATTTAATTCTCAAGTTGTAAAATTCCTTTGGTACTATTATAATTTTATTTTTGGGTCATAAGATTGGTAGATTTTAGAAAGAAATTTTTGGATTTCATTTTCTTTTAAGTTTTTTTATTTCTTTAAAAAAACTGAAATTGTCACAAAATGAAATCATATAAGTAAACTTTTGTATAATTAATGTTTCCATTTGTCAAAAAGTAGTTTGATTAATTTCTAAAAGAAACTTAATTCCTTTAATATGAAATAATTTGAATTTCCTGCACTGTGAGCTTGTGCAGAATTTGGCCTGCATTGGGCTAGGAGGCATTGCTTATTTATATACTTGAAAACCAAGGCTTCAGAGTCAGGTGAACTTGGGTTCAGTCTCTGCTATTACTGTGATTTTGATGATCCTGTTGAATTATTTCATATTCTTGGAGTTTTATGGATATTTCTGTAAAATAAGAATGTTAATATTATCTGGCTCTCAGGCTGTTAAGAATAGTTCAAATGACAAATAAAAAGCACAGGAAAATACTGAACCATTTACCATATTTGCCGGCGTATAAGACGATTTTTTGGCCCTGAAAAATATGCCTCCAAGTGGGGGGTAGTCTTATACGGTGAGTATATAACAAACTCTGTATTTTTAGTGGAAATGTTAGGGGGTCGTCTTATACACCCAGTCGTCTTATATGCCAGCAAATATGTATTTTTCAGGGCCAAAAAATCGTCTTATACGCCGGCAAATACGGTAGATGCTCAATAAATGTTGGTAACTTTCAAATACTGGTAGAAATGAACTTTGTAGTCACAATTGCAAAAAAGGCAAGATTCATCCCAAGAGCTTTCTAGTTTTCATCAATTTATCATATATTAGACAGTCTCATTTTCTTCTGTAGTCTGATACCCCCTATACACACACACACACACACACACACACACACACACACAATCAAATTGAGAATGAACACAATTTTCTCCCAGGCCTACAAGTAGGCACTAAAACAGCCCTTGTAGCAGGAACACAGAGAAGACAAGGAAGAGGGGATTCGGCCTGAGGCCTTTTTCCTCTGCTGTTCTATATGTTCCTGTTTGCAATCCACAGAATGAATAATGGTCTGTTTTTCTGAATCTAAAAAGGAAGAGAGAGAGAGAGAGAGAGAGAGAGAGAGAGAGAGAGAGACCTCATTACCCTGTCATGGGAGTGAAATAACAGTATTTGGGGGAACTTTTGGGGATATGAAGATATATCTAATTCTTCTTCAGGCAGAAGAGCAAACACCATGTATCATAATGCTTTAGAGTCATTAATATATATGAATTCATATTTGCTTTGCTTGTTGGTTAGCTGTGTCTTCAGGCATATCAGGTTCTAAGAGCCATGGGAAAGGTAGTTTCCAAATGATAGGCACGGGAGGTATTGTTCTGCCTGGTAAGGTACCTCTGATTGGTTCCCAACAGTCTCCTTTGTTCTTTCCAGCCTTACACTTTGCAATGGCTGAATTAATGTCTCATTAATGATGACTCAGCAGTCAAAACTACAAGTACAATCAGTAAGGGATGGCTTATCCCAGGTTTTAGAAACCCTTACTGTCTGACATCGGACACAATGTTTTCCTTTCTTTATTGCGGGGAGGTGTCAGTGTTGGGGGTCATGGCGTATAACCTAGTCTACCCTCTCAGAATTTCCTTTCCTCAGTTTGTGCCCACTCTCTGATTCGATGAGAGCCAACACTTCTAATAGATTCTGAGTTGCTGAACTTTTGATTATTGATATTACTTGTCCTTGATTTACTTTACAAACCATACCCAATTAGTTAAAGAACCTATATATCCCAAAGTCACTTCAAAGGCATACACATTAAGTAGATTCAGATGAAGAAAGAAATATTAGATATATGTAATTTCATCATTCTAAGTGTCATGTAGATTACTCTTTCTTTTGCTCTCAATCTTCTCAGAATACAGTTAAAAACTCTTATTTTTTTTATTATATATCTCTCCATGCATCTGGCTAACCACTCTACCTGCTCATATCCATATAAAAAGACAAACAAAAAAAAAATCACTTCATTTATGTTTTATTTGTTGAGTCTTACCAGAGGATATGTTTCTTGATTTTTAGAGAGAGAGGAATGGAAATAGATAAACATCAATGTGGGAGAGAAACATTGATTGGTTTCCTCATGTAAGCTCCTGGACTGGGGATTGAACCTATAATCTAGGCATGTGCCCTGATCGGAAATCAAACTCACAACCTTTTGGTGTATGGGATGATGCTCCAACCAACTGAGCCAGCTGGCCAGGGCCATATTTCTAATGATAGTGATTTCATAGCTGTTTGCAGATGTTAAAACTTACCAAATTAATACTTTAGGTGTGAGTAATTTATTGGATTTCAAATATACCATAAAAAGTTATCAAAAATAAAAATAAGGCCAAAAAATTATATCAGCTCAGGAGACAAATCTGATTTTAAAAAATCTGTGATTAAATATCGCCCCAAAGCAGTTGCCTACCCCTATCACTTTGGCTTTCGTGACTCTTACACAGATAAGTGAACAGAGGACACTCGTCCCAGGTGCCCAGACCCTGACTGGCATCTTCTATTTCCAAGTTCTATGATCACTCTAAAAACTTGTTGCTCTACATCTGTGGGGAATGTCCGGCTCTCAGGCCCTCTAAGGCCTGTAAAATCATTTGCTCTGGCCCTGACAGACTTAAGGTTAATTAAATGTTTGACCAAATTAGCAGGCTAATATTTAAGTGGATAATTTTGCATGGCCCATGAGTGATGTTATAAATATCCAAATGGCCCTTGGCAGAAAAAGGATTCCCCGCCCGTGTCTGGAATATTATTTAGAAGTGGTGGATAAAGCATAAAATCCTAAAGCCGGCTCATTTTCTCCTACTGTTCTTTGTGTCCCGCTCTTTGGCTTAAGCTGATCATCCTTTCTGGGGGTTGCACTCACACTTTTACTCCGCTGGAGTTTCTTTCATCACTTTTCAAGCTGTGACTTGGCTATCAGTAGATCAGACTATATCAGGTTAACGAGCAAAAACCTGCCCCATTGGCTCTCTAGGGCTTGCTGGCTCTCCTTATCTCTAAAAGCTTTTTAAACTTCATGTAGACACACAATCCCAAGGCAGGAGGGAAACGTTTTGGATTAAACAATCCAGTACAGTTTGTAAACACTTGCCTTATATAGTTCCTGGTATTATGCATGGGGTACAGGTTACCCCTTTGTCCTATGAAAGAGACACACAATACTCCGGAGATTAGAATAGCTTTAAAAGTTCATCAGTTTCTCAGTTCTTTCCTTTCCCTTTCTTTTGCTTCAGCACCGCAAATGTTTCTTCCGGATAAATTTGATTTTTTTTACTTTCTGTGGACTGTGAAAAGTACGTTTTTCTATTTTTATGTAATTTTCTTTCTCTGTTTCATCTTGCCTGGTGAGATTTATTTCACAATGAAAACCTTCTCTATGACTATGAAAGGAAAGGGATACCCTGAATGGTACCTGAGTATTAAGATTACTATCAGAAGGTGTGAAAACATTTTTTTCTGCTGGGAACAAAGAAATCAGCAATCTTTGCTGTTGCTTCTATGGGTGGACTCGTATGTGCTATTAGATTCTAGTGTGACAGAGGAACTTGGGAATTAGAGGGGTGACCATGCGGCTGCTGGCACATAACAGCAATCCCACTGCCTCGTCATTAGAGTAAATATACCTGGAGCTGCTTTTCCAGCAGTAGGAAGCACTTGGCTCCTTGGGACCTGTGGCCTCATACCGGGGAGTGACCCATTCAGGGTATCACAGGGCCACAATGAATCAGACCTCCCTCCCACCTAATCCTCATTCACCACCAAGAGGCTTTGACCCCTTGAACTGACCATCCTGGCTGACTGATGAGATGGGCTCCAATTCAGGCTTTCGGATTAAAATGACTCATAGGGCCTAAACCAGTTTGGTTCAGTGGTAGAGCGTCGGTCTGCGGACTGAAAGGTCCCGGGTTCAACTCTGGTCAAGGGCATGTACATTGGTTGCGGGCACATCCCGGGTAGGGGGTGTGCAAGAGGCAGCTGGTCAATGTTTCTCTCTCATCGATGTATCTAGCTCTCTATCTCTCTCCCTTCCACTCTGTAAAATATCAATAAAATATATATTTTTTTAAAATAGGTTCTCAATAGATTGTGGATATTGATGTTCACTGAAAAAAAAATAAAAAAAATAAAACGACTCATGTGTCTTTGACAGTGGCACTTCCTGGAGACTTCTGACTGCCACAGTTTCTTTCACTGGTACTGTGCTTGAAGCAATCAGAAAAGCAATTTTTACCCAGTCAGCTTATCCAAATTGGTAGTAATGAAAAAAAAAAACATACAATTAAGATAGACATTTTTTTCCTGTCCCCCCCCCCCCCCAAGTATTGGAAGGAGTCTGGAGAGAATTTGATTCGCCTGCTTCTGGCATCTAGCAGCAGTTCTGTGGGTCTAGACTGATCTCGGATTTTCCTGTGTTCAGCTTTCCAAAGAGCAGTGGCTTTACACTGAGTCTTTCTTCTGAAACAGTAGGACTTGGGCTCCGTTCCAGGTATATGCAAGTATTTATTATTAGTTCTCGTAATCATAATCACTATAAACATCAATGCATTTTAACAATCTGGCAGCCAGTATCTTAAATCCCCAGGAATCTTAGTTAAATCCCAAAGAAAACTTTGTAACAGTTGTTTGGGGGCTTTCGGGGTAACATTTACAAGCAGGGATAGACTGGTTTTTCAATGTTCAGAAAGGCATGATTGATGGTTCGGATTGAACCAGCATTTTGGTTGCCTCAGTCTTTGGACTGTTGCATCATCTGAGCACACAAAGAAGATGTAATTGGGGCATGTACCACCCAAATGCCTCCCAGCAGGATTTTTGATGAAAGGCCATAACCTGGAAAAGAGGCATGCGATTGTACCAGAGTCAACATGTTTGAGTTTGTTGCAGAGTTTGCCAAGCTCACAGGCCATTTGAATTTCATGGATTCATAATATTGGAACTTTTTTCGATGACTTTTTTTTCCCCCTATCAGAGGTGGTTCTCTCTTAATTCAATCAACTTCCTGGTCACATCATACACACACACACAAAAAAAAAAAAAAAAAAAAAAAGAAAGAAAGAAAGAAAGAAAGAAAGAAAGAAAGAAAGAAAGAAAGAAAAGAAAAAAGTGAAAAACCCCACAGGCTTCTTGGACCTTAACAATTCTTACAAAACAAAGTATGATGATTTAAGTATGAATGATTCAGAAACATATGGATTAAATTTCCTTTCACATACATATGAGTTCAAATATTAAAGAGGAAAAATGCCTTGGCAACCTGTGTTTGGGGTTTTAGGTTTTATCAGTTCTCATGTATTGAATTGTAGTTTTAAATACACTGGGCAGGAAAAGTATGTTTGAAACCACCATGCAGGCATAAGCAGTCACTCCTCAGCTGCCCTTACCCGCAGAGATGTTTCCTCATGGCGGTTAACTACCGCTTAGTGTTGACGGTTCTTCTGTGAGATACAGACATCGCAAGGGCAAGGACTCATTTTCTCTTTGCATTCCTTGAACACAATCAATACAAAATACCGTTGGCATGGGTGTGGACACATGGGTTAATTAATTAATCCACTTGACCCCACTTAGCTTAACTTTTTCCTCTCTGAGGTTTTGTTGCAGGTTGGATAAATCTCAGTAAGCTGTAGGTGGTCAGACACACTAGCTCATCAGGAATGGCACCACAGGATTTCAAAACTTTCAACAAACCGCACACATTTAGGATTGAATTCCTGGTGGACTTTTTGTTGTTGTTGTTGTCATTTGCCTGAAACCATTCCCCGCCCCTCGCCCCTCGACAAAGTTTGAATTTGGTAAAACTCAGAACATGTTTTCCCAAAAACATCCCATCACAATTGAAACCCATGTATATGTTAAGGGAAATTTAATCCATGCGCCCCTCAGTTCATTTGCACAGATCATCAGCATGCTTTTTAGTAAGAGCTATTATGAGATCTTTGTGTAAATATGTTTTTGTCATATACAGTTGCATTTTCCCAGTGATATCTGGGGCAGGCTATGTGATTGCTTACTCAATAGACTCCATTTATCTTTCCTATGAACTTCATTTCTTTTCTGATATTGGGTAGGCATATGTTCAGGGACTTCCTTACCAGGCTGAGCAGAGGTGAGGGTAGGGTGGGCTGAGTGGTTGGGTTTCTTTTTGTTGTTTTGGTTTTTTTTGTTGTTGTTGATTGTCAGTTGTAGGGCTATTTTTTATTGAGATAAAATATACATAACATACAAATTATAAATGTAATCATTCTGAAGTATAGGACTTACAGGCATTAAATGCATTAACATTGTTGTGCAACCATTCTTACATTATTTTTAAGCACCATCATATTAAAGAACAGCTGAATTAAATGGGGGCTAAAACTCTACTGATAATTTGAAATGGGTTGATGAGCCAGCATCATTTTAAGGACTCCTATCAATCAGTTATGGGGGATTCTGATATGCCTGTAAGACTTTATACAGCCAGATATATCTAATAATTCTCAGCCATTTGGCTGTTTCCCCAAATAAACATATTGATTTCTTCACACTCTACTATAAGTATCTCTTGATAATGCTTACTCATTAAAATGAGCTTACTTACTTAAACTTTGGTCCCTAGCAAAATGTTATAATTTGACTTAATAAAATATACTTTTTAGTTTTTAAAAATTTATTTGTAATTAGTTTACATTCAATACCATTCTTTATTAGTTTTAGATATAAAGCAAAGTGGCTACAAAATCATGTACTTTACCGAATTAGTATTTATTAGGCTAAGCAATGATATAAACTTCTTCCCTCTTGCTAGTGATTACTTTGAACACAGGCATGTGATCTTCCCCTGACTAGTGCATTCTACTGGTCAGACTTCTAACAACATTTTCTTTACTCTTAAACTGGACTCTTCTTGCATTTGGACTTAGCCTCTGATGACATGGTCTCTGGAACTGTGGTAGCCATCATGAAACCAGAAGAAATATAAGGAAAATACAGAGGATCCAAACTGAAATTCTGACATTTTTGAGGTTCTGAATTTGCCAATTCTAGAACCAAATCACCTCCACATACCTTGCCATGTGAAATAACAAATACTTTATCTTGTAAGTCATGATTAATTATTAATTGAACTAGGGGCCTAGTGTGCAAATTCATGCATCTTGAAAGGAACTTCAGTAGGCACAAGGGCAGGTCTCTGCCCATCTTCTGTGCCCCCGCCCAGCTTGTCCCACCACAGCCCAGTCCCCTATCTGCCAGAAGCCCCACTCCCACCACCACTCCCACATGCTGACTGAGCTGGCCCCACTAGCACCCACTGATAGTGCAGAGCAATTGGGCTGGTACCAGCAGTGGGTGTGAGTGGGGCCAGTGCTATCAGTGGGTGTAAGCAGTGGCTGCTGTCCTAATCATCCCTCAGGAGCAAGAGAAGGTGGAGGAAACTCAGGGTTGGCAGCCACTGATCCCACAAGCTGATAGCACCAAGTGATCCAAGTGATCGGGACCAGCAAGTGTGAGCACCAGGTGGCACACAGTCACAAAGAATTTTCATTAACCACCAGAGGCTTGCCCCGATGACAGTGACCAGTGCCCCAGCTTGGTCTGGCACCCCCACTCACCTGCTCCACCATCCCACTGCAGCCAATGTCCACCATGTTCCACACACACCCCCTGGTGGTCTGCACACGTCATAGCGACTGGTTGTTTGGTTATTCTGGTTGTTCTGTAGTTCAGTCTATTTGCATATTAGCCTTTTATTATATAGGATATCACTCATTGCCAAAGGCATTTCAACTAAATACAATATCTAAACTATGATTTAGATATTGTATTTAGTTATGTCTGGATTGGTATAATAAAACATTAGAACCCATTTGAAATGAAATTGTTCAGTTGGTCTAGAAAATTGTGTGTTAACCTTTTCATCATGTGCAGGTGTTCAATTGCTGTTTGTATTTTTTTAAATAAAGGGAAATTATAAAATTATGTAACTAAAGCAATCAAAAGTACAAAATCCTTTTATCCCCATCCCTACTCTTTCCTGAACTTGAAACTTCCTGCTATAATTTATAAACAAGCAATTGGTGAAATAAGCTGGGTTGTTTAAAGTATATTAAATTACTTAAAATGATGAAAAACAACTAACAAAATTTAATCCCCCCTTCTTTTTACATCTTGCCTTTGTACCACATTTCCAAGGGCTCAGAATTTTCATGATCTCCTTTGACTTGCTGTTGACCCTCAATTAAGATGAATTCATTTAAAATAGTGGTATGGATTTTGGGAGAGAAAAAGTCAAATTTATTGAGCTACATTTTTCTTGATTAAATATTGCCTGCCCAAGAAACATCTGATTTGATAGTTTTATACCACACACTAGGCATGGGACATAATAGGACAGTGGTTAATATAATACAGAAAGGCAGTTGTAGGGTGGCTGGTTTTCAAATGTAAAATTCTGGACTATACGACATAAAGAGACCAATAGAGATCAACTCCTTCAATGATTTTCAAAATGTGCTTCTCTGTGCCTTAGGTCCTGAGCTCTTCCTGGTGAAATGGCAATGTTATGTGCTCTGCAAAGTTTGCACAAAGGAGGCTGCTAATGAGTAACATAAAGGAATTCCATGATGTGTGGTTTAGGCAACACATGTCATGAGAAATACCTGGGTCAGGTTCCTTTAAAATCATGAAATAAGCAGTCCTTGATGAACAGTACTTAATTAAGTGACAGAAGAGTCGGGGACATCAAGCAGGATAGAATAGCATGAAAAAGGCCCCGTACCCAAAGGTGGTCTTAACATCAACAGAGTTGCTCCAGTGACGGGACAAATTGACCTTGGAAGTACTTAAGGTTGGAAGACCAGACATGGCTAAAACTTGAAGCAGGTTAACCTTGAGGAGCTCTACTAAACTTCAGCATTTGGGGAACGCTGAAGATCCTGAATAATAATGTTCATTTAAATCACCTGGAGAACATATTCTGTTACAGTACAGATCCTGATTCATTGTTCTGATGGGATCTGCAGTCCACATTTCTAAGAAGCTCCCAGATAAGGTCTATTGCTGCTGGGCCATGAACACACTGAGTGGCTAAAATTAAGCCATTGTTGCAGAATCCAGTCAGGAGTAAGCGATGCTCTTAGATTAGTAGTGACAATGGAAAGGGAAAATATTTTGAGAGGACCAGAGAATGAAAATATTAGTATTACTAAAAGAAAAATAATAGCATTTTGTGTTCCAAAGTTAGCAGTTTGCCACTTGTTTCTGGGGTGAATGTGAGTTGTATGCTGTATAGTTGAATCATGTAGTCCAGGGGTGGATTTCTATTTTTGCTATATCTAATCCAGTGCTTCTCATTTTCTTTTCTTTTTTTCTTAATTTTTGAAAATATATTTTTATTAATTTCAGAGAGGAAGGGATATATATATATATATATATATATATATATATATATATATATATATCAATGATGAGAAAGAATCATTGATTGCTGCCTCCTCCTGCACACCTCCCATTGGGGATCAAGCCTGCAACCCAGGCATGTGCCCTGACTAGGAATGGAACTGTGATTTCCTGGTTCATAAGTCAACATCCAACCACTTAGCCACACTGGTTGGGCCAGTGCTTATCATTTTCTAATCTACTGATTATGACTAATAATTTATCATGTATGGTTGTTGGGGTGATATCAGTTTATGTGTTTAGCAGGCACCAACTACATAGCACTGTTACTGTTGTTATTTACAAGTATCTCCAAAGAGAGTGGGTAATTGCATCCCTCAAGATACCTTTATTCTCAAAGAAAGCAGATTAGCATCTGCTGATTATCTTGGAAAAACATTAGGTGATGATATAAAACAGAATTTCCTTGTAATTGGAAGAATATAATTACTTCCATGTGTAGGTCTGATACATATATATATATATATATATATATATATATATATATATCAATTGATAATGATAAGGGATGTAGTACTTAATTTCCACCAGAAAATACCTGGCAGGTAATGAAGCCCTGAGTCAGTTTGTAAGGTCCTATTGTTCACAAGGGATTAAAAAAAAAAGTACCTTAATGGTCATTTGAATGAATTATTTAATTCCATTTCTTCTTTCTTTAAAAACTACATAGTTCTTCATGCCCCTTTTTAATTGCATGCCCACCTCTTTTAAGCCACACGCACTCCCTGTCAGTCACACACACATACACCCAAAGTCACAGAGCCAACAAATGGAAGTGCAGAATTGGAAGAAGCTTCAGAAATAGTTATTGCAGACCTAACTGGTTTGGCTCAATGGATAGAGTGTCAGCCTGTAGACTGAAAGGTCCTGAGTTCAATTCTGGTCAAGGGCATGTACCTTGGTTGCGGGCACATCGCCAGTAGGAAGTGTGCAAGAGGCAGCTGGTTGATGTTTCTAGATCTCTATCCCTCTTCCTTCCTTTCTGTAAAAATTCAATAAGATATATATATATTTTTTAAAAGAAATAGTTATTGCAATAATTTCATTAGATTTAAAGTGCTTACCCAACTCTTACAGGAGGTTATACGTTTCCTCATGTTTTCAAGGTAAGAAATCCTATAAAAAAAAAAAGGGGGGGGGGGGAATTATGTAGACAGTATGGGCCAGTGGTTAGGGCATGAATTCAGGCTGAAGCTACTTATTTCACAGCCAGCGCTACCTTTGGTGGCCCTATAACCCAAGATAAGTTACTTAATCATTGGGCCTGTTTCCTGATCTTTAAAATGGGGTTAACTGTAATTATCATACTTTACAGGGTGTTGCTGGAAGTAAGCTGATTGGTGGGTATAGAGTGCTTGAAGTAATACCTGGCTCGGCATGGCCTTCTTTTCTGAATCTGAGCATGTCTTCAGTTTAAGCAACCTCAATACACTTTTTTATTGGGCTCTGGTTATCATTCCAATGATTCTTGTTCATTTGACTTCAGTATGTGACTGAAATAACAAAGATCATAAAATGTAAATGTCCTTAGAGCATTCTTCAAATGATCAGAAAACAAAAATGTAACTGTAATGTAAATAAACAATGGACACACTTTTTATTGGGAAATATTTGGCAAAAGTCAAATTAAATATTTAAGGACCTGGTTTGAAGTGAACATGTTTCTAGATACTAGCAGCAAAATCAATTTGTATAATAATCCAACTTGTCTGCTTCGTTATATTTCTATTGTTAGTCCTACATCAAAAGCCAGATCTGATCTAGATTTTTTTTAAAGTGTTTCCCAAATCTGCTTTTCATTATCCCCAGCAAAATCTGATTCAACATTCAAAACTCATGAAAACAGTGAAAAGAAAAATGTCAGCATAATCCACTCTAGCTAAAAGTGCTTGAAGAGTTTGTGGCAAATCCTTGCTGAGAAAATTGCATAGGCACCACGCTCATCCATTTCACATTGTTAACCACCCGAAAAGCATCCTGCACTTTATGTTGGAGCCCATCCTGGACTGGGCAAATTCCCATGGAGCAGGGAAACTTCCAAATGAACTGAGTTCATTTGCAGCTGCCCCTCCTGTTCATGGTCTCAGCCATGTTGTGGTAGGTGAGGAAGAAAGTAAAAAGTTGAGCTGATAACCATGAAAGCTGGCAATTAAAAGGCTGCATCATTATTCACAAATACTTTCTTCGTCATAAGTCTTTACCATCTGGTATTCAGTACAGTAGGATGAAAACAAATTTTAGAGCAAACGTTGAATAATTACAAAAGAAAAACTACCTCCTCCTCCTCCTCCTCCTCCTCCTCCTCCTCCTCCCAAAGATCAGTGGGAAATCCTCCCAAAGTCTAATTTTCATATAGAGAGTGCTCTGTTTTGCTTTGATTATATTTGCTTTGATAATATTTCTGATACAAATTCTTAAATCAGTTTCTTAAATGTTGTTCAAGTCCGAAGAGTTTATAAAAGTACAAGTAAAGACTCCCATAGTTATCTAGTCTCTAATCCCCAAAAGTACAGCCACTTAGGACTATGGATCTGTCTCCCTTTTCATTCAAGTAGGACGGAGCCCATGGGAATCTAGCAATTTCAGGGAACACATGAAGGTAAAAAATTCTTCCGGCTGCTTAGGGAAGCCTGGGTCCTCCGAGGTGCCAGAGGGAAGCTGGTGCCAGCAGCCAGGGGAAAGGAAGGCCTACTCTTGCATGAATTTCATGCCCCAGGCCTCTAGTCTTACCTAATAATAGACAAACATGTAAATTTACCGTACCTCTGCTACGCCCACAGCCAATGAGAGTGAATATGCAAATTAGAAGGCCAAAGATGGCTGCCACCCAGCTGCTCCAAGTGCAGATTGGCCAGGAGGGGCAGGATGCCTGCTATGAGAGGGAGGGCAGGGGGCAAAGGGATCTACAGGAGTGGAGTGCTGCAGCAAAGACAAGACTGCAGATTCCGGAGTCTGCAGCGAAGATGAAGATGGCAGGCTCTAGCAGGAATCTGCAGCAAAGCGAAGCAGGGAATATGAAAATGGAAGACTCTGGCCGGAGTGAAGGCCTGGGTCCCAGGTGTCGGAGGAAAACCACTGCTGGAAGCCAAGGGAAGGAAGGCCTATTGCACTAATCTTTTTGTGCAATGGGCCTCTAGTGTAGATTATAAAACAGGAAGCTTTTTCAACAAACACCCATTTATTCATTATCTTGTATTTGCCAGGAATTAATCTAGGTGCTCTGGATCAAACTATCAACCAAATAGGCAAAACTCCTTGTCCCTTGGAGCTTATATTCAGGGATGGGAGACAGAAAATAAACAAAATAACGAAATAAAGTGTAAAGTATGTCAGAAAGTGAAATATACTGAGGAGCGGAGTAAAGCAGAGAAGGAGAACAGGGAAAGTGGTGGCAGTGTGTGGGGGAGTGTGTGTGGTGTGTTCAACTTTAGGCGAGATGTCCAGGAATGTCTCATGGGGTAGGTGACATTTAAATAAAAGCCTATGAGTTGGGAGGAAGTGCCCTGATTGTATGTAGGTTTGGGACACACTATGAGAGATTTGGCAGGGGCCAGATGGGAGAAGGCCTGCTGGGTCCTGTTCAGGTGCTTGGATTCACTGAGAAAGACATAAACTTCTACTTTAAAAACAAAAAAAAAAAAAACCCTTCTCTGGTTATTGTGCAGAGAGTGGGTAGGAAAGAGACAGAAGGAACTTGAGATATAGCAACAGAGAGAGCTCTAGAAACGTTATAGACAAGATAAGGTAGTAAGCTGGGCTGGATGATTTCAGTGAAAACGAACAGACAATAATGAGTTTGAGAGGTTTTAGAGGAAGAATCCACAGCTCATGGGATAGGGGGTGATGGGCAGAGCATACCTGCTTCTTGTGTTTGATCCTGCCTTGGGCCAGGATGGCTTTACTTTGGCCTTAATCTTTTTCCACCCAGAATGGTGCTTACAGCTGGCCAGTGTGTATATTATTATACTTTAGCTAAAAGTTATTGCAAATGGTCTTCAGCCAGGTATATACGTACTCCACAGGGAGATGTCAGCAAGCCTGGCCTGGCTGCAGAAGAAAGGTTTGTAAGCATGCATTCAGAAATGTTAAGTGCAATGAGTCTCTGTAAGGGCTGGAGCCTCACACCGGCCATGAGATGTTCACAGCAGCCCAGGCGTAACAATCTCTGGCCCAGCTGGACAAGACAGCAGGCACAAATGCATATGCAGAAAAGACTGCTAATGGTTTACTGGAAATAAATGGACTCAACTTTCCACTGCTCCAACTGGAACTGTTAATGCACAGGCTCCTTCCATAGTTTTAAATATGTGCTCATAAGCCTCACAATAACTAAGAGTAAGGTTGAAGCTGCTTGGTTGGACAACAACTCTACTACTGGGAGCTCAAAAAACTGCAATAGCCATATATCCTGAGATTTAGTAATGCCAGAAAGGCCATTTCCATTGGAATAGTGGCAGTTTGAATACAGCTATAGCTTTTGTTTTCTGACTCAGCTGGCCTGACTCTTGCTCAGTTCCAAGGGAAAAGGGCATACAAAACCGGGCATACAAGACCATGCATCCACATGAGGCCTCTGGGCCCCTTGGTGCTCACCTGAGATACTTTAGCAAAAGAAGTGAAAGTCAATTGTCTGATTCAACTGGGCTCAAGTGGTAAAGGCTGACCACTTCTCTGTTGTGGTATGGATGCCTTTGCAGGTAGGTTGATTAAGCAGCTGAAACTGAAGGAAAGAGTAGCCATTATGTAATAAGCACCACTTAAAATTAGCTCCACTAAAATCAAGAGAACAGAATGAATAAATTTAAGACTGCCATTAAAAGTAACTAAGTAATGGTGCCCTGAGGAAAAGTCAACTTCACATAGGTGATATTGACCCATTCAAAATAAAATTACACAAACGTGCTGGTGCGCACACTCAAAGACAGAGAGGCAGAAAAAGAGATGTAGAAAGAGACTGAGACAGAGAGACAAAGGTACAGAAATGACTAGAAGAATATAAACTCAAACAGTTGTTCTGTTTTGAAGTCTTCAGATAAATTTTCTTCTTTTTTATAATCTAATTTTTTGAAGTTTCTACCTTGAACTTCTATTACCTTATAATCAGAAATAAGTGTGTAAAATTTGGCCATTATAGAAGATAATTATAAAAGTAAAAGAAGAAATATGATTCAATGTCTCCACCCATTCAATATTCATACCCTAAACACAAACTCTCTTACCTCATTCTTTTGTTAATAAAACAAAATGTACGCTTCACATGATTCATTCATGACTGTTTCTGTTCCTGTGATCCACCACTGAAAAGCGTAAACACCTGTCCCTCAAAAGAGGGACCTATTTTTTCCTCAGGGCCAGTCTTCCTAGTCCTCACCCCCAAAGTTATTATTGTTCATGGAAACCATGGGGAAACTTGGCTGAGATCATGAAACCCTGAAGATCAGAGGAGAATACCTCAGGTAGCCAATTGCTGAATTGTGAGGGTCAACGCAGACACATCCCAGCTTCATAAATGGGGCCTGCACCCTTTATAGGAACAGGCTGCCGAGGGTCCCTGCACCAGAAGGCACGGGAGAGGCAGGGCAGACTTAACATTTGGAAGGATTGACTGGTAAGATCTCACTTAAAACTTTTTCTAACCCTGAAACGGAATTGCACTCAGATATAATTACTCATGAGATCATAAAATATGAGTGGGTACCATTAAAAAAAAAAAAAGGTCCATCAGATATCCTCATTTTAAAGATGATAAATTGAGCACTCAGTGAAGTTAGGTCACTTTTTTGTTGTTGTTCCCATTACTGTTATCGGCAGCAGCAGCAAATGCATGAAGTCTAATATATTGTCATTTTTAAAATCAATGGGACTATATATACAGAGTTTAAGGAGTTCTTAAAGCCAACATTCTTACAGAGAGAACCTTAGAGGGAATATAAGCTTCCAAAGTTAATAAATGAGAGAGATGGTCATCTGTGATGGGAAGTTTCCCATTTTTCTTGAGAAGTTTTGTGGCCATATCAGAATATAATAGACATGGATTATCTGAAATTCTATGTGTGAGTACGGTACTATTTGAGATGCATAACAGTGTTTCGCAGGATTTCTTTTTCTGATCACTTAATTCACAATCATTGGGTCCAGGTAAGAACATTATTTCTAGGACCCACCAAAACCTATTGAATTATAATCCTTAGGAGTATTTAGGCTTATATGTAGCCTACCAGTTCAGTATCCTAAGGGCTTTCTCTATTAAACATCATTCAGTGAAAGTCCCTTTTCACCCTTCTAAGACTGTCAATTTTATGAAGATTGGATATGCTGTTGGGGTATATTTGCTCTCAGTACATACAAAAGAAAATCTTAAACAAAAATCTCTGAGGTTAACTGTTCATGTGAAGATAAAATGGAATAATATGTGCAAAGTTCTGTGCCCAAGAGGGGGCAAGGAGTAAATGATAAATGGTATTTAAAAACAGACAACCTTAGGCCTCACCTTCCTTACACAGCCAGCACACTGATTCATGCATCTTAGTGTTTGTTTTTTTCTCCTTCTGGTGGCTTAAATTTAAAGCCAGCCCTTTGATTCCTTTAGCTTCACATCCTAAGGATGCCAACAACTTCAGTCACACACTCACTGGCAGACTTGTGGCCTCTTGGCAGGCAAGGCAGTTTTGTACGTGGACAAACTAATTGGACAGCTGTGAACAGCAAGTTAATGCTACATACAGATTTTGCTGCACTAAATATACAGGGATTGGGCAGACAGAGCCAAATGTCGTTAGACAATACATTAAGAAGTTGCCTAAGGAAGCCAAATAGTTTATGTTCACTATTGTAAGACATGCTATTGGGTAAAACTTTGAAGAAACGCATACTCCTCTCCAAGAAGTAAATCCAATAAGTGCAAATGTCAAATATGCTGGCTCTCTTTAATGCAGTTTTGATTTTAACTAACTATGAGATAATTTAATTTGCCCTTAAAAACTTTTTTTAACATAAGCTTAGAAAATTAGGTAGCTGCTGCCAGAAGAATTTTGAACATCCAACCCCAAAAATTTTCATGGGGAAGTATTCAGAACTCCCTATTTGAATACTTATTTCTTAATCAAAACATGCAGACAGAACAACATTTTTTTAATGGCTTTACAAATAGAATGTTAACAAAATTCTTACTTTTAGATAGAGTGATGTCAAAGCACACTACAATCTCATGGGCCCAGTTACCTCACAATCTTCAAAGGAACAAAACTGAAAAATCCCAAATTTACTGGTGCTGTATTTCATCTTCTAACATACCATAATATTCAATATATTTTTGTAGATGATCTGCATTAACTACAAATTTTAGGTTCAGCTGGTTCCGTTTTCCTTTGTTGCAATGGAATCATCTGGCCTAAATCAAACAAGTTAACATAACCTGGTGATTAAGAGCATGAACTCTGGATCTGATCTTTTGCCATTTAGTTCCCAATCTTGACCTTTATTAGTCATAGAAGCCCTTGAAGTTACTCAATGTCTCTGCACATGCTCTTTGTCAACAATAAAAAAAGGAGATTGAGAACATAATACCTAACTCATTAGGTTCTTATATGAAAACTAGAGGCCTGATGCATGAAGATTCTTGCAAGAATGGGTCTTCCTTCCCCTGGCTGCCAGCACTGCCTTTGCACAGGTCTGGAGCTGCTTTTCCACCTCCCCACACTGCCCAGAGGCCCAGAGTGGCTGGGATGGTGTGGAACACCTACATCGTCCCCATGGTGTCCCGCCCTGCCCCTGCTGCTAGGCACCTGTGTATGCAAATTAACCTGCCATCTTTGTTGGGTTAATTTGCATGCTTGCTCCTAATTAGCTGGTGGGCATCACAAAGGTTCGGTCAAGCATGTTAATCTTTTGTTAGGTAGATGTTAAGATGAAACAATTATCTAATTACACAAGGGACACTTACCCCATTAAAATCTTTCTAGAGAATACTCCCTGCCCTGTGGAGACAATGTGCATCCTCATCCTAATCATAGATGACCTATAAGCAGAATTTGACTCAGTTGATGACTATCTCCCTGAAACTCTGTCTTTGTTTGGCCTCCAGATGAACTATTTGCCTCATCCCTCTCTAGCCCCTTCACCCCCATCTCCTTTGTCAGTACTCCGACACCATGTTCGAGTGCTTGGACCTTTATTCTTCTCTTCTCTGGGTATAACTGCACTCATGATTATCTCATTTTTGTGTCAATTACTCCAAAATATATATCTTTAGTCCAGACTTCTCCCTTATAGTCTATATAGATATATGCAATTAACCACTTAATATCTTCTTTGGTTATTTAATTTCAAACTCACTATGTCCCAAAGTAAACTCCTGACCCAATTCTCAAACCTGTTTTTTCCTTAGACCTTCCTATCTTAATAAAAGACAACCCCCTTTGGCTTAGGCCAAAATGTTTAGTTACCTTTGATGCCTCTTGTCTTTCACAACCTACATTAAACCTATCAGCACACCTATTTGATTCTGCTTTTAAAAGAATGCCCACACCTATTTGATTCTGCTTTTAAAAGAATGCCCAAAATACAGCCAGAGTCCAACCAAACAGTGCCTTCCTCTCCCTCATTTCTTTCCCTTTTTTGCTTTACTTTTCTGTTAAACCCTTATTACCTTATCCTAGAACATATAAAATACTTGTCTTAGGTTCTGACTTTCTCCCTGACTAGTCCTATTGATTTTGGTCTCTCCTCATAACCAAAGATATTCTTTGCTTCTTTTATTACACTGTGTTGCTACAGTGGCCGGTGTCAATTGAGGCCCACCTAGGTGTTTTGCCAAATGTCTGTGCAGTACATGTGTGCTTTCCATTTAGTTCCCTGTGCCCTTCCCAGTGATGCCCAGCATTGTGCTGACCTTTGCATGTGACTTCAATACACAAGTCAATTAGGAAAAAGTTTTTTGTTTTTTTTACATTTTTTCCTCTGGTTTATAGCCGATAGTTTGGTATTCATTATTTTATGAGTCAAGTTTGGATGAATTTTCTCTACATTTATTTCTTCCCATTTGCCCACGATGAAGCATATCTACCACTCTCCTTGCCACCCACGTAGCTTTATGGTGTGGCTATTACTGGCTTGGCACAACGTGTGAGTTTAATATTATTTTCAGATCTCATACTAAAGGACAATGATTAAAGCTGCAGAGAATGTAATTATTTACATTGTCATGTTCAAAATATTTTCTATATAGATCTATCATTTCTTTTCTCCAGATAAGAGAGTTCCCTAAGCGTAATATAATATGTCTTTATTTATTGAAGTTTCAAGAATATGTCATTTATTTACCTTAAGTGTAGGCCTTGGTGTTGTATATGTTTTGTTACTATTATAAATAAGACTGTTTCCTCCCTACTCATTGCTCATTGGTCAAGGAATTAGAGAGAAACCTACAGACCAGCCAAGCACCCCATGCAGTGGCAACATTTGAAGAGACATCGAGTCAGTGGAGTGACATTTGTTCTTGTTACTGAACAATGCGCGGTTGTGGTGAGGATTCTTTACTCTTCCATCTTGATGGATAAAACTTCACAAAATACACTGGAGCTGAGGTAATTGGAAGCTATTTCTTTTCCTCCAAAAACTTAACAGACAATGTAACTGTCCATCTTATTTACCTATGTTACTCATAGGTAAATGTTTGGTTTGAATTTCTTTTACATTATTCTATTAGATTTTCTATGTAAGAAACCATACTATCTCAGAGTAATAATACATTTGTTTTCTCCTTTCTAGTACTTGTGATTTTGTTTGGACTTGTCAAATCAAAGTGCGGTGAATAAACATCTTTTATCCTCTAACTTTAATTGTAGCATCTGGAATATTTTATCATTAATTTTTAAATTGGATGTGGGTTTGAGATATATATATATATATATATATATATATATATATATATATATATATAAAATATAAGTATATTTTATTGATTTTTTTTACAGAAAGGAAGAGAAAGGGATAGAGAGTTAGAAACATCGATGAGAGAGAAACATTGATCATCTGCCTTTTGCATAACCCCCAATGGGGAGGTACCCGCAATCAAGGCACATGCCTTTGAAAGGAATTGAACCTGGGTCCCTTCAGTTCGAAGGCTGATGCTCTATCCATTGAGCCAAACCGGTTTCGGCTGAGATATATATTCTTTAGCATGCTACCTATGTATTCTTATATTCCTAACTGACAATTTACAAATAAAATTATATTTAACCAAATGTTTTCTCAGTATCAATTACGATCATATGACTTTTGTCTATTGACTGAGTAATATAATTAACCAAATTAATCACACCATCCTCCAAGTGGGTTCCCTCCCCTGCCTACACCATTATTATTAAGCTCCCTTGCCTTATTGTGTAATCCAGGGGTATTGTTCTTTTAAAAATTTGCTGGATTTAGGTGTTTTTCATTTTATTTTTCAATTACAGTTTACATCAATATTATTTTATATTTGTTTTTGGTGTTCAGCATAGTATATTTTTTAAAGTCCTCATCCTAAGATGTATTTATTGATTTTAGAGAGAGAAGAAGGGAGAGAGAGTGAGAGAGAGAGAGAGAGAGAGAGAGAGAGACATCAATACACCAATCAGAGATAGAACCACAACCTAGATATGTACCCTGACCAGGAATCAAACACTCAAACTTTTTGTGTATGGGACAATGATCCAATCAATGGACCACCTGGCTGGGATATTCTTTTTACTTTAAAAAGTTTGCTTACTCTCCTCTTTATGTGCCATAGTGTCTCTCTCATCCCCAGGACACCCTCTTGCACATGCTATCAATGTTGGGGTTTGTCCTAGTTGGTTTCATAGAAAGTGTACACTCTATTGCTTTCTTCTGGTCATGAGTCCCTTCCAAAAATTTTTTTGTGATTGGTCAAATTGACTCCAGTCTCCAACTCCCTATATTGCTCCATGCCCTGTGCCACATGTGCATTGTCTCCTATCTTGGCCATCATTCCTAGATGTAAGTCTCGATTTTTCTCTGGACCTCAGATAGTCCATCTGCAAAATGAGCATGTGGACCTCTAAGGTGTTCTCCTATTATCTACAGTGTTCTCTGAGGCTCTCACATTGCTTTTGAAAAGCACACCCTCTGTGCATATGAACACAACCTTTGGATCATGTCAGCCTCTAGAACAGGGGTAAGCAAACATTTTGACTCAAGGACCACAATGTGTTCTTAAACTGGACCGGAGGGCCGGAACAAAAGCAACCTGACTATGCTGGCACTCTCATTTGGGCTGCTGGTGAAGGAGTGGAGGGGAGAGTAAGAGAACCCTCCATTCTTTCAGCTCCACGGGCCGGATAGAACAGCCGAACAGGCCAGGTCCGGCCTGCGGGCCATAGTTTGCCCAGGGCTGCTCTAGAATCATCCTTCTTCCTGGTCCCTGTGATCTCTGCTTTTTTTGGAGCAAATTGTTCTATTGTTATTCTAAGGTTTATTCTCAATGGCTTCAAAAAAGGAAAAATGGGATGTGTTATATTATAACTAATGGGATGGAGAACTTTCTAGAAAGTAAAATTGAGGGGGGAAAAAAGAATTCAGCATACAGGAGTTGGGAGGGAGGAGCAAGAGATGAGAGAATTTCTGCCTTGAATACGAAGAGAGAATTAACACATTCTCAGGTTCATCCTCCAAGTGGGTTCCCTCTCCTGCCTACCTCAGTGACTCAAAGGGGATCAGGTGAAATGACCTATGAGGAAAGGACTTTGTCAATGTGTGGTCAATTATTATTGCTACCAAGTGAAGGGACAAAGCCTCAGGGGTTCTTACTGGGATGGAGAAGCCAGAGAGAGGGTGTCCTTATGTTCCCCTGGCAGGTCCCTTCAGAAGTACAGGACAGAAATTGGTGTTCTGAAAAGAGAGGATTTTCAGAGGGAGTCCAATGACCAGAAGCACAGAGAGCTATCAGGCTTCTTAGGGTTACAAAGTGAAGAGACAGTTGGGCTCTTCTAATTAGCAGGATCCTATATGAGAAGTGGAGAGAAACGAGAAAGACCAGAGTCCAACCAAACAGGATTTTCAGTGGTGAAGCCAGGAACATTTTGGACAATCAAGGTAGTTACTCATCTACCCAGGACTCAGACAGAAACAGTAGGTGCTACACAGACATTGAGACATGATTGAGGAACCTGAATAGTTTTCTGGATCTACTGACTGAGATAATCTGGTCATCTTCTGCTCAGCCAATTTCCACTGGTAATGTATCAATATCAATAAATGTATATACATTCACACAATGCGTGTGTGTATACACATATACATTCATACATACATACATACATATGTACATACATGTGTATATATGTATTACATTCCAGGACAGCAGGGTGTAATATGAACTTGGACTCTAGAGAGACTGTTTGGGTTTGTAGCTCAGCTATGTCACTTCCTATCAGTGTTACCTTGGTAAGTTAATTGGCCTCTCTAGTCTTCCATTTAGAAATTAGAGGAAATAATTGTACCTCTAGAGTTCTTGTGAGATTTAAGTGAGATGATTGATGTGAATTACACTCAGCATAGTGCCTGGCATATAAACACTCAATAAATTTTAGCTATCATTTTAATTATTCTTGATTTCTTCCTTATGTTCTTCTACATAATAGCCTCTGACCTCCACCTTGCCCTGGGTGTCTCAGCCTCTTCCCTCAATATCAACAGTCAACTCCCTCTACAGGTCAAATTCCTATTCAGTTAATCATAACCATCCTTGCTGGGCAGAGCTTTGGCACCAGACCACTGCACAGGGCGACTGCTCAGTCCATAGATTGAGCACACTTTTTGCGCAATCGGCACTATTAGTAATAACTGGCAAAACTTATAAAGTATGTTAGCAAGAGGAGCAGGGTCAGTCAGTACCACCTGGATGGCCTCGTTTTCCACAATGAACATGTATGTCATTATATTTGTAATTAAGGGAAAGGTCATTTTAAAAATAGTGTGAGTAGACCCTGACCCTGCCTATTGTGAAAGCTCTGGGCACAGGAGCGTTACAAGTCATATCCCCTGTCCCTAGATAAGGCCAGTGTTTACTGGTAACAGGAGTGAGAACCTACTAATGGAGAAGATCCTCCTTGTGGCTGAACTGCTCAGGGGACCACGGGAGCTGCCCTGTAACGCTCTCCCTCTCGTCCATTATTGACTCCAACATCTATCATTGGAGCTATTTATGTGACTTTTGCCTTCAGGAGGTAAATGGCTTCTCCAATGCAGGACCTGTATTTGATTCCTCTTTAGAGCCAGAGTGCTCTGAGCAGTGTCTGGCACATGGGAGGCATGTGATACTCACATTCTGAGTAAATAGTGTGGGCCCTGAGAAAAGGATAGATACTAAAAAGGGCTCCTAGTGGCTATCTATGCTCACATTTAATAAAATAAAATAAAATAAAATAAAATAAAATAAAATAAAATAAAATAAAATAAAATAAAATAAAATAAAATAAAATAAATGGAGCCTAGCAGTCATGTCTACATAGAGACCTTTCATGCAAACTAACGTCAGGGAGAAGCCTACAGTGAGCTCCCTGCCAGTGCACTGAACTGCCTACCTACACTCTGTTCCTGCCATCTGAGCCAAACTTCATAAAGGAGTTCCTGGATTCCTACTTCAGCCAGTAGGACTGAGGCTTTCTCCATCCAATCGAAGCTGCACAGCTATGTTCCCATAAGCTTATTCACCAACCAATCAGAGTAGCTCTATTCTGACCAATGACAGTGCCTTTTGGATCAGTCAAACTGTAAGGATTTGGAGTCTCCATTTGCATGAAGATAGATCAATCAGGAACCGGGGAGGGAGTGTGTGGGTGTGTGGGTGTGAGGGAGGGGATTCTGTCTATATAAATCAGCTCCTCTCTGGCTCTGAGAACATACTTTTCCTTTCCACCTAAGACTGAGTTTCCATGGTGGAGCTGAAACATGGAAGATGTCTCACTGGAGCAAAGCCCGCAGATCAGCACAGGCCAGAGTAGAGTGGCCTAGAATGGAGCAAATCAGATCAGAGCAGAGCTTACCCGCCAGGAGAAGAGCAGACTTGTCTGGCTGGAGAGGAGCCTGGCCCCAGGGCCACAGCACAAGAGTACTGCTTCTGCAGCCACGCTGAATCACAATTGAGCTGTTCCACAGCTGAGCTGTTTGCACTGAATAGAGTTTCCTTCTTCACCACAACTCAAATTGGGGATTCCAGTTCACATTGAAATATGGAGATCCCAAGTGGCATTTTCTCAAAGTGGGCCTTCTAATTCTTCACTTTACTACCCTACTTACTGTTATCCACTTAAGTGTTATTACTTAATGTCCATTTCTGGTTGTACAAAGAGTCTTGCATTCTTCTCTCAATGAGTTTGCTGTTTATATGTCTGGAAATATGATTCAAAAGTGAGGGGAAGATCAAAATCCAACTAATTTCCAAGCTATCCATTTACCCCACAGCACTCATGTTGTACCATCATGGTAAGATATCAAATCTACAACTCTGAGTCCCTGCAATAAAAAAAAAAGTTATCCTTCATTAAATGAAACCTAGAAAAAATTGCCCACTGCAATTCAGAGGTTGCTGGAGGAGGAGCTGGGATGAGTGGAGAATGGGCAGTGGGAGTGGGGGTAGGTGGGTTCTCTATAAGAGTACCCAGCAGAACGCAGCAGGAATTTAACTAGATCTGATTAGTTAAGGCAAAGTTTTAGCTCTACCACTTAATTACAACTACACCCTAATAAGGTGGTGTAATTGACACTTGCTCTCTCAACTGTGTGTACATTGAAAGGCCTGTGCTAAGAGCAATAAACTAATAATAAAAAGAAAAAAAGTGTCACTACCCTTATCAAGACTTTGACAAAAATATTTATACTGCATTTTATATTTTTTACTTTCATTATTCTAAAAGGACTTTCATAGTCTTTCTGACATATGCCAAAGGAGGTTTTACATTTGGCAAGTATGCAAATAGCAAATACAATAAGAAATTCATGCAGATACTTTCTCGGATTTGAAAATGCAGACTATCACGTTGTGCTGGTTACAGAAGTCATCATTGAACTCCAAAGTCCTGCCCTGATGTGGCATTCGGGGACTCTGGGGGCTCCGTACACTAACGCATGTCTGACTGACATCTCTGTAACCAGCCCTATTCGTAAGCACTGGTTTATGGAAAGCACATTTCTTCTCTGGAAGGAGAAGCGGTGATTAATGGTGACTCCAAACATGCCTTCCGGGCCCTGTAGAAACCCAGAAAATAGATGGAACTCTAGCCATATGCTGGGATTTCTGCCATAGTCCCAAGTTCCCCCCTTGCTTTCTGAGAGCGCTGTCCTGTGTTCAGGTGCAGGAGAGGATGTGTCCTCTGGGTCAAGTCCTATTGTGCCTGCCTCCTCCTCCGCCTCTCTCCGTGGAATCTCTCAGTAATCTAGCCGAAGTGGCAAACTTTCAGGAATGCCCCCTTTTGGAGTCTTACAAAATGTGTAAACTTGTATCATCCCTTTCTTGCTCAGAATAAAGGGAAGCCCTTTATATAACTGGAAACATCTCCTTTCAAACAAAGCAATCAAGTACTTCCCAGGGCTGGCCCAGGGAGATTCATTCCTCACCCTCCTGAGACCAAAATGGTGAAAGACATGAGTGTCCTCCCTTCAAAGAGTTCCAAGAACCTTGCTCTGAGGGACACTCCCTCCAGAATGCCTGCGCACAGCCAGGCAGACAGTAGCCCCAGCGCCGTGTCATTCTGGTTAATCCAGGACATCTGGCCACCCCATGTGGCAAGCCTATTTGGTGTGCCCTCCATTGGGAGCTGGAGGGCATGTCCTGGTGTAGGAGATCCAGCTGCCAGAGGAAGAAATCCAATTAAAAAAAAAAGACTGTAATGATAAATCTCTTTCACAGGCCATGTTTGTTTTAAAAAGCAATTAGAGGCAAATTAATAATCTTCAATCTTATATAAAATAATTGTCAAAACGGGCAAGCAGTCAACCTAAACGTTTCCATGCTTCTCTTTGGCTTTATTATTACTAATTTCATGTAGCAGTGGTTGATCTGGCCATTCCAGACAGCCTGCTGTGCTGATTTACAATTACTGCAGTGATATTTGGGGGAGACAAAACGTGTTCCCTGGGAACCCTGCAGAAAATGGTGGGCTCCAAGAATCATCACTGGGAGGGCAAAGCGGGCGTTGTCGATCTCTTCACTGGAGCAGCGACTCAGAACCAGTGTGCCGCAATAATTTTTAAAACATGGACACTGACCTCTTTTCCTTTAGGTTGTCAAATACAAAAATTAGAACAGACAATACAACGATAGCTGTTCAGTATGGATGAATCAAATTTATACCTATTTTTTGTGTCAGATTGGCAGAAACATATATATATTTTGGTGTGCCCTGGGATTTTAGTAATTAGCTTATGTGTGCCATGAGATGAAAGAGGTTGAGAATTGCTGGCCTAGAGTGATAGTGTTAAAAGAGTGCTGACATAGGAGACAGAAGATTCAGATTCTCCTTTCTTTCCACATGAACTGGCCCTGAAATTTTAAATAAGCTACTACTTTCTCCATTTCCTTAACCACAAAATAAAATTATAGAATTTTATAAACTAGAGGGACCTTGTTGGGATAGGATGGAGCTAACCTAATTCAGATTCTGCTACTTTATTTCACATAACGCCTGCCTTTATCTAACTCCCAACTAGCTGAGAAAGTCTGACCAAATTTCAATCAAAATTTCAGCATGCTTTGAAAAGTATGAGGTTGTAGAAATTGTTGTATAAATGGGGAAAAAAAGTTTTTATTACTCACAATTTAAAGAGAAAATCCTTTAAGGTTTATTCAAGCACATATCATTAAACAATAGTATTTTTATTATTGTTAATAATACCCATGATAAGCTAGACATGGATATGTTGATTGCACTGAAATTTTCAAAAGTTTGGCCAAAGATTATTTTCTTTTTTCTCTGCCCAATACATCTGTTATATGTCCTTTCAAACCAACATCTGATTTCCTAAACAGTGCCCTAACTTGTACAGAGGATTACTTCCAAAGCTTTCAAGCCACAGAACAGCAATCATGCAGTTAAGTGAAAAGCAATCACATTCATTTCTATTGGACATTTACCTATGATTTGGCTTTGAAATATATAAGGAACTTACAGACCTCTGGAACCAATACCTTTAAGTTGATACAACTTTTTTTTTGCATTGGGTTATAACTTTGCCTGGATTCCCCCTAAGCTAATACAAGTAGTTTAATTGACAGTACTTTATTTGAGACTGTGGTCCCAGGGAGTGGGGGTGAGGGTCTGGAGTAGGTGAAGGAAGGAGGGAAAACCAACTCTGGGATGCATGATCAAGTTAGCTACCTCTAGAAACTGGTACTGAGTCTTGAGGGAACTTCTAAGGAGCCTCATGAAATATGTGGTCAAAGTATATTTGTTGGACCTCTGAACTCCAAAGTTGTAAAGTCCCAAGTACAGAATAAGATCCTGCAGGTGCCCCTCACCACAGTGTCAGCAAAGCCCCAAGGCAAGAGTGAGCTGAACTTGTCAGTTTGCACCTGAACAAAGTTGCTTGAAGCCTGCACAGAACTGGTCGCTGCAGCAGTGACTGGATTAACACGGGGGGGTGTTAGAGGACTTAAGGTACACGAGGTGTCTTTTACACATTAAATTCCAGTCAAGCTATGCACAACCATTTATTCCCTGAGCACTTTGGAAGTCTTAGATAATATGTGTTTGCCAAACTTCCCATAATGGCTCAAAAACCACATAGTTTAGCACTGGGTACTTCTTTACACAACCTGAGAGATAGGAAAAGTGTGTATTTATCCAGGTTTGGTCAAAGGGGTAATTTAATGCAACGCTCTATAGGGCAGGTTTGAAAAGCTTTTACATAGTTGAAACCGGTTTGGCTCAGTGGTAGAGCGTCGGTCTGCGGACTGAAAGGTCCCAGGTTCAATTCCGGTCAAGGGCATATACCTTGGTTGTGGGCACATCCCCGGTAGGGGGTGTGCAAGAGGCAGCTGGTCGATGTTTCTCTCTCATCTACATTTCTAGCTCTCTATCTCTCTCCCTTTCCCTCTGTAAAATATCAATAAAAAATATTTTTTTAAAAAAAAGCTTTTACATAAAGAAGGTAAATTTCACTTAGCTATACCTCTGTGATAGATAACAGAAGAGCCTAGCTATATAGATATCTGGTGTTACACTGTAAGATCAAGCTATATATATATATATATATATATATATATATATATATATATATATATATAATTTCTTTATTGATTAAGGCAATACATATGTCTCCTTATCCCCCCAATACCCCCCACTCATGTCCTCATCCCCCTATTGTCTGTGTCCATTGGTTAGGCCTATATGCATGCATACAAGTCCTTTGGTTGATCTCTCCCCCTTACCCCCACCCCTCTTACCTTACCTCTAAGGTTTGATGGACTGACAATAATCAGACAAGCTACCTTTAAACAGCTTCATTTAGTTCACATTTAAAACACCTCTAAGTTTTAGGGCTAACATGAAATATAAGGTATAAGTGGAATGGACAATGAGAGTGATTTACTCTACTGATACTGCTGTAAATAACCTGGTTATCAATTAAGAGGGAAGAGGCAAATGGAAGACAATATTATGGGCATGCCCAGGAAAGTCTGGGTAACATAGGGAAGATATTTGTCTCAGTCACAACTGGGAATAGCTCATTGCCCAGAGTAGGCATGGCCACTACAAGTGTGGGAATATCTGAGAGACTAGCTCCTAAACAAAGCAGTTAGCTCTCTTGCTTGCTCCTGCCTGAGTCATGGCTTGTGGGGTCTCTCACACTCCTGCATTTGCCCACATGGCCCACATCCAGGCAAACCCCACACAGAATGGACTAATGGACTGCAATTAGTTTGATGATCCATTGGGGATGCTCATACTTTTCCTCAGCTATCCAATTTCCCTCCCCCAGGAGAAGATTTTTCTCTCCCTGAAGTCAACAATAATAAAATTCCAATTCCTCAACAGTACCCATTCTGCCTTGGAACATTTTTCTGGGTTTGTTAAGAGTAATTGTCTACATTTGTAGTGCAAATACCTGGTCTCCAAGAAATCTTATGTGAGTCAAATATTGGAATCCAGATTCTGATAAATAGTCCTTTTCTGAGCCTAAGCCAGCAGTCTCCAACTGGTGGTCAATGAACTAAAGGTTGGTGACCACTGGGAACTATATAAACCAAACAGTTTAATTAGGTTTACCTGATTAAATCAGAAGTTAAAATAGATCTTATCTAAGCCTAAACTTCTAAGCCAATCCATTTAATTTATTTCAACTGTAGCTTGCTAAATCAGTGAGTTTTGCTATATATCTATCTCCATGAAAGTATGTTTCTTAAAATATCAGTGTGTTTGCCAGTAAAGAAGCTTATGTTTTTGAAAGTTATAGAATGTTTTTGCCAATATAGGCAATGCTAATTGCTCACTTTTAATTTTTTCTCCCTACCTCATCCCTTCAGAATTTGGCAATTCTTAATGAGTGAGTCATAGCAATTTCTTTGCATACATTTCTTTGAATAAATCCAATAAGACAGATTCCAAATTATGTGGTCTTATTAACCAAGACTTTGACTGGAATGTCATGTCTCAGAAAGAAATGCCTGGATTCTGGATATCGCCAAAAGCCTTACAGAGTTGAGATTCTCAAAAGTAATTGAAGCCAATTAAATGCCAATTGCAGAAATGGCCTCATACATTGCTTGGTCACATGGTTCATGATGATCTTTCCAGGTAAGAATGGACATTGCTTTCCTGAAAGATGGCAACAAAGAAACCTCAAGACATCTTTGGGAACCTTAAGGACTTGAGGACTTGACCCAAACCTACAGGTATTCCAGGCAACCTCAGCACTGGCTTCTCCCTGTGTGGCTGACTGCTCTGTAAAGTTCAATCTAAAGATTCCCTTTGAAGTTCCAGCAAAGCAAATTTTAAAAAAGCCTGTTCAATCAATTTGATCAATTGATACTCTTGTTCTGTCTATGCAAATAGCCAAGCCAAACTAAAACTGGACTTAATACAGTCTCTTTGAACATGAGCATAAACTAAGGGAGAAAAAATGCGTTTCAATGTAAACCAAGATGCCCAATTGTGAGTATTTAATTCCAGTGCTGTTAACTATCTTCAAAGTTTTGTGAAGTCTGTGCCTGTATATGTCATATACACCTCAGCACCTGATAACATTACCAGAGATGTTCTAACTGCGGACAATCTATCAGATTGTCACTGCTTACTTTCTTTCCAGCAGAAGCCTTGCATCTGGAAATCTTTATAGCTGGTTTATGATTTTCTGTGTGCATTTTGTTTTCTTGCTCCTGTTTTCATAGAATGTATGCCTATGTCCATGTTTACCTGGTTTCTTGCTCACAATATAAGCCTCAGTTTAGAAGCCATCTGCATGACTGCCTCTTAACTCATGGCAGAGGCCATTTTCATGACTGCTTCTTGACTCATGACTGCATAACTCAGGGTTAGACTTATGGTTTAGCCAATAAAACAGGGACCGTCTATGGGCTTCCCTTGAAACTGCTTTCCCTTTTCTGCCAAAATGGTTTAGGCAGAAATGGCCCAACGTTTCTCGTGGGGGGAATATTAGGATATTTCCCTTAGCTTAATTTAAATTAAGTATGTTGGACAAAACAGCTTCAGACAGATGCTTCCAGGGAAGCCACTCTCCAATCTAATTGGAGACACTGTAAGTTAATCTTTCTCTTTACCACATGGGTTTTTGATTCTCACTAGACATTCAGTTGTTAAATCTCAACTGTCAGTCACACCTGGGAACAGGGCATTGGTCATTGTGTGGCCACTGCAAACACAGAGGGATTTTAAATACATAAACTCCTAAACAATGGAGTTATCTCTCTTGCTCTCTTGCATGCTTGCAACTGACTCCTGGCTTGCAAGTGTAGTGGAGTGATTACACTTGAGAAGTTGACTTAGCAAGCAAGCATTATGTTTTTTTTTTTCTTTTTTTACCCCGCTATTCTTTTTGCCTTCTCCCTTGTTTGGACTTCTACACTTCCTCCTCTCAAGCTCCTGCCTTTGCCTATATGGCCCATGGCCATGTAGACCCCACACATAGTAGACTGATGAATAATATAATAGCCTGATGCTACACTGGACCCAGCACCACTATGGAGCAGAAACTTTGGACAATGGCTTTGCTTTTTGCTCTGCTAAATCCCTAGCTCCACCTATTCAAGGACTGGATTAAGGGAAATTGGACTCTGAAAACACAGAAATATAATTCCATGCAAATAAAAATCACTCTTCCTCTCATGCAAGTCTCAGAAAATTCTTTTTCTGGAGATATCATAAGGACCCAACCCCAAGCTCTCAGTGGAAAAGGGATCCTCCACTTCAACCAATGGATAACCAACACTCACTGCTAACAGTGCTAGAGAAAGTTCCAATGGTTCTCAGTATGTAGTTCTTGGACCAATAGCTTCAGTTCTACCTGAGAATTTATTCAAAATCTTTTCTTGTTCAACACCTTCTACCTAATTTTTAGCCATCATTTTAGTACATATTCAAGAATCCTCCCTTCTCTCATCAACTGCATCAAAATCACAAGAATATCCTGTCAACTAAGCAAATTTTATTATCTTTACCTCCATTTTGAAACTTTCCACTTCTTTCTAGTTTTTCTATTTTCTCCTTGATGGCAAGATGACTTCCTGGCAACTCAAAGCCCAAATATGAGAACTTCTCTCAGCATCTCTTAGTTTTACTACAGAAGTCCAGGCTGGGTCTAATTTTATATGACGGAGTTTAATATTCATCTATGAGCCAAGGACTATATCTAATGGGACAAACACTGTTTTTGTTCAGTCCTGTGTCATAAGCCCATCTTGTTGACCGGAGGTAGAAATAATTTCCCTCAAAACACACAGTGGGTAGGCATAGAAGGGACTGTGGAGAGAGTATAGGGGAGAACTATGAGGATAGATAGCCCCCTAAAGAAATGAGTGGTGTTACCCAAAGAAGAAGAATGAATAATGGGCAAGCAAATAAGATATTTCCACTGGAGCAGTGAACCGAGAAATCACTGAACAATGAAAAATAAAGGTTTTTTTTTTGTTTTTTTGTTTTATTATTTTTATTTTTTAAAATATATTTTATTGATATTTTACAGAGAAGAAGGGAGAGAGAGAGAGAGAGAAAGAGAGAGAGAGAGAGCTAGAAACGTCAATGAGAGAGAAACATCGACCACCCGCCTCTTGCACAACCCCTACCGGGGATGTGCCCGCAACCAATGTACATGCCCTTGACCAGAATCGAACCCGGGACCTCTCAGTCCACAGACCAACGCTCTACCACTGAGGCAAACTGGTTTTGGCAAGGTGTGTTTTTTAAATGTACTTGAATGTTGCTTTTCCTTTAAGTATTGGCATACTTAAACCAAAACTATTTCACATACTATTGTCATCCACTCATTATTGTAATTAATGCCCAGCTCCTTGTGACATTGGGCTTTGTAGTATAATGCCAATGGCTGTGATTTCTAGCTTCTAGTAAAAATAAGCCAAATGTAGCATGTTTAAGTACCTGAACTAACATCAATCCAGTTCATATAGTAAAGGACTTATTTTCTATTCACCATACTAGGAATATGTAATTATAATTTCTAGAAGCAGTTTTAGAGTGCAAAATCCATAGCACAAGAGCAAAATCAAAGACTTAAAATTATAGCTCATACAGAAATTAGTAGAAACTGTATTTAAAAATCCAATTTTTTTTTCTCTTTAGATATTACAAAAGCCCTTAGCGAATGACAAGTCTAATGCTGGCATCTAGTAAGGATGTCAACAGGCCATGTATGCTGTCCTCTTTAAGCTGCCAGCTTTTGTAGCCACAGGTGCAGTCGATCTGGCATATCTTCTTCTTTTATAAGGAAAAAAAAAAAGAAAAGAAAAAAAGAAAAGTTCTTTGCAAAAGGACTTACTTTTTTCTTTGTAATCATCAACCTGTTCCAAAAGAAAGACTTAATTTTGAGATCTCTTCTCTCTCTGCTTGTTGTCTTCATGGGATTTGATCTCTGCTATTCTGACCTGGCACCTTCCCTATATTGGTGTTCTAGCTGCAACCCATAGGCAAACATGTATTACTTGTATGGTAAGGCTTAAGTGACTTAAGTTAAGGGCGGCAGAAAACCTTACTTTACAAAAACTGGTTGCTGTGCTCCCAACCTGAAAAAAGTGTGTTTGGGGGAAGAAATTGAAAGAATACAGTTACAAACTGAGTAAAAAGTTAAAGGAAGATAATAGCTGATCCTATCTGCAGAAATGTATAGAAACTATAACTATATCCTTTGCTTAAATAATAAAAAAATTGTTATATTTAATCAAAAGAGGCCAACACAAAAAGGCACCTAAATGACTGAAAGCATGAATTAATACAAAAGTTAACTAATCGTTATCTCCACAAAGCACTTAATACTGAAGCCCTTCATCAGCTTTATTGGATTTTCCTGCAAAGATCATAATAGTTACACCTGAAGTTAGCTTTTGAAATTAATTTGGAGTGATCTATACTTGAGAAGTTGGCTTAGTAAGCAAGCATCATAATTTTTCCTTCTTTTTTTTTTTAACCTCCATTCTCTTTGCCCTCTCCCTTGTTTAGACTTCTCACCTTCCTCCTCCTCCTGCTCTTCCTCCTCCTTTTCCTCCTTTTTTCTATTCTGGATTTAAAACACACTACTTTATCATATCTTAGGTTCTCAAAATCCAAAACACTGTACACAATTCTATTGATGTAGTTCACTAATGTGACAAAAGCACCAATACAAGGATGCTGTTGAGAATGCAAAAAGAATTCCACTAAATAAATGCTTAAGTGTCTTTTGCTTTGTTTCGCTACTTTTCCAAGGCAAGATGCCTGGGCTCTTCTTTCACAAAAAGTTCATGGAAAGCACACTTGACCTTTACTGGCTGTCTTAAATATTAGGCTTTGTTTGTCAGCTGCTAGAGACCTCACCAAAGCAGTGAACTGAGAAAGAAAGAGAGTGAAACTGCAAATGCTGCCTTTATCCTATCACAATAGTGCTTTGTCTTTCTCAAATTTGGATTGAGTATCTGGTTTAGTGTCCAGATACCCTAGCCACGGACACCTGACTTTTTCAAGAACAAAATGGAGGGGGGGGGAATGCAAAGGTGTTTTAGAATCTAAGCATGGTCAGATGAGATTGTTACAATGACTTCCTGCCATAGAGATCTGGGGAAGCTAATAATTCTTCAACCAGAAAGCTTCAAACTTCCACTTGTAGAATGACTTGGTCTCCTTTTTAAATCCCATCCAAATTGCTCTTTTAACCTAAATACATACAGCAATCGAATTTTCTCCAAAAACTTATGAAAAGATGTATTGTGCAAGGAGCTTGAAAAAGTTTTTATTTGAGATTCATTGTGAAAAATAGGAATTGTTCTCATTTTTCTTTTTCATTTACAACCCCCACCCCAACTACTGAATTGGAACAATTGAAACAATAGCTACCTCCTGTTTATCATTATAGGAGCATCATCACAATCCTTGGGCAGTGGCATGAATTTTCTTGAGCTGTCTATCCTTGAGTGTGGCCCAACTACTCTACAGAAGGACTGAGATCTGAAAACCACTTCAAATAGCATTTCAGGGCTTCACTGATGCTTGATCTGTTTCTTTTTAGCAAATCCTGGAAATAGTGAGGCACAGCCATGTTTTTAAGGTGGGGTAAGAGGCGGGGGTAATATCTAAATTTCTCGTGTATCTCCAAAATCTAAATTAAAACATCAAGGAAGCAGTTACTTGGTTATTCTGATAAAGATAACAAGGCTGTGAGGATTGGATTTAGAAATGAACATTGCAGGGCTCTCTAGGTCGCATCCAATTTGGAATGTTACACTCCAACATAAAAATGGTTAGGACGAACTTAAATAGCTAGACTCCATAAAAGAAAAGAAAAAGAGTAGCATTGCACGTTATTATGAGCTGTAGAGCTGGGTACCATTATTATAGAATGCTGTACCATTTTGTTTCAATTAAGGAACACAAATAAATCACAATAAAAAAATCATTGAATAGGTTTGGAATCACTCTATATAGTCATAACAAAGCTACCACATTGTTTAAATTGTCCGTTGAGAACCATTTGGTAATGACTAACAGAGAATGGGGATTAAGGGCCCTGCTTCTCAATGACCTATAAACCACTTGGAGTCCTATTCTTTTCTGATGCACCCCAAACAATTAGCAGGATGGATAAAAACAGACAGAAGGATCCAGGGACATCCACAGAGACATGCAATCGATAGCCAAGGCCACGAAATCCATCCTTTGTTACTCTGGAGAACCAGTGTCAAGATTAAACATGGCAATTCTCCTGTCCTTGTGGCTCCAGTCTACCCCGTTTCTTACTTTGATATCTCTATTCTGCATTCTGGGTGGAGGGGGAGTCATTCCAAGCAGTAGCTATTTCAAAGGCCTTGAGGGCCCGAAGAATCCTTTGCGTTGGAAGTCTAGTCAGCCCTTGCCGGAACCCCTACCCCAACTGGAAGCCATCCAACTCGGGGCAGAACTAATCATACATATCCTGAGATTTCCATGACATCAATAGCATAGATGTTAGGACAAAGTATGGAACACTCATTTGTTTTATAGAATTTGTTTGCACTGCATGCCCATTCTGCCTGTATTAAACAGGCTGCATAGAACGGGTGAGCATATCCCCAGGAAATAGTTTCCTGATAACTTAGGAGACTTCAAGTCTTCAGGGTATTGCTCTAGCTTTCCTTAACAAAGAAGTGAGTGTTGGTGCTCCAAATAAAATTTATTTTTTGCTCTCCCATAACTGAGGTTGAGTACATTTTCAATATATATTTTCCTTTCTTTTTTTTAAAGTGTTAGTTCATTTTCTTCTCTCTATTGTAACTGTAGATCATTTTTTGTGAGAATCTTCTTGTTCACTTTTCTATTTACCTTCCAATGCTGAGGATTAAAAAATCCTCCAAATTTGTTTTACTACTGTGAGCATAAAAAGTAGCATGTTTGCATTTTGAACAGAGGAGAGATTAAGGCATTGGCAGCCTTGAAATAGCTCTTTCTCAACTTCCATTCCCATGAGGTTATCCACATCAAGTTGCTGTTACTACAGGGTCAGTGTGATGAAATGTATTTGTTGAGTCTCTCTGGTGCCAAAGTTTTTGCCAACAATCTGATCTACCTGATAGTGGTACTATTTCAGAAATGTCCGGAGGGTAGAGCAAACACGGTGTCTGTGGATCTTCACGCACAGCCCTGATAACTGAAATTACAGCAAGAAAGAACTGTGTGTTTTTTTCCTACAAGAATGAGAAAATAATCAGAGTTTGTAAAGTAGGATTTTAAAAATTTACTACTAACCCCTAATTTTAAAATTTAAAATTCCACTTTGGTTATGATATTATTGTCGCAACCCTTTAGCAGTCTCTCAAATCTATATGCCAGGAATAATTTTAAGGGAACTTTAATAAGAATTTAATATGCAAAAATATGTGACAGGGGGTTATTATGTTAAAAAAAAAAAAGGAGGGGGCTTTTAAAGCAGAATGTCAAGAAAAATATACCACATTGGAGAATAAAAAACAAATATAATAAAGTGACCAAAATGCAAATGTTAGAGTGTTAGGGAGGTAATCATACTTTACTATGCTAGGAAATTAATTTTTTTCTTTCCTTTCTATTACACAACTTAAAACTTCCCAATTCAAAGATTTGACTACAAATCTAAAATATACCCAAATTAAATCAGCATTTATTTACATTACTAGTCCCATAACCCTTACAGCCTTGCTCAGTTTTTATGCCAATTATTTTGGGTTAAAACCTGCCATCCCAGAAGTCCTGAATTGACATGATAGGTGGTGGAGGCAGGTTGAAAGCTGATGGTGACACTTCTTGATCTTCAAGATTAGAAGTGAGAGATTCCAAAACCGGTTTGGCTCAATGGATAGAGCATCGGCCTGGGGACTGAAAGGTCCCGGGTTTGATTCCAGCCAAGGGCACATACCTTGGTTGCGGGCACATCCCCAGTATGAGGTGTGCAAGAGGCAGCTGATCGATGGTTCTCTCTCATTGATGTTTCTAACTCTCTATCCCTCTCTCTTCCTCTCTGTAAGAAATCAATAAAATATATTTAGGGGAAAAAATTCAAGAAGTGAGAAAGAACTGGCAAATATTCATAGATCAGGTCACAAAGGGTGTGAGTGTGTACGTGTGTGTGTGTGTGTGTGTGTGTGTGTGTGTGTACATGTGTGATGTGTGTACACATGTACACAGGAGGAGGAGGTGGGAATAGGATGGGGGTGATAAGTAGACCAGGCCCTTAATATGTGGCTACCTCAGCTTGGCCAGCTAGGAACTTTGAATTCAACTGTAAAGTCTTAAAATAATTCACAGATGTCAAATCAAATGATCCCACTTTATAGTTTTTTTTTTTCCTGTCTCAAATATAAAAGCAGTCTTAAAATAAAAGTCTCAAAAGCACATAGGGTCTGGAAGGGGCAAAAGTTTTGCCCTCAATAATAATTGCTGCCTATGAGTCTGACTATTTGGGGTTACAAATTACACAGCTCAGAATTAAACCCAGCATCATATAACCCCGGGGTTGACCCACAGTGGTTTGTCCTGAGAGACTGTCACTTAACCTGCTGAAAGGGGAGGAAAGGCCAGTAGGTAAAAAGAAAGGATTGTTAAAGAAGATAATATAGAGAAACAGGTATAGAAAGAGAAAAAAAGCCATGAAGATTAGGAAATATAAAGTCTGCTTCCAGATAGTTCTGAAAATGGAAATAATAATAACAATGTTAAGAATGTCTGCAAAGTAGAGAGGAACCAATTCATCTATCGCACAAGCAAAGTTCTTCCTCCATTCAAGAGAAAATTCCCATTGAGTTCCTGTAGTTATCAGGCAACATGCCTTTGAAAAGGACCGCTGATGGTGTGAAAACAGGGACATGCAAACTCATTGCCTTTGAATGTTTCTTCAGTTGGTCGTTTTTATTTCTCATTCTCTCTGCTTAATAGTAATTCCTGGATGCTTACTAGGTATTGGTCTCAATTAGATCCAACTAAACTTGAAGAAGAAAAAATCAGGATAACTAGTAAAAGAAGATACAAATAATGAAATAATCCCGTTTCAAACAGTGCTACCAAAGAGTGATTAGAAGCTCTACCATTATGTATACTAGTACACATGTTCACATGAAAGCCCATTTTCAGGTTGTGATTTAAAAAAACAAATCTAACATTTCTCAATCTCCAAGAAGCCCTTCCATCAGGGACAGAACTTTCATACATTGATAGGCGGCTTTGCGCATCTAAGGTTAAGTCTACAATAGGGATGGAAAACATAGACATATGCAGAGACAGGCAGCAACAGCAATGAGCACAGCGGGAGGCATGACACACTCAAACACAACTCTGCCATGGGACACATTCATCCCCTTTACTTCTACACAGACATGTACACACTTTTTTTTGAAAATTCATAAACATATTCAAGAGGTAGTTTTGGTTTTCCTTTTTGAACTTCTGTTAAAGACATGGCTACAGGGAATTATTTCTTTGCCATGAGACACACAGTAGAGCAATGAGCTGTGTGGGCTGAGGTGAATCGGTGTGTACATGCTCTCCTAGCATCACCACAAAGGTGCATTTGAGGTTTCTATTGGTACAAACCCAGAGTAGAAGCACAAGAACAGGGAAGACTTGTAGTGATGCTCTTCCTCCAGCTTGTCTTCACTCTGTCGTGAACACCTGACAAACATCATCACAGCTCCAATCACACAGCTTTCATTATGATCATTCATCCAAAATATTTTTCTTCTAAAAGAGGGATTTGGGAATATATTGAAAAGAAGGTTGGAAATAGGCAGATAGAATACTCATTGGAACCTAAAACTTCCAATACAAACACACAAATAATTTATTAAATTTATTTTTTTCCAAATATATTTTTATTGATTTCAGAGAGGAAGGAAGGGGGAGAGAGATAGAAACATTGATCATGAGAGAAAGTCACTGATCAGCGGCCTTGCATATCCCACACTGAAGACTGAGCCCACAACCTGGGCCTATGTCCTGACCGTGACTTTCTGGTTCATAGGTCGATGCTCAACCATTGAGCCATGCCAGCTGGGGCTTGACTAAATATCTTAAAATGTACACTGTGGGCCAGGATCAGAGAGCAAAAGTACATAGGGTTGCCGAAACCGGTTTGGCTCAGTGGTAGAGCGTCCGTCTGCGGACTGAAAGGTCCCAGGTTCGATTCCAGTCAAGGGCATGTACATTGGTTGCGGGCACATCCCCGGTAGCGGATGTGCAAGAGGCAGCTGGTCCATGTTTCTCTCTCATCGACATTTCTAGCTCTCTATCTCTCTCCTTTCCTCTCTGTGGAAAATCAATAAAATATTTTTTTTTAAAAAAGTACCTAGGGTTAAAGAGCAGAAGGAACTTAAACCAGGTCATTGCCCCTGTTACTAGGGTCTTAAAATCAGATTAGAGCAAAGACTGACCACCAATTCTATGTAGTGTGGATTCTACATGAAGCCAGGTGCTGGAACCACGGTGTATCTTCTGAATGAGGGCTGGGGGAGTTCTCATACCCAGGAATAAAAGCAGACCTGCCACTGGAACTAGGACCCACCATTCATAATAAGAGGACTGAGTTTTTGTCACTCCTATGGCAGGAGAGTCTAGAATCCAGTTTAGAGCCACATACCACATAAGGCTAAGTTAGAAACAGAATTAAAGCTGTCAAACTGGAAAACGTTCCCACAGATAAACTCTAAAATGAGAATTATAAAGCAAATGAGGAACTCTAGCGTCATAAAAAGATCAACAGACCCATCAAACAAAAATTCACATGTAAAAATAGATATCAAAGAACAATTTTTATTCATAAAATAAATAGGATGTTTTCCAAAAACAAATGAAAGACAGAATATCATCCATTAAAAGAAAACCAAAGCAGGAGGTTATGAAAACAAGGACAATTATATATATGAGAGAGAAAAAATAGAAGTGTCATTAGTTGCATCAAACATTGCTGTACTGCTGAAACCAGTTTGGCTCAGTGGATAGAGCGTCAGCCTGCAGACTGAGGGGTCCTAGGTTCCATTCCTGTCAAGGGCATGTACATTGGTTGAGGGCACATCCCCAGTGGCGGGTGTGCAAGAGGCAGCTGGTCTATGTTTCTCTCTCATCGATGGTTCTAGCTCTCTGTCCCTCTCTCTTCCTCTCTGTAAAAAAAAAAAAAAAAAAAAAAAAAAAAAAAAAAAAAAAAAAAAAAAAAATCAATAAAATATACATTTAAAAAAAACATTGCTGTACTGAGATAAAGGCAGAATTTTTAAGATGTCAGACAAAATAGAGAAGATATCATTAAAATACATTACAGCATGGTGAGCTATTGGAAAACATGGGGAGTAGACGTGGGAAAAGCTACGGCCGGCAGACCTGCAATCAGCCATATCCCCTCAAACCAAAGTGGCCACTTTTCCTGAGATGTGCAGGTCTCTCCAGGCATCCACAGCTCAAGAAAAGGCAAACACCCCATCCCGGTGGAATACAGCTTGCCCACCCTCAGGAACCCTGCTTGCCACACCCTGAATCTTGACCCCTGCAGAAGATAGAGCAGCAGAAGCCAAGCCTATGGGTTTGAACAGTCTCGGGGATAGTCAATGGTGGGCTTGGGGGTGACCCATCTGTCCCACTGTCCCAAGGAACCTGACTGGTGCTTTCCCCTCATGGAAGAACTGAAACTCCCAGTTTCCAGCAGATCCCACTGGACTGCATGCGGCAACTCCTGCCCAGCCAAGCACAGGGAATAGTCAGGGACACTATCAGAGATGGGAAAGCGCACCCACCGATGTCTCTGAAATCTGAACTGTACCACCAAAACCTTTTCACAAACAGCCTTTTCGGTTATTAAGACTGACAGCTGGCTGTAAGGTGAAGATGGGCAAATGCAGAGCCCAGGGAACCTGGGGAAGTTTGCTGACCCATCCCTGGACCGCATGCTGCTAATAAATCAGCCTTAGAGTGTAACCCGGAGCCTCCTGTGTGCAGCCAAGGCTTGTGGAGATAGTCACAAACTGTGGATCACTTGAAGCTTCTAACAGGTCTCTGAGAGCCAAACATGGCCAGCTTCTGACAGTGGCTGGCACCAAAGTACCCTAGAGGGCCCAGAATTGGCAGATAAAACAAAACAGTCAGCCTCAGTCAACAGAACAAAACCCAAAGGAAACTTCAAGGAGGCACTAAACTCTGCTGAGCCCAACACCACTTCATTTTTTTTTTTTTGCATTTTCTTCTTTATTTCTTTATTTTTATTTTTGGCTCTCTTTTTTCATATCTCCAATTTTTCTCTTTCCTTCTCTTACTCTATTTTTTCTTTTTTCTCATGCTTTCTCCTCTATAATTGTTCTCTTATATTTTATCTTTCTTCTTCCTTCTCTTTTTCCTTTTCATATTTTTTCCTCCTCCTTTCTTTTCTAATACCCCCCCATGCCTGCACCCCACTCCCCCCCCCCCCCAAAAAAAAAGCCTAAGATGTTCTCTTCTGGAAAGCCACAGAAGAAACGAAATAAATCTTCGGTCAGAACATCTCCATGGCTTCTGGGAGGGCACTTGTTCTTCCCAGAGTAGATCCTGACTCCAGGCTAAGGAGTAATCAGTTGCAACTGAAGTGGGCAGGCCTCAGCAGAAACTCAGATCTCCAGCTGGTTAGCAAGGGTAGGGGAAGCCCTCACCCAGCAAGGGACCTGGCCTGGCCAGAAGAGGCCAGAGCAGCATGTGGTTTCCTAGAGGCTAGGTGCCCCTCTTGATCTCCAGAGAGGAGTAATGCAAGAGGTGCTTTAAGGAAAATAAAGGACTAAATGATGGTCTCGAGGAGAGTGCCACAGCCTTGTTCTCTGCCTGGCTCCACCCAGGCTCCTTTTCTAAAGAACGTCGTCTTGTTAGCCAGTTCTCAGGCATGTGGTTGTCAACTCAATAGGACGTGATGCAGCAAGAGGCTGGGGATAGTAACAATTAAAAAAGCTTTGTGCCGTGTGTGTGTGTGTGTGTGTGTGTGTGTGTGTGTGTGCTGCTCCTCATTTCACTTTCCTCCCAGCCTTGTTCCTTCTTGCATGTGGTCCCTTCTGAAAGGCAGAGGTTGTACCTTCCTCACCATACAATCCTTGAGTGAGTAGTAGAATATATAGGGAGATCGGGCTTTGCATTGATGTTTGAATAAACAGCAATAAAGTGAATTTGTTCTAAGCAAATGTCCCCGAATGTACCAGGGCCAAGGCCATCTAGATAAGAAAAGTCCTATGATAAGAAAATGGGATTGATATTTTTTCTTTCTAACCAATAGAAAATAAGTTTCTGTGGGCAAGCATAGCCAAGGAAAATGACCAATGAGTACATAAAACGATGCTCAACTCTCTAGTCATCAGGCAAATACAAATCAGTATCACAATGGGATATTACCTTGTACATGTCCAAATGACCACTGTAAAAAAGATACAAGATAAACAAGCCTTGACAAATATGTGGAGGAAAGGAAACTCATGATAACTGTTGGTGGGAATAAACATTTGTGCAGCCACTGTGGAAAACAGTATGGTGATTTCTCAAAATATTAAAAATAAAACTAACATATGATCCAGGAATTTCTTTTCAGGATATATATCTGAAGGAAACAAAATCCCTATCTCGAAAAGATATCTTACCCTGTGCTCATTGTAGCATTATTCGCAGTAGCCAAGACATGTATACAACCTAAGTGTCTTTTGATAGATTAATGGGTAAAAACAATGTAGTGTGTTTATATACAATGGGATATTATTCAATCATCAAAAAAACCCAAAACACAACAAACCAGAAATCTTAACATATATAACAATGTGAATGAATCCAGAGGACATTATGCTAAGTGAAATAAACCAGTACAGTAAGACAAGTAGGACATAATAGTCAAAATCATAGAATAGTCAAAGTCATAGAAACAGAGAGTAGAGTGGTTGTTTTCCTCAATACTAGTGGGAATGAAGGGTTGTTTTTCAACTGTTATAACATTTCACTTGAACAATCTGAATAAGTTCTAGAGATCTGCCATACGATATGCTACCTATAGTTAACAATACTGCATTTTACGTGTAAAATTTTGATTAAGAGGGTAGATCTCATTTTAAGTATTCTTACCACCATTTTTTTTAAAAAGGCATGTAGTTGGAAAATGTACCTGTCATCACTCTCTGCATATAATGCATGTCATTATATACTACAATATGCAGGGTTGTAGAAAAATATGCATTTCTAAGATTTAAATCTTGTGATAGCTTCAAATTAATCACTCACTGAAAAGCTGATAAGTTATAAGAGGCCATATTTCTGTGTTCAGTATCTGGTGGACTCATTTTGTTTTGTACTAATACTTTATATTTATTTATAAATTGATAATCCACTGCCTCAAAAGATCATGTCATATTTTATTATGGAGACAATGTGGTTTCATTAATTTATTCAACATATATCAATTGAATGATCATTATGATTCATGCCCTGGGCACTTGTACAGGTGCTTGAGATTTGGTTATGCACATGGGCTCTGGGAGGTGTCTGCCTTGGAGTTGTGTCATAGAAACACAATATTTGGAAACCTACACATTGTTCATTGAAGGTGTATAAAACACACTGGACCCTGGAATTACATGTGAAGAATACAGTATAAAATCAGAGATCCAGGCCAGGAGGGATCTATAAAATGAATGTAGCAGAAATTTGAGTTATATAAAAATGAGAGAAGAGTGTCTACAAGGGCAGTGGTGTTAAGTGAAGATAAATATTCAACTTCTATGAAAAGAGAAAGCAACAAAATTAGAAACTCTGTAGGAGAATAGTTATGCTCAAAGTAGAGGTAAGAAATCCCTGATGGCAATGAAATTATGGGCTAAAATTGAGGTAAAAATGGCAGACCTGTAGATCTCAGATTGCTTTTCTCTTTCTTCCCCACACATAAAATATGCATCAATCAGGGCAGCCACGTTCTGTTTTAGAGGCAGCCTCCTCTGAACCTTGGCAGGCAGTAGGGAACTGAAGTGCAGTTACACTCAGTGATCAGGAAACAGCATCCTTCTGGTATGGAGTGGTTTAGCCGGTTAGGTTGACCACAGGCCACTGGCTTCAATGGTACCATTCTGTAAGCAAAGACTTTTTTTAAAGAAAATAAATGAGTCATTAGAACAAGAGAGTCAGTACGCACATGGGCTCTGGAGAAAGGCAGCCTGCTGTGTTCAATCCCTGGCCACACCACTGTGCAGCTTAAAGAAAGCTCTCAACTTACCTGGGTCCTGATTTTCTCATTTGTAAAGTAAGTCAATGCCACCACCTTCTTTTATAACTGTATTGAGGAATATATAACATTATGTACATAAAGAACTTTGTGAAATGCTTTGCATATGACAAATGCTCTTTAGCTATAAGCTACCAACATCTATAATTAGTCATAACATTTTATAAGAATGGGTGTTTTTCTGCCAAAGACTGTAGGTATATAGTATCCCACACACTCATGGAAATGTAGTCCAGTAGAAGAAACAATGCTTTAGCCCTTTTGTGGGTATAATTTAACTCTGCTTTTCAGGTTGCTTCCTGAGAAGTCTAGCAGGCAGGCATTCATTATCTCAGGGATTTTTCCAGTGTTCTAGGCCTAGCCCAAACTTTCTAGACTGAGACACCTGAATTTGTAAACACCCTGGCGATGTATTCACTTCTCTTGGGCAGAGTAACCATAAACAAGCTGATAAGACTGATAAGATATATGCCAGAATGTCACAGATAAAGGTGTTCTTGTAATCTCTATGACTTGGCACATGTATTATTTACATTACTGTAAAAACATAACAATGTGAAGAGAATGCTAGCGCACTAATTTAAAATGCCAATGACTCTACCAGCATTTCCATGCTCAAAGTCTACAGGCTGGTGCAGTTACTCTATAGGCTGAGTTTCACAGAAAGGAAGGAGTGTATAAGGAACTACATAAGGAGAGTAATTTGAATGGAATGTCTGAAAGGTTCAAGCTAATCTATTGCACCACAGGACTTGTCAAAGGCTCATCAATCTTGAACTCCATTGGTTAGGGTATTCTGCATCTATCCCCACACAGCAGGGTGATCCTGCCAATGGGTCTGGAATCTTTGTTTGTTAATTTGTTGATGAGAGCCATTCTGACAGGTGTGAGATGGTACCCATTGTCATTTTGATTTGCATCTCTCTTCATTAATTCTTTACTTGACACGTATTAACATGACTAAAGAAAAAATATCTTTATCTTGAGAGGGGTGATGAGAGAACTGATCAGTGAAGAAAAAAATGAGTTACTAGAAAATATAGTAATATAGTTTTTTGAGGAAATTCATCTCCCTACTCATTTCTCCAATAGGCATTGACTATATTTTCTAGTAACTCATTTTTTTTTTTACTGATCAATTCTCTTATCACCCCCTCAAGATGAACATATTTTCTCTTTAGTCATGTTAATATGAGTCAGGTAAAAAAATTAATGAAGAGAGATGCAAATCAAAATGACAATGTGGTACCATCTCACACCTGTCAGAATGGCTATCATCAACAAATTAATAAACAAGTGCTGGCGAGGATGTGGAGAAAAATGAACCCTCCTACACTGCTGGTGGGAATGCAGACTGGTGCAGCCACTATAGAGTACAGTATGGAATTTCCTTAAAAAACTACAAATGGAACTCCCATTTGACCCAGTAATCCCACTTCTAGGACTATATCCCAAGAAAGTAGAAACACCAATCAGAAATGATATATGCACCCCTATGTTCATAGCAGCACAATTCACCATAGCTAAGATTTTGAAACAGCCTAAATGCCCATCAGCAGATAAGTGGATTAGAAAACTATGGTACATCTACACAATGGAATACTATGCTGCTATAAAAAAGAAGAAAGCCCTACTCTTTGCAGCAGCATGGATGGAACTGGAGTGCATTATGCTAAGTGAAAATAAGCAGGCAATGAAAGAGAAATACCACTTGATCTCACTCATTTATGGAAAATAAAGAACATTATAACCTGATGAACAAAAAGATAGATACAGAAGTAGTAAAGCATGAAACAGACTGTCAAATTACAATGGGAAGGCTGGGAAGTGTTGGGGATCGAGGGAAAGAGACCAACTGAAGGACTTGTATGCATGTATATAAGTGCAGCCAATGGAGACAAGAGACTGGGGGAGGGGTAGGATGAGGGCATGTGATAGGGGGTAGAGGAGGCTGGGGGAAGGTCAATGGGGAGAAAAATGAGATATGTGTATTACTATATGTAATACTTTAAACAATAAAATAAAAAGCAAATTACATAAAAAAGAATTAATGAGGATGAGGACAAGGCAATATCTCTTTCTTTAAGATAGCGACATACACTTTAAAACATTCTATGTTGTCCTTTCTGGTGGCAGTTCAAATCCAGGTATTTTCAAGTTATTGCAGAAACGTTGTTGATACCTACAGGGCAGTTTTGGACTAGAAGTGGGAAAGAAATCTTTGCCCCTCCCTAAGCCCTTTCTCACCTACAAGTGCAGCAATAATCCCAAAGAGGATCTGACACGGAGAAGAGCAGATAATGTTTCTCACACCAGCAAATATCATTCAGAAGTATGTGGGGTTTTCTTTTTTAGATAAAAACAATTAATTTAGGATTGAGTTAGCCCTGTGCTGGCAAACTGCATTTTATCAAGCTAGCAAATGAATTAATCATGCAAGCATGGAGGAGTGCATCAAAGATATCTGTACATGCCAGTCGAGGTTCTGCTCATCCCAGAGAAAATGAGGTTCTTGTCAGAGGATGTGCAAAGTCATCACAAATACACTTCGTATTTGTGTGTCTAGCTTAACTGCCCATGGCTAAATGGAAGATAATAGAAATGAGGTTTTGTTGACATAAAGGGCAAAACTTTGTCCTGGGAACTTTTGTCCTCCAACTAATTCCCAGCAAAGTGAACTTTGGAAAGCAAGTGACTATGTGGAGTTTTAACAGAAAGAGCAAAGATAACCAATTTAGAAGTTACAAAAATTTCACAATACTGTAGAGGTTAGTGATTTCCTCTTTGTAGTATCAAAAGTGATGAGGTATAAATTGCTCAACTGAGGAAACAGAAGCACATTTCATGTTGCCAGCATCTTTCCTTTTGAAAGTGGCCACAATTCATTATCCAAGTAAATCCAGTCAAATATTCCATTGTTCAATTACTACAGAGCCGAGAAAACGACCCTGCTAAAAATGAGGGTCTTCTGGAAAACCCCATTTCTCAGCACTGAACTGTACTGTTGTTTTTTGCAAAATGATGGCCTAAATCTACTAAAATAACACCGACTGTCAATGAAGTTGTGGCTATAAAATCGTGCAGCTTCTCTGTTCTTAGTGGTGAACATAAACTTTGTGAGACACCCAGTAAGGGAGATGTTACCAGGTAGTTCTTTAGAGTTGCCCCCAGGTGTAACCCGGGGCTGCCTGTCCTCATTTTCCCCTGACACACTTGATCACTTTCCTTCCCATTCCTTTTCTTTGCTCTCTCAAGGGTCTGCTTCCAAATTGCTTGAAACTGCTTGAGGCATTTCACACTTTCTCTTTCTTCTTAGTAAATTGTTCCAAAGCTTCTTTCCCCCAGTGCTTCTCTCTGGTAACTGTTGCCCATTTTCCTCTTCCATCAATAACCACAAATACTTCTGCCTTCCAAGTAGGCCAAACCAATCATCTACTAATCACTGGGGAACAAAAGATTTGTTAAAAGACAAACTGAGTCATATTAAAGAGTTTATTTGAGCAAAAAATTGATTTAAATCAGGCTGCACAAAAGTAGAAGCTGTTCAGAGCACTCCTCTGACAAGAGCTAGGGGAGAGGCTTTTATGCAGAAGAGACTGGAGAAAAGCAGGGACTTGTCTGATTGGTTATAACTTAAGCAGTTTCCTTATTTTAGGAGAGCCTAGTTAGTTGTTTGTGATCCATTGCTCTTTCGTTTTGATTCTTTCATCTTGAGGCATTTCAAGATTAGGTTTTGGTTTTCTTGACTAGGCTACTAAGGCATTAGAACTACCTCATTCTAATGGCCTCCTTGTTTAATTAACTTAACAATTTGCCTTTTTTTTTTTGTTCCTCCTCTCACACATAAGAGCTTGACCAAAATTGGGGTCTTAGTGCCACCCTCAGTCACCATCAGAGTTAAGCTGTTCTTGTGTCATTGTGAAACCAATCGGTTATGATGTCCCATCTGTGGAAGAACTGCTTCTTTGATTCATCTTTCTCATCTTGCTTCTGTTTCTTCAAGGAAAGTGAGATCATCTGGTGCACTGCTGATGGCTGTGAACATGTGTTTAAGACACTTGAGAGAAGACAGCACACCCGGGAGATGACAATAATGACTATCTGGAGGATAATAACAAGAGACTGAAGCAGCACCCCCATGAACCATGCCAGTTTTTTGCTGAAGGGGCATCAGCCTGTTTTAGGCAAGTGGATTGTTTGCTAATGTCTTAGATTTGCTACAGTACCGACATGTTAATCCAGATATCAGGAGGTACTTGCTATGGCACAGACCCCTTCTTGTTCAGCCAGTCAGTAATCTAAAATAATTATATCACCTAAAACCACCTTAGCAAGACAGCCTAGGGACTCGTTGTGCAGCAATAGCCTTAGCGGTTCATTCAGTGACAGTTGCCAGGGTAAGGGGCATTGCATTCCCGCGCATTCACAGAGAGGGAAAATAAGTAGCAAAAAGCCAAAAGGAATAAAGGTTTTATATTAGAGCTCAAGATTTTGATCTGTGATCTTGGGCATGTTATCCATCTCAAAGGGTCATCTGCTTCCAGAAAGGAATGCTCCCAGTCAATTTTTGTTTTAGATCTGCAACTGGTGTGCAGTTCCAAGAGTCTGAAAGAGCCATTTTTAATTGAGAGAGATGGACCAAAGGTTCAAGGCTGCTATTTGGTCCTTTTCAATGAGGTACAAGGGCAGTCTTTGATCTTAGAGACTCCACTTAAGAAGGGTGGATGAAAATTGGAACTATGAGTTTGGAGAGCCATAACCAGATACTTAAGAAAACTAGAATTCTGGATCCAGTTGAATTTAAAAGTAGATAACAAAACCTCAGAGACAGTAAACAGAACTAGAATTCAATACCCACAAGGCTGTATTATACTTTTCCATTGAAATAAAATGTTTCTTTCTCTAGTTACTTTTATTTTGATCAAAGTTAATGAAAGAAAGACTATTTGGTTTGCAAATAAATATAGTTTTATTAAATTTGGCTTGATTATATAAGTGCAGCAAGATTGGCAATTGATTATATAGGCTCTTTTTAAGTTAGTTTTGCTAGAAATTTTCGTAAGGAATCACAGATTGGACATTTAAAAGACTTCTCAAGGTTAGGAAGTCAAACCAAAGATTCACCATCAGACTTCACCTGGAATATCTCTAGATTTGGCTGCATCCGTTTTTGTTGTTGTTGTTTTCCTTAATGTTTCTGAGTCTGCCAAAAAGTACCTCTACTACCCATCTGGTAGGTCTTGGAACACTGAAAATAAGGATACTCTATGAGTTTCCAAATTCTAAGAGGACCAGGTAGGAAGAAAAAGTAAATGTTTAAATTCTGTTTACAAAGTTATATTTTACCAAATTGCTGTCAGTCATATATAGCTTTTTTTTAAAAAAGTTTTCTTAAATTTTTAAAACCAAAACATTAAAGAACCAGCAATGTTTCAAACAAAAAGTCATTAAAAACTATAATTATAATAATCAGTTTATTCAATCTCATGTTGTTAATTCTTTATTTTTTAATTTATTTTATTGCTGAGAGTATTACAGATGTCCCCATTCCTCCCTTTGCCATCCATCATGTTATCAATTGTTGATCCACTAGAATCCATTTTTTCCCGATTAGAATTCTGACAATTCTTATCTAGTTCAGTGGTATCTTAGTTATCAAAAACCTGTGTTCTAGAGTATTTGTCAGAGTCCTTTCAATGAATCTCTTAAGACAAAGCACTTTGCAAGCATCAAAGTAAAATAATAACTATCTTAAATAACAAAGTTAAAAATTGTCATGTTTAAAGATCTGATGAAAGTTCATTTGGTAAGAAAAATTAGTTATTTCTGTGGCATACAACAATTTAAGGGTATTGACAAGTTTCTATGAACTTCAATTTCTGAAATACCTATATGAGTGACTATATCTATATCTATAAATCTAAGGTTTATTATCATTTCTTACTTGGTAAGACATCCTATGTAATTTAAAATGCTAAATAAACCTAATTAGTTTAAAATCTCATTTATAAGGTAAAAGACACATTCTTTGAGATTTTTCTAGGATCATTCTGGGAAATCTCAAAGTTAGTATGAGATAAAAAGACTCCATTTAGAATTTGATGTTGGGCATTTGTCAAATGTCAAAGGGTTTGAAGCCCAGTACAAGAAAATTCATGCACTGGAAGGGGGTCCCTTAACCCGGCCTACCCCTTCTCACAGTCGGGAGCCCTCAGGGGCAAGAAGTGACCCAGTGATTGGGGGAAGGTAACATCCCCATCACACCTCTACTGCTGCCACTGCTGGCAGCACAAGCCTTGGCCAGCCCTGGGTGTCTGGGCAGCTGACATCTGAGGCTTGCCTGTGCCTAGTGCTGGCCTGGGCAATTGGGGGGCTGAGAGGACTGAGCACCACCATCTTATAGTTGTGGGTGCTGCTATCTTTGAGGGAGTGGCAGTTAATTAGCATATTCTTTCCTTATTGGCTCTGGGTGCTGCCATGTTTGTGAGGGCATGATCCTCAATTAGCATATTCCCTATTTATTAGATAGGATACTCTGTAGTCCCCCTAACTGGTTTGGCTCAGTGGATAGAGCTTAGGCCTGTGGTCTGAAGGGTCCCAGGTTTGATTCTGATGAAGGGTATGTACCTTGGTTGCAAGCACATCCCCAGTAGAAGGTGTGCAAGAGGCAGCTGATAGATGTTTTTCTCTCATCAATGCTTCTAACTCTCTATCCTTCTCCATTCCTCTCTGTAAAAAAAAAAATCAATAAAATATATTTAAAAATAATAATATAAATAATAATACTCTGTTATCTATTTAACCAAAGGGATCATAGAAGATTATAAAGATAAGTACAGAAGATTATATAGTTGTGAACAAAACTGAGCTTTCTTAAAGACTGAAATGATTCCGTTCTCCCAACTAACCAAAGACCTGAGAAAAACAACATGATGCACAGGAAATTATTTTGGTAAGAGGCAGAATCTTTGCTTTCCAACAGATTACCCAAAAGGTAAAGAAAAACCTTTCACAATCTCTTATCAAAAGCAGACCATTAGGCCAAGAAAACTTTGTCCTTTGAACAGAGAGAAAACCAAATTATAATTTTGTCCCAGTGTACTTTTGAAATTAAAGTTCAGTGGTAAAAATCCTTAAATAAATTCATTCTGATCTTAGCCAGCTTGACCATGCATACAATTCCTTTCCCAGGATTTCTTTTTCACAAACCTTCTACAACTTTTTAGTATCCATTCAGATTTTGTCCTAAAGTTTTCTCTTTCTCAACCTAGACAACCAGTTATTCTGCTTTAGGAAAATTTTACTTGTTTTTTCTTCCCTTAACAAAAACATGTTTGTCATACCTTTCCTTATTTAGAAATTATATCAATATGTACAGTTATTTCCTTAACCCATATTATTTTAAGTAGTTTAAATTACATATATTTATTAGAATCCTAACCCCCAGAAACCTTAATTTCTAGTGAAAACTGAGAACTAAGCAATCATAGACTATATGTCTCACTATTGTTCTATGGGTTAGCAAATTTATAAGTAAATTTCATAATTTCTAGAAGTATATTCTTCCTCAGAGTAAATTTTTCAATATGGCACAAGACATGTTTACTAATAGATCCAAGTATATTTAATAATTTTGTAATACGAAGCCAAACATAGATAAACCTACATTCATTCATTAATGTTTTAGTATTTTTTATTTGGAAGTGATCTTGATATTCAATAACTATTCATAATTCCACATATGAGTGAAATCATGTGGTAGTTTTCTTTCTCTGACTGGCTTATTTCACTTAGCAAAATGTTCTCCAGGTCCATCCATGCTGTTTCAAAGAGGAACATTGTCTTCTTTTTCTATGGCCGGGTAGTATTCCACTGTGTAAATATACCATAGCTGTTTTATTCACTCATCTACTGAAGGACAGTTAGGCTGCTTCCAAAATGTAGTTATTGTAAATAACACTGCAATGAACACAGGAGTGCATATATTCTGTTGGATTAGTATTTTGGGTTTTTTCAAATAAATTCTCAGAGGTGGAATCACTTAGCTATAAGGCAGTTCCATTTTTAATTTTTTAAGGTATCGCCATACTGCTTTCCACAGTGGCTGCACCAATTTGCATTCCCACCAACAGTTCATGAGGGTTCCCCTTTCTCCACATCTTCACCAAGACTGGTTTGTTGATTTATTGATGATAGCCATTCTTACAGATGTAAGGTGACATTTCATGGTGCTTTTGGTTTGCATTTCTCTGGTGATTAGTGACATTGAGCATATTTTCATATGTCTATTGGCCATATGTATGCCCTGTATGAAGAAGTGTCCATTCAAGTCCTTTGCCCATTTTTTAAATTGGATTATTTGTTCTTTTGATGTTGCATTTTACCAGTATTTTATAAATTTTGGATATTAACTCCTTATCAGAGATATATCAGTGGTGAATAAGTCCTCCCATACAGTGGGTTGTCTCTTGACCAAATTGAGCTAACAAGCAAAACAGAGACAGACATAAATAGCAAGTTGACAGTTCTTGGTGGGGAGGGTTCTGGGAGGTGGTAAAACTGAGCAAAAAAGAGAAAAAAAAACTCATGGATACCAACAATAGTAATTTTGGGGAGAAGGTGGAGGAGGATATAGGGGAGATAAATGATGATGGGGAAAAAGAAAATAAATAAACAAAAAAAACCCCACATAATTTAACTTAGTTTAGTATTACTTTAGTATTTTTAGTTACAAAAATAATTTTAGAAACTCTTTAAGGTGACATTACATAAAACAGAATTGTTATTGAAAAACTTATAATCTTTTACTATAATTACATCTATTTAATTTACTTGTTCTTAGTTATTTTTAGTTAGCTTATGAACATGTATTTCACTATCCATTAGACAGCTAATCACTATCTTGTTATTTTTCTTGCTGACAAATTCTACAACAGATATAGCATGAGCTTATTTGACTTTAGTAAACCCAAGTAAAATAAAATTTGCACATCTGCATTGTCCTTAATTTTAATAACTGTGAAGATATGCCTGCTTTAAATAAACCAACAAAATTTTAATTAGCTTTTATTTACTGAAGATTATTTGAGATCAGATGAACTTAAAAATATTTGGGTTAGTTTCTATATTTTTGAGAAAACATTTAGTTTATATAAGCATATATTTTCCTTTAAACCAATTAAATAGAGCTCTTTTACAACTTGAGTTCAGCAATACTATCCGGAGGTAGAAAAGTAGCATGTTAGACATATATACACATATATAAACATACAGACAGATACAAAGAGAGGTCTTCTAGCTTTTGTTTTAAAATTTTAGTCAAGACAGATATCATAGTACAAACTTCATGAGATTATAAAAGAACAATTGGATCCAAATTGGGTCTCTGGCAGATGAATTAAGTTAAACTGCTCAGATGGCTTAAATTTTTTACAAATAATTATGGAGAAGAGTTTTAATACTTTTAATTCCCCTGTTTTCCAAATAGCTTTTTTTTCCTACTGATGAGAATTATCTCCCTCAAGTTTGCATTTCAAAGAGGTCACTCTGGGTCCTTAGAGAAGAACAGGTGAAAGAACATTTACATCCCAAAGGCACAGAAAAAAGATGGGTCCTTTGGTCACATGGCAACTTCTGCCTCAATAGGATAGTTCCTGGACTGACAGGAAGGGGACTAGATGGAGAGATGGATGTCTGGATCACCAAAAAGAAAAAGAAGACTCTGACATCAGCCAAGATTGTAGACAGGTATCCCTTTTTTTGCATTTTATTATTTGGGGATATCTCCTCTATCTCTGCCATTCACATAATTGTTGATTTAAAATTATGGAAAGATGGGAAGCTGACAGTGCTACTGATGAGTTAGGGATTACAGAATGACCTCAAATGATGGCAGCAATTTCCATTCAGAGGTTTTATAATTACCGCATGGAGTGATCCGGAAAATGAGAGACAATTGCAAAAGTGTGATGGTTTAACTGTTGTTCAAGCTGTTGCAGGTTTTCCGTAAAAGACTTCAATTGTCACCCTAAGGGGTAAACACAGTTCCAGTCAGACAGCCATCTTCTGACATGCTACATAAACTGTTTACTTCCCTTTTTTTTCCTTTGTGTGTCAAAGCTCACAAAGTCCAGAGACTCAAGAAAGAATGCTTAAAATAAATGTAAATATATTTACATATGTGGGTCTTTAAGGAAAAGCAACTAATACCCCTTTAGCTGCTACTATACTCATAAACTCTTCTACCTTGCTTAATTTAATTCCAGTGTTTAATTAGTTCAAAATACCCTTATCTTGGGTGCTAAAAGGTCATTGCATGGTTATATTGTAGAAGGGAAAGAATCCCTAGTTTGAAAATTCTAAATTTTGTTTGTTTGTTTGCTTGTTTGTTTGTTTTTGATGGAGTGCATAACTATAAAAATGATAAAATTTAAACAGGTTTTAGGGTTTTCCACCAAGTATTTGGGTTCAGGCAAACCCCAATGAAATGAAAAAATTCAGTGATAAAATGTTGTATTTTATCTGATTATCAAGAGTAAAAAATGCCAGCATCTAGTAAGATTAATGGGCCACCTTGATAATCAATCAGGAGGGGAACAAATAGACAGTTTAGTAGCAATTAAAAGAGGAAGACTCCAAAGAATAAAGGAAACTCAGAGGGGAATAAATTAATAGGTAAGAAATATTATCGCATCGTTCTGTAATAATAATATTAGGCCTCCCACATTTAGTAACAAATTATAGTCCAGTGCATTGTTTATTGAACCACTTTCAGTTAGAAACTGACTCTAAACTATAGGAAGTTGCCTCAGTAGATGATACCTAAGTTCCACTTTGTGAGTAGCAATCCTACTGAATATGTGCTGGAGAAACCAAATATTGAGTGTTGGGTTCAAGACTGAGTCCCAAATCTTAAGAAATATGGTGACAAATAAGTGTTAATCCCCTAGAAAGTAGCTAGGATAGTGAGGAGGTTGGAAAAAAATCTAGGAAACTAGAGCTATTTCCATGTGAAGGGAGCTGCAGAAGGAATATGACAGCTCTCCACAGATGGGAGAAAGCAACCATGAACAAGAGAGGGAAGTTTGCCTCTGAGCTGTTCCTGATGACAGAACTAGAAACAGTAGGTCTCCACTGCAGGGATCCAGTTTCCAACCCCACCTTAGGATTTATTTTCTAATATCTAGAATGTTGAACATCAGAGCATACTGTCTCTTTAAGGAATGAGAAAAAACACTAAACAATAGATGGTAGATAGTCAAAGATGCTGTAAAAGTGATTCTGGAATTGGGTGAAAGATCCAATTGTTCACAAATTGTTCTCCACAGAACCCCTCACTTCAGAGCTACTGAATACTGGAAGGCACAGGTCAAATAGACAACTGCTTCCTCAGAGCGTTGACTCCTTCATATATGGTTTCTATGCTTCTATGCAAGGCATACTTGAGCAGGGATCCCATGGCAAAGTGAAGCATTTGAAGATGAGTGGTTTCAAAATTGAGCTTTCACAGATGCTTAGGAAACCAAGAAAGGCTGCTCTGAGCCCATTGCTTCATCAGAGGCACTAACTCAATCTCTTTCACACAGTGGGCTTCCGAGTGAGTTTCATTTGTATGAACTTTTACACCGCTAAAATGTTTAGACCACAGAACTACTTCATTTCCCAAATCTGGCTTAGTTATTAGCTTTATCTGATTTTGTGTTACGTGACCAACTCTAATCTCATCATGTCTTAACTAAGGTTTGTTTTAAATATAATTTTCTATTTCTGAGATTGAAGCAAATACTTTGGGGTAAACTGCCAGTTCAAAAACTACATAATTAGCCGAAACCGGTTTGGCTCAGTGGATAGAGCATCAGCTTGTGGACTGAAAGGTCCCAGGTTCGATTCCAGTTAAGGGCATATATCTTGGTTGCGGGCACATCCTCAGTAGGGGGTGTGCAAGAGGCAGCTGATCGATGATTCTCTCTCATCGATGTTTCTAACTATCACTCTTTCTCTCTGTAAAAAATCAATAAAATATATATTTTTAAAAACTACATAATTAAAGTCTAGGCCCATAAGCTGAAATTTACCATAGATCACAGCGTATGTCTTGGGAATATATTATGATAATAATAGAAGTAAAGCAAAATCTCTTATTTACGTAGTGTTTTTAAAATTTACAAAGAATCTTAATTTGCATTATGTCTGATTCTCCGAACAATCATGTGAAGAAAACAGGACAGATAAGTTAATTTCGTTGCTCAAGTTAATAAACTGAGGCATAAAATATTATATATTTTGTAAAATTTCACATAAATAATAATTTATAAATATCTGCCCCCAAACTAAGTTTTTGGACCCTTGGGATAGTAAATTTTCTATAACCAGATAACCTTAGCTTGTCAATCTTATAATAACAGCTGAAAAACTCTAGAACTTTTTTCACATACCTCTTTTTCCAGCTTTTGAAAGTCAGATATTTTTAAACCTTTCTGAAATCTGGATTTTCACAAGGATGTATTACAACATTTAAGAGATCTGGTGTTCTGGTGGACTTTTGCTCTTAGAATTTCAGCTTTTGGCCTTGAAGTCAAGTCCTGTTTTTTATTCCTAACAATGTTCTATTAACCACGATGCTGTCACTAAAACAAAGCAAAGCAAAACTTTGCAGAGCTTTTAAAAGAAGAACAGAAACATTGTGTAAAGTGAAACTGCCATTGACACCTTGGGAATATTTGAAATCTATCATTCTAAGTGGGTCAGAGAAAAACAAGGGGTTTTTATTTGTGGGCCTGGTATATTGTCCAGGGCTCACCCTTAGTGAAACTTAAACCAAATAACCAGTGACCACTGGTCATCACGGAGTAATTCTTTACAAATGGGCGATGATCGGTGCCAATCTGTTGTGAAAAAGATAGTATAACAAAAGCAAACTTAGAACTCTTCTATTTTTAGATTGCTAGGCCATGACATCTTCTTCATGAAATCAGAGGAGTTAAAGGGAAATATTGTAAAAAGATCAGATAGATGTCTGTCAAGTCAGGTGATGTGAGAGAATTTAACTCATTCCTTCCCATTACAAAAGAAATTGTTTCCCAAAGAATATTTATAATGAGGGGAAAGTAAAATCATTATCAACATAAGACGTTCCTCAGTGTTGTAGGCTGGCAAAGAGTGACTTCCTAATAAGGGAAAATTTCAAGAATTTCTACTAGACATTTTTACAGATGGGATTAAGTTTTGAGAGGATAGCAGGGCTGATATGAAACACCTCCTCAGTAAACAATGTGTCTTCTTCAGAGCCAGCAGAGGAGATGGTGGACCCCAGGAACATTTCCTAGCTTAAGGGCCAGAGTCTAGTATTGAGATCACGTACAGGTGAGTATATGGAGAAATATATGTGCATGTAGCTAGTAGTTCTAATGGTAGTTGAAGATTTTTACTTGGATTTTTAGGTGTTGGTTTGTGTTTATTCTTTTGCTGATAATCAATGGATTTATGAAGTAGCCAAATACAGGTTCTTCTAGGACAAGAGAATGTTTTTTGATCCCTTTGTATTATTTGTTTTATTTTTTATAATCTTTTTACATGAGAATTCTGTTGTTTATCCTTTTAAATGATTTTTTTCTCGAATTATTGTTCTTTTCCTCAGAGATTCGTTTTGCAACTTGGTCCTCCCTCCATATAACTGTTTACATTTTACACTTCCATGAATACCCGGAGGGGCTCCCAGATAGACTCAACTGGTAAGGTCCAAACCTCCCAGAAAAGTGGCTCTCCAAATCTCTCTGGCTCTTTTCTAAGGCATGCCCTCCACTATAACAAGGTAAATCTTGGCCTCTCTTTTTCCTCATCCCCTACCAAGTAAATTTTGTTAAAGCCTTCATCATCATAAGATTAAAAATGTGTGTGTGTGCTGAAACTGGTTTGGCTCAGTGGATAGAGCATTGGCCTGTGGTCTGAAAGGTCCCTGGTTCGATTTTGGTCAAGGGCATGTACTTTGATTGCAGCACATCCCCAGTAAGGGGTGTGCAAGAGGCAGCTGATTAATGTTTCTCTCTAATAGATGTTTCTAATTCTCTATCCCTCTCTCTTCCTCTCTGTAAAAAATCAATAAAATATATGTTTTTAAAGAGTGTGTGGGTGTGTGTGTGTACAATTTTCTAGCTCTGTCCAATAAGAAGTCTTGGGTAATTCTCAATAGTAAAGAGCATGCCTAGAATTCATATCTTGGTTTTTAAATACCATTTTCCACTAAATGGTCTCCTTGAAGACATGGTTGATTCAGGACTAAAGCAAGGGAAATACAAGATAAGGCTGGAATTTCTTACTGTGCCAGAAATCTCATTATAAAATTGGGAGATGAATGCAACTTGAACATTTAAATAAATTATAGTAGAAATACATTACAACCCACTGAATAGAATAAAGTATGAGCCCATAGAAATAAAAAATAATTAATAAATAAAAATGGGTTAAAATAGGATATTTAGATCATTCCAAAGTATCTTCCCATGAAACATTTTAATTACAAACAACAAAAAGTGCAAACTTTACAGTGGAGAAACCTAATAGACACCACCTTAAGTGAAAAAAATGAAGATTTTATAAAATGTGGAGCTCATGTACTGGTTTTTATCCAGTATAAAAAATGTGACCACTTCTCATTGCTAAGAGAAAGCCATGGAAGAAAGGAACAGAGATAGAGACAGACTGAGAGTAGTCAGAAAGATGGACATAGTCATTTAATTAAATTGATTCACCTAAGCATCAGGAACCAACATGTTAAAGAAAAGACTTGTTAGGCCTTTTTAATGACTAGTGACCACATAACCACCTTACAGGCTTGGTCAACCACCCCACTTCACCTCCCTTCCCCAAACACATATATTACCTCCTTTACACATAATAAGTATGAACAAATAAAGGTCTTTCTTCTGTTACATTATCACATGGAGATAGAAAGAAAAGATGGGGTAAGAAAGAAAAATCCAATAAGGCCTATAATAACATTAGGTATATGAAAATGTGTCTTCCATCAGTTAGCCCTTATTTGCTGGTCATTGTACATATTCCTGCAAACCGATGTGAAGGCCCAATATTTTACAGTTAGCATCACAACTCCTGGTCAATGTCTGGTGTTAACTAGGTTTAAGCCACAGAGTCTAGGCTAGTGTACAAGTGAAAAAGAGATACATAAAAAAGAGGAAAAGTTGATCATCCACAATGAAGCATAACAATTATAATTGTAATTCTTATTATTACGTTTCAAAATATATTTAATGCAATTCAGCGTCCTTAAATAATTTAAGTGTAATATAGTCCCAATAAAGATAATACTTCCTAAAATAATAAATACTACTTATCTCAAATCAGCCCAAGATCCAACATTACATGAATTGGCAAAAAGCACATACTCTTACTAAAATTTGAAATACCAAAAGTATGACCTTTATTAATACTTTGCTTTTTTAAAAAATATATATTTTATTGATATTTTACAGTGAGGAAGGGGGAGAACTAGAGAGCTAGAAACGTCGATGAGAGAGAAACATTGACCAGTCGCCTCTTGCACACCCCCTACTGGGGATGTGTCCGCAACCAATGTACATGCCCTTGACCTGAATCGAACCCGGGACCTTTCAGTCCACAGACCGACACTCTACCACTGAGCCAAACCGGTTTCGGCAATACTTTGCTTTTTTAACTGTGTAAAAGTTTTAGTAAATTTAGTAAATTATGAAAAGCAAGAATAAGATAAAAGATAAAAGAATAGAATAAGTAAAAACATAAATATTTGCATGTAATTATTTTACTAATACACAGATCCAATTATCCTAAAACTCTATAAGAACTAATGAGTGTTTATTATAGCTTCTCATAACAAATAAACATGTGAAAATTAATAGCTGTCTTATATACTAGCAACAATAATGTATTTATATATATGAATGTGTGTTTGTGTATCTTTATGTAACAGTATATCTAAAACCCTCTTGGCAACTGTAAAGAAAAAGCAAGGATAGGAAATTTTCAAGAAATATGCATCACCCATGGCACATTTACAGAAATTTAATGAGGAAAAAAAGTATGTTTAAAGAACTAAAAAAACATACCACACTCCTTGAAATGAAGGTTTAGTATTGTAAATATGTCAATTCTTCCCAAGTTACTTGGTAAATTTAAAGAAATTGAAGTGGAAAATCCCAAAAAGATGTTTGAGGGCAGGGTGGGTCTTGACAAAGAGATCTGAAGTTGAACTGGAAAAATAAATATGCTAAAGTAGCCAAGAAATTCTTTTAAAAAGAGCAGAATTGATGGTTGGTAGAATGGATACCATTTGCTCTATGAGCTATAATAAAACATATTATAGCACCGCAATTATTATAACCCTATAATATGGGATCTAAAAGCAATCAGTGGAAGAGAACTGAAAGTATAAAACCTGAACTCCCAAGTGACTGAGACTAACAGGCAGCCGTCAGGCAGAAGCAGAGTGGAGGTGGAACTTAGGGTGCCTTAGGACTTTTGCTGACCTGCCCCCAGACCCAGTGGGGATAAAAGCTGGCCTTGGTGCACAGCTTGGTTCTGCTCATGCATACCCAAACCCAGCAGAGGCAGCCAAAAACTATGGATTGCGCATAGCTCAAAACAGATTGCCAAGGACTGGGCACGACTGTGTCTGATATTGACCTGCATCAGAGCTCCTTGCTAATGGACTAGAACCAACACAGAGAATGACCAGTTTCAGACAAGATTAGAACAGGATTCAATAAACTTCAAAAACATCATATCCAGAGGGAGATCTCAGCAGGCACTAAACATTGCCAAGGTGAATTCCTCTTAATGTGGTCAGCACCTGCACAACAGCTCACACACCATAATCATAGTTAACCAGCTTGAGGGTTGGTCACACACACACAAATGGGTCAATAGCAATCAAGACTCAATTACAACATAACCCACACAAGAGACATTCCTGGAGCACTCAGCTCTGGTGCTAAAGGAGACTATGCCATTGGGTCCCACAAGACACCTACTACTTAAGGCCATCCCACAAAGACTAGGAATAATAGAAGATCTATCCTATCTAATAAAAGAGTAATATGCAGATTAATCATCACTCCAACACACAAGATGCCTTTCCCCATGTGGTCAAAGATCTTACCCCCATGTAGACACAAGATGGCCACCACAAGGTGGCCATCAGGGGAGGGCAATTGGGAGGGACCAGGCCTGCAAGGGAGAGCAGTTGTAGGTGATCAGGCAAGCAGGAAAGGGAAGTGTAGAGGGACCAAGCCTGCAAGGGAGGGCAATTGGAGGTGATCAACCCTGTAGGGGAGGGCAGATAGGGATGACTAGGCCAGCAGTGAAGGGAAGTGGGGGGCAAACAGGCTGGCAGGAGCACAGTTATACATTAATCAGGCTGGCATGGGAATGGTTAGGGGTTATCAGGCTGGCAGGAAGAAGCAGTTAGGAGCAATCAGGAAGGCAGGCAGGTGAGCAGTTGGGAGCCAGCAGCCCTGGATTGTGAGAGGGATGCCCCAGATTGGAGAGGCTGGGCTGAGGGACAGTCCCTCCCCCCATGTATAAATTTTGTGCACTGGGCCTCTAGTCTAATACATAAGAACAAACACAAGGAGACAATCTAAATGGGAAGACAAAGAAACAGACAAAACAGAAGCAATCTCCAGAAAAACGGATATAATTAATTTATCAAATAAAGAATTCAAAGTAATGGCTTTTAAGGATGTTTAAGGAACTTAGTGAGAACTATAATAGCATGGAAAGGGTCGTACAGTATGAACCATGAAAAAGTTGGAAAAGAATACCACATATGATATAAAAAATACACTGAAGGAATAATAAGTAAGTTGGATGAAGCAGAGAATCAAATCAGCAATTTTGAAGACAAGTTAGAAAAAAAAACGCCAGTTAGAGCAGCAAAAAGAAAAAATGAATTAAAAAGAATAAAGATAGTTTATGGACCTTTGGGGTAATATAAAGAGAGCCACCCTCCACATCATAGGGGTAGCAGAAGGAGAAGAGAAAGAGCAAAGATTTGAGAACATATTTGAAGAAATAATGACCACAAACTCACCTGCCCTGCAAAAAGAACAAGATACACAAGTCCAGGAAACTCAGAGAGTCCCAAACAAGATAAACCCAAAGAGGCCCACACCAAGACACATAATTATAATAGCAAAGTTAAGACAAAGAATCTTAAAAGCATCAATTGAAAAGCAAAGAGTTACCTACAAGGGAGTTTACATTAGACTGTCAGCTGATTTCTTAACAGAAACTTTTCAGACCAGAAGGGATTGACATAAAATATTCAGAGATTGAAAAGCAAGGGCCTGCAACAAAGACTACTTTACACAGTAAGGCCATCATTTAATATTGAAGGACAAATAAAGAGGTTCCCACATATCCTACCACCTTTGAGATAGTCTATTGGTCAGAAGCAAATCATAGGGGACAAAATTATATAAGATGTGAACCCCAGGAGGTGGGGATCAGGAGGACAATTTTAGAGTCTGTCAGCCATACCTAGTACATTCTAGGAGATATTATTATATAAACAGTACCTAACTAAATTCCAAACACATTAATAAGTTTCTGCTAAAATAATTAATTAATTTCAAATATTTCCTTTAAATACTGTTCACAAAACTAAACAAATGATTTAAAAGTCAAATATAAAATCATTTAAAAACTAATAAATGTATAATAAAATGTTTATATTAGTTTGGGTTTGGGAAGGTCATCAAAAATTAACACCAAAATTAGATGCATGATAAAAACAAAAGAGGAATCAATTTAAATAAAAACTTAAATGGCTATAAATGCCATAAACAACATTGCAAACTGTGTAAAAAGAGTTAATATTTTAAAATATAAAGGACTCCTACAGTTCTATGAGAAGTAAACATACCAATGGAGAACTTAACACAAGCCATGTAAATATAAATCACAAAAGAAAAAATATAAGTAGCTAATAAAGTGGATTCATGTTTAAATTCACTAGTGTCAAGTAAGGGCAAATTAAATAAAGATATTTTTGTTTGTTTGTTTGTTTGTTTTTACTTTATAATCACAGATTGAAAAGACCAAAAATATATAATTTTGACTGGAGAATGAAGAAAGAGTCACTTGTATCTTCTCCCATAGAGAAGCCATTGCAATTGCCTTTCTGGGGGGTAATTTCATCAATCACCAAATAGTCAGTTATTAGGCTCCGTGTCAGGTCATCTCTTAGAGGTTAACTTGTCTGTACCCAGAAATTACACTTCCAGGAGTTTATCTTCAGGTAAAACTTAAAACTGGCTATAAAACATGTTAATCTCAGTTTGGTTTGATAGCTAAATGTTGGAAATAACAAAAAGTATGTGCTATAATCAGTGATGTAGCAGCAATATGTTTAATTAGTTGGAAATATGTTTGAAATATATTCATTGAAACACTTGGAACACAAAACAGTATTTACAATGTTTACATTTTTTTCTATATGTATACAAAGGCACCATAATGTTGAAAATTATTTCTTAAACAAAAGATTCCTGGTGATTTTTTCCCCCAACATTTTGCTTTCTCTATATTTTCTAAATTTTCTGGGAACATGCATTACTTATAATTTTTTAAAAATCATATATTTAATGTTAATAATTGTGTTTCTATTTTCCTAGTAGACCCATAAGTCTATATCTCCTTTCTGACTTCTAGATTTACTTATGTGTTTGGTCAACACCAGTTTAGTAAATCTTCCAAGTGGGTCACAAGTGACACAAGCAGGCTTATTAAAATTAGACTTAGAATCTATGTGTTTAACTGATAAAATTTTGGGACATGTTTCTCCTGTGATGAGATTCAAATATAACTTTCCCACATGGCCATGAATTGATTAACCAATTAGAAATTTTTAAAATCCACTATCTATAGCAAATAAGAAGAGCGATTAGAAATGTTGATTAACGTATGTCTTCTTTTCAGAAATAATCTTTATTCCAACATATCCTTTTTAGCACTATTGTGGAGAATTTCTGAAGTGCAATCCCACAGTTGCATGGTTATTCGACAGTCTTTGGTGCTATGCCGATGTCCAACTTTTATTGCATTGTCAGACAATAACAGCTACACTGTCTGAGAACATTCTGAACCTACTCTCCAAGCCTTTAGAGAGCTTTCTATGCTGCAGACACCATTTATATAGGGCTTTCTTTTGCAAGTCTAGGTTTGCTTAATTTTCAAACCACAAGGAAAGAGGGATTTTTAGTAATAATGCAATATAAATGGCATGACTTGTGTTCTCTATTTCAATACGGTAGGAACTAGACATGGGTCAGGCTAGCCCCATCTTTGGATCGCTCAAATATCTTGAACTGCTCTTCAAATGTGTTGGGTTTGGCACAACCTGCAAGACCCTGGGCCAGGCTCTGTTTCCTCTTTGATTTTTAAGCCCCTGTGTATTTCAAGGAAAACTTAATCCATATGTTTCTGATTCATTTACACTTAACTCATCAAAATGTTGTCTTGAAGGAGCTATTTGATATCCAACAAATCTTTGGAGCCCTTTTCTAGAAGACTTTGAAAAATCTTTATTTTGATCCCCATAGATCAGAAAGTTGGAGTTACTCTTTTAGTGTGTGCATGCACATGTGTGTTTCAATAAGCAAAATCAGTCACCCTCCGGCATAAGTTCAATCTAAAACTAACAAATAAGATGTTAGCTTGGAATTTTAATGTGGTCTAATGCTCTATCTACTAATTAGAGCCTCTTGTGACAGGGAGGGGAGGGATTCTCACTCTGACCTAAACTAGGCCCAAGCTGTGTAAATGTTCACCATCTGTTCTCAGTATAGGACCTAAAGGTGGTTGACGGTCATTGCTCTGTTCTTGGATACCAATCTACAGCGAACTATTTAGAATTATGTTACTGTTAGTGTGGCTTCTTTTACTTTATTTTTTAAAATATTTTAATTAAAATATGAAATATATTTATTGAGGTTTACAAACAATTCCAGGAGGATATAACATTGGGCTAGATTTTTTTTTGTGGGAACTTTTTAATTGTTTTTTTTATGTTTATTGTTAAGAGTATTACATATTTCCTTTTTTCCTCCACTGACTCCTTCTATCCCACCCTCGGCCCCCACCCCTGACTTTCAAAACCCTATTGTTTGTGTCCATCTAGGCTATGCATGTATTCATACAAGTTCTTTGGTGAATGTCTTCCACCCACCCACCCACTCCTGCCTTCCAACCTCTGATGTCTTAGGTTAAATTTTATGTCCTAACCTTAGAGAAAAATAAAATTAAAGGGGGAGAGTATGATAGTTACCTTGCCAATATCTTGGATTAAGGCTGTTTAACTACCTTAATTTAGACCCATAATTTGACCAGACTGTTGGTTTTAATTTTTCTTTCACTAAACATTTTACTATTCATAGAAATAGTTCATTTTTCCCTTTTTTCCAAAAACATACACTATGACATATTGAAATCTTTGAAAGGATAGCTAATCTCAAAAAGGAAAAAGGACTATGTTACTATCTCCTAAGTAACAAGCACTTTATACGGTTATTAATTCTATATTCAACATGATATTAATAAGGACCCATTAAATCCCAGTGTGCTCGGCACTTATAATAGGGCAGAAAAAGAGATGAAAGAAAGGCCTCACTATGCCAGGGGCTATTGAGATGGAAGGAGTTGTAGATAACCACAGTGTAAAGAAAAGTGACAAAGGGTGATGTCTTCTGGTATTAATAGTAGCTTCCACTTATTGGATGCTAACCATATGTCAACTACTGTACTGAGAACTTTGCAAGTATCATCTCATTGAATCCTTACTGCTTGTCCCATTTTGAAGATCAGAAGCTGAACACATTGGCCTTTGGGAACAGGCTGAGGGAGCCCAGAGACTGGTCTCTCATCCACTGTTAATATATGTGACTCATGTCACTTATTGAGTTGAATCCATTAAGCCACCACAGTATAGTCCATTTTTACTCATCATACTTATATTTTCTTTTCAACTTCACCATCATCTGTGATTGTATGCTAATCTTCAATAACAAAGAAGTTCAGATCTAACGGTTAAAAAAACTTAAAAGTCATGTAGCTGGTGGGTGGCAGAGCCAAAGTTTTAACTCTCATCTGTCTGGCTGTAAAGCTGGGGAAAAAAAATTCACTACACTTTGTCCTGCATCTGTACTCAAATTGCCTTCAAATGTGTTAATTTTGCCCTTGAAAGACATGAATTCAAGCCAAGATGGGTTGGTAAACACACTCTCCCTTTTGCTAGCATGTTTCACAATTCATAAAATAAGAGATGAGTTGTTGCGAAGATTTTCATCTCTTGTTTTCATTTAACTCATTTGTCAAGACTTTATCATGGACTCACCTAACCTGTCAAAGGACCAGTTCTTTCTATGGCTGTTAGTCATGTGTCTGGTGGTCCTGGTCACCCGTGTTTGGACTGGAGGTGCCTTTTTTTCAGTTCGTTTAATTTTACATTCCTATTACCTGATCGCAGAAATTTCCAGAGCCTCTTGGAAAATACACCAGCGGTAAGTCTTAAGACTTTATGGGTTTTTTATTTGTTTGTTTGTTTTTAATAGCACAGACATAACTCTGCCTTTTTATTATGGGGTAAGTAAAGGGAAGTCTGTTGGGGGAAATGGTAAGCTAAGGTACCTGAGCAAGGGTGATGAAAACTCTAGGGAAGAACCCACGATTCCATCCTAACCAATCTTGAGTAATACTGGAATGCCTTGACATATTTTTGGCACAGCCTAGGGAGTCTTCTCCCTACCTTGACATGCTTGTGTGCAAACATTGCACAAGTATAATAATCACAGAAAGTTCTGTGTAATGAGGAAAATTGTCTGTAAATATCTGACAGCTGATTTAGGCTCCATTTGAAGTGGTATGAAAATCAACATTTTCCATGAGTTTAGCTTTGTGTCAGAGTCTCCTAAGTAAAAGGTATTTCTAAGTTAGAAGCAGGACTCTTTTGGAAGTTCTGTTAACCACTTCATGGCCCAGAGATTGATGAAAAGCTGGTTAGTATCATGACATTCCAGTGCTTACCACCAATGCAGCCTTTTACTATAGCACTCCATTATTTCTTTCCCTTTTTACTCAGGACCACAGAGTCACTAAAAAACAAGACAAAACAAACAACAACAACAACAAAAAACACACAAAATAGAGACTTCTCAATAAAGCAGATTTGATTATAGAAATAAGTCAAATGCAACCTTTTTCTTTTATCCACTGACACTACTCAGGCCTTCTAGCTCTGCTGTATGAGCAACAAGGATCTGTCTTTAAATAGCAACAATTAGCATTAATTGATGCACATCTTCAATTTCTTTTCTCTTTTGAGTTTATGACAGTAAACCCTTTCTGTAAAGGTTTTAAAAGAAGGCTAGAGAAAATTGTGCCTTTTCTCGCTCCATTCCTCCCCCGCCATTTTTCATATAGTCATCCGTCCCACCTTCTTTCTTGTCTTCATGAAAGACCTACTTTTTCCATGCAACGTAATCCTCCTTCCATGTGCTCATCATTCTAAAGCCTAAAGCTCTTGGTGTACATTGCTTAAATCTTTCACTCTTTACCAATGACACTGTGAATCTCCCTCTTGCTGAATCCAATTCATTCCTAGCCTTGGTTGCCATCCTTATGGCACATCATCCTTCTGACCACTCCTTTAACGAAAGTCTCATTCTGTGACTTACTCTCCTAATTTTCACCTCATCATTCTAGATACTCTTTTCTAATATTCTCTGTGGATTTGGGTTCCCTTCTCAAGAGATCTCAGGCATTTGTGCACTTCAGAATTATCTGGGTACTTGAAAAACATGAAGATTCCCCATATCTTCCTCACACTCTTACTGGAGAGATCTGGACCTAAGTATTAGATATACAATCAGATGTATATTTGGAAAAAGTAAATATACCTACACAAATTTAGAGGCTTGCCCAGGACTATGTTTTTTAAGCAAACACATGAGTTGATTATGATGTTAATGATTCTGGTCTACTATGCTCTTGGGAGAAACCTATCTACCCACTTATGTCTCTTCAATCTTTATTTCCAACTTAAATCTCTCTTTCTCTGTACTATATTCTCCTCTCTTTTTTATGACTTATAGGTTCATCTTCCTATGTGATATCTTTAAATGGCTAATTTTAACATTGATGATTGAAGATGGCTGCAAAGATCCTGAAAATCATAGATATGATCTTCAAAATCACAATTGTCAACTCTAGCAGATTATCTGTTACTTAGCTAGTGACCAATAAATATCCCCGAGGGAAGGAGTACAGATGATCAGGTAAACAAATATTTTGGTGGACTAATGAGGTCAGTGTGACAGGGTTTATAATTCAGAATTGTTCTAAACAGGTACAACGTAATTAGAAACAAAGGCCATCTGCCAGCAGGGCCACTGTTAACCCCTGTAGCTGAATCACTCCACTTTCTCTAACAACCACTTAGTCTTTGGTCAATTCAGGTCTTCACTCTCCAGTGTTTTTTTAAAGTAGTATGAGTTTACATATACATAAAAAGCTTTATAAATGCATTTAAATATGAGTATGGCATAATAGACTGATGTTTTCTGACAGAGATTGGGCTCAGCTCTGTGGCACAGAAACTTAATGAGAGTAGGTTGACAAAATAAGTACTATTTTCTTTTCATAAGAAGTCTGGGATTGGCCATCAAAAGCTAGTACTGTAGCTCTGTATACTATCAGGATTTCCAGCTCATCTGTTGTTCTAACTCATCCTTAACATGCAATGATCATCCTTGTGCTCATTGCCCCATGTTTGCATGATAACTACTCTATGCCAAGCCTCAAAAACTTTCCCAGGACCCGTATCAAAGTATCACAGTTTAGCTTACACAGCCAAATTTCAGTTCTTGAACATCTCTCATGTCAAGTAATTCGGTTCTTGACCAAGAGGCTAACAGAAAAAATGTCTCAGTTGTTGGACAACCCTTTAATGCTGATACATCAACATGACAAAAAGCATCTCTCAGGCCACAAACAAAGGAGGGAATGCAAATCAGTTTATTACTAAACCTGGTGTTGTTAACATCTCACAAAATTGTGCTATGACTATTTTTGTGATTTTTTTTTGCTTTTATTCCTGTCAAAATGGATGCTTAGCATAATTTTAAGACAAAGAGGCTATAAAGAGTACTAATGCAAAAACAATGATTATAGGTACTTGAAAAGGTAGAAAAACTGTTGTTTATTTGGACAAAAAGCAGTTGGCTAGTGACAGTACTTCAGAGGCAATGATACATGAAAAGTGAAGATGCTGAAAAAGTGACTTCCTCAAAGAAAGTCACTTAGAACAAGTGCTGAAAGTGATTTGTTTTAAGTCTAGTAAGGAGTGGTTCAATAAAGTTAAGGAAAAAAAGTGTTTACAGATTAATCAATAAATTAGACATGTACATATATGAAAGGTTAAAACAAGGAATTATGTGGGGGTCTGGAAAAAATTAATCCAATTTACATTATTTCTAATAGGAAAAAGAATGATTTGGTTTTCAACCAAATTGCTTCTTGAACAGCCTTCAGAAATGAATTAAGTTTGAGAACTGAAGTTCCACTGTATCTCATTGGTCAATCCTGTGTTACATTGGCACTCTACTATAGACTCTGAGAAGTTATCATTTATCTGAGTACACCCCCTACCCAAATAAAATTGAGTTTCTTTCACTTAAAAATGAGATAATAAATATTGAGTAAGCAACGAAGAGAATCTACAACAGATCTATCCCTTTATTTATTATGTGGATAGAATGACAAAACAGAAATGACCCCTACCTTCAAGAGGCTTCTACCTCCTGAGGAAAAACTAAACACATTGATGAATTCAGAATAACATGCTGAAATAAATTTCCCAGAGAAAATATATAGTCCTATGAGTATGTATCAATCTCATCTTGAATGAACCATTGAGAAATGTTTCTATGAAAGAGCAAATAAATTGAAATCTAAAAGACTAGTAAATTTTAAACATATGTGGGATATATATATATATATATATATATATATATATATATGAAAAACTTTCCAGGAAAATGAAGGAGTATCTGGAAAATTCTTATATGGAAGAATCTAAGACATTTCATTATTTTTATATGTGGCTACAGATCAGCAAAGTCATAGATATTGGTATGAAGAGGTGGTAGATAAGTATGGCAGTAAAGGGAAAAACTCTAGGAATTTTAAATAGGAGGCTATCCCTAGCTAGTTTGGATCAATGGATAGAGTGTTAGCCCAGATACTGAAGGATCCCAGTTTTGATTCCGATCAAGGGCATGTATCTCAGTTGCAGGTTCGATTCCCAGCCCTGGTTGGGTGTGTGCAGAAGGCAACCAATTGATGTGTCTTTCTCACATTGATGTTTCTCTGTGTCTCTCCCCATCCTTCCCACTCTCTAAAAATCCATGGAAAAATATCCTTGGTTGAGGATTTAAAAGAAGGAGAAATAGGAGGATAAGATGATCATATTTGCACTGCTATAGATCATTATGTCTGCATTGTGAAGGGTCAATAGGATGGACAGCAGTTATAGGGGTCCACATAATAGGAAATGGTGGCTGGGAATAGGGTGCTGGCAGTGAAGACAGAGAAAACTTATGTAGAATTTTATATGATACCAGGAGGCAAATAAATAGAACTTGTTGCCAATTGATAAAAGAAAACTTCAAAAGAAAAAAGTATCATAGAAGATATTAGATCTGTGAAAGTGATTTCTTTAAAAAAAATCTATAAAACAAGACAGCTCTTGGAGCTTAAAAATATGATGACAGACATGAAAACATTTAGAGAAAGTATAGCGGATAAAAATTGAGAAAACTTTTGAGGAAGTAAAACAAAAAGATAGACATAGAGAATGAGAAAGTAAGAAAAAGTAGATGCTGTGATGGATAATTTTGTGTGTCAAGTAGGCCACGGAGTGTCCAGACATTTGCTCAAATATCATTTGGCTGTGACTTTGAGGATGTTTCTGGATGAAATTAATATTTGAATCCATAACTGAGTAAAATAGATCATTCTCTGAAAGGTGGGTGCACCTCAATTAACCAATTAAAGACCTGAATAGATTTTTAAAAGCTGAAAAAATTTAAAAATAGTAGTAGCAAACATCAGAGGGGGAAAAATCTATCAGTACAGGGACTTTGTTATATTCAATAAAGTTAACTGCCAGTATTATTGATATCAGATGAAGTGGGAATTCTCTTCCCCACTGGGTGCTACTAAGTGTGGCATTCTTAAAAAAAATAAAAATAAAAATAAAAAAGCTGAGTCAAGAATGAACCACTCTGTATGAACCACACCTTGAGCTGAGACATTGAGTTTTCTTGACTTCAAATTTGAACTGAAACTTTACTTCTTCTTGGGTATTAAGCCTGCAAGCTTTTGACTAGAACACATACAATCTGCTTTCCTGGTTCTCAGGTCTTTGGACTCAGACTCTCAGCTCTCCTAATATCCTGCTTGCCAATTGCAAATCTTGGGACTTCTCAGTGTCCATACCACTTAAGCTAGTTCCTAAGTGTGTGTGTCCGTGTGTGTGTGTGTGTGTGTGTGTGTGTGTGTGTGTGTCCTATTGTCCTATTTGTTCTTTTTCTCTGGAGAACACTGATTAATACAGAGGCCACAGATATATCATCTGAATTACCAAAAAAAGATAATATAGAAAAATACAGAAAAAATTTGTCAAAGAAATAATATAAGAAAATTTCCCAGAAAATGAATATGAGTTTCTAAATTTGGAGAACCTGAATATGCCCAAAAAGTGCTTAAAAGCAGATCACACAAAGACCTTTTGGAAAAGTTCAAAACACCAGAAACTAAGAAAAGTACTTAAACCAGAGACGGGGGAAAGGAAAATTATGAAAACAGGGACCAGAATAATGCCAGACTTGTCAGCAGTCAGTACAAACTAGAAGGCATTGGATTCATGCCTTACAAATTCTGAAGGAATAGCTGGTGCTTTATAGTACAACTTGACATTTAAAGTGGACTCAGAAATTGATTTGAGGAATTTTAAATAAATAAATTGAAACAATTATATCTTTTTTGGAATAGGGAACATGGAAATCATAGATGTTCTCAGCAAGAGCTGTTTCACTGGTGCTGGGATAAAGCCAGATTAGAATGAATTGTGGGAGAAGAGGAAATATAACCCACAATTATATATAACTAATTAGTATAGGAAAAGTCTGATCATGTTTCATACCAATAGAAATAATCCAGTTGAGAAGGACAGTTGGATATACGGGACAGAGTAGAAGATATTGATAGATTTAGGTAGAGTAGGTGACCTTGCATAAGACAAGGATTGTCCCATCTAACAGAGAAGAAAATAAATGGAATCTAGAGCAGACTTTGGTGGGTTTTAATATATATATATATATATATATATATATATATATATATATATATATTCCATAGAGGAAGTGAAAGGGGGAGAGATAGAGAAACATCAATGATGGGAGAGAATCATGTCTCCTGCATGCCCTGACCAGGAATCAAACTGTGACTTCCTGGTTCATAGGTCAACATTCAATCACTGAGATACAGTGGCTGGGCTGACCTTGGTGGATTTTAATTTGGGCAACATATTAAAAGAGTTCAGTCTAATTAAGAAAAGTTTAAAATACCCAGATATAAAGGAAGGAGGAAGGGGCGTGAGTAGCCATGGATTCATAAAGCAGATGAGCCTCTCTTCTGAAATTGGCCTATTACCATAAATCTTTAATTTCTCACACAGACTTTTTGGGACAAGGTTTTAAGCCAGAGCCTCTTCTAAATAATAGAGAAAAGAAGTATCTTAAAAAGGGAGCCTTTTGTTGTTTGGGTTCATTAGAGGGAATTTTAACATATGCTGTAAACTGTGAATGATGTTGAACTTCTTCATGAAAAGGACGATGGCTTTATCGCTGTGTCTTGAGCACTTAATATTCTGAAACATGACAACTGCTCAATAAATTTATCTTCAATAAATAAAAATAAATGATTAAATAAACAGTTTATTGCTGTCTCTTTCTTGGCAAAGTCCAGTATCTTTCTTACTTAGGATAACTGAAAATTTGTCCATGTATTGCTAAAAGTAATAGGTAAATGGAGGGTTAGAGATAAATACTCTTAAGAATTTAATATAGAGATTTCAGCATGCAAAGTTTGTAAAGAGAGTTTCTTGTTCACACTAAACACATGTCGGACCACTAATCATGATGCTGAATGTCCCAGAGTCACAACTGCCTATGTTTAATCTAGTTCATTTAGTTTCCAGTTAAATGGGGGTAAACATATTTATTAGAATGGCTAAAGATTTGCCAAGCTAAGTCAATTCTGGGTTTTTAGGCAATGAAAAAGACTAATGGTGCAAATGTTTAAATAAATAAGTTATTTTTAATCCCTTTTATTTTTATTCAGAATGCATTACTGATTATTCTTTTGATTTGCTTCCATGTTACAATTAGCCTGTATTCCTCACACACTGAAAATACATCGGGTGTCAAGAAGACAGGCAGGAAGTAGACATAACTTTTGAAACATACATTGTAATTTTTCAAACTAATGTCATCAGTTAATTCCAAGTATATTAAAATAATTCAGCTGAAACCAGTTTGGCTCAGTAGATAGAGCATGGGCCTGCAGACTCAAGGGTGCCAGGTTTGATTCTGGTCAAGGGCATATACCTTGGTTGTGGGCACATCCCCAGTAGGAGGTGTGCAGGAGGCAGCTGGTTGATGTTTCTTTCTCATTGATGTTTCTAACTCTCTATCCCTCCCCCTTCCTCTCTGTAAAAAAAAATCAATAAAATATATTAAATAATAATAATAATAATTCAGCTACCTTTTTTCTTTCAGAATCCAGTTCTCTGTAGCAAATTGTTAACTAACATCTGAGCTGAAACAAGTTAGAGTTTATATTCCTTACTCACAAAAGGAATTAGCTTTAAAAGGTTGTAATTAAAATTGAGAAAGTGACATATGGGGCATGGGAAGGGTGGGAAGGACGGACTGAAGGACAGGAAAGATTACTTAGATCCCTTCTAGATCCAACATATGAATGGGGAAAAGATGCCAGAGAGTGACCACAAAAGACCATAGGAGAATGAGGAGAAATTTGGTCTGGCATGGTGGCTATTTGCATGATACAGCAGAACTGCTTGCATCTGATGTAAAATTCTCCAGGGATGTTTCAGATGAGAATGCCATGGTGGAGGAGAGGGATATTGGAGTTCCAGGGAAGAGTCTTGACATCAGGAGGAGGCTAGTGTTGGGAAAATAGGATGTGAGTGGGTGAAGCTGAAATAAAATGAAAGGAGCCAGCATAATGGAATGTGACTGACTCCGGCCACTATTCCATGGAATGGGAGATGGGTGGCCACAAAAATCCCAAACTAAAAGAGACTCCAGAGAAATGAAAAAGAAAGAGAGACCCTGGCAAGCCAGAAACCCATGTTGTCACATTCACCCCTTGGCATTAATTTCTCTCTAGGAAGCAAGTACTAGTTTCACACTTGCCATATTTATCACCTCTCCTCACCAAGAGTAGTGGGGCCAAGGCTCTGAAGGAGATTCTTCTCTAAGCCTCTGAGCTTTTATGTCCATTGCTTAATTTCTTGCTAGTCCAAGACTAAAGATGTGTTGAAGATTACTGTCTCACTATGGAAAAGTGACTCGGTGAAGAGGAATTCGATGCTTTCAGCCAAACCAAGAAAACCATTAATTTATACCATAAAACGGACAGCCAGAGAATGCAAGTGACACTGCACTGCTCAGAGGCTTCTTGCAAGTGTAAACAAAAACTTGGTTGTTGCTGGTGACTGGCTGGTTTTCAGAATCTGCCCATGTTTTAGGATGGAAACAATCAAGCAGTGATGTCAATGTCCCCATGAGGTCTAAACATCTTTTCTAACCTTATTTCTACCTATCACTTGGCTCTATCCATATAATGGGGAGTATAACTTGGTCCTGAGAAAACTAGTGAGGTAGAGTTCAAAGGTATTTGCACCCTAACTGATAAACAATAGATTCAATATTTAATGTGTGTGTCTCTCTAGTCTCTACTATGCTACAAGGGCCCACACTTTTGATGGAGTCTTTACATTAATAACCCTTGCTTTATGTCCCATTGCACAAAGGTCCTTCAGAGCCACTAATATACTCATAATGCTCGCAGCCCATGAACCTGTGGTTTACTTCCTGGAGTCCTCTTCTCTGGACTTATTAGAACTGACAGAGGAGCCTGAGGTTGTGGCTACTTCTCATATGTTATTGAAAGATGAAAAAATAGCCCCTTGACCTTTAAATAGAAAGTTGTACAAATGAACTTTAAAAAAAAGATGACAATACTGGAAATGTTTTTTCAAAGTGGTGGTATCCTAGAAACTAGTAACCACTTTAAGAGCCACCAAAAAGGCCAACTTACTGCAACTGAATTTACTTAACATTCAAAGGCTGTCCCTGAGTAATTTTCCCTTCTTTGGTTGTTGTACTCTTCAGTGGGATGGCTTTTCATTGGCAGCCACATGTACAAGGTTGGAATTATTGTGTCAAAAAATGCATGTGCTTTTCCTCTTAATAGGCATTTTCAGATTGTCCCCCTATCCACCAGCAATGGATGAATGGACTCCTTTCTCCACATCCCAGGGTAGAATGGATTTCCACTCTTTTTTGTGTTTGACAGTTTGGTAGGTAAGAAATGATATTTTATTATTATTCTAATGTTCACTATCTGGACCTGCAATGAAGCTAAACATCTTTTTTTTATGTGTATTGGCTTTTGAATTTGCTGTTTGTAAAGAGACTATTCATAATTATTTGCACATTTTTAGGTTGTTTGTAAGAGTTCTTTGTATATTAGAGGCATAAATGTTCTGCCATATGTATTGAAAATATTTTTCTCAACTTATAGTTTGTATTTTAACTTTGTTTATGGTTTCTTTTGCACCACTTAAAATTTATTTATGTAGAACTATGTTTATCTTTTTTTAAAATGGATTGTTTTGCTCTTTTAGTCATGAGTCAACAGTGAGTCTGGCACTATGGTGGAAAGCCAATAGGGGATTTCAAAATTGCCTTCACATTCTTAATTTTATAATTGTAAGTCTGAGACACAGGAAGATTCTTTCGTTTCTCAAATTCAAATGCTGTGGAATAAGATTTTGCTGTCATATTTTAAGGTAGAAAAGGAGAGAATCTAATGAGAAGATATATCTCATGAATAAGTAGGATATCTATAAAACTTTAATACAACTTTAAGAAACTCAGTCATGGACCACATTATCAGACTTCTATAGGAGATTGCCATCAAGAAAAAAGAAAGAAAGAAAAATAGCCACCATTTACCATTTAATTGGCCCTACCTTCTCGTGTGTATTCATTCTAGCAAATTCTTTTAGGCTTGCTAGGACCATATTGGCTACAAAATACTTTTTTTTTTCTTGGAGAATTGGGTTTATAATGTCCCATACTCCATATACAGGATGTCTAACTTAAAAGAAAAGTCTACCAAATGGAATCTTAGCATTGGATTCTTTTTTCCTTAAAGAAACACAGAAAGTATAACTTGCCAGATTTTCAGCTCTGGCAAAAAACAAAAACAAAAAAACAACAACAACAAAAAAAAAACATGCAGTGCTTAATTGAATCCTGAAGAATCTTTTAAATTGATGAAAGGAATATGTCTCAGAGAAACTTAATTTTCTGGCATTTTTTTACATGCATACGCACGCACACACAGAGACACATCAATGCTCTGAAACTTTACAGCCAGGCTCCCAAGATTGCTGGTTTACTAAACCAAGAATGAGTCATCAGTTTTCCAGACCCCTGTCCCTCAGGATAATTGAGACAGCAGTTGGCCACCTCCTTAGTTGTCTATCTAGCCCATCCTCAAAGTGATCTGTTTACTTTAACAAGTGCAATGAAATCGAAAAACAAGACCCTTTTGCTTTGTAAAGTTATTTGGTGGTTTGTTTGGGGAACCTGATATCTCTCCTTTTTTTTAAAGTGTAAATTTGGTTAATAGGACTTATACAGGGTAAAGGCATTCTAAACATTACATCCGTATCTACTTCCAGGTTATTCACTTATATGTCATGTTATCTCCATGCATTAAAACCTATGTTCCCTACAAATGGATAGTGAGAGGTTACTATGTACCTGGTGCCCCAATTTCAAAATTGCTAGACTCCGAAGGAATTTCTCCTAACCTGGAATAGTTCAAATTCCTGCCTTCTTTGCTTCCATAGGGGAGCTGCTATGTATTTCCTTAGGGGTTCGCAAGGGCACTTCAGCTGGATTGGTAGTCTTTCTCAGCAATCCTCTTCCATGACCAGCTTCCTTTCCTCTCCATATCACCCTTTGCAAGTGTGCAGCACTGTCGTAAAATATCCAACTTGCCACTCAAACATGGAATTCTTACTGTTTTGACTACACAAATTATAAGCAAATAGATAACCCCCATTTAGCACATTTCTTGGTGCCTCAAAGAAGGAAGTACTCCATCTCTCAATCAAATGCTTCCACTTATCTGTGCTCTGGACTTCTCATCTCTTCTGCCTTAATGTGTTTATTATTTTAATATCTTCCCTTGTATCTTGAATCTGTTCAGTCCTCTATCAGTCCTTTCCCATCAGCTAATAACCATATGCTGGTCTCTCCTAAGTGTGAAAGTTCACTTTGTCTTTCTCTTGCAGGCACTCTCTATTTTCCTTGATAGAACAGATTGCTCTTGCTATCTCCCTTTTATCTCCCACAATAGCATCTCCCCCTTTTACTGCTGTCTTTAGCAGAGTAATTTGTTTACTAAAGAACATCTGAAGGATATTTTTCTGGTCCTTATCTTACTTGACCTCTCACAGCAACTGGCCCATCTCACCATTTCATTTATGAGATGTTTCCCTATTTTGTGTCTGGAACATCTTTCACTCTCCTTGGGTTTACTTGCTAGCTCTCTTGTCTTCTTTTTAGAATATGTGTAGATTCTTCTTTCCTTAGTGGACCTAAAGTATAGTGTCTCGTGTAACTGTGCTTTCAGTCTTTATTCTTCATATGTTCTCTCTGGGTAACTTAATTCAATGTACAAGATTCCAGTTACTACCTAAATATGTTTGGTTCCCAAATGGGATACTGAAAAAGTTCCTGACCAGAAAGAAATTCATTATTTCTCTGATTGCCAAATCTTCAACTCCTTATATTTTCCCCACTTTGATAATTGGTGATATAGTTTGCCTCATTATCCTTGGAGGTATCATGGAAAACTTTGTTTTTTCATCTACCACCTTCCCTCCACCCTTACTCTGTCTATTCAACTTCTATTTGGTCACTACATTTAAATCTGTTCCACTGTTGCCACTTTGGTTAGGGCCCAGTTATCTATCTACCCCCTGTAAATTACCTCCATATCTCTATAATCAACTCTCTCCAAGCATGTTCAACTCGCTTAATGGGATGATCATTCTAGACTAGAAATCTTATCATATGACCTAGCTGCTTCTACCCATTCAAAAGGACCTGACTGCATAGGATCTTTCTCTGGAGTACTAGACTTGAGATACTGGGCCTGTAACTTGTGCTTCAGCCAGAACAAGCTACTAGTAGTTCCTAACTTTTCATTATCTTTCTCCCATTTTGTGATTTTTGAATGTGACATTATAAAGTCTGGAATATGAGGGCATCTGTAGGGCAGCTCCAGAAAGAGAAGAAGAAGATGAAGAAGAAGGAGAAGAAGAAGGAGGAGGAGGTGGAGGAAGAGGAGGTGAAGGAGGAGGAGGAGGAAGAGAAGGAGAAAACTGAAGTCTGAAATGGCTCTTAAATTTTTTTATAGAGTGACTGAATGAATTTGTATATTTATTTATGCAAAGCAGTTTTATTTTTCTTTAAAAGCTTTGCTGTTTGTCTTCCCATTTTATTTTGGACCTCTGGGTCCTTTAAAATCTGATCATACTTAGGGACAACTGGCAGTGTCATTGAAGGTTTTAAAGAATGTTGAAGGAGATGTACACGATGATGAGGAATGTCCTTTAGAAATACTTTGTTCATTTGCAAAATTTCCCCATTTTTAACAAATGACTATGTAGCTTCCCTGACTCTGCTGGATCTTTTCATCTTCCTTTGCCCATTCAGCCACCCCCACCACCACCCCTCCTCAGAGTTCCTCACCCAACCTCCCAACACATGAAAGAAAAGATTCTCAGCTCCTGACAAGATCTATGATCTGCAAAGCTCTACTGTCTTGTATGAATGCAGGACTTATGAAAGATGCAGTGACAACTTGGTAGATGCTATTCCCATCAGTTCCCAATGAAGCTGAACACAAGGGAGGTCCTATAGGATAGGTGGATGGGCTCAAACATAGCTTAAAGCCAACAAACACCAATGAGAGGAACAGAGATATGGCCTTTCTAAAAATGGGCTAAAAGAAAATGTAGAACAGCTCTGCAACTCATGTGTCTTTCCTATCCTTTTAAATAAAAGAGTAATATGCAAATTGACCATTACTCCAACACACAATATGGCTGCCCCATGTGGTCAAAGATGGCTGCTCCATGTGGACATAAGATGGCCACCACAAAATGGCCAGTAGGGGAGGACAGTTGGGAGAGACCAGGCCTGCAAGGGAGGGCAGTTGTGGGTGATCAGACCAGCAGGGGAGAGCAGTTAGAGGTAACCAGGCCTGCAGGGTAGGACAGTTATGGGTGACCAGGCCTGCAGAGGAGGGCAGTTAGGGACAATCAGGCTGACAGGGGAGCAGTTAGACATCAATCAGGCTATATGGAAGTGGTTAGGGGGTTATCCAGCTGGCAGGCAGAAGCAGTTAGGGACAGACATGAAGGCAGGCAAACAAGCAGTTGAGAGCCAGCAGTCCTGAATTGTGAAAGGGATGTCTGACTGCCTGTTTAGGCCCAGTGTTACCAGGATTGGGCCTAAATGGGCAGTCAGACATCCCTCGAGGTGTCCCAGATTAGAGAGGGTGCAGGTTGGGCTGAGGGACACCCTCCCCTCTCCCATCCCATGCACAAATTTCATGCACCAGGCCTCTAGTAAATAATATAAGAGCTAATAATATAAGAGCTAATAAATGTGGTGTGTTCCTGGTGTGCTAGATGGTGGTCAACAATGCATACACTATTGGATTTAACACCTTAGCTTTCTTTTTTTTTTAAGAAGTAATATCTGAATAAGAAAGGAATTAGAGGTGACTACTCAAATCCTTCACAGGGTCCCCATCATATCCAAGATAAAAACCTAATTCTTATCCCCTTCCTCCCTCTTCCAGATACCTTACATTCTGAACACAGTGGCACATAGACTCACCTCATGCTTCAGGGCCCCTGTACACACCTTTCACAATGCCTAGAATGGTCGACTGATTCCTGTCTACCTCACAATACAAAGTAGTAGTACCTTATTTTATAGCATGGGTTGCCTCTCCAGGTACACTTTGGTCTTCCTTCCCTTTCAACTTCACTTTGTTCCTAGCTCCACTACATTAATGGCTGTGTTGAATGGTGCTCATGTGACTGCTTTCAAATCTTCTTAGCCAGGCCACATACTCAGGAATGTGTAAGTGTAGGAATGTGCCACTTTACCTAGTAGGAAAGTGTCCAATAAATATTTATTGAAAGAATGAACACACCAGTGAATAAACAGATGTTTCTTAGTGGCAGAGGGAAGTCCTCTCTCTCACTGTACACAGATTTCCTCATTTCTGTCACATGGTCGGTGTTTTACTGTGGTCCAGTGCTGGTGAGGGGTTTTCAGTTAAACCTATCCTGAGCAAACCTGGGGTGTTATTACCACCTTGACATTAAGCTTGCTGTTGACACGTAAGACAATAGCAGCTCGCTCTAGTCAAAAGAAAGAAAGAAAGAAAGAAAGAAAGAAAGAAAGAAAGAAAGAAAGAAAGAAAGAAAGAAAGAAAGAAAGAAAGAAAGAAAGAAAGGAAGGGAGAGAGAGAGAGAGAGAGAGAGAGAGAGAGAGAGAGAGAGAGAGAAAGAAAGAAAGAAAGAAAGAAAGAAAGAAAGGAAGGAAGAAAGAAAGAAAGAAAGAAAGAGAGAGTGGGAGGGAGGAAGAGAGGGAGGGAGGAAGGGAGGGAGGGAGGGAGGGAGGGAGGGAGGGAGGGAGGAAGGAAGGAAGGAAGGAAGGAAGGAAGGAAGGAAGGAAGGAAAAATTGGCTTATATTTTCTTAAAGAGGAGTTGTTGAAGGTTAAAGACTTGACCAATCTGAACACTTTCCTAGATCACAAATTTAGCTATATTTCTCTTGCTGGAGAAGAGTGAAGTTTGATGAATCTCAGGTAGAGAATGGGAATGCAGTGCAGAACAAACATAGGTTTACAGTTGTGAATATGCAAAGAATGGAGTTTATTTTTGTACTATTTACAGCTATGCACTGGGCCAGAGCCAAAATCTGGCCACAGAGTCAGTCTGGGGTCTCCTGCCGTTGCTTCCTCTAAACATGGGAAGCTGTAGCTTGTACTGTCCAGCTCAGCCCAACTGGAAGAACCTAATATGCTACTTCTACTCCTGGAAATGGAAAGTGGCTGCTACCACCAGAACAATTTTTGCACTATTAGCCCCTCGTTCTGCCAGTAGCTCCAGAATTAAAACGCTGCAGATATGTCCAGTTTGCATACCCATATTCTAATTGTGTGAGGTGGAATGAAAAATGTTCACCCTGCCCTTGCACCTTCTATAGTGAAAGGCAAGTTCAGCTTCATAAAACAGAAATTTCTCAAACATAAGATGAGGAGCCAAAATAATGACAAATATCCACTGAACCCCAAGCCTGCCTTCACAGGTTAATGGCTTCGTGAAAGAAGCAGCATCATTTCCTGTTTACATTTTTAATGTTACCTCACGACATAAAAATAGGAAAGCCAAACAAACAGTTAAAAAAAAAATCAAGAAATAGCTTGGCTGGTGTGGCTCAGTGATTGAGCATTGAACTATGAACCAAGAGGTCATGGTTCGATTTCTGATTAGGGCACAATCCCTGGTTGCTGGCTCGATCCCCAGTGTGGGGCATGCAGAAGGCAGTCTATCAATGATTTTCTCTCATCATTGATGTTTCTATTTCTGTCTCCCTCTCCCTTCCTCTTTGAAATGAATAAAAAATATTTTTTTATAAATCAAGAAATATTTTATTGAGCATGTATTTCTATGAAACAAGGGATGCGTTAGACTCATTCTTGTCTACTAAAACCTTATCTAACAATGGAAATTAAATGTTTAACACAAAAATTAAGAAATGGGTACCATTTGAGTACAACAACTCGGAGCAATGAGCCATCTCCCTGGACTGAGATGATCAGGGAAGACATCCTAAGAGAAAGTTAATAATATTGAGCTGGATTTCTAGTCCTGTTCCATTCTCAGACTACATTTACCCTTCTTATTTCATGACTTTCACATCTTTACTAATGTCAATCTTTTTTGCTTAGTTAATCCTTTCCTGCCTCCTCTATTTATCTCATTTCAATACGTTTTTAAAGCTCCACTCCAGAAAATAAATGGATGGATCCATACATGTGTTTGCACATGTGTTAGAAAACAGACATAGTAAGAGCTGTATGCAGAATAAAGGGACCTCAGTTTCAAGAAAAGAATTCTGTTTCTTTGTCTATACTCGTAAGCAGGTAGTGGCAAACCTGAAACACTTTGAACTGTTACCCAACTGTAATTCCATATATCCAATGACTTACTGTGTCTTACTGACTTTTCTTAAACTCATGAGGCCATATTCATCATTTTCTCTGTTCTTTAACTTCTTGTTAATAGAAACTTCTGGCCTTAATCTTAAAAACTTTCAATTAGCCTTGACTTACTCTGCCCACAGATGCCCCCATCGGATTCTGCTTTCTTCACAATACTTTGTCTTTCACTTCTCTCTTCTCCACTCCATCATCCCTTCACAGTCCACATTAAGCAACTCATACTGATTTCTGGTGTCATCCTTGACCCCAAGCCTCCCTTTTCTGGTACACACTTCATGGAATTTCACAGGTTAGCCTTTCCCAAATATTTATTTCAAAGTTTTGCTCTTGTGCTTAAGGAATCTATGGGCTTGCAATTTCCTGCTTCATTAGGCTGAGTTCCTTCATCATGCTTCTGAAGATTCTCTATCGTGAAGGCACTCAGATTCCTTTAAAAAAAAAAAAAAGTACATTTTTATTGATTTCAGAGAGGAAGGGAGAGGAGACCGAGATAGAAACATCAATGATGAGAGAGAATTGTCGATCTGCTGCTTCTGGCCAGGACCCCCAGTAAGGTCGAGACTCTAACCTGGGCATGTGCCCCAGCTGGGAATCAAACTGCCACTTCCTGGTTCATAGGTTGATGCTCAAACACTGAGCCATGACAGCTGGGGCGAGCAATCAAATTCTTTAAAGTATGTCGTGGAACTCTCCAAATGCAGATCCAATGGAGTTCTCCCAATCTCACCCCACTCTTGCTCAAGTTTCTTTTCAGATAAAAATCACTTCAAGACCAAAAATCCAGCTTGTATCTCATATCTGCTCCTCTAGGTCATTCTCATTCTTCAAGCCTTTCTTCACCTACCCTTTTTCTACTTGAAATACTTTCCCATCTCTATTCACTCTGAAGTACCCTAAAAGGATATGCATCAGGACCTACTCATTGATTACTCCCTTCTTTAAATGTTCATGACATTAACAACTTATATTACAGTTTAACATTTAAAATTATTGTTCCGTTTTATTAATTTTGGTAGGGACTCAAATGTGCAAGCCCTAACTTCCTACCTATAACTTTTGTTGCTGGAGTTTAGGGGTCATATCTTCCATGTAAATATTACAAGCAATGCTCATTTTAGCACTGGTTGAAAACACTATGGATGATCAATAAGTAGTTGTTGATTGGTGCCAGATTATGTTGAGTTCATGGGGGTCTTTGTTCTAAGATATCAAATCAATTCACCTTTCTAGTTATACCATGATTGCAGGGTTCTTAAATACATTCTTGTTTGTTCTTGGCCTTTGCATTTAACATTTTAAAGTCACCTTTCAGATCAGAGAAAGGAAAAGCCTTCTGAGCTTAGCAAATGCTGGGTCCTACGATTCAAGGAGTGCTAATTCCTGGCTCTCTGACAATTCCATCAACTTGGCAATTACTCAAAATATCTTTAGTTATGAACTCATTCCTGATACACAGGCAGTCACATCTCAGAATGTTTAAAGTACCCAGATGCCCCCAGCATTCCAAATATCTGTTCTGGAATGTTTCTCAGAGACTCCATCTTCTAATTGCTCAAGTCCTTTTGTGGAGCAGACCTGTCAACAAATATGGACTTGAGTCAGCCAGCCAAATTTCATGCTGCTTATGTCACTCACATACTCAACTTGGTCCCTCTCTCTTGGAAAGCGTCTGTCTTTGAGAAAATGCACATCTTTCCACTGTTCTTTTTGCATCTCTTAGAAAATGAGAGAATTTTCCTTGACTCACTGTGACTCTGCTGGCCTCTGACTTGCTCAGAGAAGAAAACCAGGAAGCTGGATTCTACCTGTGGTTCAAGTTTACCCTTTTTTTTTTTTTTTCTGAATGACTATAGAGCAACGGGAATGAAAAAAAAAATGATGGAATAAATAAGCAATTATGAACTTGTAGAGAACGCTTTTCATGCCAAAGTGAATTTCTATAGCTGTGGTGTGTTGTTGTTTTTCATAGAATTACATCGTAAGAAAAAAATATGCATATAATCTCAAAATGACATTTAATGCAGCTATTTACTTCTACATAATTATGAAAGTTGATTCAAGTTGAAGGTTTTTATTTTCTCTTATATTCTATCATTGGGGGGATTTGTTATTTTAGCATTCACAGGCCAAGTTAAGCACCCCTAATTATTTGGGGCAGCCATTGAAATTGCTTGAGTAGTGTCTAGGAACAAAAATAGTCAACTTCCCCTGTTTCTTATCGGTTTCATGTTACTAAGAGAAAAACACATGATTTTACATGTCGCCGATCAGAGTATATTAGATATATAGAGAAGCTGTGGTTTCATTGGGCTCAACAGTGTAAGATCCATAATTCTAACCCTTTAATCCTAGGAAGTCACAAAGTAGAAAAAGGGAAATGACAGTAGAGCAGAACTGTGGAACTATTGGATAAGGTGTAAAGAAGGGACCACTTGGGGGAGAAGATGGAAAATGGCCAAAAGTAATTTTCTGTGAAAGGTAATTTTAAGGGAACTAAGTATTCCCTATGTGGTCCCAAGATAGATAGTATTAGAATGGTCTGTGTGAGCCAGATAGCTTCCCATTACCAGAGAGATTCAAGGGGACAATGAATCAATCTCCACAAGTGACATTGGGAAGGCTTCTAGCAATGGCTCTGTGGTAGGTTAAGTGGACACCAGGTTATACTCAATCACATTCTTCTTCAAAGGGAGCATTTTTCAATGAATACTTGGAAACTCTAAGTGAAAAAGCTGCAAGTTCTCCGGGTAATCTTCTTCTCTAAAGAAAAGCTTAATTGCAGGAAAGCACACAGAAAGGCAAAGATGGTCATCTCAGCCAAGATCTAGCTGAGCTGAGCTGGAAGAAAAGATAAAACACATTTTTTAAAAATATATATTTTATTAATTTTTTACAGAGAGGAAGAGAGAGGGATAGAGAGTTAGAAACATCAATGAAAGAGAATCATCGATCAGCTGCCTCTTGAACACCCCCTATCAGGGACATGCCTGCAACCAAGGTACATGCCCTTGACCGGAATCGAACCTGGGACCTTCCAGTCCGCAGGCTGATGCTCTATCCACTGAGCCAAACCGGTTTTGGCCACATTTTTTTTTAATATTGTGATTTTATTTCCAAGTCACTGCTGAGGGTGAGTTTCCAAAATTGAAATATTTATGTAACTGTATTTTGCAACACTAGTCATCTTTTACTTCATGGAACATTTTTAAAAATTTTTGATGAACTATATATCTTTAATAGAAAATAAAATACATTCTATATTTTCTATTGACACATATGTATTTTCTATTAACACATCATGAGGTTGTTGTTTTTCACCTTAACCAATGTACTTTAATAAAAGGTGAGGCATCTGGCCGGCATGGTTCAGTGGTTGAGCATCCACTTATAAACCAGGAGGTCACGGATCAATTTCCAGTCAGGGTTTGTGCCCCAGTTGTGGGCTCCATCCCCAGTGGGGGCGCACGAAGTAGGCAGCTGATTAATAGTTCTCTCTTATCATTGATATTCCTATCTCTCTTCCTCTTCTTTTCTTTCTGAAATAAAGAAAAACATGTGTGTTTTTTTAAAAAAAAAAAAAAAGGTGAAGGGATTAAGAAGTACAAATGGATAGTTATAAAATGGTCATGGGGATGTAAAGTACAGCATGAGGAATACAGTAAATAATACTGTAACAACTATGTATGGTGCCAGGTGGGTACTGGAAACATTGGGGGAAACACTTTGTAAAGTACATGATTGTCTAACCACTAAACTAATAAAAAATAATATTGAATGTAAACTAAAAAAAATTATTCCAACTTTGATGGGTGCTTTTTGTGTCATCTTAAAGATGCACCATTATTTATTTAATCATTTTCTGTATGTTGGGCTTTAAGTTGTTTCAATATTTTTCTATTATAAATAATTTTTAATGAGTGTCTTTGCATATAAATTTTATGTGTCTTATTTTTTGGAAGATATTTTCAAAAAAGAATTGACTGGGTCTAAGGGTAATTTTTTAAAGACATAATTAACTATTGCAAAAGTGCTAATCTAAATTCCAACCATCTGGTATGAAAATGATCGCTGCAAGACCCTCTTGCTAGCAGAGAGCAAAATAATTTCTTTAAAAATTCTAGATAATTATATGGGGAAATGGCATTGTAGTTCTGTTTGCATTTTTGTCATTACAGATGGGCTTGAAATTGTTACCTGTTTGTATAACATTTATATTTTTGTTTGGTATATGTTGCTTGCTCATGTTCTTTACTCAATTTTAGTGGAATGCATGTAAACATTTTACTTATTAAATATACCTTTGTGTAATTGAAATATCAGTTCTTGCCATATTTACTGCTAATATTTTCTCAGTTTAACTGTATTTATGAGCATTTTGTTATAAAAAATTTTAATTTATGTAATTGATGACTTTTTTTTTTAAGCATCTAAATCCTTTACCCTCTCCAAGATCAGCTTTTCGATTTTTAAGAATACTGAGAACTAGTATGAGCTGGTAGATTAGAGTAAAGCATTTTGGAGTAGTTTCCAAATTACTGATTACTTAAAAGTCAAACTCGTATTTTGCCATAATCGTATTTTGAATTTACTTATTGATTCGCAGGCATGGAAAGCAGATGTACTACATTTCTTAGGCCAAGAGTGATATTACTCTTTCTGGGGAGCAGAAGGAGAGTCCATGCATTGGGGGTGGGGAGCAGCCTTATCACCCCTGAGACCCTCCTTGGAGCTGGTGAAGGATCTTGCTGCCTCCTCCTGCCTCCTTTCACCTTTAAAGATGTTGGGGTGTGAAGTGACCTTCGTGGCTTCTGGTTTTTTAATAGTACAGGTCACAATATTACAGACTCTGCGATCTGGAGCTCTCTCGTGATTGGGCTGTATCATTTTCAGTGTTATCTTAAAGAAAAGGTCTAAGTAGATGGCAGAGCCTGTAGAGAAGCTCATGCTTATCAACTGTCAAATTCTGCACAGGCTGTGTCAGAGCACAGAAGCAGAGCTGACGTCCCCTGCAGGACCCCTGGACCGCATGCCAGTCCCTAGATGGACCAGCCAAGCTGCAGATCAGGTAGTGTGGGTTCCCATGGAAAACTGTTGAATCGGGCGAGTTGCTACATTATGATTGTGAGTGTGCATGAGAGTGCAATTATATAAATGTACACACACACAAACAGGAAGGGAATGGAGGTATAAACAGAGAAAAAATGATGTATTAAAAGGAAGAACTTAGTCTCATAGCAATTTGGTTACAACAGATTAAAGCCAGCTGCTTATTTTAAACATTTACACCTCCTGCCCCTTTGAAATAGAGACGGATGGGGCTCAGCCTTCATTGATAGGGTTAACTTAAGAACCCAGGAATCAGTCATCTCTGTGCGTTGTCATCCATGGCTTTAAGGTCATGCATTTACATACAGAAGCTTGGACAAGACAATGACTGACATTGGGAGAAGACAGGGCAGTGCAGATGCTTTCAAGTCCCTGCCCTACACCTAATTAGTGTGCTCTCCTGGGTGAGCATTTAGTCTCTCAGAGCAGTCGCTTACTTGTCTGCTTATCATAGGATAACACCCACATCTAAATCTTTTAAGGATGAATCAACAAGGTATCTCTCTCACTTATTAAATGTGAGTTTATTGGTCCTTAATAAATATTAGTTTCCATAACATACTTAGCCCTTTTCTTTTTTAAAATATTTATTTATTTCAGAGAGAGGAAGGGAGAGAAAGATAGAAACATCAATGGCGAGAATCATCAACCTGCTGCCTCCTGCACACCCCCTCCTGGAGATCAAGCTCACAATGCCCAAACTTGGGCATGTGCCTTGACCGGGAATCAAACCTTGACCTCCTGGTTCATAGGTCTACAGTCAACCATTGAGCCGCACTGGCCAAGTGGTGGGGCTTAACCCTTTTCAAAGACCAGATCTTCTGCTTTGTATCAGTCTTATCTTGCAAGTGGGTCCTGCAAACAGAGAGGTAGGAGGACTTCCTGGTCAGGGTTTGACTTCATGCAGTTTAGGTTTGGAACCCACTCCCTAACAAATCCCTTTATTGTCTCTCAAACAAAGACCCTCCCCTGAGAGCCATAGAAAATGGTGTGTTCCCTTTGAGATTGACATAAAAATTTGCTTCTAGCTTTCTGGTGAGCACTTCCCCTCCAGAAACCTTCCCAAAAAGGGTTCTTAACTTTATGGCAAAGAAGAAATCCAAGAGCTTTTGAAGTTTCAGCTGAGCACTTCTTCTTGGAACTTTAAACTCCCAAAGACTTTCCCATCTCCATAAATTCAGTACTTAGCAGAACATCCGATCTATAATGTGTGATAAAATAAATAAATAAATAAATGAATGAAAGAAAGAAAGGGGAAGGTTAAGTGATTTTGAGAGGAGGAGGAAAAAGGAGCAGGGAAGAGAGGAAGGAAGGAAGGAAGGGTGGTTGGGGAAGAGAGAACAGGGAAAGAGCTAGAGGGGGAGGAAAGGAAGAAAGAGCAATGGAGGGAGAATCTGCAGTCTAAAAGGAGGATGCATAAACTCAGGAACAACTTTATGCTGAAAGGAAGCTGTAGTATTGACAAAATTGACTAGATTTTATAGTAAAGCCCTTGACTTTCCTTTAAAAGTAATATTTGTCCCAGAGCCTGATTTTCTGTTTCAGAAGAAAGATGTGAGGAAAGCAAAGCACAACTAGACAGAGGGAAAAGATGTCACTTTAAAAAATAAAATTTTATTTTTATATATAATTTTATATATATATATTAATATATATAATTTTATTATATATATGATTTTATTTTTATATATTTTATATATATATATAAAAATTCGGAGAGGATGAGAGAGGGAGATAGAAACACCAAAGATAAGAGAGAATCATTGATTGGCTGCCTCTTACACACCCTCCACTAGGGATCAAACTCTCAACCTGGGCATATGTCTTAACCAGGAATTGAACCCTTAATCCTTCAGTACGCAGTCCAATGCTTTATCCACTGAGCCAAACAGAGATGTCTCTCATAAGCAATTTGAACTCAGCAAGTTCAAAACTGGGCTATTCCACACCATCCAAATCTAATGATTTGCATTAGATTTCCCATCTCAGTAAATGGTCATTTCTATACATCCATCCCTCTTCTCTGTCTAGGTTCTTTAGTTTGTGTATAGATCTTTAATGTCTTACCCAGGTCCTTCTATGATTGTACTACAAATATCCTATGCCCCCTCGGTGCCATAGAAGCAGAGGAAGTTAGAAAGGGAAGGCTTGGCATAGGCTCAAGAAAAGAGAAAAATGGCAAAGGACAAGGACTTCTCTGAAAAAGGTGTTCTAGGAGAGGTGGGTGTTGTTTACCTGGGCTGGCCTTCCTGCTAAGAATGCTCCTAGCTAGGCACTCTGCAGGGTCACTAAGAATGGGACCTTGAAACAGAACTTCTCTCCAAAAATACTGCAAATGGGTAGGCCCACAGAAAGATCTATAGGTCACAGCAATGCTCAATGCTCAGTGAACAGTGATTGCTTTTGAAGGCATGCACCTCCCATCCTCTTCCAATCCCCCTCTATAGGAGGCAGTACAGGGCCACAGCTGAGACTGCAGGTTGATACTCATTCTGAAATTAGCCCTTGCAGTCTGTTGCAATCTGGAAAATTACTTATGTCTCAAAACTTATGTCATAATCTATGAAATGGGGGGGGGCTATGCTAATTGTATCCCCATCATGGAGAGGGCCTTAAGGGCAAGGTCAGACAAGCAAGGCCCTGAGCCAGGGGTCTGGAACACACAGTCCCTGAGTAACCCCTGGCTTTGTTATCACACATCCTCTAAGAGCTATGGAATCTCCCCCTTCCAGAAAACTCACCCACTTCTTGGGCATCACAGTTTGATTCCATTTTACTATTCCATTTTCTTTCTTTTTACAATATATTTTTATTTATCTCAGAGAAGAAGGAAGAGGGAGAGGGAGATAGAAACATCAGTGATGAGAGAAAACCATTGGTCAGTTGCCTCCTGCATGTTCCACACTGGGGATCAAGCCTGCAACCCAAGCATGTGCCCTGATTGGAATTGAACTGTGACCTCCTAGTTCATAGGTCAACATTCAACCATTAAGTCGCACTGGCTAGCTAGGCCTTCCATTTTCTTTCTCTTGAGTTTGTGCTCTTGAGGTGAATTGCACCTCTCATAAGGCCTTACTCAGAACTTTATATTGAGCCCATGGTAGGTATCTCACCAAAGCTTTTGAGTTGACTTAAACAGCTGCTCATGTCCCCAAAATGCAACTATCAAGTGGCCTCTTTTCTACCTCTGGGCTCTGGCCCCAGGGGCATACTCTCCATGGATGCCACTTTAACCAAAACCAAGATTTTTCCTATGAGGATTTTTTATGATGCTCTTGGTTTTTACCCCATACTTTTTTCTCCCAGTTATTGTCAAAATTGTGCAGGATAAAGTGGGCCACCCTGTTCTCTCCATTCTATTGTTTTAACTATTACATGATTTGAGGGCAGATCAATTTAAGAAAATTATTCTTTTTTTCTAACCCCAAAGCTTCTGAAACAGTAATATAAACAAGGGGCTTTACTTATATACAAAAATAATGTCAAAAGAACAAAGGACATTATAGAAACATGAAGCACAGTGCATTCAAAACAATTTGTACATACACACACACACACACAAAAAAAAAACCCACACAAATACTATTTCTCTGTAGAAAAAAAAAAGTTTACTCTGCATCTACTTTTTGATGGTAATAAGTAATTAAGTTTTCTTACCAGGTTGTTTCAACTAATTTTTACTTTTCTTATTTACCATTTCTGACACTCCATACTTCCCCCTAAGTGTGGGTGTTTGTATAACTAAGATTCTCCTATTTGTTGGCCATATATTCAGAAGCAGCAAGATTCAGAGTTTTGGCTTGACAACATACCTTACTACCTTGAAAAATACTAGGCTAACATGTTGTTATAACATCCTGGATAGAAACAGCAAGTTCTAGTAACACATCCTGTGCCAACTGTGCAATGCATTTAGAGTAGGTCAAGCCCAAAATGTTCATTCTCCAGCTGGGTGACCCTGGGAGAGATGTTTATTTCTCTGATTTTGGTTTCATCATAGAAACAAGGAGTATAATAATATCTAACTTGAAAATTAAATAGCATAATACATATATATCATTTAGTTTAGATCCTTAATAGCAAAAATGTCAACTATTATTTTTAAATCTGACCAGTATAATTTTATCTAGAGATTTTTTTCATGCTAGCCTTCATAAATAGGAATAAGATAATGGGCAGAATTTATTTTAGTTTTGATGAACATCCTTTCAGATGGTAATACTCATCACCAGTGCCAGTGGATTTACTGTTTGACATTTATGTGGGAGTGTATTTTCCAGGGGAGAAGGAGAATCTCTTTACCTTATTTATACATATGTACCTGGGGAAACCCAGGGATCTCCTAACAAGGAATGCGCCTAATGACTCTTCCCTTTGGAGCATTCTGCCAACTCCCTACTCAGTTCTGTGTCACCTGCCCCAAGGGCAGTTGGTTATCTCATGCCTGCCCTCCCTTCCAAATTGTCTCTAAAGCACCACTGATGTCACCCTTATACAGTTTTACAATGATGTTTCTTTCCAGGTGATGCTACCTCACATTCCATCTCAGAACATGGTTGGCAAACTTCAGGGCAGGACGGGGTGGGTAAGAACACAGTCCCTGGGTTAGGTTGGTCCTAAAGCTGGAGCCATTGCTCAGGTGTTGGGAGGAAGTCCCCTTTAGCAGATGGAAGTGACTATCTAAAGGGTGCAGCTAGAGCTGGCAGGCAATGACAGTATTGTCAAGCCTATTGGAGGAAAGGGGTGTCCTCACAGTCCTCACAGTTGGGGTGGACACAGGATTAGGAGTGCAGGAGTAAATGATACTCAGAAAAATGGGAAGCCTTAGGAAATTGTATGAGGGGAACACAGCAAAGCATGGCAGTGGGAACTCAGGGCAGATCTTAAGAAGACCTCTGGCCAAAGCCGGTTTGGCTCAGTGGATAGAGCTTCGGCCTGTAGACTGAAAAGTCCCAGGTTCGATTCCGGTCAAGGGCATGTATCTCGTTTGCGGGCACATCCCCAGTAGGGGGTGTTCAGGAGGCAGCTGATCGATGTTTCTCTCTCATCAATGTTTCTAACTCTCTATCCCTCTCTCTTCCTCTCTGTAAAAAAAAAGTCAATAAAATATATATTTTTTAAAAAGACATCACCTGTCTTTAATATGAAAAAAGAAGAAGAAGAAGAAGAAGAAGAAGAAGAAGAAGAAGAAGAAGAAGAAGAAGAAGAAGAAGACCACCTCTGGCAAGCACCGCAGTGTTTCCCACTCAGGAAGGACAAGATCATCATCAGAACCCAAGATAGAGATGATGTTGGCACAAAGCATAAGGAGAATACTTAATATCAGGTCTGGGAAAGTAGTGGTGACCACGTCTCAAGATCAAGGCAAAAGGCCGATAACAATATAAAAACTGGATGTCAAAGACTGGCTAAGTTTTCTTGAATTTATCTTGCTGAGGTTAAGGTGTTTTGGTTTTTTTGTTTGTTTGTTTTTTTAAAGATATGAATGAGGTCTAGCTTATAGATTGAAGGTCCTGGCTAGGCAAAAAGTAAGAAGTCAGACAGGGAGAAAAGCAGGTTCCAACAGGCAAAAATGGAATATTTGGTCACCCAACCATACCAGATTAGTGTATAGCTAATTAGTATGTAACTAATTAGTGTGTAATTCAGCTAACAAAGTAAAATAAATATCAATATAATTATCAAATTATGAATGATTCTGTGTGTTCTATCTCTCTGAATCTATGAAGATATTTATTGGGTTAACTATAGTCTGAAATCTCTCCCATCAGTCTGGTATTGCACAGGAAAATTAAGCCAAAGAGACTATTTTGTTTAAAAATTGTGTTCTGTCTACACCCTATTCCAAAATATTATTTTTTCATGCTATAGGAAAGTGGCAAGTTCAAAGGTAGAAATACCATCCATTTGTACAGATGCCAGGAACTGCTTTGTGTGGTGACAGTTGGGAAATGCACCTTGAGGGAACCCTCCACCCACTGGCAGTGGAAGAACATACCCTTTTGGCATTCCCCAAATACCCGAAATTACAGCAAGATTCCCAGGCCTTAGAGACCAATACACAAGCCTCCAAGACACACACAGGAAGGACATCTCTGCCTGGCATTGTTTCATGGGCCTCTGGGGTGATTACGTTATGAACTTTAACCCATTTTTCTTGTGGAATCTTTCACAGAAGAGAAATGACCATGAATTGAACCACCAACAGTGATAATTAAATTCTTTCCTATGAAATTTTGTTGTCTCACACACTATGCTGACCACAAGACCTCTCTGATGAATGGTTAGAGAAAAGCTCTTCTGGCTGAGTAGCTGGCCCATAGATGGTACATCTGTGGGCTCATCTTTTGGGTGTTTGATGTTCTCCTCTGAGGTCAGTGAGGGAAGATGAGAGGGCAGGGTGAGACCTGTGAGGGCTAACTTCTGTCCCTCACCCCTGGTTCATCACAGGTGAATTCCATTTCAAAACATATACAGATGGCAGAGCTCAGGGCTTGCTGGTGTCTTATTTTGCACTTAGAAAAGAAAAAAATGCTGTGCAGAAAAAGAAAGAAAAATAAGCGACAACAGAAGAAACCAGAACTGATGGGAAATGAGGTAACCCGTGTGTGTGATGAGTGAATTGAATAAGGCATGAGCAATCCTTAAGTTGCGATCACCAAAATGTTTTTGAAAAGTTCCAGCAGAGCTGTATGTGAAAAAAAGCAAGTAACACTACTCAGCTAAACATGCCCGCATGAGCTATAATTGGGCAATAAACAGAGTCACACAACATGCTATTATGCTCAGTTTATAAGACACAGTCTCCACAAAAAGTAGCACAGATTACCATGATTTCTATTCTAACAGGCCCTTGGGTGGGGAAGTAATGAGAAGAGCTCACTATATAGCACTACTAAGCAAAGCATTGAAAAGGCTGATTGAATTTTACTCAGCACTCGTAGGTTTGGGATAATTCTTTCCTTTAAGAGAAAATGAATGGGTATGCTCTGGTTCTTTTGCCTGGAGTTGGAAAAGAGGACATTATTTGGGAATTTTACCAACCCTTTAGTCCCTGGTCCTTATGCCGCTGCTTTCTGCCGTCAGTCCCAAACCACAAGCTTTTAATTTTCCCCGAAGATTAAACCAATATTTACTAGTAAGCTGTATTTATCCTAAAAACCCTTTACTGGAAACTATTGGTTTCAAGTAAATGTTAGATCTTTTGTAAGAATAGTTGCCCCTCCTTAGTGAGACGGGCAACAGGGGGAAAAACACTGCATATGTGATAAGAGGATGAAGAAGAAAATGTGCTGTTACTTCTGTCCAGTGGAGCAGAGTTTTCCAGTTTCTTCATTTGTCATTTGTTTTCTAAGATTCCTCATTAGCTGCCCAATTCAGTAATTCCTAAATATTGGCAAAGAGTCACTTCTGGTGCTCTTTAGCAGAATCAGATATAAACATGCAGGGAGTTCAAAAAAAAAAAAGGTTAAAAAGAAATCTAACTCTGCTATAGATATGCTAACAAATATGAAATTTAATAGAAAGTATTCTCAGTATTTAAAAAGTGCATTTTTTTCCCAAGACCGCTGGCTAGAAACCTTGTGCTTGCCTTCTTACCTCTTTGTCATTGGAATAAACCGATGTCCTTCCTGTCTTTCAGGCCAGCAGGTTTCAATTTCCAATAACAGAAATATCGCAGAATATTCTCACAAACTTCTAATGAAGTTCTGCCGGGGGTCCTGTCCAACATCTAGAAGGGTTCAGGAATCAGGAGAAGGGCTGCGTGTACATTATTTAAAAGAGTCCAGAGACGAAACATAAATTTGGAAGGCATTTTGGGGAGCCAGAGGAACTTGGCTGTAGGAGAACCAAGTCCTCCTTGTCTCAGGACCCCTGGCTTTTTATAAAAATAAATTGTCCTAAGGCAAAGTAGATATACAGGTCAAAGGCAAGGTTTGGTATACAGAATCTATTGTCAGATTGGGGGAACTGCCTATGGCTGTTCAGGTGTTTGGCCAGTTGGAGGCGATAACATGTAGATTGAAATGCCCTCAGCTGTCTTGCAGTAAGCAATCATCTATGCAAATCTTTAGGTTTGGGGAAATGCCCTTAGCCATTTCCAGCAGGCAGTCCACAGGTTTCCATCAACCTTTTGATGAAGCCTCTTGCATTTATGACATGCTGGAATTAGCTTCCAGCAAGTTCTATCTCAGAATTAGTGTGAATTTTTGCTAAATAGTGGAGAGTTTACTGACAACATCCAAATAGTATCAGTAGGGATCTGGCCATATATTATCCAAGAGCTATGGAAAAAGACCACATGTCACGCATCATCAGTACAGAGTGCTTGCTCTAAGTATGTTCAAACAAGCCCATATCAAGTCATTGAAAGTCCCCTAGCATTCCTTAGAAGAGACAGAGCATATTAACCAAATTTAAACTGAGCAGCATACATGTGGCCTACCTAGATTATTCTCAGAACTGAGGAAGACAAGCTTTAGAGTTTTTAAAAATGTATCTGTAGAAGGACTTGTATGCATGCATATAAACATAATCTATCGATACAAGACACAGGGGGCCGGGGCAGGTGAAGGCATATGTGGGAGGGGGCGGGGAGGGAGAAAAGGGAAGGTTGGTGGGAGGTCAAAGGGGGGAAAAAGGAGACATATGTACTACTATTTGTAATGCTTCAAACAATAAAAATAAAATAAATTTTTAAAAAATTATTTTTATTGTTGAAAGTATTACTGATATCCCTGCACCCTCCCCCATTGACTTCCTTCAAACACACACCCCTCCCACGCACACACACCTGCCCCCAGGCCTATCACACTATTGTCTGTGTCCATGGGTTATGCATATATGCATATAAATTCTTTGGTAATTCCCCAGCTCCCTTTCCCTCTCGTTTTAACTGCCATTTTCTCTGCCAGGCCTTTCTTTCCCTACAAGTAGCTGCAGAACAATCCTCCCACTCGAGGAAGCAGGAAGAAGGGTTTACTGCCTTCCCTGATATCTTGGTCTAGTGTCCTATAACTGGCTGGGACACAGAGAAGCCCAGATCGAAGTGCTTTTATTTGGAAGTTCCTCTACTAATGAAATAGGGTATATCCACTCCATGTATCAAAAACAAAGCCTGGCTTAGGGCAACTGAAGAAAACCCTGCAGATCCTTCTGCAGCCCTCTGTCTACTCTCCTGGGGAAGACACACCGGAGCCTGAAATTACAGCCTGGACCAGAAAAATGTAGCCGCTATGACATTGCATCTCTTAGCCAGGTTTAATGCTTCTAGGTCATGGTGAGGGATAAGCAAGAGATGATCTGTAAGGCCTTTTCCTTCAACAAGAAAACCCATTCCCTAGGAACTCATTCCGTGAGGGCACAAAGGGTAAAAAAGGCCTGGCAGACCTTGTAGTGAGTATGTTTACTAGGAATGTAAAGACTTGACTTTTAATCTAGCCTCTGCACAGATACAGTGTGCCTTTACCTCTGAAATCAGGAATTGGATATGTGGCTTTTATTTATTTTCTTATGTCACTGCGTTTTATTTATTTTCTGTTTTTAGGAATTGGACTGTTCTTGAAATAAGATTTTAAGGAGGATCCATGTGATACAAAATAGAAAAAAAATTAATACCACTTTGAATGAAGTTGGGAGAAGGACCCAGAGTTCTATCCCTTCCAATGGTTCCAGTGTTCCGTGGCAATCACTGGCAGTGATTTTTATATAAGCCTAAACACAGGACCAATTAAACTGCAAAGAACATATATGCTCTTTATTTTTCCAGCTTTATCACCTTCAGCTATGAATTGCCTCTTTGAGCTTATTTTCTCATCAGCAAAATGTGATTACTGAGGCCAATAGAAATCAGTGGTAACACAACTAAACATGGAGGTAGAAGAATTGCTCAAACATGAGACTGCCATTTAAGAATTTGTGACCTAGAGGAAGCCACTTGCTGTCTCTAAGTCTACATTTATTCATCTTACAGTGTGAAACTGGCAAAGTCCTGTGGGCAATAGTTGTCTCTCAGTGTACCAACTCTCACTCACTAAACTCAGGAACCAAACAGATTTGGAGAGATATTATAATTTAAGGATCCCTTGTAAATTTTTGAAAAAATAATTTTGTTTTAGTTATCTCAAGAATTATTGTTTCAAATAATTTTTATAATCACTCAATGAACCAAAGATGTAAAAGTGCTTAATAAGTTGAGTTCTACCTAGATACTAATTATATTTCATACCACTTATTGAAAGAAACTGATATTAAGTTACAACCTCTATTAGAAGCCAAGCTCTAGGTTGCTCTGTTGGAACAGAAGTCAACCACTATTACAAATCCACAGCAGCTGATCAATGACTCTCACTCCAAGTATAATTTTTGATGACCTATCCCATTAACTACAGCTCTTCACAAAAAATTGGCTTTGATTTCAGGGACTAAATTGTAAAACTCAGTTGTTTATCCTCATGCAACTTGAGTGCTGCCTGGGGCTCTTTTAATGGCTGAGCCTATTAGGTGGCAACAGGGATGCCTTGGGCTTTTTGCTGACCTGCCCCAGTTCTAGCATTGGTGACACCCTGCCTCAGTACACTTTCTTACACCATATACAAGAATAAACTCAAAATAGATTAGGTTTCAATGTAAAACCCAAAGCCATAAAACTCTTAGAAGAAAACAGGCACTAAACTCTCTAACATTTCTCTTAGCAATATTTTTTTTTTGATATATCTCTTTGGCCAAGGAAAAGAAAAGAAAAATAAACAAATGGGACTATATCAAACTAAAAAGCTTTTGCACAATGAAAGAAACCACCAACAAAATAAAAAGACAATGCACTGAATGGGAGAACATATGCACTGATACATCTAATAAGAGGTTAATATACATAATCTATAAAGAACTCATACAACTAAACACCAAAAACAAACAAACCCAAATAAGACTCTACTTCAAAGAAGACATATAGATAACCAATAATCACATGAAAAGATGTTCAATGTGACTAACCATCAGAGACATGTAACTTAAAACCACAAAGTCCCATAAGAATGGCTTTCATCAATAAATCAAGAAATAGTAAATGTTGGTGAAGATATGGAGAAAAGAGAACCCTCATGCACTGTTGGTGGGACTGCAGATTTGTGCAGCCACTGTGGGCAATAATATGGTGGCTCCTCCAAAAATTAAAAATAGAACTGTCTTTGACCCAGGGATTCTACTTCTGGGCATACAGGGGTGGGCAAAAGGTTTACATTCATGAGCACACAAAACACAGAGTTTATTCTTGCATCATTATTATTATTTATATTATTAGCCTTATTATTATTATTGTTACTATCTTGTATCCTGATTTATGATTTATCTTTTAGATAATGATGGCTGGTTATTTAACCAATGACCAAGAAAAATGAATATTTAAACCTACTTTGGCCCACCCCTTTGTATCCAAAGAGACCCAAAACACTAATTGGAAACAATATAAGCACTCCTATGTTCATTGTAGCAGTATTTACAACAGCCAAGGTATGCAAGCACCCTAAGTGCCCATCAAAAGACAATTAGATAAAGGGGTAGTGGTACATATATACAATTAAATATTATTCAGCCATAAAAATTAAATCTTACCGTTTGCAACAGTGTGGATGGACCTATCAGTAAAGGGTATTATGCTAAGTGAAATAAGTCAGTTAGAGAAAGACAAATATCATATGAGTTCAATTATATGTGAAATCTAAAGAACAAAATAAACCAACAAACAATATAGAAACAGACTCAGAGATATAGATAATTGACAGATGTTTGCCAGAGTAAGTGGGATGGGGTGGGGTTTAGGGGACTGGGTGAAAAAGGTGAGGGGATTGAGAAATACAGATTAGTAGTTACAAAATGGTCATGGGGAGATAAAGTACAGAAAAGGGAATGTAATAACTAATAATGTAATAACTATGGATAGTACCAGCTGGATATTTGAAACATCAGGACCACTTTGTGAAGTATATAATTGTCTAACCACTGTTCTGTACACCTAAAATGAAAACAAAATAATATTGAATTTAAGCTATAATTGAAAAATAAAATATAATTTAAAAAGAAAGTCAATTGTTTGTGATCAAACATTTAATAAATTATTAGGCAAAAATATTTTTTTAAAAAAACTTTGAGGCAAACCTGGGAAATAGAATAAATTGTGACTTTATAGTCTAGGAATTAAAATCACAGTAGGTGCTACTGTGACTCTCTCTTCAAGCTGGTGGATCTGGAGGGTCACCTCTCAAGTAAACGTAGGTTACCCTTGAACTCAAGTTTGTCTAGTCATCTATATGAGCCAAGTAGACGGGTCTGGCATTCACAAGAGGCCTGTTATTGTGTGTAGCAGACTTAACAGTGAGCAGATATTAACTCTTGCTTTTTGATGCTTACAGCCCAGCAGGGAAGGTAATTTTTTTTATTTTTATTTTTTTGCTATAACTTCCTAGGGCTGCAGTAACAAATGACCATATACTTGGTGACATCAATCAAAAGAAATTTATTCTCCCCATTTTAGAGACCAGAAGACCAAAATCAATGGATCCACAGGGCTACACACCTTTTCCTTGCCTTTCCAGCTTCTGGTGGCTCCAGGTACTCCTGGGCTTGGGAGCACTGACTCCAATCTCTGACCCTGTCTTCACATGACCTTCTCTGTGTCTGTGGCCCAAATCTCTCTGGGCCTTTCTCTTACAAATAAACTTGTCATTGGATTAAAGGGAACTCTAATTTCAGAATGATCTCATCTTGAGATTTTTTTTAACTTACTTATGTTTGCAAAGACTCTTGTTTCAAATAAGGTCACCATTCACAGGTCCTGGGAATCAAGGCATAAACATATTATTTTAGAGACCATCATTTAATTCATGACACATATCAAAAGCAATAAGTATATGGATATGTAAGTGCTGAGATAAAGTATGCAATAAATTAAAAGATGACTGACCTAGAGGTGGGTATCATGGTAGGCTTTCCTTAGGTCATTTTGGTTAAAACCTAAGGATGGCAAGATAGGTAGGTGGTGTAGAGAGAGGTAGGTGGCATGGAGAAGCTCTGGACTTACGGAGGATAATAGACTCAGGCTAGAGGAAGAAGATGGAAAGGCGGAGAATTTAGAAGAATCCAGGTGAGATAAAAATAGAGAGAGACCAAATAGTCTTTTTTTCTGAATCATGTGAATTCAATCATCCTTTCCTTAGAATCTCGAGTTTTTGTCTCCAGCTAACCAAACTCAGTAAAATTTCTACTTTAATATAAGACTAGATAAGGTGCTCCATATGAGCTATTTCATATTATTATGTCCAAATAGAATTAAGTTGAGCAGAGTTTGTGAATATCTCTTCTCCAGGAATATTCTTTTGCTAAGTTTTTTGTTGTTGTTTTTGTTTGTTTCTCTCATCTATATCCATTTCCCACTCTATTGCTTGAATTCGTTACTATGGTCATTTATTTATAAAACCTTACTTGATATTTTACTTATTTTTACAATATAAATATATTTTTTAAAGAATTAATCAACATTTACTTACAAAATGGACAATAATAATAATATGTGGTTGATCTTCAAAAGATGTGGAACTCTGGAATCAATTAAGCCTCTTGTGTGGGTTGATTCTGATTCAGTGAAAACTGATCTATTTCTAATTATTCTCTCCTTGGAGTTCCAATCATTATTTCATCCTGAAGTGACAAAAATTTTGAAAGGTATTGTCAATCTATTTTCTTCTCAGGGGTCTGTGGTATTTTTTATACTCCAATGACTTTTATAATAAAAGATGTGTGTATACTCTAAGATAAAGTCATAAGCAATATTCTTTTTGAAAATTCTACTAGAATTAGAAAAAAAGTAGTGCTAGGAAATTAGTGAGGATTACAGGGCTAAATTTAAGGAAGTATGACTTAATCTTAGGAAAGAGGCTTGATTAATTAGCTAATTATTGTCATGATGCTTTAAAACCAACCATCTTGCTATTTGGTTGCATTCAGTGTGATGCTTTATAGGGCTCTACTCAGAATCTGAGAGGTAATAATTCTATCTATAACAATAATACTTATAAATCTGAAAATTCTTCAAGCCACTGCTATATAAAAATACATGTTTTGAATTAACATTCAGCTCTTCATGGCCTTTATAACAGTGATGCAGTTTCTTAGTTTCTATTATCTAAGGCAAACATGGATAAGATGACCTAGAAAAGTACATATATTTGTATTGATTTTAGAGTGAGAAAGAGGAAGAAACATGAATGTGAAGAAGAAACACTGATTGGTTGCCTCCCACATACACCCTGATGGGCTGAACTTGCAACCTGGGTATGTAGCCTGACCAGGAATAAAACCTGTGAACTTTTGGTGCACAAGACAATGCTAAACCAACTGAGCCACACTAGCCAGGGCAACTTAGAACAACCTTTAAACCAAGTTGTTTGAATTATCATATTATTAGCAAAAACACAGGCAGGTTGGACAAATATATAGGGCCTTGCAAAGCTGTGGAGCACAACCTCTGCCTTCATTTGCCCCATGCAGACAGGGAACATTACCAGTACAAAAATCAGACATAGAACTGCTTAAGGTCATAAATTTCCCTTGGTTCCAGTCAGCCAAAGCAGTGGGAGAAGAACACTAGGATGAATGAAAGAGAATTACTGTTCAACTCGCATGTTTTGAAATATGCCCACTCATGCTGACATTATTTCCTCATACACAAAATAAAACAAACAAACAAAAGGTCTTAAGGATAGAATGAAGTAAAATCTTCTGTTTTGGTTTATTGGAGAGAAAGCAGAATCCTTGTAAGCTACATATGACAAAGCAATAATTATGATATTTGGTGTCAAAGCACAGAATAATATCAAAGATTATAACTAGAAATATATTTTAGATGCAATGCCAATTATATCTATGTCCTCATGGCTCACCTACTCACTGAACTAGGTTAAAAAGTGCCACAGCTACTTTAAATAGGCTCCAAAATATGACCCACCTCTTCTCAATAGCACCAATTGTCTCATGATGCTGCAATTTCTTTGCTACTTTAAATTTTCATTTCATTTTGTTAAATTTATTTTTGTATGATTGTTGGAATTCATTTATTTTCCGTTCCTATCGATGTAGTGTCCAATGCATTCTGGCAGAAGCAAGAAAAATAGAAATAAATTAAGACACCATCTTGGTCCACTAGAAACGTATAATCTAAAAGAGAAGCTATAATGAGAATAAAAGTAAACAGCATAAAGCTGAAAAATATAATTGCCATGGGGTTCACAGAAAGATGTCTCCCCAGGAAAATACTTATAAAGAAAGTAGGATTAGAAAAAGACCTTACAAGGTAGAAACAATTTCTGTAAGTGGACCTTGTGGGGGAGAAATGGAAATCCCATGTTGAAGAAGCATGATGATGGGGACATATGTAATATTTTCAATGCTAAAGATTTTTTAAGAAAACAAACATGAAGCAAGTATATGTTTGTGGAGATTTGGGGCAGAAGTGAGACATATGTGGTGGTCAGGCCTGGGTTCAGTAGAAGAAAAAGGCAAGCAAGTTGTGACCTAAAAATCTTGAAAAGGCTGTCCTGGAATTGCATCTCCTTGGGGGAGTTCTAGAGCAGGGCAGGGCTGCGGTAACAGTGTCAAAGGGTCAAGTGAGAAGGACTGAGGGTCAGAACTAGAACATTGTAGAGACATTAAAAAGGGGGGAAAGAGGAAGCAAAACAGCGAATGAGAGCAAAGGAAAAATAGCCAAGTTCTCCTACTTCTCTGACCTCAGAACCAGGAGGAAGGAAAGTTACTTTGGATGAGCTTCTGATGTTCTGAGCTTCTGTGGGTAGATGGATCTTGTTTCCATTAGCAAGAGGAGGGGAATCTAAGGCAGAAATGTGGTTGAACCTAGGCAATAATGTAGAATGTTTCAGACATTAATTTTGAAGTGCTGGTGACATGCTCAGGTGGAAATTTTAGAACGGAGACCTACAATTGGGATGAATGTTTATTTATGGAGATTATGGTTGAAGCAAATAGAGTGTAGGGTGAGAAAGAAGACCAAGGGAGAATTCTCAGAGAACACCTACATTCGTGGTGAGACAAAGAAAAGGATCCAGCAAAGGAGGCCAAAGAAGAGAGGAGAAAAGTTGGAGGGGAGAAAAAAGAAAAAGCAGAAGTTAAAGCATCACAGAGACCAAGGACCAAAGGAGAAGGGACTTGTCAGAAGTACAAAATGCAGCAGCCGAAGGGGGTTCTGTCTTCTTTCTGCTTTTCCTTGCCAGACCCAGCTCTGAGGTTCTTCTTGGCCTCAGGAGTGGAGAGACTACAAGAGGCCTCTGCTTCTCTGACTCCAGTTTTCCTATCTTCAGAGTACACTGACTGCTACTTCCTCATAAACTTTCTAAACCACTGTTTACAGCTTGTCATCTTGTGGCTGAAAACTCTGCAGTAACTCCCTCTTACCTATGGAAATTCAAATGTTGAGCCTGGTCTTCAGTATCAATTATTCAGACTCCATTCATTAACACCATCTTTCGTGCCTGCCTTTCTCTTTCATCATTTCCAATATATTTTGTTAGAGCCAGGCCAGGATGCTCACTGTCACCACACAAGACTACCATGCCTACACATTTTTTTTCCAGTTTTCCTGCTTTCAGTCCTCATTTCCCTCCTCTCTGCCAATACAGTAAGTACATCAACATGGAAATTGAAATAAAGCCTCTCTGTTTCATTCTGTTATAGGTTGGAGCCTATTTTAGCCTTAATGCCTATTTTCTCTCTCTCTCTCTCTCTCTCTCTCTCTCTCTCTCTCTCTCTCTCTCTCTCTCTCTCTCTCTCAGATTATTTCTTAAGTTGCAAAAGTCTTAAGGGCAACAAACCACTGTTTTATGTCTTTGAATTCCAACAGTGCCCAGCAAAGCATGGATCACGCAGCAGATATTATATGTAGCCTGGGAGTATGTTGACTTACTTCTCTCCAACCCAGGTGTGGTCTAATGTATTGGTAGCTGTGTAATATATTATCTAAGTTACCCCACTGGAAAACACCAACCCCCTCATTGGCCATGTCACTTTTCTAGATTCACTCATTGAGTCATAAAGGTTTTTCTGCTGTGCTATCCAATATGGTAGCTATTACATAGAACATTTGCATACAAAGCCCTATGGGACACTACCACCACCACCACAATCATCATCATTACTGCTAGTCTTGGGGAGCAATATTGCCCCTAAGTTTTCTTTACAAGAGTGACTTCCATATCTAAACTGTGAAATTCAGGTCTATAATTAAAGGAAATTCAGGACCAAGATCGAAGAGAGCAGTGGCTCCTGAACACCCAAGCCATTGAGCTGTGTCAGCATTTGGTTCCCACACATGACCCTGGTAGACAGTGTTTAAACCTTTTTGTGGGACATTTGTCAAAAGACATAATTCCCCCTTCAGGCTCTCTAATATCTGGAATTCAAAGTCATTAATCTTTTGTCAAGAGTAGCTATTCATCAGCCAATAAGCCCTGAGTTTAACTGACTAGAAATGGTCCTTTGCAGGGGCCAGTCATAGGAATGTGAAATAAGGAACAAATATGATGAAGATTCATACACACACTCATTGAATGTGTGTGTGTTTTTTTACTCCCCTTTATTTTCTTTCTGCTATGGCATTCTGCATTGAAATCATGGGAGAAAAGGCAATGTTGGCAGGAATGTTTCTTCTTCTTCTTCTTCTTCTTCTTCTTCTTCTTCTTCTTCTTCTTCTTCTTCTCCTTCTCCTTCTCCTTCTCCTTCTCCTTCTCCTTCTCCTTCTCCTTCTCCTTCTCCTTCTCCTTCTCCTTCTCCTTCTCCTTCTCCTTCTCCTTCTCCTTCTCCTTCTCCTTCTCCTTCTCCTTCTCCTTCTCCTTCTCCTTCTCCTTCTCCTTCTCCTTCTCCTTCTCCTTCTCCTTCTCCTTCTCCTTCTTCTTCTTCTTCTTCTTCTTCTTCTTCTTCTTCTTCTTCTTCTTCTTCTTTAGTATTTGGTCCCCCTGCTGAGATAAATAAAGCAAAGGAGCAAGGTTATATGATTCTCTGACTTGCAATGGCTCAGGATCATGCAAGTGAGTACAGATTTCAGTTCCAAATGTGCGAAAAGACCTGAAACCCCTGAAAAGGCAGAAAGAAAAAGTAGTAACATCTAGGACATTTGCCCAGAGCTATTTCTAGGGCTTAGTTGGTATAGGCTTAAGAGTGCCAAATCAAGCAACTTCTTGTGTCAGTGGTTCTCAAATTATAGACCCCCAACTAACAGCATCAGTATCACCTTGGTAATTATTAAAAGTGCATATTCTTTGGCCCTACCCCACACCTATTAAAGGCGCAACTCAAGGTGGGGTCAGAAATCTTTGCTATATCTAGACCTCCAGGTCATTCTGATGCACACTCAACTTTGGGACCCCTGACTAGATGATTACTCCTCTCTCCTTCCTACCTGCCCTTCATTCTTCACTCACAGTTTCCCAAATCCCAATGAGTAGAACTTCTACAGCTCAAATAGGAAGCCTTGGCAAAAGGAAAAGCATTCTTAGAATCGTCAGAAAAATCAATAAATAATGAAAGCAAAAGGAAAAATCAACTGGAAAAAAATATTTTCTAATCAGTTGATAAATTCTAGTTATGTGCCCATCCACACTACAGGCTCTGAGGCTTGAAGGTCTGAGTTCAAACTCAGATCTGACACCTACCAGTTGTGCGACACCAAGCAAAGCATCTTGTCTCTCTGCCTATATTTCTTCATCTGTGATGTGGGGAGAAAAATACACCATCTCATGGGGTCATCTCAAGGATTAAATGTTTAAATCGATACAAAGTTTTAGAACAGTGCCTAACATGTAAGCGTAACTGATTTATTAGTTCTAAGATCTAAGAGCATTACCATTTAAAACCTCTTTAAGTTTGCCTGACTTCATCCACTCAACAAACTTTTGTTTAGAAATGCAAAATAGCTGAGTTCCAATGGTAAAAATAATGATGATAATGATGATGATGATGATGATGATGATAAAGTATGAGGCTATTACTAGGTATCTAAGAGCCTTCTTAAGAATGATGGCCACACTCTCTCTCTTGCCTCCCTGGGTTCTTTCTAGAGAGCAGGAACACACTCTCCACAGAGCGGGGAATAGAAATCTGCCGCCAGTGGTTGTGGGAGGGGGAGGGAACCTGGGTGATCCAGATCTGGAGGCTCTGCTAAGTCCACTGCAGGGCTGACTGCTGGTTTATAAGTGTTTTGCTCAAGAAACCCAGAGGGGAGGGCCCAAGGAAGAAACAGAAGGTGGCTGGGGATTGGGGCAGACAAGGCGGAGGTGGCTGCGCTCCAGGCAGTCTTCAGAGGGGAGCCACTGCTCCTTTGTCTGGACAATGCAGACTGCAGGGCTGTAATATGAGTGGGGACAGGGCAGGGGCCAGGCCACACAATCAAAGGGCTCCGGCTCTGCAAGGCTGGTTCCCTTCAGCATCAGTTTACTCCAGGGCTCCCTTGGGCAGAATCAGATGAAGGAAAAGAGGGGATGGAGACAGATTTTTGGAGACTTTGGTTTCTAATCAATTGTTCTGAAAACTACCTGACTGACTGAATATGCTCCTGATATTCTAAATTTTCTTTAAAAACTGCAAGTCCATCTTTTCAATGGAGCTTTCTTCTTTGGCTTTCTCTCTTCCTCTTCCTCTTCTTTCCGGTTGCATTGTCCATTCAGCCTAGGATTGGGTTTTGGAACACAGTCCCATCTTAAACAAATTTGTCAGCAGACACTCTTGGTATCTTCTCTGTAAAAATAGTTGTTGCAGAAATATTTCATTTTGTTCTTTCTTGGGCCTCATACTCCTTAGAATAGAGTTTCCTCCAAACCTTTTTTTTAAACACACCCTAATTATAGGAGAGTAAATAGTTGAACTTGGAATAAAAAGTCCAGTGAAAAGGCCATGAAGGTGAATTCTGGCTTTACAGGAGACTTTGGGGCAAACCATGTGTATGCTCTCTGGCTGGCAAACATGTCATTAATTCATTTGGGATTCTTCTGTATCAGGTTTTCTTGGCTTATATACTAAACTATACCTTTTTAGCTAGCCTACTTTAATAAATAGAAAGGAAGTTAGCTCCCCTTTCTCAAATCCCTTACTAAATATATAGTTTTATAGCCTGTCTAATCTCATTCATTTTGTTATGGTTCTGGCAGAGATATTAGTGTCTGGAAAAATTATTTAAAAACCAGTCTGAGACATCAAAACCACTTGTAAACATGTCACTGGATTGCACAGTTTAAACCATTTGTTTAGAATTGTGTAAGTCAAACAGCTTAATATTCCTCGCACTTCTACACATTGATGGATGGATCAATTAATCTTACACTACCTCAATTCTGTAATGTCCTGAGACCTCTTGAGCCTATTAGAAGTCCCTAGGACATCATTGATTTGGTGCAGTAATTACCCTAGAGATGGAAACATTTTAGAAGTCTGTGGCCATGCCATCCATATTATGCTCAAACTGAAGACATCCCCTCATTATGAGTCTTTGATCTGCTTCTTCCCTACCAATGCCATTTATCTGACAAGGCAGATGAGTTCTACTGCCTACATTTCTTCATAACCCACAGATTTCTGATTTTACCAAATAGGCCACTACCTTCTCTCTCTGAAATTATTGTTCTTCCTATATCTCCCTTCACTCTACATTCCATAGCCCATACTTTCGCCTGTGATCCAAAGGAAAATCTGATCATATCCTTCTCTCCTTAAAATCCTCATTAGTCCTCAAGACAAAGTCCAAGCTTCTAAGTCTGTGTAATAAGGTCAATAAGGTCTTTCTCTTTCTAGATGCTTGTTTGCCTTCCCAGGCTTTTGCATCTTTTGCCACTTATTACTTCATATTCAAAAAAATCAGTCCCACTTCCTCCAGGCTCCTTACTGAACCATATTCCCTCTCCTGTGAATATTCTTGGATGATCTATTTTCTATCTGGAATAATCCTCTCTCTACCTAACTTCCCCCTCAGTTGATGGACTCTTAATTACCTTCAACTTTAAACACCATGACCCCAAGAGAAGATATTTCCATTTTAGAACAGTACCAGAGCCCAGCTATGAGCAATATGCTGACTTACCGTGCCCTACCACCTTTCACACTCAATTGCCTGTTTTTCCCAACGTAATTGTTTGTGTCTTCACCTGGACCATTAACTCCGTGTAAGCTGAGAACACATTTACCTTACTTCCTGCTGTATGCCTACCCCTAATTATCTAAGAGGGCATTTTTGAACTTGTTACACATCAAGAGAACTAGTCAAGTGCTCATTCATTGATGCCATTATTTGTGACTTTTTGTCCAGCTTTTTCATATTACTGACTTTAGAGATAAATGTGTCACCTTCTGGCTTCAAAGAAGTCCAATTGCGCACTGTGCCTTCGTGTGCTCAAGCAGAAAAGAAGTGAGCAGATTTCTGCATTTGCCCCTGACAATTCCAGTTTCTATCCAGTAGAAATGTTATTAGCACTCCCTTGAATCCTCAAGTGGGCCCCAGATTAAATTTTAAGACTGTCATATGCATAGGTCAGATATATTCCCCGAATATTCAGATAAGTTTCAACTATCCCACAAAGTGGTGATGGAGAAAATTAAAGCATTAATTATTTTGAATTAATTTATTTTCTAAGTCAGCAGAGTCGCAATCTGAGAGTTACATTTGTTATTTGGTAAAATGTGCATATCTCACTTGACTACAAAAATACATTTTAAGCTTTTTTAAAATGCCTTGGATCTTTTTAAGAACATAACAGAAGCCCTAGCTGGTTTTGCTCAATGGATAGAGCATTGGCCTGCGGACTGAAGGATCCCAGTCAAGGGCTTGTACCTCAGTTGCAGGCTCCTCCTAGGCCCAGGCCCTGGTCAAGGGTTGTGTAAGAGTCAACCAATTGATGTGTTTCTCTCACATTGATATTTCTCTCTGTCTTTCTCACTCTCTTCCACTCTCTGAAAACCAATGGAAAAATATCCTCAGTTGAGGGTTGAAAAAATAACATAAAATAAAATAAAATAAAATAAAATAAAATAAAATAAAATAAACAGTCAGAGGGTTAAAAGATACTGATCAAATACTCCAAAATTTTCTTACAAGTCTTAGGTCCTCTTATTTATTTTAAATGCAGAGCCCAGGACCATTTGGATTTCTGGTGTGCATATGTGAGTTTTGTTGTTGTTGCTAAGGTCTACGGAGATTTTCCCTTTGTTTTAGCTCCCCTGATACCACCACCTTTGTCCCGCACAATCCACCCTAACCTGCACTCAACCCCCATGGGCTGAAATTTAGGAAAAATCTTTTAAAACAATTATCAAGATTGGCTGCCTACTGTGATCAAATTCATTAGATAATAGCTAAACTCTACGTTTCACTTGGTGCACAATGTTTTACTTTTTCTCTCTCCCTTTCTTTCTCCAGTATTCACATGGAAATAATGCCATAGTTGTCTAAAGGTAAATTTGAGGTGCTCTCCCAGGACCTGGCATATTTCGGTAAGCACAAGTAGAGGGTGGATAGGTATCTCTGGCAGCAAGAGAAATGGGAAAGGAGACGACAGTAACTCCCTTTAAAAAATCCTTTTTTAAAAAAAAAAAAGGAATATTACCATTAGTGATTTTTTTCCTAAGGAATATTCATGAAGAAAACTTGTAAATACTTTTAAAAAATATGAAAAGCACTCTTTTTTTATCTAACTACACACATAAAACCATGCTCTACATACTCTAAACTTAGAATCAGAGCAAGCAAATAATATGTATTTTGAATTTCACAATATACTGAGAGTAATTTCCAACAGTGTTGAATATTATTTTAGAACCATGTAGAGTGATAGACAGTTTGCATCAGATTTCATTTAAGACATATATAAACACTTCAACTCCCAAATCCTGTACTGGAAATGCAAAATCAGAAAAGTAGGATAGGAATTGTGGATATAAAGAGGTATGTATTTTTAAAGATTACCTTAGGTAATTTTGATGTACAATACTTATTCTCATTTTAATAAATACTACTAGAGGCAATGCTTAACAACAACATAGTATTCCATGGATAATAAAAAGAATTCAATCCATTCCCTATTACTAGATATTAGGGTTGTTGTATTTACTAAGACCCAGGATTTAAACAATTTTAAAGCTACTGATTTGCCATATTCCAGGAGACTATGGTAAGTTAAACAGTGTGTGGGAATATCTATCTATTAACTTCTTTACACTTTTAAAGTATAAAAAAATATATATTTGTCATTATAGTAGCTGAATAATGACTTTTGCTATATATTTCAATTTATATTGCTTTGTTTTCTAGTTGGTTGAATAATTTCCATATACAGTATTTCTTAACCATTTATGCATTCTTATCATTTGATTTTATTGAGGAGTTAATCTTTATTCTAATTAATTTATAATATCTCTATATTTGTTTAACAATTTATTTTTCTCACATTTTTGTAACATATATTATTCATTTTTACTTTTAATTTTCTTTGATATCAAAAAGTATAGATTGCATGCAATCAGAAATGACACTGTCTTTATTATTTCTTCCTTAGAACATTCTTTTGTCAGTCAAATACTACTTTTTATCCCTTCATCTCTTCTATAGATTAATTCTAAAATCATTCTGGAATCTATTTTTATGTATAATATGAGGTAAAATACGTAACTTATATTTTCCCAATGGTGTCTTTTTCATTGTTTTCTCTTCTCCATTGTATCTTTGTGCTCCATTTTGGTTTTTCAAAATGTACCACTTCACTCATTAATTTTGTTACTCAAAATTATCTTAGTTTAGATTCACTTTTCAAATTTCAACTGTATTTTGACTCTGATTTCACTTGAGATTGCATTAAATAAATAAGAAGTTTAGAAAAACTATATATTTTAGTAGCTGGCATTCCTATTATGTTATGTTTTCATTTAATTAAATCATATTTTATGTCACTTAGTAGAGTTTTCAGTTTTCCTCACATAAGCACTTCATTAATATTTTTATATATGGTTTATATTTTGTCTGATGTTGATTTTATTTTATTCAATAATATTTTAACTGAAAAATAGAAAAATAATTGATTTTTATTTGTTTACTTTGTATCTCACTGCCTTTCAAAAAACATTATTAATTGTATTGCCATTCAGTTGATTTACTTGTGTTTTATAGATTTCAAACTAAATCACCTAAACATTATACTTCTTTTGACATTTTTTTGTCTTTTTCAGTGACTAGACCTTTTATAAAAATAATGACTAATGAAGGCAATGAGAGGCTTAATTTTCTGAACTTTAATGCCTTTGATATTTCACCATAAGCATGATATTGGTTTTGGTTGGTAATAGTTATAGTATTTTTTAAAAAAGGAAATCAATCTTTCTTCCAGCTTCCCTTAATCTTAGCATGTCACATAACCATAGTACATTTATCAGAACCAGGAAATTAATATTGGTACAATACCATTTACTAAATAAAGCCCCATTCAAATTTGACCAAGTTTGGTTTTCATTCAATGTCTTTGTTGTTGTTCTGTGATCCTATTCAGGATACTGTATTGCATTAATCTTAGGCAATATGTGATAGTTTCTCAATCTATCTTTGTTGACCATGATATCACTGAAGAGTATTGATCATTTGTTTTGCCAAATGTTGCTCCATTTGAGTTTATCTAGTATTTTTACATGATTGAGAGTATGAATGTTTGGGAAAAAGAACACAGGATTCAGTGTCCTTCTCTATGCATCATATCATATAGAATCACAGGGCTCATGAACATTAAGATAGTTTCTCACAGGTTTTCTCCACTGTAAACTTTCTTTCCCTCTGTAGCTAACAAATAACTTGGGGGAGGTAATATGAGACTATACATCCTATTTCCCTCAAATTTTCACACACTCATTTTAGCATCCATCAGTGTTTTTAAATTAGAAATGAATCATGAACTTTATCAAAGTTTTTTGGAAATTGATAAAAAATAATCAGGTGCTTTGTCAAGTTTAAAATATGTTGCCATTATAATTTGTAGTAGAAGCCATCCTATTAATTTGTGATATTTTATAACAGATTTCTTCTTTTTTAATTATTCTTTGAATAAGTCTAATGGTTATTTTTTTCTTTAATATACTGTTTGCTCAATTTTCTAGCATTTACTTTACAAGCACTTTGGCAACTGGAATTATTAGATCCATCTTTGGAATTCTGCTCGTGTGTGTGACTACTAAATTCTTTATTCTCTGTAACCCAAAAATTTGAAAACTGGGAGAGACCAATACTCCAGAGGGTATGTGGAGATTTTCCAAAGGCTTCCCAGACATGATACTTTTCAATGAAATTCATTGCCACATTCTTAACTCCTCTGTGATGTCTTTCCTAAAATTGGTCTATCTGAGAATGGACCTGGGGTAAAGGCCAACCTTCAACCAAATTTCTTTTCCACCTCCTTTCACAAATGCCATTCTTACTTTGCATAAGAGAGGCAGAGCTCTGGCCAATCTTACTAGGAATTTTACTAGGCATTGCTCCAGGAATAGGAATCTCTATGGAGATTCAAATATCTTGCTGTGGGTATTGAGAAAATTAATTATGCTTATGACTGAGTAACAAATTCCTATGCTTCTCAGGTGGCTTCCAAGTCTTCACTTTCAACAAAACTGAAGGAAGATCTAATGTAATTTATTTTAGATAATTAAAACTATAACTTGGAAAGAGTTCAAGAATTAAGTGGCATTTACCCAACAAAACTCCTTTCATACCCAATTACTATTATTGTGAACCAAGTTTCAAACACACACACACACACACACACACACACACATACACAAAATAGGAATAGAAATTTAGTGTGCCCTTGTCACATTCTAATATAAGTATTATTTATCCACAGAAAGAGACATAAACCCATAATTTCATTCATTTTATAAGAGTGGCAGTTTCAATAAGATTTTTCTTTTTGTATTTCATAATTATTGATATTATTTTATCTTTTTTATCATTTCTCTACTACGCACTACAACTATAATTATAAAATTTTTTACCTTTAAAGTATTTGTAACATTTAAATAGGCTTTTTTTGCAATGCTATGTGAAAGGTGATGAATAAAGACTTTCAAACATAAAATAATTAAATAAAATATATGGGGGAATGAACAAGAATATAAAATAAGAGAGAAAAAAGAAATATGTAGAATTTCAAAATTTAAGATGAGTTATTTTTCTTTATTTTTAAAGTATTAATAATGGGTATCAAATTATATGGTATTTTATTAGCTAATTTTAAATATAATTTTGTTTTAAAATTACAATAGCTATAATATTCCAAAAATTACATCCCTTCATAATGTGAAACTTGATGAAAATAATCTAACTTAAAATTGGATAATTTTGAAATGTTAAGGATATATAGCCATATACATGTATAAAATTATTTTATCAAAAAATTTGATATTCCTTTCAACAATAACATTTTTTAAAAAGACAAAAATTTGATAACCATCACAAAAACATCTCTATTGTGATATTCAAATTTATTCAAATATGCCATAAAACTCACTAGAAATACTGATCAAATAAGTTGTTTGCAAAGATTACCACCTATTTGAATAAACTAATCCATCTATCAAGGAAAATTGCTTATCTATAGTGCACACTATAGCCCAATTCCAATTTATCTGAATTATTGCAGAGTCTGTCTGTCTAAACACAACCATTCGAATTGTGTAAAGTACATTCATGTAAAGCATCTATCTATATAAAACCCTAATTGTAAATCGACCAATGGAGGAACAATTGACAGAACGACCAGTCACTATGATGTGCACTGACCACTAGGGGGCAGACGCTCAATGCAGGAGCTGCCCCCAACCCACAGGCCCTGACCAGCATGGGCAGTGGGGGGGGGGGGGGGCGCAAGGCTGGCAAGTAAGCAGCATCAAGCCAGCCAAGGCGGGTGTGAGCGGGGGGGGGGGGGGGCTGATCACCCCACTGGTCGCCCCAGAGATCGGTCCTAATCGCTGGCCAGGCCTAGAGACCCTACCTATGCTTGAATTTCAAGCACTGGGCCTCTAGTGTTATTATGTGTGGGATACTAACTCTGATTTCTATTTTTAAAAACCCCAATATATGACCCTAGCTGGTTTGGCTCAGTAGATAGAGCACTGGCTTGTGGACAGAAGTGTCCTGGGTTCAATTCCAGTCAGGAGCATGTACCTTGGTTGCAGACTCCTCCCCGGCCCAGGCCCTGGTCAGGGTTTGTGCAGAAGGCAACTAATCTGTGTGTTTCTCTCACATCAGTGTTTCACTCTGACTTTCCCTCTCTCTTCTAAACTTGCTAAAACTCAATGGAAAAAATATCCTCAGATAAGGATTAACAAAAACAAAAACTATATACGGTCTCAATGGCAGATGTTAAATAACCTCAACTAATGATCAAACACCAAGTTATTTAGTTAGCATTTTATATTGGGAAGCAGCTTTCATAACTTAAAAATTGATTGTGTTATTGTTACCAAAGTTGGTGTGCCCAATGCTTCAAAAGGCCAAAACTCAAAATGTCAGAGCTTGCAGTAAAGAAAGATTTGTTTATTGAAAAGGCACCAACTGTGAGGAGGGGAGCCCAAATCCTCAAATCTACCTTTAAAAAGTGCAGAGTTCAGGCTTCTTTTATGTCAAGAGGGGCAAGAGCTCATTGACCAGCATAGACATTTGGGGCCCCAGGAAGATTGTGCTATTTGATGTTAGTTTAGTCACAAGTTCCTTTCAAATCTTTGATAAACAATACATATAAATCAAGCCACAAACAAAATTCCTGCAACAGTTAGAATGCCTATATGTAAGACTAAGTGGAAGCTATTAAAAGTCATGGAACAAAACAGGCCTAAATGTGATTCAGTGAGAGCAAGCACTTTATTTTGTTACATTATACATTTTTAAATCATTAATAAGAAATCTTAGACCTTGTTTTTAATCCTCACTGAGGATATGTTTTTATTGATTTTGAGAGAAAAGGGGAGGATGGGGGAGGGGAGGTGGGGTATAAGAGAGAGAGAGAGAGAGAGACATCAATATGAGAGAAAAACATTGATCAGTTGCCTCCCATCACATCCCAACTGGGGATCAACCCCACAACCTTTTAGTGTATGGATAATACTCCAATTAACTGAGCCATCCAGCCAGGGTGAAATCTGAGATATTTTTTGCCTCCATGGAGAGAGGAAAATATCAGCACTTACAAAAAAACAAAACAAAATATTTTTTGCAAAAACAAAATGGCAATATTCAAAACACACAGGAGATTGCTAGTTTGTGGTCTACTATATAAGAAGCTTGAAGTTACCACTCCCATTATCCCAACAAGAGAAAAGCTGAACAAAATGAGAACTAATAGCTCTTCTTAGATCCACCATTGGACTGAGGTCATGGGACAAACTGCTGTCCTCAAACTTAGAGAACATAAAGAATATATATACATATAAAATAAACTATGACTATAGAGAATCACAGTTTACCTGGGCAGAGGCCCAGGAATCACTGTCGTTAGCATATGAGTAGAAAACTTAAACTGCAATTGACAAATTGCTGGATTATTGGTGTGGACAAGCTTAAAAGTTAAAAACTACAAGAAGGAAACCAGTCTTAAGGGAATCCCCCATTCCAGTATTAATTTTAGCTCCAGAAGTCCTACCAGGTTCCAACAATGAAAATCAGAGAAAAATCTCCAAATGTTTGGGAGAGGGAAAAGTAGATTTTTCAAAATATGCTTAGAGTGTTCTGTTTTCCTTAATAAAATCTTCTCTCAGGATTTAACTATTTCAATGGGCTCTAATCCACTGGGTTTTACCAGAGATTAACTGATCTGGGGCAAGGGGAATGCCTAACTCCAGCCCTTTCTGACTTCCTATCTCATCTAAGGGGGGAAAAACCTGAAAGGCACTTGTAAAGGTCACAGTCCAGTTGCACAGACTCAATTAAACTCTGAGACCAAGTCATAGGGTTATAGATTTTTTCTCCTCTCCACACACCTTACCACCACATCAGGGTGGTATGTAAAAATCATAAATGCCACATCTCAGACCTTATCTACAAAGTCTCTAGGGAAACTCAAAAACAATATGGGAGAGAAAGCACGGGACAATGGAGATTTTAGTCTCTTAACATCTACAGCCTCAGTAAGTAATAAACCCAGATTAACTCACAGCCAGATAAACATCAAAACTCGCACTTAAAGACTATTTACCTCAGTTCATTTCACACAGTATGTCATGTCTAACTTACAACAAGAAATCACAAATCATACTAATAGGAAGTAAATACAGATTCAAGAGACAGAAAAAGCATCAGAGCCAAACTCATGTTGGAAATGTCAAACTGGGATATTAAAACAACTATGATTAATATTTTAATTATGTTGATAGAAAAAAAGTGGGCCACATGAAAAATACATGCATAGAGAGATTTAAACTCTAAGAATGAATGATAAGGAAGTGCTAGAAGACTATACACTGTAACAGAAATAAAAAATGCTTTTGTTGGGCACATAACAGAATAGACACAGCCAAGGAAAGCATCAGTGAACTTAAAGACAGATCAACAGAAACTTTCAAAAATACAAAAAGAAGAAAAAAAATTAAAAAGACAGAACAGAATATCCAAGAACTTTAGGACAATTATGAATGGTATAACATGTAACATATACACCAGGAATATTAAAATAAGAATAAAAGTTAGAGAACTCAAGCAACATAAATGCCAAAAAATGTTACACCTATATATGTCATATTTAACAGCCAATAATCTATAATAATAATAGCATAATATGCTAATTAGACAGCTGAATGACCTTCATTCCGAATGTCCTTCTGGATGAAGTGCACCATGGCGGAAGCCAAGGCAGAAGTTAGGGGTGAGCAGGCAGGCAGATGAATGGTTAGAAGCAATCATGCAGGCAGGCAGAGGTAGTTAGGGATGATCAGGCAAGCAGGCAGAGGCTTTGGGATCATTCATATTTCTATTTTACTAGCTACATGCAAAAGTGAGAAAATAAAAGTCCTAAAGTGAAATCATAGTTGCTTTTTCACAACTTTTTTTTTTGGTTATTGCCCTCATCAAACCCAGCACGTTTGCCCTCTAAGATTTTATTTTTGTCTTATCTATCAACATGTATACTATTGTGTTTAAAATATTATAGAATGTTATAACTATGGTGTATGTTAGAAAAGTATCTGATAAGAGGGTGACCAAGATCAGGAAGGCTGAAGGGGGAGTGAAATTGAGACCTGAGAAGTAAGTTATGATACAGCTTTATGCTTTAGTTTTCATGGACCAGTCAACATATCAACTGAAAGGCTTTTTAAAAAAATATACACTAATGAAAGAAAAAGATGCAAATTGACTGTACCTTCTTGAGGCCCAGCCAATCAGGAGTGAGTATGCAAATTAACCCAACAAAGATGGCAGGTTAATTTGCATACATAGGCTTTGAGTGGCCTGAGGTAGGGTGGGGTGGTTCCACACAATCCCAGCTGCTCCAGGCCTCTGGGCAGCACAGGAAGGCAGGAAGGTGGAAAGCGGTGCCAGCTGCCAGGAGAAGGAAGGCCTATTGCACGAATGTTCATGCATTGGGCCTCTTGTAATAAAATAAAATAAAATTTTACCCATTTTATGTCAAAAATTGTAGCTCTTAGCTTTGGGGATTTTTTTTTATTTATTGAATGTTTGGATTTGATTGCGAAAACCGTTTTTGTTTTTTAGTTTACTTTAGTTGCTCATAAGTACAGTGTTTTTGCCAACTGGAGGGAATTAAATCTCTTGGTAAGTCACCAAGCTCTGGGCTTCCTCATCAGTGTGTGCATGGTTTGCTTCTGAAAGATGCACATGAAGATCTAAGTTCTCCTCAGAGATGGAAAAGCCATGCCTCAAGACTCTAGTCCTGATTGCCATAATAGACTATTTAGAACAGCTGCCCATTACTTTTGGTTTAGGAAATGTGTCTCTCAGTCATATGTAAATACTTGGGGCTTGGCAAAAGCAAATACCAAACAAATTTTCCTTTGATTTTAGATACATGAGTATTTTGATAGAAATGAAATAATTATAATCTATGTGTTTTTTTTATTAATTTAAAAATAATTCATCCAAATATTATGAGTAAGGTCCAAAAGGCCTATTTGTCTTTTTGGTCGGTTGAACTTTTCAAATTACCCTACCCTTCCCCTTTTGGGGGAATAAATATTGGTTGTTGGACCAAAACTTTGGCCAAGATTTAAAAACAAACCATAACTATAACTTCAAAGAGTTGAAGTTGTGTTTAAAACCCAAACACTTAGAAACATGTTCTGTCTTGTCTAAGTTGTAGTGTCCATCACACCTTTTGCTACATTGCCAGACTTTGGTCAGGGAGGCAGCCAGAGACTCTGCAAGTTGCTCCTGTAGTGAGATCGAAGGCTGGGCTATATCTCCACGTTCTTAAGCTTACTTTTTAGCTCAAAGTCATTTCTGCTGCGGTATCTGAGCTAAAAAGTAAACCTCCTAAGAATGTGACTAGAGACCTGGTATTGGGATAATTGTTTTTTCCCCTAAACACTCGATAGTTTTTATTTTTCTTCATTCTAAACTTCAGTTAGTACTCTCTAGATTTCCCTAGCAACCGCCTAGCATGGATATTTTAATGGCAACGACAAGCACTTAGCGTCTGAGGAAAAGTGGAAGAGTTTCTTAGCCGGCCATTAGCTACAAAGCCCCTGCAGTGGCTTTTTACTTTGCTGGCTCAGAATCGCCTTTCTTCCTTGAAACCAGGAATCATCCTCTTCTAATGCTGCTCTGAGCTATTTGGAGGAGGAAGGAAGAAAGGGTGTGTGAGAGCAAACACCAACTCCTCAAATGGTGTCTAGTCCCGTTTCAGTCAGCTGGTATGCCCGTGGGTCACAAAGCAGCAGCGCAGAAAGTAGCAGGCGTCTGGCTCTTGGACATGGCGATAGGTTCTGGATGCAATGTTTCCTCCTGTCTTAACTAAAGCCTTGACTTTAACCTAATGGCTTTTTCAAGTACCTCTGCACTCCAAAGGGAAGCACTAGGTCAGATACTTTCCAGAGGGATAACACCACAATATCTAAACCATCCCAAATTAACAGGGTAGTCCATGAAAGAGGGAAGCCATCTTTAAGACAATCCAGAAGAGCACAAAGCATTTTGGCTTTTTGCTTATTTCCCTGTTTTTCCCATCCTTAACCCAGTGGGGCTCTGGAGGGACTGTGGCAGATGTTGGGTGCTCTGTGCAAGGGAAGATTTGTATGTCTCTGCAGGCGGGATACTTGCTGAGCACAAATGTCGGCAGGTCTCCAGCCAGACCAGAGTTTGAGAGGTTACAGACAAATGAGCGTGTGCCCCCAGTGACTGGGGCTATACCAGAGGATAAAAATCGGACTCTTTTCTAAAAGCTGAGTCAGTGGTGAGCTACACCATTCACAGCGCAGTGGATAAAGCAAATATGATAGATTGTCCCTGGATAGAGTGGATGTGTTCACCTTGAAAAAATGTTCAAGAGGGCTTTTTGCTGCAACAAGGAGAATAAATACAATAATGTCCTAAAGTTGCTTCAGAAGTTACTGACCACTGAGTATGTGTACATAGAGAAAAGGGCAGCTCAAAGGAACATACCAATAAACCCCTATGAAAGATGGTGCCACCAACACAATTGACATTGAAAAGCTAAGGGAGGATCAGAGTGGTTCAGTTGGTTGAGCTTTGTCCTGTGCACTGAAGAGTTGCTGGTTCAATTCCTGGTCAGGGAACATGTCTGGGTTGCAGCCCAATACCGGGTCAGGGAGCTTATGGAAGGCAACCTGCACATGCCTGGACTGAGTATCAAACCCACAACCTGTGTATGTGCCCTGACCAAACCTGCAAACTTTTGGAGTATGGATGATGCTACAACCAACTTACCCACGCCACACCAATCAGAGCAGGACTTTCTTCGTACCTGGTGCTATCTAAATTCCTCTCTGAGCTTTTTTTAAAAACTCATCTGAGGACAGAGAGAGAGAGAGAGAGAGAGAAACATCAATATATCAATAGGTATGATAGATACATTATTAAAAACTCAGGAGAGGGAGTGGTTAACTCTGTGTAGAAGAGTCTAGGAAGATTGCACAGAGGGGATAATATTTAAATTAGATGGAGGAGAAATTAATCTGTCAGAGAATAAGGGAAAAGACACACTAATTCCAAGCAAAGGAATCTGTGTGTGTGAATGTCAGGAAGTCTGAAGGTCCAAGCATTTCAGAGTGAATGGAGCAAAGGGTTGGTGAGGGAGAGGGAGGTGAGAGCACTGGAAATAGAGGTGGAGGATAGACTGCAAATGATTTGCAACAGATTTCCACCAAAGGACTTTATGCAAGGAAGTGACAAGATTAGGTTTGTCTTTTGGAAAGATAAAATTTGAAGAAAGTTGAAGTATAGACTAATATAGTAGCAAGTAGAAATAGGATGGCAAAGAGTCTATTGTAATATTCTAGATTAAAAAAAATAGAAAGTTTTTCTGAATCAAGGCAGTCAAGGGGATGAAGGAGGGAATGTATTTGATAGTTTCAGGAGGCAGAATTATAGGTCTTAATGAACTGTTGGATGTGGAAGTTGATGGAGGGGTGGGATTTTGGCAGCTATGAAAATATGAATGTCCTCAACTATATAAATACTACAAGAACAGATTAGGAGGGAGGAAAGGTGGCAGAGTAGGGGGAGTGTCATTGCACAATAGATGTGTGAAATGCAGAAGAGAATCCAGGAAAGAAAGAAATAATGGTTGTATAATTAGGGGTCAAAAGTGTGTACATGCCACTTGAAGGTGATATAATAAATGAGGTCACCCATAGGAATAGAACATACTTGAAGAAGGTAGGACCAAGGATAGAACTTCAGTTATAAATTCTAGGCTATCTGATTTATAGTCATAAATTAGACTGTTGGAACAAATAAAGGTTCAATGGTCTAAACCTTTGCTTAGGGACTATTGTTTAGGCAACCACTAATTTTTGATGCTTTTATTAATAAAATCAATATCACTAATACTAGTGAAATATTATATTAACCTAGTTATCTCCTTTTTATAGTGGTCATATTATTAATATCTGACCAAATTATTTGTTAAAGGCAGAAATAGCAAAATCTAGCAACATGGACATTGATATATAGATGTGGATATATAGGTTAAGCAGATTATAGGTGTATATGTAGATATAGATATAATTAAATGTTTGAATCTTTCAGGAGTTGCCTCTTAAAGTTGACTTACTTTCTACCTTTCCATTTTTGGGGTTTTTAATGCAAAGAGAATTAGCTTAGCATCATCAGGTAACTTCCAGTTCATATTTGTCTTGATACTTTTCACTGTATTCATCTGGTGAAAGTGACTCATGCTATTTATACAATGTTTTAATTGCAAATGTGTCTAGGCACTGTAGCAATGTCATTCTGACATGGTGTGCTGAAAATGACCCATAGCAGAATCCCCAAATGTATTTGAGAACGGAATGTGGAAAACATTTTCAGCACCATTCTTTGGTTAAGACTCACGCAAAATTAACTCAGGTCTCCACAGTCAGTTGCCCTGCAATTTCCAGTAACTGTGCCATTTTGTACGAGTTTATTGCTATGACTCTGAACGGAAAATGGAAGAGATTTTATTTTCCTCCTCGTCTCTCTTTGCCCTGCAGTACAATGCGAGTTCATGCATTTGCATCCCCCAGCTCAGATGTATATATGAGCCATCACATAAAAGCCCTGCACATTTACACAGTGCACTTGGATAACATACACACATCATAAAGCTTTCCATAGATACTTTTTCATCCCATGTTCTCACTTCTAAGTGAAATGAAAATCAATGTGAGAGATCACTAGAATGTTTCACCCAGATGGCATTATTGTCATCTGCACAATACCAATAATTCATGCATTAATATGTAAAAATGACATTTTTTTAATAAAACGTGTCACTTTAATTTAGAGTTGAAGGAGAAGACATAGGAAAATATTTTCCAATTCATTAGGCCACAGGCCCAAAGAAATAAATCCTTCTGATGAATCCTGTCATCACATTGTAATTCCAACACTTCAATATTCTGAAATTAACCAGACTCATGCCACCCTCTACTTCAGTATTTCAACCTAGAATGCTTTCTGAAAGTTCCCCAATCCATAGCTGTGAATTTACATCGTGTATTAATGGGCTCGCTGAGCAGGGGGTAAGAGGGGGTGTTTTGCAGGGTGTAACTGACTTCAGATAAGCTGTGAGTTCACGTATCGGGAAAATGACTTGTTTCCTTTTCATATTTTACGTAGCGAAGCAGCCAAAGTGATTTCTTTTACAAGCAAGGATTCCGGTGTAGGTGTTGTGGTGTGGTTTTACACAAGCAGAAGTCTGCTGTGTGCAGCCCTGACGTTTTTCGGATGGCACTCATTCATTGTCTTGGGAGGAGTTTTCCTCCCTCGTGGTGCCATCTGGCAGAGGTTTGTAGGGAAGCTGTTGATCCAGTTGATTTAGTTGGTGATCATTGTTTTTCAATTGTGATTCCTCATTACATCGGATTACACTTTTTCTGAACAGCAAAATGTGAGAGGGGATTTCTGCCATTTTTCGTATAGTGGTTGGTCTCTCAGAGTCTGCCTGCTAATGATCTTCAAAAAACAGCCAGCTTCTAAAACAAGCCGAAACCGGTTTGGCTCAGTGGATAGAGCGTCAGTCTGCAGACTGAAAGGTCCCGGGTTCGATTCTGGTCAAGGGCATGTACATTGGTTGCGGGCACATCCCCAGTTGGGGGTGTGCAAGAGGCAGCTGGTCGATGTTTCTCTCTCGTTGATGTTTCTAACTCTCTGTCCCTCTACCTTCCTCTCTGTGAAAAATCAATAAAATATATATTTTTTTAAAAATACAGCTTCTAAAACAAAAGGACCCCCCATTCCTGCCATGTGTAAGAGGATATTCACTATTGACCTTGAATATGTTCTTTCAAACATTCAAATATGGGGTTTGCTCAGAATTTTAATTTATTGTTTTCTTTTCTATTGAATTTATTAAAGTGATACCAGTTAACAAAATTATGCAGGTTTCAGGTGAGCAATTCTATAACAAATCATCCGTACACTGTATTGTGTGTTCAGAACTCCAAGTCAAGCCCCCTTCCAGCACCATTGATCCCTCCTATAACCTGCTCCACTTCCCTTCATCCCCTCCCTACTGGCAATAATCATCACATTGTTGTTAGTATCCATGAGATTTTTTTCTCTTTTTGTTCTCTTTTTTACTCAATCCTTCTACCCCACAGCCCACCCACCCACTTCCCAAAACTACCAGCCTGCTCTCTACCTTTGAGTATGTCCCTATTTTACTTGTTACTTTGTTTTGTTCATTATATTCCACATATGAGTGAAATAATATGGTGCTTGGCTTTCTCTGAATGTCTTATTTCACTTAACATAATGCTCTCTAGGTCGCTGTCACAAAGGATAAGATTTCCTTCTTTCTCATGTCCAAGTAGTATTCCACTGTGTAAATGTACCACCACTTTCTTATCAACTGACATACAAATGGACACTTGGGCTGCTTCCAAATCTTGGCTATTGTAACTAATGCTGAATGAACACAAGGGTACATATATTATTTCAAATTAATATTTTGGGTTTCTTCAGATAAATTTGCAGAAGTGGAATTGCTGGGTTATAAGGCAGTTCCATTTTTAAGTTTTTGAGGTAACTCCATATTGCTTTCCACAGTGGCTGCACCAGTCTGCATTCCCACCAGCAGTGCACAGAAGTTCCCTTTTCTGCACGTCCTCCCAACACTTGCTGTTTATTTATTGATGAGAGCCTTTCTAACAGGTATGAGGGTATGGTGAGATAGTATGAAGCTAGGGAAATGCTTTGACAAGTGGAATAAGGGAAACTGAGACAAAAATAATTAAAGAGGGCCAACGATTTGAACAATTTATATCCAGTTAATGAATCATAAGGTTTTATCTCCCATTACCAAGGACGCTTAGGAGCAAACGTTTTACACATTCCAGGCTGTCCCTGGGCAGGTCAGCCTCAGCCTCAGTACAGGTCCCTCTTCAATAACGTTCCTTAAAAATAAAAGTAATCATAAATAACTCTGACCCCCCCCTCTCTCTCTCTCTCTCTCTCTCTCTCTCTCTCTCTATATATATATATATATATATATATATATATATATATATATTGATGAATCAACGTATTGAAAGACATATCTGAAAAGCTAATGAATATTCTGTTAAGACCCTCCCCTGAGACATCCTCTAGGATTACTGCCTGCCAAAGAAGGAAAGATAAGAAACCTCAAGACAGAGGACCAATGATGAGCTCTCCCTAGGGATGAGCCCAAGCCTTGTCTGTCTGCTGTTTTTCTCCTAAATTCTAAGGGACCCCAGGGGAGCAGTGGGCAGTAGCAGTTCAACCTAGGAATACTCTCTTACTCTGTCTCCAATGCCCCCTTTGGCTCTGACTTTCTACTTCCTGTTTCTTCTTCTACCTTAAGCCCTTCCTTTGTTTCAGTGTCCCCAGGTTCAATAAACAAACTTGCAAAATCACCTGGACTCCTGTTGTGAAGTCTTCCCTACACAAACTCAAAAACCCATATACTATTGGTGAACCCACTGCAGACCCACTCTGGGCCCAGACATTGTCTGATAATAAGGTGATACCATGTGGTTTTAACTATCCAGTAACCCAGTCCCCACCTTAACTTTCTCCCATCTCCATATAATCCTTCTTACATTCTAGCCTTCATTTCAAATGCACAAAACAAACTGCAAAGCTGTCCCTTTCTGGATCATTTGAAATCTTGCTTCCTGAAGATTGTCATCAGTTAAGCTCAAATAAACTCATAAAATTCTTCTAACAGTTTGGATGGATTTTATGATGACAATGTGCTAGTTATTCAGATATATTTATGAACAAACAAATATCCCAGTCCTCAGATTTGTGATAAAATAATTTGAGAAACCCTGTGTTAAGACATCCAGAACTCTATCTTCCCTGTAAAGTCTTAGAGCTGTTGATATGTTAATGCTGTGTATATCTAAGAGAGAAAGAAAAATCTGTAGTCTTTTCTACATTTATTTTATCAAGGGACTTTAATTTTTTTTTTACTGGAGTACAACCATCAGGATTGTTTTTTAGAACATATTGCTCCATGTTGATAATGTTTCATATTCCTAGGTTTTTACTATATTTATTTGCTGATTATTGTACTTTTAAAGTCCATTAACCCAGAAGCTAGCATGTTGCTAACACTATGTTTTTTAAGAAAACTAATTTTCTATGCTTTCCCTGAATTTTAACTAGCATAATGTTTATTGAAATTGTTATTTACATTTTCAATGTTTTAATAATCTATATATATAGGAGCCTAAGCGACAGTTCAACCGTTTGACCAGTAGCTGTGATGCACACTGACCACCAGGGGCAGATGCTCAATGCACATGCATGGAAACATAGAGCAGACTGATGAATCTCAGAGGGAAGGAGGAGGGAGAAGGGCAGGAAGAGATTAACTAAAGATTTTATATCCATGCTAGAGGCTTGGTACACAGATTTGTGCACTGGTGGGGCCTCGCCTGGCCTGCGCCCTCTTGCCATCCAGGAACCCTCAGGATGGATTCATCCTGATTCCCACAGGCCAGGCTGAGGGACCCTACCAGTGCATTAATTCGACCCTGCAGGTTGCCTATATACCAGGCATGATGCTAATGCTGTGAGACATACAAAGATGAATATATTAAGGATAGTCATGTAAGAGGTGTGCAGGGTACCAGTTATGTAAGAAGGTTCACTATGCAGTGTTGAGCAAAATAATCACAGGGTTTGAATTTAGATTTAACGTGAGGGAAACACAAGGGAGCACTGGAAGCTTTTGAATATGAGTGCAGCCTTACATATGCAGTGCCAAGTGAGGTCAATCTGACCATGGTGAGCAGAAACTGGAACTGAACTCTGCGACATTTCAAAAAACATCTATAACTAAGATGATGAGGGCCAGGTGTAAAGATGATGAAAGAGAGTAGAGAAAAGGGAAAAATTCAAGACACGTTCCAGTTTTTAAAATCCAACAACCAAATGAACCAAGAACAGAAATAGGACTTGGAGAACTTGCTGCGAGGGAAGATGAGGGGAATTCGTCAAAGAGCTGTCTACGCGTCAAGCCTAAATGAGTAGGACATGATGTCCTCAGCAAACAAGGCAATTGGAAAAGAGTCTCTGAGAAAAGTGAAATACTGAATTCTGTTTTAATCATGTTAGTGTAAGGTAACATTATGACATTTAAACAACCCAGCACATTAGGCAATGGCAGACACAGGTGTATAGCTCATGTAGGGGACTCTGATGAAAAATTTTAAACCTTAAACCATCAGACAGAAAAGTTTGCTCTCTGAGAAAGGTGAAGAAGAGCTATAGCGTTTGTTTGTTTGTTTGTTTGTTTGTCTGTCTATCTGTTTGTTTTTAACCTTAATCTGAAAATGGTGTCCTTAAATCCAAGCACCCATACTTCTTATTACCCTTGCTTTGGTGTGTATAAACAGGTATTTCTCTGTTTATTTTACTTTAAAAATCTGCTCTCAAATCTCCTATCCACCTCTTATTTTCCTTCAGCTGCCATCCTAGCTGAACTTAGCCAACCACTCGGTCCTCACTAGTTTTTGTACTGGGTCTTCTACTATGCAAGGAAGTGAAACCATAGACATAGTGCTCCCAAATATCAGTGTGCTTGCCTCTCCTTCCCAGTCTCCCATGTGGTTAAGTTAGAGCTATGTAACCAGTTCTGGTGGGTGGACTGTGAGAAGAATTATCTATTTCAGCCCCAAACAGTTTGTCTCCTCCAAGTTTGTATTTCCCTATTATGACAACCTCAGGGTTAATGTGCGCCAGATGGTGTCACTACAAGATGGAGGCAAGCCCACATGGCGCACATTGGACTTTGTGTAGGCAAGGAATAAGCCTTGGTTGGGCTGGACCACTAAAATTAGGGAGTGATCTGTTGTGGCCACTAGTCTTATTTATGGCAAGTCACATACCATCCTGGCATTTAAGAACAAATAAGTTGTTTCAGAGAGATAAGTTAGAGAAGAGTTGAAGAGCAGGACAGACTCTACATTATGGAAGGACAACCTGTACTGCCTATATCTCAAGTTTGCCTCCCACCCCACTCTCAAGTCACGAAGATTTAAAATACTTTATTAATAATATGTTTTCTTAAGTAATGTAATCTTTGGAACATAGTGTGGGACAATCTACATAGGAAGTACAGACCATCCCTGGCTCATGCACAGTTACTTCTTAACTTGCAGTAAGAATGCACCTGACATTTATTATTTCATATTCTGCTGTACTTAAATGCTTTACAAATAACATGGAACAACACCAAGGAAATGCTTCTGTTTTTTTTTAATATTTTTTATTGATATTTTACAGAGAGGAAAGGAGAGAGATAGAGAGCTAGAAACATCGATGAGAGAGAAACATCGACCAGCTGCCTCTTGCACATCCCCTACCGGGGATATGCCCGCAGCCAAGGTACATGCCCTTGACCAGAATCAAACCTGGAACCTTTCAGTCCACAGACCGACGCTCTACCACTGAGCCAAACCGGTTTCAGCAGGAAATGCTTCTTATCAACCTTCTTTTGAGGATCTCATGTTCAAGCAAAATATATGCACATATTATATAACTTAACAACACTTGTGTTTTTCCACTCCATTATGGACATGGTGTATTTCTCAGATAAAATTTTATATTAAATTATGCGGTGAACTTCTTTTGTTTAAACATTACTTTTCTTTTGGGTGGGGAGTAATTGATGGAGACTTTTCTGTGTGTACGTGTCTTCTCCATAGAAACAGTTCTTTATTAATGGGAATAAATATTGAGGATAGAGCAATCATTTAGAGGTTTGAAGCCAGAAATGACTGCTCAGAGTTAATCATATTTTCCTTTCCAACCCCCATAAATAGCTGAGGTTGCATAAGTGATGTGCAGTGTGATTGGGGTTTACTGAGCACAAGGCGTAAGATATTTACAAAGTTTTGGCATGAAACACACTCTGTGCTCACACTATATACTTTTCCCATACAAATCCAGGGAAAGGGGGTTCTGGTTCCTTGTTTTGTTTGTGGATGGGCTTTTCACTAGTCTGTAGATTTCCTGCTCTGTTGCAAGCTAATGTCTGAAGATATAACACACAAAAAGCTCAATTCTTTCCATACTTAAGATTAATCATAGTACCAAGTCTATGTAATCATACTGTTAGAGTGGGAAAGTTGTTTTTTAACTCTCAGAATAATCTAATAAAATGATCCTCACAGTTTAGTGGAGGCTGAGTTACCGTTATTTTTAAGTAGACATCTGAAAACAAAGGTTACTCGAGTGACAATTGATTTAGTCTCCAAAGGTAAATATGGAAAAAGTTCACGATTTTGGAAGCTGGTGAGTTTAGCTGGTTATATTATTTGGAATAGGGCACAGGGGCTGGCCACCAGAACTACCAAGGTCTTCGAGCAGCAAGCATTCTGAAACACCAGTTTTATTTTAAAGTGAAATGTTTTGTTGTAAAAAAAAAAAAAGTCAAGAATTATCAAATGGGCAAAGGTCAAATATAGCGCACTAATGACATAGTTTTTATTTAGTTAGAAGAAAATGAGTAGAACTTCTTCAAAAAAAATGACACAAAGTGGAGTGGAAGAGGTTTCCTTCCTAATTTCCAGTAGTAAAATATTGATCTCAAAAACACATGTATTTGCCCTCCAGAGGCTTACTCTTCTGTAGAGCAGTAATCTGGCCCACTTGGTTTCACTGTCTTTCAGCTGTCTTACACAGCTAGCTCTCCAAAACCATATGTCTGCTAATGGGCTCCCCTTAGCTCCTAAGCTAATGTGCACAGGGACAAAAGGGATTTGGTTCAGGAAAATTCTCACAGATAATGGTGGGTTGGTGCGGGAAAGAATGAAAAGAAAATAGTTATATATTTGAGACACAATATGTGCCAAGCAAAAATGCAATATGAATTTTAGCTCCTTACTCCTAAAAAAAAGTCCCTTAAGAAACTATTATTACAGTTGTTCCCTTTTATTGATGATGATCTAAGACTTTTGGAGGTTAATTGACTTCCTCATTAAGTAGAGGTGATAGGATGTGAACCAGACCCATCTTGTTCTCTTCCTTCCACCTTGCTTCCCTGGCACACATGATTAACTACAGCTTCTGAGTACTTGTATGCCAGCTCCCCCCCCCACCTTCTACCCTTTAACACCCCTGCCCCCTTATACACACACAGTTTCTGAAAGATTTGAACACTCAATCCAAGGAAAGAGAAATTTCTGGTGTCTGGGTATCTTCTGTAACACTATGTAATTCCATGAGTTCTTACTCATTGGAGCATAACGCCACTATGCTCCAAGTCTTGGACCTTGCCAGAAACTTAAGCAGTAACTGGGCCCTGATCCCTAACTATGGCTTCTGTCATCCTCCTTCACATGCAATCTATCATTACAACTCAACCACTAGCAAGAGGCATGCTTGAAAGGAAGACTTCCCAACAAAATGTACGACCTTCACTTGCCTTTGTAAGTGTATCTTTGCCTGTGATATCACCCTTTCCATTTCCTACTGGGCTGTCAAAGTAGGCATGCAGATATTAATAATAACTAGAATCTTTCATGAGCTTAAGGGTGAACCCACAAAGATCACAAGGTAGACCTCAACATAAATCGCCTCTGTAAGAAAATTCTCCTCAAGTCTATTCATTGCCGGAGCAGCAGGTCCCTGCTGAGGCCTGATTCCCTTTCACTTATGATTTTCCCAGCATTCCTTATTGTTGAGCCCATCACCATGTCTTATCAACAAGACTATCCAGGAGTTAACATGAAAGTATTCGTGTGTTTTTAGCTATTTAAAAAGTGTATGAAGACTTGGTTTGTATTCTGGGATTATCTAGAATTTTCTTCATTTTAGCCCTTGGAAAGTATATTAAGAAACAATTTTCATTTATTTAACCATTAGGTAGTACCTTATAGATTGTTTCCAAAGATGATCAACAATAGTTTCTCCCATGACTGTCCTCCCATTAAAAGGAAGAATCTACTTCCCCTCCCTAGGAATTTGGACTAGCCTTCTGATGAGTTTAGACCAATAGATATCATGCCAGTTTGAGTCCTAGTTCTTAAAAGAACTAGCAGATTCCTCTTTGTTCTCTTGTAGCCCTGAGCCAATGTGCAAGAGGAGCAACTATCTACAAGAAAGAGATAGAGGCAGACAGAAAGAGAGACCCAGTCAGCTCCAGTTGTTTCTAGTCATCCCCAATGAGTTGTTAGATATACAAATGAAGCCATTTTTGGACTCTGTCCTCAGCTAAGCCCCTAAGTTCAACATGACCCCTAGTTGACACCAACTGAGCCCTACCAACCCAAACAATGACAATAACTATGAAGTTATTGCTGTTTAAGCTGCTAAGTGTTGGGGTGGTTTGTAATCATAAATATTCCACCTTTTACACAAGTACATAACATGTACTTTGCATTCTGCTAGTATTCAATATATATTTCTTTCAGTAAATACTGGAAATGATATTGACTCTCATTGCTGACTGTAAGGGTTCAAGAGTAATTAAGGATGTGGGATAATCTCCTGAATTCTGTAAATTAACACTTCTTATTCCCACCCTTGGAGAAGTTTCGGGGCAGCAGCTGAAACAGAGTACACAGGGTGAGGGCCAATCACACTTTTGTTTTTGTGGGTTTGTTTGTTTGTTTGTTTGTTTGTTTTTAGTGTTTGTTTGTTTTGGGGTTTTTTTTTGGAAATGTCTTTTTTGGTTGAGGAGAGATGATTTTGAATCTAGCTCCTGACAGAATACTACTACTCAAGAATGAGTTCAAGAGTAAAGCTGTCTCTATGTTTTTTGTCTAACTACCTATGTCTATGCACATTCTGTCTGAAGTGACATCATGTGCAAGCCAGATATTTCCTATAACCAGTTGTTTGCCTTCAAGTACTTATAAATCTCTACAATAGCTGGCAAGACTTGAGCTTGGCAACGACTCTAGCTTCTGGTTAATATTCCTTATTTTAAATCCCATGAATTAGGCTATAGATTAAAAGGGGGAAAAAAGAACAAATATTTCCCAGGGAGGTTATTTAAAAAAAACAACAACAACACGCACCCTTTAAAAATATGATCATTTCATTTACTTTCAGAGAGAACAACTAAACAGCCATGTTTTATAGTCTCTTTGTTCATGGAAGGTTTTCATTAAAGGGTGTATTTACCCCATCCTCTTTTGAGCCAGAAAAAAAAGTCGTATTTTGAGAGTGGGAGCACCAAGGAAGCCTTTGACCAGCTCTTTCAGGCCCCTAGGAAGCATTGGAATAAATTGCTCAGTTACTATTCAGTATATGATAATTTGATGGCCTAGAGATCATTTGAGTCCCTACAGGTAGACAGCTGTTAACTATCCCTGAGCTCCTCTGGCTCTTGGAAATAAACTGAAGATGAAGTTGTTTGCAGCTGCAGTTGACAGAGCTACCATCTGCTTAGCTCCCTGGAAGCTCTGAGCCAAGGACGTTGTGTCTAACTGCTTCACAGCATAATGAACAGTGTTCTGAAGGGAGCTGGCTTGAAGGTCACTTCTTTCCATCTCCAGAAGGCATTTCCAGAAAGAAGCACCTGGTGGCCCTGACCCTTTGTCATCTATCTAAGCTTCTGTTTTGAAACTGCTCCAAGGATGAGGGAATTAGAGAATTCAGGAGACCTTTTCCAGCTCTTGGGCAGTGTGACCACCTACCCCTACACTAACCCCTCTCTCCCTCCAAGTCTACCATTGTGTGTCCTCTTTGGGCTACTCCCTTTGAGCAACCACCTCCCACAGCAACACTCCCACAGCAACACTTCCTTCTCAAACTCTGAAATATTGTACACCACAGGATGATCTTCCACTCTGCTTTTCATTTTCTGAACCCTCACTATCCCGTGTACCCCTCTACAGCCCAAGAAAACCCACCATATTTCAGTACCATATCTCCAACTTCTAACTGGATATCTGCTATTAAACTTCTGCCTTTCCCAAATCAGCATTTCTAAAGAAAAAATCAATCATATTTCTATCTAAACAATGGCTGATTCTGAATTTTCCTACTTGATGATTCAAGTTTTTAAGTTTTGACCTTGGACAGCCTAACAGCCTAGACCTACTTCCTTTCCAAGCCCAATATTACAACCATACACTTAAAACTTCACCATCTAAAATCTGGATACTTGCAATTTTTTTCTAATTTTTTAAAATCTTTATTGTTTTGACCTTCTAAGATGCCCAGTATACTGCTCCTGGAGAAATCTTTCTGATGTAATTATTCTCACTTTACACCTCTGTTCAAAAATCTCCAGTTGTTCCTCATATTCAATATAAATGCCTTCACAATGCTTCACAATGGCATTTAAAGTCTTTTATAGCATGGCCCCCACTTACCTACCTGGCCTCACCTCCAAACCATGTCTTGTATTTATATAGATATTGGACTGACCCATGTGTTGAGAAATCCCAAAGGCTGCTAGTAATATGAACCCCTCTGTATCATGCAGAGGACTTGGTCAGTACATGCCATCTACACTTTTACCTCTAAGCCTTTGCCTACTCAGTGCTTTCCCTTCCTTTTACTTCTTCCTCATATTCATTTTCCCTTTACCTTGTCAAACTCCAGCTCAATATTTTTTCCTCTGGAAAGGCTTTTCCCATCTGCCCCTGTTTTTAACCTGGAGCAATTTACTGCTTAAATCATTAGTTGGCACTTACCCTCTACCAGGCACTTATTTCAATGTGGTCCTTCTTTGCATGTGTTATCTATTTCAGGGACTAGAAAAAAATTAAGATAGCAGGAACTACTCTAAAATTATGTGTAGCTTCAATATTCATTGATAATGATGCTTATGATGACAGTTTCTAATTTTTCTCACACATAGATCATGGTTCTAACCAATAAATTATTTTTTTTAATGACTAGGCAGAAAGATTTGAAGAAAGAGTATGGATAACTCTATTGCACCTAAGCATATACCTCTTTTATTTTTTTAACTCTTAATATCTAATTTTATATTTGAATCAATTAATTCACATAAATAATTGATTCAAATGTTAATATAAGCCAGATAGTTTAAGGCTGTGGAAAATATTACTTATAGCAAGTGTTGCTGTGTAGCTCTCTTAAAATTCTCTCCTCCCTTTGCATTGCCTTTACACTCTCCTGATTCTCTTTTCATTCCTTCCTCATCATCCTCTTGTTTTAATAATTATTGTCATGCATCTTATCTTCAGATCTTTTCTTTGGCTCTCTTTTTTCCTCATTCCTCTTGCTCAAGGAGGATAGTCCCCAAGACTACCTTCACAGCAACCCCTTTTCTAACTGCCAGACACATCCTCTTCTGCCAGCTGGAAACCTCATCTTAAATGTTTTTTAGACACTTCAAACTCAACACCTATTCCACTGCCCTCTTCTACATCTGTCTCAGTAAAGGCACTACCATTCTCTCAAGCTAAAAGTTCAGGGTCATCATTCTCTTTTCCCTATTTCTTACTACTAACACCAGTCTTGATCTCCTGTAGTTTTCATCTCTTAATGGTTTTTTTTTCCAAATCCTATTTTATGCCTTGAGTCCTTTGTATTCATTAGGATTATTAACTCTAGCTGCTCTTGCTGTCAAACTTAGAAATCTTATTTTTCCCCCATCACCATTTATCCCCTCTTCACATCCACACACCATACCCCCAAAATCACCAGACTGTTGTCCATATCCATGAGTTTGCTCTCTCTTTTTTCCTTTTTGGCTCAATCCTTCCACCCCTTCTAAACCCCCTTTGCTCCTCCACCCTACACACACACACACACACACACACACACACATACACGAGTTGTCTGCCTGCTCTTGATCTATGAATCTGTCTTTATTTTGCTTGATAATTCAGTTTGTTCATTAAATTCCACATATAAGTTAACCCACTGAATGGAAGGACATATTCATCATTAATACATATGATAAGGGATTAATATCTAAAATTTATAAAGAATTTATAAAAGTCAACACCCCTCAAACACACACACACACACACACACACACACACACACACACACCAAAGAATCTAATTTAAAAATGGGCAAAAGACCTAAACAGACCAAAGAGGAGATACAGATGGCTAATAGACCTATGAGAAGGTGCTCAACATCACTAATCATCATAGAAATGCAAATTAAGGCCACAGTGAGATATCACCTCATACCTGTCAGAATAGCTATCATCAACAAGTCAACAAACAACAAGTATTGGGAAGGATGTGGAGAAAAGGGAACCCTTGTGCACTGCTTGATGGGAATGCAAATTGGTATAGCCAATGTGGAAAGCAGTATGAAGTAATCTCAAAAAGCTAAAAATGGAAATGTGTTATGACCCAGTGAATCCACTTCTTGTGATTTATCAGAAGAAACCAGAAACACTAATTCTAAAGAATGCATGTACCCATATGTTCATTGCAGTGTTATTTACAATAGCCAAGATTTAAAAGCAGCCCAAGTGTCCATCAGTAGATGAGTAGATAAAAAAGCTGTGGTACATTTACATAATGGAATACCTCCCTGCGGTAAAAAGTAAGAAAGTTTTACCCTTTGTGATGGCATGGATGGACTCAGAGAACATTATGAAATACCCAGTCAGAGAAAGACAAACTTAGAAACCTTAATGGCTTAAAATAAAGTGTTACTAGTATTGGTATGGACTAATTCAAATCTGGTACAGTGATCCCTGAAGTGGCTTTCCTCCATGTGGTCATTCAGGATTCATTCTGCTTTCATTTGTGACTCTGCCATCTCAATGAATGCCTCTGCAATCTCTGATAGAAAAGAAGAGAGAAAAAAGGGAAAGCCTTGTGCCTTATTTAGGAAGTAACATGTGAGAAGTGGAAGTAGAAGTGGCAGACCACTGTCCAGAATTAATCACTTAATCTCAACATAACCTAATGAAACTATAAGAAAGGCAGGAAAATATTAAGACACGTGAAATATATGGCGAGCACTAAATATCTACCACACTCTTTTTCTCTCTCACCTGGATTACTGCCCCTTCTCCTAACTAGTTCCCCTAGTTTCGGTTTTCTGTTCTACTCTACCTATATATTTTCACTAAAGAGGTTTTATTTGTTACCTGTTTTTTGTAAAATACAAAACTCATCATGTCACCTCCCATTTTGAATCCATCAATGGCTTTCCACTATTCTTGGAGTAAAATTTATAGTCCTGCAGAATCTGACTTCAATCTGCTTTTCCAATTACACCTCCACATCTACAAACTCTTAGCTAGAACCACACCAGACAAAATGGCCTCTGAATATTTTACTTATTGTTTTACTTTCATGCCTTAGTGTATATGGCACTCTCTTTCAGGAATATATGGAAGATGTAATTTTAATGTATTTTGACATTGCTATAAATCATTATGTTAATACAAACATTTAGCAAAGATCCCTACAGAATATATATATATATAATAACTTTATTTTAACCTGGGCCAATTCATCTGTAAATAAACCCAATTCTTTTTTTAATTTTTATTGAATGTATTGGGGTGACATTGGTTAATAAAATTATATTGATTTCAGGTATACAATGATATATTGTCTGTGTATTGTATTGTGTGTTCACCACCCCAAGTCAAATCTCCTTCCATCACTGCTTATCCCCCTTTTGTTCTCTTTTACCTCCTCCCACTCCCCTTTCCCTCTGGTAATCACCATACTGCTGTTTGTGTCTATGAGTTGTTGTGTATTTTTTTTTCTTTGCTTAACCCCTTCAACTTTTTTTCACCCAGACCCCTAATTCTCCATCTCCATATCTATGAGTCTGTTTCTATTTTGTATATTAGTTTACTTTGTTCATTACAAATACAATTCTTTTTTAAAAATATTTTTATTGATTTCAGAGAGAGGAGTGGAGAGGGAGAGAAACATCAATGAGAGAGAATCATTAATCAGCTGCCTCATGCACACCCCCTACTGGGGATTGAACCCAAAACCTGAGCATATGCCCTGACAGGGAATTAAATGGCGACCTGTTTCATGGGTCTTAACCACAGTGGCTGGGCACAACTACAATTTTATAGTTCCCCTTATCTTAGAAAAATAGAACTAGGGCTCAGTTTGCTTCTTTTTTTCCCCTTAAATTAAGAATGTAACCACACTTGGCTACCATTCCTACTCTATGTAGGCTCTAATCCCTCAAAAAGCCAGTGGTGAATGATTCTGCTATTTAAAGACAGGTTCCAGATCCCTAATGAGACTATTACAGGAAAATTTGGAGACACTCAACAGCTGATGAATTTCATATTAGAATTGGAGTATCTCCCTCCTGGTCTAATCCATGGCCACACAAGCCAGCTTCTTCTGCCAGCAATTACCCCTGAGACCAGGTTTCTATCTGGATGTAGAGGAAGATGAAATCGTTGCTGTTGACAGCCTAAGCTACTAGGAGCTATGATTATTCAAACACAGAATAAGGAAATTTCCCTGGGGAAGCCAGGCTGCTTTAGCAATAGACCAAAGAATTACTGAGAAGACAGTATAGCCTAGTGGAAACAACCAGCTGTCTGAAGGTGGACAAATCCAAGGCCAAGTCTACTAAGAAGTTCTATGGCCTCCGGGGGTTACTTAACCCCTCTAATCTACAGGTTCGTGGGGGTAGTAATTACATAAAATAACAAATGTGTGGCAGGTTGATTTTTGAGATGTTAATTTGTATTTTCTCTCTGCATCTCCTCTCCCACACACATACACAATCCAATATGTGGATTTCCTTAGGTTAAGGTCTTTTTGTTTCACGAAGGAGAACTCTTTGTCTCAGTAAACACACTCCTGTACTTTATTGCTGAAGAGGGACCACTATGGGGGAGAATAGCGAGAGGAGCATGAAAGGCAAAGGGAGAATTGGAGGCTGAAAGGTGAAAGAGAAGTCATGAGCTGCTGTGAGGCAGTGCCTTAAGGAAGACTTCAGAGGGTGCCTGAAGGAAAGCTGTACAATAGGCAGAAGGGCTGTCCGCCCATCCAAATATCCCTGAGTCCCAGATATACTGTCAAAAGCCCAGCGCTGCAGGAATTGGAGGTCTCAGCAGGAACCAAGGTAGCCTGAAGACAGGGCTCTGGAGATGCCTCTTGTCATACAGGATAAGCATAGTAATGACTAAAAATGCATTTCTCTACCAAGAAGGTAGGATGGAGGGCTAGGAATCTAATTTTAATTGATTTAAAGAAAATCCTGAAATACAATGTTTCTTGTGCCACCCTGTGTTTTAGATTAAGGGGTTTATGTCCTACAAGTGTAAAGTTCCTGATACTTTGTAAGCCTTCAGTAGATGTTCATCTGTCTCTTCCCTTCTATCACTTTCTCCTGCTGCTCTGAACATAGTGGCAAGTGCTCAAGTAGGTCTGCTGGCACCACCACATTAGCCCAGACCTTTTCTCCTGGAATGAAAGTTCTTATCTCAGACAAAATAGTTCTAGCAAAACCACAGTGAAAGCTAATGGCATAAAATTCTTAAGATAGCTAAAAAAATCTCCAAAAGATAAAATGATAAAAATATAAAGCCATTCAGGGTTTAAATATATATATATATATATATATATATATATATATATATATATATATATATTTCCCAGATGAATTTTTGTAGAGTTTGTTCTAAGTCTGTGAAATATACCCTTGGTGTTTTAATGGCGATTACATTGAATTTATAGATTGCTTTGTGTGGTATGAACATTTTATTTATGTTGACTCTACAAATCCATGAACACGGTATGTTCTTCCATCTGTTTATGTTTTCCTATATCTCTTTTTTCAGTGCCCTGTAGTTTTCAGAATACAGGTCTTTTACCTCCTTTGTTAAGCTTATTCCTAGGTATCTTAATTTTTTGGTTCAATGGTAAATGAGATTGGTTGTTTGTTTGTTTTTAATTTCTCTGTCTGTGAATTCACTGTTGATATACAAAAAGGCCATAGATTTCTGGGTGTTCATTTTGTATCCTGCTACATTTCAAATTCATTTATTAAGCCTAATAATTTTTGATGGAGTCTTTAGGTTTATTTTATGTACAGTAACATGTCATCTGTGAATAATGATAGTTTTACTTCTTCTTTTCCAATTTGTATACATTTTATTTCTTCTTCTTATCTGATTGTTATAGCTAGCACTTCCAGTATAGCAGCACAATTTACAATAGCTAAGATTTGGAAACAACCTAAGTGCCCATCAGCAGATGAGTGGATTAGAAAACTGTGGTACATCCACACAATGGAATATTATGCTGCTATAAAAAGGAAAGAACTTCTACCATTTGCAACAGTGTGGACAAACCTGGAAAATTATGCTAAACGAAATAAGCCAGTCAAAGAAAGATAAATATCACATGATCTCACTCATTTGTAGAATATAATGAACAACATAAACTGATGAACAAAAACAGATCCAGAGACAGAGAAGAATTAATCAGACCTTCAAATCTCAGAGAGAAGATAGAGGAGAGGAGGGGTATGGGGGAGAGATCAACCATAGAACTTATATGCATGCATATAAGCATAACCAATGGACATCGACTCCAGGAGGGTGTGGGCATGAGTGGGGGTTGGGGGCAATGGGAGGATAAGGACACATATGTAATATCTTAATTAATAGAGAAAAATAACAATAAAATATATATGTCATTCTCAGGTTCACTTTTTTTTTTTCTTTGCATTTAAGGTCAGGTTCATTTTTATTTGAATAATCCAAGAACTCATACATCATGCCAAAGCCACCTACCAAAATGGGTTCTGACTACACATATAAACATGACAACTGGTGTGGTTTTTGTACATTTTGGCTCACTTTACAGTATTTCTGCCTTAAGTACTATTGCTTCCCAGTGTGAAGGACATGATGACCACTTATGGAAGTAGTCCTTCAGTCATGAACTTCCTGGTCTGGTTAGGGACTGTGCTACTGTGCTATTCATGATGGTGGTCTATTCTTAGGCAGCCAGGGAGGAAGAGAGCCATTCCATTCTTGATGAATCTATCTTTCCAGATTTGGGCAGTTGTAAACACTGCTGGTATGAATATTTTTGTTTCTGTATCTTGGCATCCCTAAGCATATGCATCTCTTTTTTCTTTTGACTTGAAAATAACATAGTCTGTTTCTTATAATGGAAATATTTATTTCTTTTCCTGGAAATTTTCAATATTTTTCTTGGTTTACTTACATTCATGTGTTTGAATAGAAAGCTTGAGTTGTCTATTTAATATTTGGACTATACGTTTTCCCTTTTTTTCCATTTAGATTATTTTTTTCTTTATCCATTAAAGTATTACATATATGTACTTATCCTCCCATTGCTCTCCCCCAACTCCCACTCATACCCTCAACCCCCTGGTGTCATTGTCCTTTGGTTATGCTTATATGCATGCATACAAGTCCTTTGGTTGATCTCTTCCCTTACCTCCACCCTCCTCTACATTCCCTCTGAGGTTTGACTGATGCTTCTCTGTCTCTGGATCTGTTTTTGTTCATCAGTTTATGTTGTTTATTATATTCCACAAATGAGTGAGACCATGTGATATTTATCTTTCTCCGCTGGCTTATTTCGCTTAGCATAATGCTCTCCAGTTCCATCCATGCTGTTGCAAATGGTAAGAATTCCTTTTTTACAGCAGCATAATATTCCATTGTGTGGATGTACCACAGTTTTCTAATCCACTCATCTGCTGATGGGTATATAGGCTGTTTCCAAACTTTTTTAGAGAACATATCTCAGAGCAGGAAAACTTAAACCTCTATTTACTCTGACATTTTGCTCAAGGTTTGTCCTCAGGACAGCCCTCATAAAAATAAGACTCAGGGGAGTTGGGCAGAATAACTACCAGGTTGTTGTTAGTTGCCCTGTCCCTTTCCATTCTAGATCAGTGGTGAGCAAACTGCAGCCTGAGGGCCAAATGCAGCCAGGTAACAAATTTTATAAATAAAGTTTGCTGGAACACAGCCACACTTACATGTTTATGCCTTTTCTTGCATTACAACAGCAAAGTTGGGATAGTTGCAATAGAGATAGAATGGTTTACAAAAGCATAAATATTTATTACTTGGTCCATTACTAGAAAAGTTTGCTGACTCCTAGATTTTGAATGTGGTGGGACTAGTCATACAGGCAGAGCAAGGGAGCCTGTTAGCTTTCTACCATTTTTGAAGTAGGACATGTTTTAGTGTGAAAAGACTCCAGAAACATCTCTACCCTCTAATTCCTATGGAATCATCGTAATTCCTTTCTGAATTCAACCAGCATTGTTGGTGCACACACTATGTGCCAGGTCTTAATAGGTACGGCGGATACTGAATTAAGTAAGTACCAGACTGCCCTTGTCCTCAAGGAGCTTCAAATGCGGGTAAGGAGATAAACACCAAAGAGATCATGATTTCTGTGACACATCAGGGCAATGGACCACGTGACTACAAGGCCTTAGCAGGGATGGTCTTCATTTCTATGCTTCTCAACTTAGAAGGGAGAGTAACATTAGAGTAGAAAGCTCCTCAACATGAACTGACAATTTTCTTCTAATGAAGACGATACCATGAAGAGAAAATAAAGTTCTTGACTTTTTTTCTGCTGTTCTCTCTCTCTCTCTCTCTCTCTCTCTCTCTCTCTCTCTCTCATATACTTCTTGCTGTAACATGAATAAATATTAAGAAGTTCTGGCCCAATCCTTGTGGCTTGTGGCTCAGTCATGGTTCCATTCCCACTCAGGGCACATGCCTGGTTTGTGGCTTGATTCCCTAGTGTAGGGCATGCAGGAGGCAGTTGATCAATGATTCTCTCTCATCATTGATGTTTCCATCTCTCTCTCCCGCTTCTTCTCTGAAATCAATAAAAATATTTTTTTAAAGAAAAGAAGTTCCTCCAAGACCGGTTTGGCTCAGTGGATAGAGCGTAGGCCTGCGGACTGAAGGGTCCCAGCTTCCATTACTATCAAGGGCATGTACCTTGGTTGTGGGCACATCCCCAGTGGGGGGTGTGCAGGAGGCAGCTGATCAATGATTCTCTCTTATCATTGATGTTTCTACCTCTCTATCCCTCTCTCTTACTCTCTGGAAAAATCAATAAAATATATTTTTTTTAAAAAAGAAAGAAAAGAAGTTCCATTCAGACTTGAAGTGGGCAAACAAGACTCTAGGAAGTGAAAGTGTGGCCAGAAGGACTTCTGCCCAGCACAGGTCTGTCTTACACCTGTTATCCCAGCATAATTATTTTTAATGCTGCCCCCTTTCACTCTTCGAAGAGTCTTGGCTTGAACAAATTAAGTTTTGGCTTAATTAAATTGCATGGTAACTTTAGCTATAACCCAAATCCTCAGCCTAGCCACCTATAAACTATTAGTAATAGAAGTTTTGTCCTTATCAGTTCAAAATTTCACTTAGGTTATTCTACAAATAGAATCCTTAATTCAAATTAAATAACTAACAGTTCTTTCTTCCCCTCCAAAAAGTCTATTTGCTTTCGATTGCACTGTTTAATTATCAAATAAATCCAAAAATGCCTAAAATGATGCTGACTTCAAATACAGAACAGTTCAATTTGCTGCATATGAGAATATTTATTGTTGTTAACTAACAAAACGAGGGCTTGAGAAAATAGTCTTTACATTAATACCATTAATACTTTACATTAATATCAGTTAACAAGTTGAAGGAACAACCTCCTTTATGAAGCCATGTCTGACCTTCACTCCCCACCCCAGCAACCTTGAATGAGTCTTTTAGGGCTTATCACATTTTACTGACTTTACTTGTTTCTTGTCTGTCTCCATGGGAGGACCTTGAATTTGTAGTGAGCTGTAATATTCTCAGACAGAATTTAGGACAGTGTCTTACTCATAGCAGTTTCATAGGAATTTTCGCATAAAATACTTACTGTCTGCTAACAAATTCCCAAGATATAAGTAGCAACAATGTCTCAAAAAATTTGCTAGAAAAAGCCTCTATCACTAATTGTATGAGCATTGCTTCAACTTTTTTCTTCAATGGTTGTTTTTCCCCCTAAAAAAAAAGTCCCTTTAATGAAAGTCCTGCTCTTGAAACTCAGCGACTGAAGGGAGCAACCAGACTGTAATCGGAATCATCCAGGAGCTGTTTAGAAAAGGGAAATGAATCAGACCTATATTCCTAAGATAGGAAAATAATGCCAATCAACTGGTCCCTGGTTATTAACTACTAGTAGACAGAATGGGGCAAACAACTAAGAGCGGAAGGTTGAATTGCAACTACTTGACCTATCCCCAAAATCCCCCACCCAAGCCCAGGCCTGTTAGTACTGATTTCTCAAATAAGAGTCATTAAGGCAGCATGTTCTGTCCGGGCATCAATGAGGGTCCCTTAGTAGTAGTGCATGTGAGACACTTGACTGTGCCTTGTGTGGGATACAAGCTGGTAGCCCTCAGCCTTTCCTTTTCTGACAGGAAAAGAAAAAAGAAAAAGAAAAAAACACTGTCAGAACAGAGAATTTGTTGGAAGCATCAGAGACAGAATTGGCACGTGCCCTGCCAAAAAGCTTATAGCACAATCAATCCACTTCCAGGATGAATTTTTCTTAACCAGAAACAGCTGTCAATAGAAGAAAAATGGTCCCTCCAGCATAACTGATAGAAAGCTGGTGAAATTTAGAGAAGATTTTGGTAGAAATTCAAAATGGGTGCAGGGAGAATGAAAATTGTTGCAGAAAATGGTATCTGGACAGAAGAAATCTGTAACACCAAATTGGGATCGGCAGGGAAAGAACACCTTTTTCTATAAGAAGTCTAATGGGAAACTGGGAAATAAAACTATTAGTTAAAGAAAATGTTAAATCACAAGACAACTAGTGGTGGGCATGCTCCTCTGTACCCTGACTGGGTGAGAAAAAAAAGGGAGGGGAAATAAAGCCAATGATTCTTACCAGGTAAATAAAATGTTTGCCATACACATGGCTGTCACCCCCAGCCACGAAGCCCAGGGACATGTGTTCAGTTAGTGGTTCAAAGTTAATATACCCACCTTTCAAAGACCATGCATTCAAATTCATTGTATTCTTTAAGACCAGGTTCATCAACCATTAGAAAAACAAAACAAACTTGTGGTTTAAGCAAGTTAGAACTTTGTAGAATTTTGTGTGTTTTGGTCACATAGGAGAGACCTAAGGCAGCAGTCCGGCACTGAGATGGTGGTTCTGCTCCACAAAGCCCCCAGACACCCAGGATCCTTCTGGTTCAACCTTCTGCCATCTTTAGTACAGAGTTTTCATCCTCCTCATCTGGGATGGCAGCTTGAGCCACATTCCCAGCAGAGGTATTGCACAAAGCTGTATAGACCTAATGCTGAAGACACTGGAGACACGCATTGAAGAACATAAACTGTTCCAATCTATTCAAACTTGAAAAATTAAATGAAAAACACACTAGAAAAAGAAATGCCAAGTTGATAAGTAAGTCTGGGCTAGCAAATATAAAATAAGAATTTATAAAAGATAATGCACTAAGTAATTTTATCCCAGCAAAGCAAGGGTGTGTGAAATAGGACATGCACACAAATTCATAATGAAAGCATAATTCCTGAATCTTTATGTGCTTAGTAAAAGAGTCAAGGTATATAAAGCACAATCTGTGAGCTATAAAAGGAAGAACTGACAGAAGCCCAAAGGCAGACAAAGATTTTTAATGCTCCTCTCTAAGCTTTTGGCATATCAAATCAACCAAAATAAACGAGAATGTAAAGAATGTGAAAGATATAATTGACAAGATTGGATTAGACAAAACTAATCTTTGTATTTCAAAAAAAGATAAAACTTTTGTGTCTCATTTTGAAACTTGTCTCATATATTGACGACTGCTATCTTTTCAGATGATAGTACCATAAGTTGTCATTTTTTAAAAATCCTGTTGCGGTTTTAATTCCATTATATTAAACTTACAAATGGTTCAGGGGGAGTTTTGCATCTTTATATTCAGAAGGATTAAGAAATATGGACTAAATTTCCACTTACTTAAAATGTCCTTTATGACCTTGCAAGTATATACATATATAGTATATATAAATATATATATAGTATATACTTATATAGTATATATAGTATATACTTATAGTATATAGTATATACTTATATAGTATATATACATATATACATATATAAGTATATATATATATATATATATATATATATATATATAGACTATTTTTGTATATGGCCCTAATATTTTATCGTTTTTATTGTTTTTATAGTTTTTATCATACTTTGCTATGGGTTTTTACAATTAATGAATTTATTGTACAGAAGACTAAGTATATAAATACCCAAAGCAAAGTTATTTTCAAGGAAGAGTCAAGATATTAATATATTCCTATCACTATAAAGCTGTTGAGAAAAGGGGGATAAAGATGCTACTTAAGGAAAAGATACTGTTGCTTCAAAAGAGAAAGCAAAAGTTTTTAAATCAGTTTTTGTTTTATTAATGTACTAGGGCAGTGGTCAGCAAACTCATTAGTCAACAGAACCAAATATCAACAGTACAACGATTGAAATTTCTTTTGAGAGCCAACAACTGACTTCTGTGAATGGGCCATGAAGTTTCAATCGCACTGTACGTGCGCGCCTGCACGTGGTATTTTGTGGAAGAGCCACACTCAAGGGGCCGCAAGTGACTCGCGAGCATGGTTTGCCAACCACTGTACTTGAGGCCCAATGCACAAAAATTCATGCAAGAATAGGCCTTCCTTCCCCTGGGTGCTGACACGGGCTTTCCTCCAGAACCCGGGCTTCCCTCCCTCAGCTGCAGGCACCCAGGACCGGGGCTGCTACCCTCAGGTCACCTGTAGGTACCCGGGACCCAGGATGGTTTCCCTCCAGCCCTAAAGGACGTCCTGTCTAGTTAGCATATTACCCTTTTATTATTAGAGATAAGACTTTCTTATTCTAATTCAGCATTTTACATTTTCTTAATTTTATTTTTTAATATGGATTACTAAACCAATTGTCTAAAGTAAGTATAATTTTTTTGTATTTTTGGTAAGTCTCCATGACATCAGGTCAAACATAAATGTTTCAATAATTTTAAAATTATTTGGAAATATTTATGAGAATATTACAAGTGTGATTTAACTACATTTCTATAAAATATATCAATTATATCTGTTGCAAAATAAAATGTCCCTGTTTGCAGCATATCTTTTCATGCTTATTAGGGTTTTTTGATAAATATGTTATTTATTGTGGTGAAAGTTATCAATTTTTAGCCTCTGCTTTAAAACTTAAGAATTTCTTCTTTGTATGATATTCTTAAAGAAATTCTCATATGCTTTTTTCCTATAAGTTGTAATTTTTTGCCTTTTACATGTAAGTAATAAACCAGGAATTGCCTTTTCTGTGCAGTGTCACAAATGTCCATCTTCATTTCACCTACATATTGTAGCACAATCTTATCCTGAGGGAATTTCAGCTTCTTTTTAATAGCTCTTTCTTCCCTATCATCTATATGTGTGAATCTACTTTCCAGCTCCTATCCTTTTTATTTGCCTATGTGTCCATCTTTTTTTTTAATATATGTTATTGATATTTTACAGAGAGGAATGGAGAAGGATAGAAACTTAGAAACATAGATGTGAGAGAAACATCAACCAGCTGCCTCCTGCACACCCCCTACCGGGGATGTGCCAGCAACCAAGGTACGTGCCCTTGACCGGAATCGAACCTGGGACCTTTCAGTCTGCAGGCTGACGCTCTATCCACTGAGCCAAACTGGCTTTGGCTATGTGTCCATCTTTAAACCAATCTCACACTTTGTTTACTGCTGCTGCAAAATGATGCTTGTTACTGTAGAAGGCATGTCTCCGTAGCCTACCCTTCTTTTAGGAATGGCACAGTTATTTTTGGCCCTCTGCTTTTCCACATAAATTTTAGAACCAGACCAACAAGTTAAAAAACAATGACCCTGTAGGTATCTTAAACTGACATTGCATTGAGTCCATAGAGCAATTTGAAAGAGAATAAGCATCTTCATGATACTAAGTCTATTCTTGTAAATATGGTATCTTTCCATTTATTGTGTTCCTCTTTCACATATGCTTTCACTTTATGTTTTTTTTAATGTTGCACAAATGATTAGATTATCTGAGAACTTTATTCTGAGCTACATGATATTATTGATATTTTACAATACCTTGTGAAATTGTGTTCATTGATTATTATTAAAATTCATACAGATAATTCACTTTTGTCAGCCTTCTAACTTTTTTGCTTGTATTTTTGAGTTGGCTAGGATTTTCATTATAATGTAGAAAAGAACAACAGAATATTAGACATTTGTGATTTAAAACAAATTTTAATTGAAGAAACTTAACTTTTAAAACTGCTTTTGATATTTCCTTATTGATATGATGTTTATTACAAGTATTTTTGTACATGCCTTTTATCTTAATATTTATTTCCATTTCCTGATTAGTCTATTGTTCAGTGATTTTTTTCTAAAATTTAGTGATTTTTCTCATGAATAGATGTTCAAATTATCAAAATTTTACTTGTTTAATAGAATAACCATATAATTTTTGCTTTAGTTTGTTAATGTAATAAATTATCACAATAGATTTTAAAATAGTGACACAATCTTGCATTTTAAAAATCAACTCATCTTCATTATAATACATACCCATATATTATTAGATGCAGTTTATTCACATCTATGTACACAAGTGACATTGATCTTTAATTTTCCTTTTTTCATATGTCCTCAGTTTTGGTATCAAGTTTATAGTAAATGTACAAAAGCTTGGGAAGTATTGTCATATTATTGTTGAAAGAATTTTTTAAAAAATGAAATTATTTATTGCATGATTATTTTAAAAAATTAATCTATAACTTTAGGCCTGTGGTTTTTAGGGAAGATTATTTTTAACTATGGCTTCACATTTTTTGGATTTTTTCTTTAAAAAAATTTAGACAATTTGTTTGTATATATTTTTCTTAAAAAGTGTTTTAAAATTTTTTCCTTGCTTTGTTTTCAATATTACTTTAAAATTAACATATAGTAAAATTAACTTTTTTTCTAGTATAAAGCTCTATGAATTTTGACACATCAATAGATTTGTATAGCAAAAAACAATTAAGATATAAAACAGTACCACATCTTCAAAATCTCTCTTGCCAATCCTTTGTACTTTTTTCACCATTCAAGCCCCTAGCGACCATTGATCTGTTCTCCTACATTAGTATAGTTTTACCTTTTCAAGAATATTATATAAATACAATCTGACACTATGTAATTTTTTTTGAAGCTAGTTTTCATTCACTCAAAATAATGCCTTTGAGATTCATCTACATTATTGTGTGGATCAATAATTTGTTCTATTTTATTATTATTAAGTAGTATTTCACAGTATGGGTGTACTACAGTGTGTTAAACTATTCGCCCATTACGAACATTTGGGTTGTTTTCATTATTCAATAACAGTAAATAGAGTTGCTATAAACATTTATGAATAGATTTTTGTGACAACATAAGTATTCATGCTCTAAAGTAAAAACCTAGAGTTGGAATTGCTGTCACACATTGCATTCCTATTTTGCATCCCCACTAGCAATCAAGATTCCAGTTGTTCCACATTTGACAGCACTTAGTATTTTGTAGTAGTTTTTATGATGGCCACTGTAATAGGTATACGATGGCATCTCACAGTGATTTTAATTTGAATTTTCCTAATGGCTGACATACTTGTTTGCCATCCTTATATTCACTTTGATGAAGTGTCTGTTCCAATACTTTGCCCACTCTTACTCCTGAGCCTTAAATGTTCTTTATATATTCTGAATGTAAGTCTTTGTTGGGTATGCGATCTTTAAACATTTTCTCCAAGTCTGAAACTTATCTTTTAGTTTCTTAATAATGTCTTTTAGAAAGCAAACCTGTTTTTATATTGATGAAACCTAATTACCTTTTTTTTTTTTCTTTTGTTGATTATGTGTCTGGGGTCATGTCTAAAAATCCTTTGCCTATTTCAAGAGGATAAAAAATTTTTCATGTTTTCTTCTAAAATTTGTGTAGTTCTGTTTTACAACCTGACACTATATAACTTTTACTCATTTTGAGTTGACTTTTTAAAAGTTACTAGAGGCCCAGTGCACGAACTCGTGCATGGGTGGGGTCCAACTGGCCAGGCCCTGATCGGGGCAGATCAGGGCTGGGACTGGTGGGAAGAGGAGATGGCAGGAGGTTGGCCAGCCAGCCCACGCTGATCTGGGTTCAATCAGGAACAGGCCAGCTGGGGGCCAGGCTGTCCTGATTATTGTAGCTTTATATCAAGGGCTGAGGGTAATTGGCTGATGGGCCCCGCCCCTGATTGGGGTAGTGGGGCCACTTGAGGGTGGGGCCAGCTGTGGGGAGGGGCTGTGGGCAGTGGGCCGGCCAGACCCACCCCCAATTGGTGTGGAAGGGGATGATCAGGGGTGGAGCTGGCTTAGGGGAGGGGCTATGGGCCTATTGAGATAACAGGGCCTGGTTGGGGAAAGGGCCATGGGGAGGGGGGCGGAGTTGTTGGCCATCCAGCCCTTGATAAGGGTATAAGAGACCAATCAGGGGCTGGGCTGGCTGGAGGGAGGGGCTGCAGGAGGTTGGCTGGCTAGCCTCCCCCAACCCCCATTGGGCCGATTTGCTGGCTGCAGTGGGCATCATAGTGACTGGTTGTCCTACTCATTACAGCGTTCTGGTCACTAGAGTTTCATATATATAAATGAGGAATAGGCCAAGGCTTATACTTTTAAAAGGGGTATCCAAATTATTCCAATACCAGTTTTAAAAAGACTATTATTTTCTCCCTTGGATTACCTCTGCATTTTTGACTAAAACCTATTGGCCATATTTGTGTAGATATTTCTGGAATCTCTATTCTGTTCCACTGATCTATGTGCCTATCCCTTTATTAAGGCCAGGCTGTCCTGATTATTGTAGCTTTATATCAAGTGCAGAAGCTCCTCAATTTGATAAACCTATAATAAGTTTAAAATATTATAAGTAAAAATGTATTTAATACATTTAACCTACTGAACATCCTGGCTTAGCTTAACCTACCTTCAATGTGCTCAAAAGACTTTTATCAGCTTACAGTTGGGCAAAAAATCTCATTGCTGCTGCCTAGTATCATGAGAGTATCATATCACACATTGCTAGCCTGAGAAAAGATCAAAATTCAAAATCTGAAGCTTGGTGTGTTTTGAATGTATAGTAGTTTTGTGCCATCATAAAGCTAAAAAAAAATCCATCATCAGTTGAGGACCATCTATATTAAAATTGGGTAGTGTGCTTTCTTCATTATTCTTCTTTTTCAAATGGTTTTGGCTATTCTACTTCCTTTGCCTTTCCACATAAATTTTTGAATGAGCTGTATATAGCTATCACAATTTCTGCTGATATTTTTATTAGAATTATGTTAATCTGTAAAACCAATATAAAGAGTGTTGACACCTTTATTATGATTAAATTTCCAACCCATGAACACAATATGTCACTTCCTTTATTTAGATCATCTGATTTCCTTCTTTTGCCTTTCTTATGATGCAATAGCTTTGCTCTTATTAATTCCTACTCATCTTTGTCAACTTATTTATTGTACCTGTTTTGTGTTTACCTTGTTGTATTTTTTTTTAGCTTCTTCAGTGGAAAACATACTATAACAGTTTTTAAATCTCTCCACAAATTCTTTGACAGATTTTCCTGCCTTCCACATTCCACACATAAGTGAAATTACATGATACCTCTCTCTCTCTGTCTGACTCACCTCACCCAGCACAACACCCTCTAGGTCCACCCACACCACTGCAGGCAGCAAGAACCCATTTGCTTCCATGGATGAGTCACACTCTACTGCATACATCACCACCTCCTCTGCATCAGATCATCCATCAGCAAATACCTGGGCTGACTTCATATCCAAGCCACTGAAAATAATGCTGTAATTAACATATAGATGCACATGTTCCTTCAAACTAATGTTCCGGATCTCCAACAATAAATCCCCAGCAGTGAAATCGCTGGGTCCTTATTTGTCTCTTATTAAAGTCTTTGTTTTTAATTGTATTTTGTCTGGTATAAGTATTGCTACTCAAGTTTTTGTTTTTTATTGCCATTTTCATAAAACCTCTTTTTTTTAAATCCCATTACTTTTAATCTATGTGATCTGATTCTTTTGATCTGAAGTGAGTTTCTTGTAAACAGCATATGCAAGGGACTTATTTTCTTTTCCATTCAACTACTGTATGTTTTTATTGAAATATTTTTTAAATTACTCAACTGCAAGTGACATACAATATTATATTAGTTTGAGGTGTATAGCCCAAGCATTAGACATTTATATACCTTACGAAGCAGTCACACCAATAAATGAGGTACCCATTTGACACTATACAGTTATTATAATATTATTGACTATATTCCCTATGCTGTAGCTTTCATCTTCATCACTGTTCTGTAACTACCAATTTGTACTTACAATCCTTCACCGTTTGACACAGTCCCCCAAGCCTCCTCCTATCTGGCAACATTCAAAATGTTCTCTATCTATGAGTCTGTTTCTCTTTTGCTTGTTTGTTTATTTTGCTTTTTAGATTCTGCATGTAAATGAAATCATATGAATTTGTCTCTCTTTCTCTATCTGATTTATTTCACTCAGCGCAATACCCTCTAGGCTAGGTCTATACATGTTTTTACAGAGGTCAAAATGTCATTCATTTTAAAGGCTGAGTCGTATTCCATTGGTTATATGTACCACTGCTTTATCTATTCACTTATTGATGGACACAGATTGCTTCCATATCTTGGCTATTGTAAATAATACTACGACTATGAACATATGGATGTTTATGTCTTTTTGATTTTGCATTTGGGGTTTCATCAAATAAATGCCCAGAAGTGGAATTGCTGTCTCTGTCTCTTGCTATAATCTTTGTCTTAAAGTCTATTTTGTCTGGTATAAGTATTGCATCGAAGCAATTTATCTGAAGTGAGTCTCTTATAGACAACATATGTAAGGTTCTTGTTTTCTTATTCATTCAGCCATCTTGTTTTTGGTTGAAACACTTAATTCATTTGCATCTTAAAAAATTATAGCCGAGACTAGTTTGTCTCAGTGGATAGAGCATTGGCCTATGGAGTGAAGGGTCCCAAGTTCAATTCCAGTCAAGGTCATGTACCTTGGTTGCTGGCACATCCCCAGTGGGAGGTGTGCAGGAGGCAGCTGGTTGATGTTTCTCTCTCATAGATGTTTCTAGCTCTCTGTCACTCTCTCTTCCACTCTATAAAAAATCAATAAAATATTTTTAAAAGAAATTATAGATAGGTATGTCTTTATTGCCATTTTATTATTCATATTTTAATCTCTATTTTTCTTCTTAAATAAGTCCCTTTAATAGTTCTTATAATACTGGTTTGGTGGTGATTGACTTCTATAGCTTTTTCTCATCTAGGAAACTCTTTATCTGTCCTTTGATTCTAAATGATAGCTTTGCTGGGTAGAATCTTGGTTGTAGGTTCTTGTTTTTCTTCTTTTTAAATATTTCATGTCATACCCTCTGACCAATAAAGTTTCTGTTGAGAAATCAGCAGACAGTCTTATTGGAGTTTCCTTGCAAATAACTAACAGCTTTTCTGTTGCTACTCTTATGATTTTATTTTTGTCTTTAACAGTGGCCATTTTAATTATGACGTGTCTTGGTGTGGGCCTCTTTGGAGCTCCAGCATTTACTCAGCAGTTCAAAAGGCACCAGAGACATACAAGAAATGCTGTATGGCTGCTGAGTAAATGCTGGAGCTCACACAAAAAATGTCCATTTTTATGTCTCTGATATCTTTGTTGAAATTCTCACTGATATAACTGAGTGTCTTCATAAATAGTATTTTGAACTCTATATCTGGTAGATTGCTTGTGTCCTTTTTGTTTAGTTGTTTTTCTGAAGTTTTGTTTTCTTCTTTCATTTGGGAATGTTTTTTTTTTTATGTCCTCATTTTGGCCGCTTCCCTTTGTTTGTTTCTATGTATTAGGTAGAGTTGTCATATCTCCTGGTCTTATTGAGTGGCCTTATCTAGGAGGTGTTCTGTGGGGCCTAGTCATCTGAGACAGTGCCCTAGGTGCATCACCTGTATAGGCTGTATGTGTCTCTTGTTATTGTTGAGCCTTAATTACTGTTGGCACTTCCATGGAGGGGTTGACACTGGGGCTCATTGGTTATGAGGACTGGCTATGATTATAGTGGAAGAGGTGTTATGCATGGACTTACTCTACAGAGTAGGATTTGCCTTAGCTAAGCTCTGATGTCTGCAGGATCAGCCATTTGAGTGTGTCATTTGCTGAGGTGGTTGGTGAGGCTCTGGTGTTGTTTGAAGCTGGCCATCAGTGTGTTGGTTCTGCATGCTCTTGGCAGGTGCTGCACAGTGCTCTGCCTGGGGCCACTTGGTATGAGCTACAATGTGATCTGCAGATTGTTGCCAGTTATGCAGGGCCTGGAAGTACCTGGAAGAGGTAAAGCTGTGAACTAAGGCTGTCTAGTTTTGAACTTGGGGCTGCTTAGCAAAGCTACTGAATTTGAAGAGACCAGAAGCTGGTTGTTTGGGATTTATGAGCTGCTGAGAGATTTTAGGAAACTCCCCAGCATGAGCCAAAATATGCTGTTTATATGGAAAAACCAATGGAAATGGCTTGGGTGGGCCTGTAAATTGGGTGGGGCAGGGTCTCAGAGAGTTACCAGGCAGGCAGTGTTAGCCAGGTTGATGGAGACTAAAATAGGTGCCTGCAGGGGGAGAGTCAAGCAGAGGCACAATGGCTTCTGCCAGCACTTCTATTTTGAGAAAGCTGCACTTTCAGACCTTGCCCTGAAGCCAGACAATTCAGTTACTTCTTGTATGTCTCTGGTGCCTTTTGAACTGCCGAGTAAATGCTGGAGCTCAAAGCCTGAAACATCATCAGTTAATACGTCCATACTCAGATTCTTTAAGAAGAATCATAGGATTTGATTGTCTCAGTGGAATTCCCGCTGGTTTCATAGTCAGATTTTGAGGTGTGTATTGGAGGGGTGGGGGGGTGCTTCTCTTCCTGGCACTAGAACCCTGTGCTGGGGAGCCTGGTGTGGAACTGGAACACCTCCTTCCTCCGGGGGCACCTCTACACCCAAGATATCCTTTCTGATTTTTAACCAACACATGTGTATGTGGGACCAGCCCATTCTGCATTTCCACCCCTCCTATCAGTCTCATCGTGGCTTCTTCCTTAGTTATATCCTTAGTTATAGGACTTTTGCTCAGCTAGACATTAGGCAGTTCTTAATGATTGGTTATTCTGCAGTTTAGTTATAATGTTGATGTGTTCATGGGAGGAGGCGAGTGCAGTGTTTAGCTACTCTGCCATCATGACCAGAAGCCAATTTTAGGTTTCTGAATTCAAAATCTGGATGTTTCTGGGTTCCCCGTTTTATTGGTAAGCCTCCCAAAATTGCTTAAAGATTTGCTCAGCTTCTCAACCTCATGCCACTATTTATCCACCGGCTCTTGGGCTTTTCTAGCCTTCATAGATGAATGAATTCTAGCTTTAAACCATGAGTATATACTTCTGATTAAACCATGAATATATACTTCTGATTAAGAATTCTCAAGAGACACTTGCTTTTTTTAATTATTCTTATTTCATCTAAAAACAAGTCTAAGACAAGCACACATTCTTACTTTCCACTTTTTCAACCATTTCTGTTGTAGTTGTTGTTGTTCTTGTTCAATCATTTTGATCATCCTCCTCCAGGTGTTTTACTTTCACACAAAGGTCTCTCATCTATGATCTGTCATCCAGCCTAAGGCTTCACTTCTTATCCCCAAAATGTGTAGACCAATAAAGCTGCAAATTGCTGACATTACCAGATTAATTATTTCTGTCCTCTAGTGGAATCCTTTACATATTTTTATCACTTAAGTCATTTATTTGCATTTTTTAAAAATGTTTACCATTTTAGGTATACTGTACCATGAGGTACATTTCTGAATATTTGGCTTACCATGCTGCCTGAAATAAAAATATAATCATGCTGTTTCTCAGTCACAAAGAAAACACATCTGACATATTTCCATTTTTAGGCATTGATTCCACTAATTCTTCTTTTTTATTTATTTACTTTATTTACAGTTTTTATTGTTTACACTATCGCAGATGTCCCCCATTTTACCTCCCCCCCTGCTTTGCCCCTCTCCGCCCAGCCTCAACCTCCCTTCCCCTTTGTCTTCACAACACTATTGACTGTGTCCATATATTTTGGAAATTAACCCCTTATCAGATGTATCATTGAAAAATATGCTATCCCATACAGTGTGTTCTCTTTTCATTTTGTCAATGGTTTATTTTTCTGTGCAGATGCTTTTTACTTTGATATACCATAGCCCCATTTATTTATTTTTTTCTTGAGTTTCCCTTGCCCTCCGAGATATACCAGTAAAAATATTGCTGCAAGAGATGTCTGAGGTTTTGCTGTCTATGTTTTCTTCTAGGATTTTCACAGTTTAGCACCTCACAAAAGTTTTTTATTCATTTGGAGTTTACTCTTGTGTATGGTGTAAGTTGGTGGTCTAGTTTCTTTTTTCTTTTTCTTTTCTTTCTTTTTTTCCCCGATGTTACTGTTCAATTTTCCCAAAACCATTTATTGAAGAGACTACTTTTAATCCATGTATGCTCTTGCCTCCCTTTTCAAAGTGGGAGAGACCACTCCTTTCACCCTAAGCCACAGTTTAGTCATTGACTGAGTCTCTACATAGCAGGTCCCTCGGAGTCATTGCTAGGTGCAGCTTGCAGACCCCTCCACTACACCCAAACACAGTCGCACAGCCTCTCCAGCAGTTGGAGTCCAGAGTGAACTTCTCAGGCTGGTCTGCTGGAAATAGGGGCATTCCTTCCCTGGGAAGGTGTGATCCATTCTCCTGGACAGACAGTAGCCCCCTGATTCCCTCTGTCCAATCCTCCCAGGGCTGTTCTTCTTCCTGTCTCTGTTGCTCTGGTTTGGAGAACCCTGCTTCGGGTTGGGACTCCACCCTCCCAGAAGGAGAGAGTTTGGCAGCCTCAGCCATGATATTCCTCTGGCCTCTCAGCCACCACTCCTGCTGGCAGAGGGCTTTCCCTTTCCATGTCTCCACTCCTCTTACCAGCTCTGCCTGACTTTTTTTGGCTCTCCTTATGTATATTTCAGGTCAGCTACACATCAATCAGGTATTCACATTGATTGCTCTGTATTTTAGCTGTAAATCCAGTCTGTGTCTGGGAGCAAGTACATGCAGCCTCCAGTTACTCTGCAGCCATCTTGCCACTCTACTAATTATTTTATTCTTCTTGATATAAGAGACATTGCTATATAACACTTGAGAACTTGGCCTTTGGAATTAGATGCTCTGAATTCCAGTACTTACTCTGCCACTCTTTAAGTATGTGACCTTGGACCATTTACTTACCTTTCAAGGCCTCAGTTTCTGCACCTATAACATGGGTCTATTAATTGAGAGTTACAACAACTTAATGAGATAATGTGTGCAAAGTGTTAATACAACATCTCACACACTGTACGTATAAGCAACCTAGAGGCCAACATAATATAAATTAATGTTAGTTACTATTATAATTGTTTACTATATACTTTCCTTAAACATTTGTTATTGAATCCTTATTCTCCAAGACCAACACATTCTACCTCTTTCAAAAATCCATTCAAATTTCTCTAGTTTTTATCTTATATTCCAATAGCATGCCCATTGTTTATTAACCTCTTAGAGCAACTTTCTCAGATCTAGTTGTCCTAGAGTTATGTATTTATATGACTCTTGCGTTAACAGTTTGTGAGCTTCTATAGTAAAATGATTATCACAGGGGATATATGTTGATTTCACTGAATTGATCTGTATCCTATACTCTAGAAGAGTTATTTGATGAGATAGGTGGCATACATTTGAGTTTGAAAATGAAGAAAGGGCTGGCCAGCATGGATGAGTGGTTGAGAGTCGATCTATGAACCAGGAGGCAATGGTTTGATTCTGGGTCAGGGCTCAGACCAAGGTTGTGGGTACAATTCCTGATGTGGGGCTTGCAATGATTGTCTCATTGTTTATGTTTCTATCTCTCTTTCTCTCTCCCTTCCTCTCTGAAATCAATAAAATATATTTTTAAAAATATTTTTAAAAAGAAAATGAAGAAAGGCAGAAAGAAAAATGGGATATAGTTTTAGGCTAAAAAGCTATTTCATATATATTGTTCCTAATGATCCTTACAATAAATCCAGGGTGAGGTTTTCATGAAGTTATCATAATTTCCATTTTTTGATAGGAAGATATACATATCCATGAGTTAATGGTTTATCAAAATGTGCTAAAATACGAATTTTCTGATATTGTCACACACATATCACTTTGAAGTGAGAAGAGAAGCAGAAGTGGCTTGATACAGAAAATTTGGGAAGAAGAATACTAAGTTTTACCCAGAAGAAGGTAAATTTCAAGGATAAAAATAGAAGGGGAAAAGTGTAATCGGTAGGACAAAAGATTAAAGAAATGCATTGCTATTAATGGTTCTCAGAGTAACAACAAATAGAATAAATATAAACATATATATATATATATATATATATATATATATACACACACAATCTATAGAGATATACTTACCTATATCTCTATGTTTATCTCCATTTCTCTATCTCTCTATCAAGGGAAAAGTTTATTTTATAAAATGGCCCATGTGGTTTTGGAGACTGGCAAGTCTGAAATCTACAGAGCAAACCAGCAGCCTGAAGACCCAGGGAGGGGTTAATGCTGCAGTGTTGACCCTGAAGGCAGTCTGAAGGCAGGATGCCTCCTACCTGGGAGGACCTCTAAAGGCTTTTATAATCTTACTGCTGAGATCCAATCACATTGTAAACAGGATCTGCCTTACTCAAAGTCTATTGATTTAAATGCTAATTATATCTTTAATAATACCTTCACAGCAACATTTAGACTGCTGTTTGACCAAAAACTATGTACCACCGTCTCGCTAAGCTGACACATGAAATTAGCCATCACATTGGTTAAAAGAAAATATACAAACTCACAAAGTCAATTTCGTAAATTGTTTCTCTCTTATTTCGTCTAAATATGTTCTTTCCCCAATCTCACTCTTCCTACATACAGTCTGTAAACTGACTCTCTAATATCTCATCAGTACTCTTTGAAATTGCTTAATTTAGCCTTTTCCTGAAAGACCCTGAACCAAAATTCAAAGCATCTCTTTCCTCTTTCTCTAACATTTTTCTTTCTTATTTTTCTTTTGATCTCGGGCAGAAAAAAAAAAGTTCTATATATTATCTTGGAATGTAAGAGGGGTTTTTTTTGGCAATAGAAGTGAAGAGCAATAGAATGAAACAAGTAGAGTAGAAAGAAAAGAGATGAAAGTGGTAACTCAGAGAAGAACTAACAGTGTATTTCAAAGGTGAAAAAAGATTTATAGATCTAAGAATGCCAACAAAGTCTTTCCTGGGCTGTACTAGTAAGGAAACGCTTCGGAAGCCTGGGTTGCCTCGGTGCACACTGGCAACTGGGAAGTGCACAGCTGGGAACTTTTGATAGTTTGATAGAAGGGGCAGTGCTGGGGATTCTGAAAGGAGGATTTGGCGTGTCAGAGAATCATTTACTATTACAATATCAGTAGAGAATATTTGCCATCTAGTCAGCTTCTTTTCCTTTAGAATTAGATAGTAAGATTTTAGTCAGGTCTTCTAAGGAGCCAGATCCTAATGAATTCAATGTTTTCATTTTTATAAGTATCAACAACAGTAAGAGCTATAATAAGACTAAGTAAATCTTCCAAAATTCCCTGAAAGGTAATGTTTTTAATTCTTTCCTAGGAAGGTTTCTCATGTTGATATAATATAGTTTGTTATTGCCATGACATAGGCATACTGTCTGGCTAGTGAATCCTGGCCCGGTAAAGAATGAATTAAAGTAACTCTGATATAGCAATTATTTCTCACAATGGTTTTAAGACATATAGTATCACAAACTATAAGGTAATCTGACCTACATTTTCTTTCTCTGTTTGAATGAGTTTTACAACATTATCTATCAAATTGTGGTTTAACTTGCCTTCAAATGTTTTCATTGTGGGGAACCTATTCTTCAAGCAGCCCCTCTGAATTTTAGAAAACTTTGACTACAATTTCTTTATATTGAGCTGGAATTTATCTTCCTGTGACTTCTCCTCCCTGACTCTAGTTCTACTCTTTCAACCCTATTAGAATAAAACTAACATCTTTGACTCATAACTCACTAAAATAGCTGGAAAAAAAAATATTGTTCCCTCCTCACCCTTAATTTGGAGTTGTCTCTTTTTCAAAGCACCCACCCCATATTTTAAACTATGCTTTATTACTAAATGTAAAGCATAGTTTGTTTGGTTTTTTTACAATCCCTTTCCTATAACAGATACAAAACTAGACAATTACCTTATATGACCTGACTGACAGATAATGGTAGAAAAAAACTTTTGGAAATGTTTAGCATTTCTATTATTCGATTATAATACAGTACCTCTTTAACTTTTTGGTTTATTAAAACTTGACAGTCATTTTATCACATGGTGCTATGTTACCTACATTACTTCCAATTTCATTGGGCAATTGGGCTTTTGGATCCAATGTGGGATCTTATGTTAATCCCTGTACTTCTACCTTTTTTAGAGACCCATCCCATTGCTACAGACTGACAAGATTTTTTTTATTATTTCAATTCTGGTTCTGACATACAATATGTTCGTTCTCTTGCCAGGCTTCATGTCATCTACATATTTGATAAGCATGCCTTCTGTAGCTTCATACAATTCAATCTATAGGATTATACAGTCATAATTACATCTTTTGAGAACTTTCCAACCTTCTAAAGTTATATTTTCTTTCAAAACTTAATTTTATAGAATAATACAAACTTTTCACTAACTTTTAGAAGTTCTACTTTCTATACTTCAGAATCTATTCTTTCCTTCTTTGGATGTTGCACATTCTCAGATGACAGTTTCTCAAAATACATTCATCCCATTAGTCTCTAACTGTGATGCTTAATGCCAGCTTAACTAAGTTAAGGGATTTCCAGATATTGGTAAAATATTATTTTTGTGATGGTGTGTCCAACAGCGATTAGCATTAGAAATGGTTTACTACTAAAGAGGATCACCCTCTCTGATATGGATTGTCATCCTCCAATCTATTGAGGGCCTGAATAAGACAAAAAGGCAGAAGATGGGCCCTTTCCCTATCTTCGTTTGAACAGACACATCTATTTTCTCCTGCCCCTGATCAGCAGTACTCCTGATTTTCAGGGCTTGAGACACAGACCAGTGCAGTCAAACCTTCGTTCTTGACTGTCTCCCATCTCGAACAGTTAGGTATTCAACCAAAATGTTCATGAAAAAAATGGCTTGGTTGTTGAACCCAACTGGGGTTCTCGACCCAACAACTCTTTTCATGCTGTTATCTGTATGATCAGTCACACATCTCTGAGGAGACAAAGGAGAGAATGAGCAAGTATGCCAGTATTACACTAAACCTTGCGCTATTAACATCTCAGGAAATTGTGCAGTGAATATTCTTATGATTGTTCACAGAAATTGGTAACTTAAATCACTGGTATTACAAGTAATCTCTAAGCATTGTTAGATTTTACCAAAGTTGTCATTAAATAAAACAAGTTTTCAAAATAGGCATGTAAAGACAGTATGAAAATTGGTATTCTTTTTGGCTCCCAAACTATTTATCTCTGTCATCCTAGGTTAATTAGCATTTCTTGTATCCTAAATGATATTGCAAATAAATAAATAAAAAAGAGCCCTAGCTTGTTTGGTTCAGTGATAGAACATAGGGGTGTGGACCAAAGGGTCTTGGATTTGATTCCAGTCAAGGGTACATACTCGGTTACAGGTTTCTCCCTGGCAAGGACCCTGGTCGGGGCTCATGCTGGAGGCAACCAATCAATGTGTTTCTCTCACTTCGATGTTTTTCTCTGTCTTTCCCTCTCTCCTTCACTCTTCCTAAATATCAATGGGAAAATATCTTCATGTGAGGATTTTAAAAAATAATAAAATTTAAAATAATAAAATAAATTATAATCTATAAGCTATTTAGCAAATGTTAAACTATTAAGAATTAGCTATATATTTCTTTGGATAAATAGTCAATTCCAGGGCTAGGTCATGAAAAAAGACAAGATGAATGTGGAGTACCTGTGGTATCAGAGAGTAAGGACATGCTCAAAAAGATGAAGGCATGGCAAGGAGCCAAGGAGTCAACCTAGAGGAAGTCCCAGCATCCGAAGGTGGGATAAAATTAGGAAAAAAAAAATTAAAAAATAGCCGAAACCGCTTTGGCTCAGTGGATAGAGTGTCGGCTTGCAGACTAAAAGGTCCCAAGTTCGATTCCAGCCAAGGGCATGTACCCTGGTTGCAGGCACATCCCCAGTAGGGGGTGTGCAAGAGGCAGCTGATCGATGATTCTCTCTCATCGATGTTTCTAACTCTCTATCCCTCTCTCTTCCTCTCTGTAAAAAAATCAATAAAATATATTTAAAAATAAAAATAATAATAATAAAAATAAAAAATATATGGATTGTAATCCAATATTACAATAAATATCCATGAGCCCTTACTGTCATAAATAAATGAATAATAGTATAAATAAATGGGAGAGATGAGACAACTTTTGTTGTTATTATTAGTCCTCACATGAGGATATTTTTTCTTTTTCTTTTTTTAGAAAGAATGGGAGGGGAGAAGGGAAAGAGAAGGAGAAAAACATTGATGTGTGAGAGAGATAGCCATTGGTTGCCTCCTACACATGCTTCAACTGGGATGAGAATCGAACCTGCAACCTAGTTACATGCTCGTGACCAGGAATCAAACCTGTGACCCTTTGGTGCAGGGACAAGGCTCCAACCAGTGTACCACACCTGCCAGGATAGAGACAATTCCTTTTTAGAGAAGAATTGTAATCAGTAAACGTAGAAGGAATGAGGGAAATGGCCACCAGGGCACCAGAGTAATAACTGTTGCAATCAAGATCCACTAATGGATGCTAACATGACAAGGGGAAATTGTAAATTAACAGTGGAGAAATCTGGCGGACAACACCTTCACCAAGTAACCGTTTATATGGATATATGTTCTTTGGCTAATCCCTTACCTTCTTCCACCCAGTCCCTCCTTCCCCCTCCCCACATTGTAAATCAAAGTCTCCATAGTATCATTTTAGAATTTTGCTATCATAATTCTAGAGTTAGCCTTAAAATTAAGAGGAAACATATGATTTCAATAAAAAGAGCATTATTAACCACATCATAAAACTGTAGTAATTTTTATATGCTGAAATTTTTAAGTGTTTGTCATTTCACAAAACATTTTTTGCTTACATTCTACAAATGATACCATTCGGCAATTTCCCAGTATTTTCCTCTTGTGAGGATAGTTGGTATGTCTTTTTGACTTCTGTAATTTGTTATTCAGGAAAATTTTTCTGAGAAATTTTTTATCGGAAATATTAGGTCTTCTTAATTTATTTTCCCCATTTTCAATATAAACATTTAGAATTGAATTGCCATTTGCTGAGGTACCAAATGTTTCAAAGCCTCTGAAAGATACATTTGGGGCCGAAACCGGTTTGGCTCAGTGGTAGAGTGTCGGTCTGCGGACTGAAAGGTCCTGGGTTTGATTCCGGTCAGGGGCATGTACATGGGTTGCGGGCACATCCCCGGTGGGGGGAGTGCAAGAGGCAGCTGGTTGATGTTTCTCATCGACGTTTCTAGCTCTCTCTCTCTCTCTCCCTTCCTCTCTGTAAAATATCAATAAAAATATATTTTTTAAAAAAGATACATTTGGGGAAAGGCCAGAAATCATTTCAATGGAGTCCTCATCTTCATTTTTCCTAGTTTATAGAGGAGAACTGCTTTGTTTGCTGCCAGAGGTATCTAAAATGGATCACTGTAGAGTTTATTAATGAAGCATCAATGGCTCCTTCCATAGCCTTTTTTCTTAAGTCTCCAGGTTTGGTTTGGCTAGGTTTGGTTTTACATCTTTAAATAACAGAAGAGTCTCCTGGCATTCAGGAAGTAGGTCCAGCTGATGCTGCCTTTCATAGATAGAAGGATTTGCCACATCCCCAGTCCATCTCTTAAAATTATAATAAGTATAAGAGTACCCTAAGGACACATGAAGTGGAGCAAATAACCTGGAATCATCTATGAATTGAAAGATCGAGGTAGATAAAAAATTAGTCAATAATCCTATTAAATACATAATACACAGATAACTTTTTCTTTAGAAACTAATCTATTTAGATCACTAGTAAGTCACATAGGCAATGATTTACTAATTCCAGATATACTAAAAGATTAAAGGCAAAAAATAAAATCATAAAATATTTCAAGGAAGCATAGGTGTGTCTAAACCTGTTTTAGTTACTAAGGGCTTTTCAGGCAAGTGAATTTACAAAGAAAATGAGAGAGATAATCGCAGAAAAAGTAATAACTGCTCCATTTAAAATGCCATAAAATATGTCAAATGTGAAACTGGGAAAAATATTAGCAATAAGTGTTGAGTAAAGAGAAATTACTAAAAAAAACTATGAAAATGATTTATTCATTTATCTATACATTTATTCATTCAAAATGTACATATTGAGCAACTCCTCTACACAAACTAGAATGCAGTAGCAAACAAACCAGACTGCTCCCTATGTGAAGCGTACAGTCTAGTGGGGCAAGTTGGAGATGGGGCATAAACAATAAGCCAATAATTAGAAAATATGTATCATCTCGGTAGTACTGTAAAGAATGAGAACACTGGCTATTGTGTAGAGTCACATGACTTCCTTCCTTTCTTCCTTCCTTCCTTCCTTCCTTCCTTCCTTCCTTCCTTCCTTCCTTCTTTCCTTCCTCTCTTCCTTCTCTTGCAGTTTGCAGTCAGAGGAGCCATTACCAATTAAGATGTCCAACTCTAAAAGTGGAAGTGGACTGTTGTCCTGTCTAGGTTAAACTAAGAAGTTCTTTGCTATTTTTAAAATTATTTATTTGTTTGTTTGTTTATTTTTAATCCTCACCCAATATATTTTCCATTGATTTTTAGAGAGAGTGGAAGGGAGAGGGAGAGAGAGAGAAAGAGAGAGAGAGAGAGAGAGAGAGAGAGAGAGAGAGATCAATATGAGAGGAAAAACATTGATTGGTTGCCTCCTACATGTGCCCAGCACCCCAACCCACGCTGTCAAGAAGCCTGCAACCGAGGTAAGTGCCCTTGGCCAAAATCGACCTGGGACCTTTCAGTGCACAAGTCGACCTGTTGCAGAAGACCAAAGAAAAACCAAGTGAAGCTTTTAAAGAAGAGGAGGGACATCGTTTAATACACCAGTAGACTCAGGGGATAACTTTCCAAATCTGAGTGCCAAAACATGCATGGGGCTTCTTTTTATATCTCCCTGTGGTCTTTGTCCCACAAATATAGAATATGCTTCAGGTCCTTTTCGTGGGCCTTGCAAGAAGGCCCCCAGGTGTTGTGGGTCTCCAGGCCATGTCTGATGGTCTGGCCTGGTGCCAGCGTTAATAACCTTCCCTAGGGGGCAGTGCACTGTTCACAGTGGGTTCTGCAAGACCAGTATCTGGGAAGGAGGTAGTGACTTAATTATAGGTTATCAGGAATATACACTGAGCTTGCTGGCATGGGTTCAGATCACTATCCCCCAAATATCAGGGTTACATTGGAATTAGCCCTTTTTAGCCTTCTCAGACCCTCTATCCACTGAGCCAAAGTGGCTAGAGCCTTCGCTGTTGTTTTTTTTTTACGTATAACCTCCAAAAACACAGAGAGGACTTCAGGGAGCCCTTGGGGTTTCTTTGACTGGAGTTGATTGTAATTACTGCTCCCTTAGACATGCATGCTTGTAGGTGGAAATCTCAGAAGGTCCACCGACACAAGGTTGCTGCGAGGGTGGGGCTTGTTGGAAATGTTTGACACGGGAAGTGCTGTGTGCCGACTCTTCTACAGGCAAAATACTTCCATGTCGTTCATAAATAGGCTTCAAATGGTTAAAACACAGGATGACTTTGAAGGGGGCTAATACCCTGATCAAAAATGGCCCCGGAGTTAAACCCATCTGGAAGTCGCCTCTTCATTTCCGCTTCTGCCTGTTCTGTAAGGGGGAATGAAGGGAGGGAACCTCTCAGTTCAAAGAAAATGAAGCTAAGAACTCATTTGCTCAGGAGTGTGTTATCGCTTAGGTTTGGCTTTTGCTTCCTTAGAGCGTGAACAAGGAATATCTGGTGACAGTCTACTTCTCCGCTACCAGTGGCTAGTGGCAGGAGAGACAGGACACAAGCCCTGGCCAAGTCATAACAACAATCCAGTCAGTTTACCAACCCGTCCAGACCAAGCCCCGCCTGGCTCAGAGCATGGTTTTGTGACTTTGGAAATGGTTGCTTTGATGGTGCATCTTTAAAGGATAAAACAATGAGTTAATCGGTCCTGGGGGAGTCATTTGGCTGAGGATTAAGGACCTGATCAAACCAGCGCTTACAAGTGAAAGTCTGACGGAATTAACCAATTGCTTTTGTGTCCACAGAACTCATTTTCTCATTCTCTTTTTCTTTCTCCCTCCCCTCTTTCATCACACCCTCACCACTTAAGTCCTTCCGTGACTGAAAGTAGCACACGCACAGGTTTATTCCTCTCAGGCTTATTTGTGCACACGCTTCAGGCGCCAACATGACAGCATCTCCACCCAGTTTCAGCAAGCCACCAAATTCTTGCATTCGGTACCCGACCCCCACCCCTTGCATCAAACCAGAAACAGTGACAGGATTATCTTGAAAATGAAGTAGCTGCCAGATACTGTTAAAATTTCCAGACCTTGAAGGGAAAAAAAAGCATCTTCTTTCCAGATTGTGCATTCGGTTAACAGAAGCCTCCGTGTGACCAGTTCCATGTGCTCCTTCAACTTTGGCGACATCTGGATGATGCCTGAACATTTTTGGTGCTAAGAGCCTATTTGATTCATCATAAAAACAAATTGACCATGTTATATACTGAAGGCAGATTTCTTCATTACGGGCTGACCTAAGACAATGAATTAAAGGAACTAACTTTTACCCCGCCAGGTATATAGTTTTGGGGTCTGGTCTAAGGATCCGGTGTAGCATGTCAAAGTGAACAAAAAAAAATGCTGTTTTAATTGAATACACATTACTATTCCCAAAGAAAAGCAACCAATAAGAGAGTCCAGGCTCAGAAATAAAGAACTTTGAAACAAAGGGGTGAAGCTGGCTCCAGTTGCTTCCTGTAATATGTTCACTTTTTTTTTCCTCATGGAAAATGATGATTTCCAAGCACAACAATCTTTTAATCCAAGAACCTGCCTGAATATTTGTTCAACTGTTGTCTGAAAAGAGTTTGGCTTTCACACATCACTTACCACCCATGGATTCAGGAGAGACTAAACAGGCTATTCAAACATAGTCCAAGTTATGAAATACTAGATTTCAATTTGGTGACTTTCTGTCCATCTTTCACCTAACAGTTGATATTCCACACGAATTATTTGCGAAAGATATATTCCTTTTCTAAAATTCAAAAGAGGTGCACATCTAAAAGCATCAAAGTCTATATTAGTGTGCATGGTGATTTTAAAGAAAATAAAATGTATAACTTTTTCTGATTGGAGAAAATTTGTGATACCCCCTGCTCTTTCCAACTAATTTTTGGCCATATCTTGTGGCTCATAAAAGTCCATGTTATGAATAACTAATCAAGAAGTGACTATAATATCAGCTCTTTAGTCTGAAATGTATCCTGAAAATTGAGAGTTAAAGGAAATAATTAAACATTGATCCTTTTTAGAAGAAAATATAGTTGATTTCCATTTGATAAAAGAAGGCCCTCTTTTTATAAGAGAATTCCAGCTAACAAGTGGAGAGAGTACAGAATTTTAAAATTATTTTTTTTTACAATAAGTGAAGCTATAGATTTTGATTTGGTGGCTTTTAATTCATCTGCCATCTAACAAATTATAATTTAGTGAATTATCTGGGCTAATTCATTACATTATTAAATGAAAGAAGTGAATTGTCTGCAACCTTCAGTGATTCAGGCAAGAAACATCAGTGAGTTCCAGAACAATTAGGATATTCACAGGTGCCAAAGATTTATCCCAAAGAATGTTTGCTAATAACAAAGGGGTCTTAAAATGAGAAAGGTAACTGCCTGCACTAAATGATTCAATATGCCAATACTACCAGACAGGAATTATGCAGCTCCTGCTGTGATGCAATATTATTTACATAGGGTCACCCTAAACATTCTTACTAAATATATTTAATTTGAATCTAATGAAGCCTTTATATACACCTGACATTTTCACAGGAAATACAGGGGATAGAAAAAGCAAGTTAAGTAATAAAAACAAAAGGGGAGAATCTAGTCACATCCATAATGTGGGACAATTGGGTTGATCTTTTCAAAAAGTAAAAAAGAAAAAAAGAAAAAAGATTGGAGGACTGATCTAGATTTTTAAACCTAAATAAAAAATAAAATAAAATAAATGCAACACACAAATCTGAATTAGAATGTGCTTCAAAAAACCATAAAAATGATTTAGGGTATAATTGAGAAAAGTTGAATATGGACTCACTATTAGAAGATGTTAAGATAGTCATCCTCGTCAGTGCAATATAGATATGTGTTTATGTAGGAGAACATCCATTTTGGAGATACTGCAGTACTCAGGAGTGAAAAACAATGATGTGGTCAAGGTATTTTCAAATGATTTGGTATGAATCATATTCAGATCAAGGTTTCTCAACTTAGCCACAACCCGTATTTTGGTCTAGATCAATGTTTCCCAAACTTTTGACATATGTGTACCCCTTCTATAATTTTCGTAACACTGAGTACCCCTCGTCAAAAAAAAAAAAGGATGTATTTTAATAACAATCAAAATATAATTATTTTTTCTTTTTTTGGTACATACACAAAATAATAATAAATGAAAAATAAAATTATTCATAATAAAATATAAATAAAAGTTATATTATAAATAACATTTATTTGCACACTGGATCATCTCACGCCTCACAAGACTGTCTTGACTTGACTCATGAGAACATGAGAACGTAGAATTAGGCACAGCTAAGCATGGTGCAGTGCATATCCCCACCAAACTCTGGTGCAAAGCGTACCCCCACCAAACACTTCCCGTACCCCTGGGGGTACACATACCACACTTTGGGAAACACTAGTCTAGATAATTCTTTTCAGTGGGGTGTGAGGGATTGTCCTGTGCATTATAATACTATCAGCTCCCTCACCTCTACCTTTTAGATATCAGTACCACAAACGGCTTCCTCCCCAAGTTGTGACAGCCAAGAATATTTTCAGATATTACTAAACACACCCTCGTTGAGAACCACGGATTTAAATAAAGCTAAAACATATAGTTAAATAAGTATGGTAAAATGTTAACAGTTGTTGGCTCTAGGTAACTGAGTATCTAGGTAATTATTAAGCTATTCTTTTAACATGGTGGGTATATGAGTAATCAGTATACCATTCTTTCAGTTCACTGGAAATATTAAAGGTTTCTAATAAAAAGATAGGGAGAGAAATGATGTCTTGATCTTATTTCCAGATATTTTTAATTGGCTTTGGATAGGAGCCAGGCATTTGTATTTTTCAAAATGCCTGCAGGTGAGGCTAAAGTGCAGACAGGGTTGGGGACAACTGGATCTAAATGATTTTATAATATGCCATCTGAGTTTTGATATAACTCTAGGAAATATAAAAGGACTGTGAAACAGAATGAAAAATAATGAAACATGACATTTAACTTATACGTCATATATTAAAAAGGAGGAATACCTTTTACTGGTTTGTATCCACAGAAGAATGTGGGATTGTGATGTAATACCTTACTAGTAAAAAGTGTGGTCCACAGACCAGCTGTATCACTATCACATGGGAGGTCTTGGAAATGCATAATCTCAGACTACATCCCCACACCTACTGAAGCAAAATCTGCAATTTAGCAACATCTCTATAGGTGATCTTATGCATATTCAAATTTGAAAGTGCTGGGCAATATGCAGAGAAGTAGCTTAGATAATTTATGAAGTAGTCACATCAGAGAACATTAAAGTAAAAGCCAAACAACCAGTTAAAAGGTAAAAAAAAAAATTAGTCAAATAAATCATTGCGTATAAAGTCTGATTTAACTAATTGACTTTGGTGTTGAACAGAACCAGATCACAGAGTCCATGTTCTCCTTCTTCCTCTGGAATGATCCCATCTTTTTAGGTATTCCTTTCCCATGACCAAAGACCCTTAAATCATTTCCATTCTCAAAACTTCATGAGTCCTATTCCTTTATGGTCTATAAACTATAAACTACCTGCACTCAATATCAATAAACTCAAAATGTACTGCTTATTTTTCTGGAACTAGAAAGAACTTTAGCATTTGTGGCAGAATGATCTGATAAAGGAAACTAAGTAGCAGAAAAAGTCAAGAACATTTGTTTTTCCACTACATAAGGCACCCAAATAAGATTTATCTCTATCATTCGAATTTGAAGATGTGATCTCTCACAATTATGTGGTTTACGGTTTCTGTGCTGTCCCTCTCTCCACCCTATCAGTTGAGGTAGAAATAAAGGCCAGAAAGATGGATAATCTCCACTCTTATCCAACAGAAAATAGCTCTAAGATATACTTTCTATTCCTGCATTCTTTTCTCTGTTAAATGTTTTAAGAGATGAAATATTCATTGCATCCCTTTGACTACTTCAGAACACAACAGCCTTCTCGTTAGGAATTATTTTTGGTAACTCTAACAAATTTTTTCCGTGTACAATTCCATCTAATTATCCTGTACTACAACCATTTAGAGTACCAAAGCCAGCCCTCTCCTTCTCTGTTGCTACAGCCTCCAAATATAGCTTCTGAAGTCAGAGTCAGCTATCTTGCCCTCTTAGTCACAGCCCAGGTGCCTAAGATGAGAAGAATGCACCTGTCAAAATGAATCAACAATAGACACACTGAGTAGGTGAAATACTCCTCTTTTCTCTTTACCTCCTACATTTTATCTGAAAGATGAGAGGGCAAAGAATTCTTGTGTAATTTCTCAAGTGGGAAAGTTTTTTTACCTTCCATGTTGATCTACATGACTCAAAATCTACTGCTCATCCTTCTTAGGGATTTAGAGATTTTTAAAAATTTATTTATTTTTTTGTAATAGCGGTATTAGTTGAACCTAGATTTTGATTATATCTCCTGGCTTTTCAAGGAACATTGGTTATTGCATATAATTACTCCACTATTGTTATCATTCAAAATATCTGCCTTCTTGTTTAGCTGGACAGCAATAGGTTCAATAAATGGAGGGCTTCACTTCACATATTTTTTCCCCAATTGGGACTATCTGTTTCTTCAAAAGGATACCCACTTAGGCCTCAGGGGTTAATTTCCTTTTAGAATCAAAAGAAATGCAAATGACGCAAAGCAAACAGAAGTAAACATTTAAATCTTCGGGTTGGAAAGGCTGTGTAGTTAATTAAAAAAAGAGGAAGCCACCACTGGTTTGCATGAGAATTTGTAGGCAAGCTGCCCATTGTTAAATTAGGATCATCCATTCATTGTTGAATTTGATTTCACTACACTCCTTGCTTTAGTTTCTGAGTGGGAGTTAAGCCAGTTGGGAGATTTACAGTCTTCCCCATCTGCTTGTGCCAACATATGGATCTTGGGAAGGTGTTCAGTGGTGTTCAAGACATTTTCAATAAGAAAAACCTGTCTGTGGGGTAAGATCACTTTTTGTACCCTCCTTTTAACTTTCATTTGGCTATGAACTTGGCTTCTTTGTTCTTTCATGACTAATATTACCATCTGTGACATTACGTATCAACATAGCAATGTAACATATTAAGCACAGGAAAACTCGGAATGCTTGAGTCCATCCAAGCATTTGTTACTTAAAGTTCCAGGCCTGCTTTCGAGCCACCTGAAGCATTTCCCAAGTTCCTACTGACATAATATCGTATAACTAATCAAAGCATTTTTCTCTCATTAGGAATTGGAACCTCAAAGCCTCCGGCCCAGCGGTCATTCCATCAGCTGTCTTTAACAGCAACGCCTAAAGAGCAGTGGTTTTTGCCACCATTGGCTGTCTCAGCGGGAAGGACTTCCCGGAGTTCTGTTGACTCCGATGAGAACTGGCTACTGACAGAATCATCCTGAGTCCCTTTCACAAGAGACTCTCGAGCTCTGCGTGATGATCACCAAGCATGGGTCAGAATCGGTAACATCTTCTCTGTGGATCATGGGTGTACCCAAAGCAGTGCCTGGAACTAGGCCACGAAATCGACAGGAAGCATCGTGCTACCTGGGAAGAAAGACACGGGGAGTTAATGGTGCAGAGTTTGGACAATTTGTCACAACGAATTGATCAAGTTTGTGATGAAAATAGATAATCCGCCTTGCTCTTAGGTAGATAGCTACATTTCACAACATCGTTAATGTATACTTATGTGACCTAAGCCAATGAAGAAATGAACCAGTTTTCTTTTTCATGTCATATATTTTCATAAGTGTAAAATGTGCCCTAAATTCTGTCAAGTTTCACCAAGGCAGTGTAGTTCAAGAGTGATACAGGTTGGCCAAGAAACCACTGGTGCTAGGTATTTTTTTTTAAATATATATTTTTATTGACTTCAGAGAGAAAGGGAGAAGGAGAGAGAAACAACAGTGATGTGAGAGAATCATCAATTGGCTGCCTCCCGCATGCCTCTCCCAGGGGAAAAAGCTCAAAACCCCAACAAGTGCCTGGGAATGGAACTGTGACTTCCTGGTTCATGGGTCAATGCTCAACCACTCACCAACCTACTGGTGCTAGGTATTGACAGCAGGGTGCTGGGCACTGGTCTCGGTTTTGTTCCATGTTCTTTTTTAAAAAAAAAATATATATATATATATATATATATATATATATATTTTATTGATATTTTTACAGAGAGGAAGGGAGAGACATAGAGAGCTAGAAACATCCATGAGTGAGAAACATTGACCAGCTGCCTCTGCATACCCCCCACTGGGGATGTGCCCACAACCAAGGTACATGCCCTTGACTGGAATCGAACCTGGGACCCTTCAGTCAGCAGACCGAAGCTCTACCACTGAGCCAAACCAGTTTTGGCTGTTCCATGTTCTTATCCTAGAGTTCCAGAGTGGTTTTGGTTTAGGTTTAAGTTTAGTTGTAGGTGAAAACATGATAGGAAAAATTGGTAGCCATCTTGGGGAGTTCCCCAGATAAAGAATTGCTGCTGGCTCTTACTGTAAAAGCAAGTGGATTACATACATCTGAAGAGACAGAGCCCTAACTATGCTACTGACTAAAATTGCTGGGTTTGGGACGTTCCTGAGCAGTACAGAGACTTATCATCAAAAATGACTATATTGGCAAAGAGGAAGAATTGCATTGGTATTGGTGGTAGGCTATCATTTTCTATGACTAGACTGAATATTGTTTATATTTTCTTTTTATTGTTTGTTTTATAAATGTTTTTATACATTTAATTTCTTCTATAAACTGTATGTTTGTTGTTCATACTAATGTGATATGTCTGAAAAAAGACATAAGTGATATTTTCTCATCCTGACAGAAGAGAGTTGTTGTTGTTTTTTAATTTGTGGGTTTTGGCTCATTGTTGGGTCAATAATTTAGAGAGCCTTGAACAGCGCTTTATAATGAAACTAGTGGCTCGATGCACAAAATTTGTGCATGGGGGGCTGTCCCTTAGCCAGGCCTGCATGCTCTCTAAACTAAGACCCCTTGGACATCCCTCTTGCAATCCAGGACTACTGACTCTTAATCACTCACCTGCCTGTCTGCCTGATCGCCCCAACTGCCCCCCTTAAAAACCTGATTGCCCCAACTCCACTCTCTGCTGGCCTGCTTGCCCCCAATTACTCTCTCCCCCACCTGCACCAGCCTGATCACTCCCAACTGCCCTCCCCTCCTGGCCTGATTGCCCCTAACCGCCTCTGCCTCAGCCCCACCACCATGGCTTTGTCCAGAAGGACATCTGAGAGGTCTCCTGGAAGGTCTCCTGGTCTAATTAGCATATTACTCTTTTATTAGTATAGATAAAATAGAATAAAATATATTTGTGTGCATCACATACAATAGAGCTAAATGGTATTTTATTCAAATATTTTATTTTTATTTATACACACAAATTTTTATGTACTTACATGTACCGAGTTATACTTAAAATGTATTTCTTCTGTTGCATTTTGTGTTATGAAAACTCTGCCTCCACTGTGGGTGAGGTCATATTTGTGATGGTGTGGCAGTCAATTTGCATATTCCCTCTTTATTAGATAAGGTATTTATCCTACAGATAAAATATACATAACAGTAAAATAAAATAACTAGTGATATATTTTGAATATTTATTACATTTGTTTCTAATATCATGTATTTAATTCTGAGCTAATAATTTAATCTTTAATAATAGCTATAATTAACAACCAGCTTACAAAATTTCATAAAGTTTAACAAATTAAATTTGATGCATCATTGCCTAATCATCATAATTAATGTTACTGTGTCTTATGCTGGAATCTCTCCACAGAAATAGAAGTCTCCTTAAAGATAGTTATTAGAACATTGATCCCTTCTAATTTTTTTACATAAATTCAAAAGTGGGAAAAATGTTTATGTCCTCTAAAAAAAAAATACCAAAATTTTCAGGGCAAATTTTGTACTATTCTGCTCTCTCTCCTTCTTCCATCTTACAATCCCAAATAAACCCTTAAACAGACACACACACACACACACACACACACACACACACACACGAAAAAGAACTTGTTTTAGTTTAAGAGCACTCAAAAAAAATTTTTTTTAATTTTAGAAAAATGAAAACCTTTATGCAAATGATACAAATCACATTAGTTAGAATATTTTAATAAAGTATGCACATCATTCTTGCATGTGTAATTTTCTTGCACAAATCTTTTAGATCCTTTTCTAATGTGTGATTAAATTTTAAAGGCAATTACAATTCCCCAGAGTAGTTTATTTTAGCTGCTGCCATGAAAAGATAGAGGATTAGTGGGAAGAGCTGTGCATAATCTGAGTTTGAGGTGTTAGATTAATAAGTGAGCAGGGCTGTTTGTTAAATCTTTGTTAGGTAAATACATGTCAAAATAAACATGAGCAGTTGAAAACATTGCAAGTTAAAATCAGAGGTGAAATATTCAAGATAATTCTAGAAGTCTGGAAGTCTTTCTAGATGCTTGCTCTCTCCTGACACCTGGTTCCTTTCTATTGCCACATAAACCCCAGAGAAAGTGGCATTAGGGAAACTACTTAATGTCAATGAATCAAACTGAAAAGCTAATTTCACACTTTATTCTGAAATGTTTTACAAAACACGTCCAGCAGATTTTGTAGTTTCATTAATGCTCACTGTACTCAAATTCTGAATACATTCACAGAGAAGATGTCTCCTGTCTCTCTCACTCCTAGTTTGACATAATATTTTTCTAGTCTTGGTGGAAAAAGAAAGATGCATGGGAAGAAGGGGATCTGTCCTTCCTTGATGTTTTTCCAGAATATTTTGTTTACTTCAGAGTTTCCTAAATTCCTCTGAGCTGAGGTATTTTCAGCTTCAGCACTGGAGACCTCTTCATAGGGGGACTGTCCTGTGTAATGTAGGATGTTTTGGCAGCATCCCTGGCCTTTACCCACTCGATGTTCGGAGCACTTCCTCCACTTTCCCAGTTTCCAAAACCAATCTCCTGCTTCCACTCCAGTTGAAAACCACTGCCTAAGGGCTTAGGCTCTGGAACACCAACGCCTTGAGAGAACTCTGCCCTGTCACATCCATCCCCTGGGGCAGTGAGCTTGGGACCCATCAACTCCATCAAATAAGGGAAGTGAAAGAGACTGCAGACATAAAAAAGGGTTTCGGATCAATATTTCTAATGCTTTTATTGCGCCATGTTTCATAATTCTATTTGGGTCAAGTCAAAATTACTAACATTTGACCATTTTGACCACCCTCCTCCCTCCCCAAAATGGCACTTTTACATGGTGGAAACTGATATTTTATAAAAGCACACAAAAAATGTGTATCCTTCCCCCTTTACAAACTCGCCCTAGGAGACTGAATAATCTAAAAGATCATTGCACTAAATGAAGCCATCAAAGATGGTTTACCCCCACTGACCTAAGTCTCAAAAGACTATGCAACATAAGCACATTCCTGATATAAAAGGATGAGGAAGGCTGGCTGAATTGATTTCCACCAGAACATTGAGTGCACAAAAGGGAAGTTGAGTTGAATTGTCAAAAAATAAAGCTGTGGGGCTGAAATTTATGGTTTTGTGGCCTCAGACTTCTGTCCACTATAAAACTAGAGCCAAAGGGACTTTTAATTAACTCCCACCCCCTCATTTTACACATGAGGAAACGACATTGCGAGACAAAAATTGACTTCTCCAAGACAGCAACAGGATTGGGCTTATTGACTCACAGGCCAAAGCCTTTTTCTCTGGCCCAAGCTTCTTGTCTTTGTTTGGAATCCCAGAACGGAATTGTGCTATCATTTGAAATGCTCTTTCATCTCTAACAACCTGATCACAATGCAAATACCCCAGAGAGGAGTTTGGTTTGAAGCATATAAAACTTTTCAACCGACAGTGGTGACTGTAGAAGGGAGCTGGTGGCAGGAGGAAGGGAAAGGAGACAGCTGAGAGAGGACATGGGACACTGGGTCCCTGTACTGACTATGAGAGCCAGGAAACCTTCTGCTCCTCCAGAACTGAGATCCTGTTGTCAGGTTGACCTTAGGATCCGCAGGGTAAGGAGTGTATCTATAGCACAGTGAGGAGACAGCAAAATTACTGAGGAGATCTGAATGAAGAGAGAGGCATCACATGTACCTAGAAAGACTAAATCTTTCCAGTTGTTCTACAGGCTTAATGCAATTGTAAGCAAGATCTCAGCTCTGGCCGGTACCTCAGCTGGTTACAGTGTGGACATGGGATTGGACCCAAGGCTGTGGTCCAATCCCAGGTTATACAAGAATCAACCAATGAATGCATAAAAAAGTGAAACAACAAATCTCTCTCTCTCTCTCTCTCTCTCTCTCTCTCTCTCTCTCTCTCTCTCTCTTTAGTCAATAAATAAAAATCTCATTGGGATTTTTTTCAAAATTACCTTCAAATTCACCTGGGAAATTTCACAGATGAGAGTCATTAAAACAGTGAAAGAAACAAATATGGAAGATCTTATTCTAAGAGCTACAAAACATATTATAAAGATAATGAAGACCAACAGCCACAGCATTGACTGCCATTTCCCAGAGTCCAATGTGGAGAGAGGCGAGAAGGAGACCCAAACCCTCTGACCCTTTCTACAACTTGTCTAACTCCTTCTTCATTATCCTCCGGAGTCTCTTTCCACCCAGGTTCCAGGGTGCAGAAGCTCACTCTTTGGACCACATAAATGAAGTTCTGAATTTAAAATAGCACAGGGTCTTGCCAGAGTTTTCTCTGTCTGAGGGCCAAGTTGCCTTTCTTGAATGGATCTTGGATCTAGGAGCGAGTTCATTTTTTTTCCCCCTACATGCTCTGAGATCGACATTTCCAAACATTCTCTTTGATGAATATCCTCTCAGCTAAAATGCCAGCCCTTCATCTTTCCCTGTGGATTTTCCTGAGTCACACCCCGGATACTTGTCTTCCCAGCAGCTGCATTAAATGAGATAAATAGTATTTTTCTTATTTTCTGTGGGATAACAGTTTCCTCACTGATCACTGCTTCAGCCCACCAATGTGTCTCCTTGATGCACCTCAAGGTCAAATTTAAAAATGGAACCAAAATCTCAAATCACGAATCACTGATAAGAAAAGCAGATAAAACGTGTTGCTGCTTTTGGCATTTCCCTTATTGTACTGGTATATGCAGGGAAGTGGGTTGTAGGGTAAAGGAAAGGGTTTATTTTAATGTGTTCTATAATTGCCTGAGGATTAAACAACCATGTAAATACATTATCTCCTCCCGTAAAAAGTCAAACATTTCAACTGATTACTCACAATCAGGGAGGGTTTCCTACATTGACATTTTCTTGAAGCGCTGCTGGTTTAGGATAGCGGAACATATTAAGCCCTTGGTGCTACAAGATAAATAGGTTCATTGGCCCAGCGGTCTGGCTGTGCAATTAATCTGCAAGAAAGTGTGCACTTGGTCACACCCCTCCCTTTGGGGTGTATAATGTAACATGAATGTAGTACGGTAGCTGGTTTGCAGAAATATGGTGAAGAAGCCATAAAAAATGATTTGTAACCTTATTACCAAAGCAGTTAATAATGGACAGAGTTGAATGCGGAGACTGGGAGGGATAGTGGTAAGGGCAGGGTGAAAACAAAATAAATGGAAGGTCTGACATATATATATTCATAAACTATGAAGATTTGGAATGTGGAAACTGACAATGGGCACCCATTAATAACAAAAGTAATTAGCGATGATAGTTGTGGGCAATAAGAATTTCCTAAATGGCATCTCAAGTTAGAAAAGTATCAAAAGGACATTTAAAACTACTAAGGGGAAAGGGGATTGATGGCTGGTGACAGGAAGAGATTTGACTTTGGGTGGTGAACCCAAAATGCAATATACAGATGATATATTGTAGAATTGCACCCTTGAAACCGATATCATTTTAATAACTGATGTCACCCGAATAAATTTAATTAAGATTATATTTGAATTTATGTTCTTTTAAAAATAATATTTGAAATAAACATTTAGACATTAAAAAAAATAGTCCTAAGGAGTGTGCATGCATTTCCTTCCCCTGCTACCTAACGGAATCTTTGCTTTAAATGACAGAAACATGGTCTACCCATGAAGGACTGAGGTTTATCATGCTGCTTTTGCAGCTTAGATGCTCGTGGCAGAGCAGCCTGAAGCAGAGGTTAACTGCTGTGGGCCCTACAGCTCACAGCATGTAAAATCTGCAGGAAGTGTAGACAGGCTGTACTGCCTTACTTTGCCAAACGCACGTTCGTGTTCATGAATTTCAGGCTCAGTTTTCTTATTTGGAAGAATGATAGAGCCTCCTTAAACCTACCTTCCTGCACCCACATGTTTTTCTTCTTACTATTCTTTTCTCACTTTCCTACTTTCAATAGTTTTCCCCTTTAGGTTTTCCATCACATTGCCACCATGGGCTCAGATTTGATGTCATTAGTGGGAAACATCCCACCTTGGGAAATGAGAAGGAAATAACAAATTCAACAAAGTAGACGCACAGTGCTAAAGGTCAGGTCCAATGGTCCATAAAGTCGCAACTATTTTTAATAAAATGAAAGCAAAGTGTGGTTCACAGAATAAGTGATTGGTAAGAATGTTGGCAATGAATTAAAGTACTGTCACCAAAATGTACTCTTCACCACCACATAAAATAAAAAATATCAATTTAATATGTTCCTGATGGTACAATAAAATTATTAATGTATGTATCTTAATATTTGAATACTAATAATATTATAAATAATATTCTGGGTAATAAAATGGGAAGTATGCCTATTACGGTATAAAGGTTGTCTTAAGAAAAAGGACTTGTGTGAATGGATTGGTGGCTGAAGCAACTACTTGTTTTTATGAAACAGCATTTTATTTAAAAGAACGCCTAGAAGAGAAACATTGGTTATTCAGACTTGGGTACATGATAGTCATACTCTCAAAAATAAACTTGTCACTTCAAGGAAAATAACTTACAATACTTGGTAATGAAAAAAATTGAGCTTTTAACCAAAAATTAGAATTTTGAGAGGTAGGCAGCTAGCTTCCCAATACTTAAAGGTTTTTCAGTTGATGTTTTTCTGAGTGAGGCTAGAGTTTTTTTTATACACTTCAACCAAAACAACATATCACAACAGACTGAATGGAGAAGTTGATATAAGAGTCCCCCTGTTTTCCATTAAACCAGACACAGAGGTTTGCAAAAATGTAAAACAATGCCTTTCTTCTCACTATGCTTTTTGTTTCATTAAATACAATTATTTTTTATAAAATATTAATTTTGTTTTCATGATATGGATTATCATTGTTATATTAGCTGAATTAATAAGTAACTATTTTTCAATGTGTCATCTTAAATCTCTAATTTGGTATCATTGATAGATGATATTGCCTACATAAAAATCCTTTGGGGGGGCCCTTGATAATTTTCAAGACTGTAAAAAGAACCAGAAATTTGAGAACCATTGCATTGAATGATTAACAAGTGAAAAACAAACCTTGATTTGTTATTGTTTTTATTTGTTACCACCTGAATAAAATATGTAAATCTAATTTCCAAGTTTTAAACTTTTAATAATAAATAATAAAAATAATAAATGTTCATTGGCACTTATTTTGTGCCAGCTCTTAGTGAAGAACTTTGTTTACATTTATGGTATACTAGAAGCCCAGTTCACAAAATTCGGCCTATGTTCTCTTGCAAGCCAGGACCCCTTGGGGGATGTTGGGCCTAAACCAGCAGTCAGATATTCCTTTCCCAATCCAGGACACTGCATGCACCAGTGACCATACCTTTTATACAGGTGAAAGGCATCTTGCTGTTGTATGGGCAGCTACATTGTTTTGCCCTGAGTATAAAAAGTAGTACATAACATGATCCTTCTGAGGCAGTAGTACCATTTCCCCCATCTTATGGGTGAAAAAACTGAAGCAGAGAGAAGTTACTAAGTAATTGGCTTTGTCACACAGTTATAAGCATCAGAATCAGGGTTGACCACAAAATATGCAAAGTAGAGTCTATGCATGACATCACTGCATCATCCTGTTTTTCACTGTTAGAGTAGCCTTGCCAGGGTTTAATTTTTGAATCTTAAAGACTGTCCCCAATATATAAAGTAGGGTCCCTAGGCCTGGCCAGTGATCAGGGCCATCTGTGGAGCTACCAGCAGGCCGGGCAAACAGGGACCCTCACTGGCACCCACCTTGGCTTGTGGTCTGGCACCACCCACTGGCAAGCCTTGCCCCCAATTGCCACCATTGGTCGCCTCCCTCTCAGAGGGCAGACACTCAGTGCTGGTCAGGGGCAGCTCCTGCATTGAGGGTCTGCCTCAGGGTGGTCAGTGTGCATCATAGCAGCCTGTTGTTCAGTTGATTTGCATATTAGCCTTTATTATATAGGATGATCCCTACAGACTATTTGTTTTCCCCTGCCCTCAAATTCATATGTTAAATCTTAATCCCTAATGTGATGGCCTTAGGGAGGTGATAGAGCATGAGAGTGGAGCCTCATGAATGGAATTAGTGTCCTTCTAAACAGAAAGTTCCCTCATCCCTTTTCTTAACATGAGGCCACAGTGAGAAGACAGTCATCTATGAACTGGGAAGCAGGCTTTCTCCAGACACCAAATCTGTTGGTGCTTTGATCTTGGACTTCCCAGTCTCCAGGACTGTGAAAAATAAACTTCTACTCTTTATACGTGAAGCCTATGATATTTTTGTTACAGCAGCCTGAACTCACTAAGTCAGTAATCCTCACAACATTTATTATATGCACATTGTACAGAGAATAGACCTGTGCCTTGAGTATAAATCACGTGATCAGCTCACAGCTGGCTGGTGGCACCACTGGTTCTGAACACAGCAGGCCTACCTGGCGACCAGGACTCTGTCCTAAACCAGTAAGACTCGGGCACAGCTTCCCCGTGGTTGACATACACTGACAATTACCACGTTTCAGTACTGTGCTAAGAGCTCATTGGACCTTATCTCATTTGATACTAATTTTAAAGAGTGGGGTAGCTATTTTTCATCACCTTTTTCAGATCAGAAAACTGAAGCTGCGACGGGTTAAGTGACTTAGCCACAGGAGCATAGCCACAAAGAGTGGAGCAATAATTTGATTTTTAAAAAAATTTTTGTACCTCAAATACAGCAACGATTTGAGTTCATATTACTGCTCGGTTTGTGGTACAACGATTATCAGTTTAACAAAGCCTCTCTTGTGCTTTATTGCATTATCTTAATATTTCCGATACCCCACTGCCATTAATCTCTTTATAAAGCCATCATTTTAACGTGCTTCATATAGCTCCTTAGATATGCATATTCCTCCCCAAAATAGTTTTCTACTATATGTTTCTAATTTGTCTAAATGCTATCATGATATATATATAATCCCATACTGTCTTACTTTATTTATCACACACTGTTTTCATGATCACGAAGCTATAATTTATTGGTCCCTTTTGCTGCAATTTATCTCATCATACTTATCAGCTACTCTTCACCAGATATCTCTAGATTTCTTCAAATCGCTGCTCTTACATCATAAACAACCCTGTATATAACATATTATAACTGTGGTTTTATAAAGATCTATTTTTAGGAAAATATTTCTGAATCACATTACATTATTAATGTACTAGAGGCCTGTTACATGAAGATTTATGCAAGAATAGGCCTTCCTTCCCCTGGCTTCATTCTTGGCCATTCAGGAGCCTTTGCAAGTCTTCGTTCCCAGCCAGACCACCGCTCCTGTAGCTCCCTCCACTCCCTCCACCCACCCTCACCCTCATAGCAGGCATCCTGCCCTGCTTGGCCGCTCCGTGCCTATGTATGCAAATTAACCCACCATCTTTGTTGAGTTAACTTGCATACTCATGCCTGATTGACTGATGGTCATTGTGGATATGTGGTCAATTTGCATATTTCTCTTTTATTAGTGTAGATTAACTATTGCTAGAAAGTTTTCCAGAATGGTACAAAAATAAAGACTCCCACTAGTAGAGCATGAAAATTAACATTTTCCTCATTTCTTCACAACACTTGGTAACATAAACTCTCATTTTTGCCATTGTGATGGATATAAGGTTTTATTTAATTAGTGTATTAACTTGTGCTTTGCTAATTATTATAGATATTAACCATATCTTCATCCACTTTATAGCCACTAGGATTTCTCCTTCTTTGTATTGCCTATATTTAAATTGTACCCATTTCTTTATGAAGTTTTCTTTTTTTGTTGTTGTTGGTTTCCAAGTGTTACTTTATATTGCAATATTAATATTTTATTTATATCAAACATTTTCTCTTAGTCTGTTATCCATTTGTTACCTTGTCTAGGATTCCTTCCTTAAAAATTAATCTTTACTTTAAATGTACTATACTGTACTGTACTGTACTGGAATTCATCAAATTTTTATGATGAAAAATTCATGATTTTTGGATCTGGGCTATAAATTTTCATCCCAAAGACATAAAGATAGTCTTCTGCATTTTATTCTACTAAGTTTTCTAGTTTTCCTTTTACATTTAATCATCAGGATTTTACTATGTGATGAATTCTACTTTTCTTCATAGAGTGAGCCAGTTTTTCCAAGAATTTTCACTTAGTAATTCATATTTTATTTACTGACTTGTGGTATCACTTTTGTGCCAGTTTCCATATATAGCAGGTCCTCTATTTTATTGCATGGGTTCTGTTTATTCTTGTGCCAATAACACATCATTTTTTAATAATTTTGATTTTTTTAGTGGTTTTTAATAACTTGTAGAACAAGTATGCTGCACATACCATCTCCAAACCTGGGACCATTTTGGTTTTTCTTTTTCAAAATGTAGATAATATAAGCAGCACACTTATTTTTACATCAACTTTGAAATTTCTTTACCAAGTTCCTTAAACAAATTCTGCTTAAAATTTTCCTAGAACTGCATTGAGTGCACAGATTAATTTGAGAATAATTAATATAAATAAATGTTAAATTGTCCTACCCATTGACATGGTCATTAGTTATCTATTTATTCAGGTCTTCTTTTAGGTCTTTTAATAAGGCTTTATATTTTTCTTCAGTTTTTAAAATTTCTCCCACACTTTCTTAATAGGTTAATTCCTAGGTATTTCATAGTTGCTGTTATTTTTGTAAAACAAATAGTATTTTCTGTCAACTTTTCTACTCAATTATTATTAGTATATAAGGGGTCATTAATTTTATAGGTTGATTTTATATTTGGTGACTTGGTTTACATTCATAATATCCAAAAAGTGTTTTAATTCTGCTAGGGTTTCTATTTAAAGAATTACATTGTAAGATAATATTTCTGTCTCTTTTTTATCAATCGTTAAGCCTCTTAGTTTTACTTTATGTCTTATTGTTTTGATCAGAAACTTTAGGAAGTAGTTTTCTACATTAACAAATATATCTAATATTTATTAATTTAAATCGATGTTTATTGTAACTTTTTAAAATAGATTTATCAGGCATAAAAATAACCTTTCAGTCCTTTTGGAAAATTTTATCATAAATAGGCATTGAAAGTTAATATTTTTATACAATTATTCATATAATAAAGTGACTTTTCTCCCTTGGCCAATTTTTCTATGAAAAATGAATTAAATTGATAGATTTTCTTTTTTATTTTTTAAAAAATATTTTTTATTGATTTTTTATAGAGAAAAGGGGAGAGGGAAATTTAGAAACATCGATGAGAGAGAAACATCAATCAGCTAGCTACCTTCTGCACACTCCCTATTGGGGATGTACCCACAACCAAAGTACATGCCCTTGACTGGAATCGAACCTAGGACCCTTCAGTCCAGAAGCTGATGCTCTATCTACTGAGCAAAATCAGTTAGGGCAAATTGATAGATTTTATGGTACTAAATTATTTTAAATTATTGTGATAAACCTTTCTTTTTTAATTAATAAACTTAATTTTTTAATAGCAGGTTTAGGTATATAGCAAAATTGAGTGGAAAGTACAGATCCCCCATATAGCTCCATCTCTGTTGTAGCTCACAACCTCCCTAACCATGGACACCCTGCACCATATTTGTTACAATCAATGATCCTACACTGACCCATCATTATCACCCAAAGTCCATAGTTTGCATTAGGTTTCACTCTTGGTATTGTATATTCCATGGCTTTTGATGAGCATGTAATCTATACTACTAAAAGGGAAATATGCTAATTAGACTGGACATCTTCTGGACATCCTTCTGGATGTCATTCCAGACAAAGCCACAGGTGCAGGGCCGAGGAAGAGGCAGTTAGGGGCAATCAGACCAACAGGGGAGAGCAGTTAGGGGATATCAGGCCAGCAGGGGAGAGCAATTAAGGGGATCCAGCTGGCAGTTAAGGGTGATCAAGCAGGCTGAGGTCCTATATTAAAGAGGGTGTAGGCCAGGCTGAGGGACACCCCCTCCCACCATGCACAAATTTTGTGCACAGGGCCTCTAGTAATATATACCTACCATAGTAGTCTAGTCTATGTAGAGTAGTCTCATTGTGGGATGTAGTTCAAGTGGGAAACCTATAGTGCTATACTGAGACTTACCCCAGAGCAGAGCTATTGTTTTAATTCCCTCAGAAATAGAATTCCTGTTCATTTTCCTCCTCTCAGGTACGTGGTCCCCATCTGCTCCTGCCTGCTGCTTCTTTTCCTTCCATATTTGACTCTCCATGAGTTTTTCACAGTTTTTAAGATCTGAGAGCAATCAACTCCTGACTTGTTTTTGCTTCATCTCCAGAGTTGGTTTTGGCATCAAGAGCCAGCATCTTATATTAGTTCTTTTCTTGGCAGCCAAAGTAGAGATTTAAACCTTAGTTTGTTTGACTCCAAAACCCATGCTCTGTGTTATAATAAATGAGAAAGGACTCAGGGCATTAGAACAGTTAGAATTCCAGATGCTATCTTGAAATGAGAAACAAATAAGCAATTGACTTTCCTAGATAAATTTAAGGGCACATATTTTATTTCTATGACTTGAATGTAACCAAACTTCGTTGCAGAACATTTTGAAAACATGTTATTATAAACGGTAGACGACCACTATTTTACTATACCGTAGTATATTTTCTTCCTGTGTGTTTGTATAAACTTTTAAGGCATAAAGAAAATCAATTTACATTTTTCCCCTTCAAAGAACAGCATAAAGAAAAAAGAAAAATTCTAGAACAATTCAAGGGAATCTCACTTCAGCCTCAAATTTAGAGTCAGATCCCACTGAGGTCTTGACAAGGATAATATCCAGCTTAAAAGTCCTACCTCATGCCAGTGATTGAACAAGTCATTTAAGATCAATATCTTATAACAGTGGTCAGCAAACTGTGGTTTGCGAGTCACAAGCGGCTCTTTAGCTCCTTGAGTGTGGCTCTTCCACAAAATACCATGGCCTGGGCGAGTTTATTTTCAAGAAGTGGCATTAGAAGAAGTTTAAGTTTAAAAATTTAGCTCTCAAAAGACATTTCAATCGTTTTACTGTTGTTATTTGGCTCTTTTGACTAATGAGTTTGCTGACCACTGTCTTATAACAGTACAAAGTAAGTTTTTCAAAAAACAAAAATGTTGGTCTAATGTTAGGAGAACCTCAGTTCCTCCCAAGGTTCTAAGACCATACCAATTGTCTATAATCCATATTTTGTGTTTTGGAGGCGATTTCCTCTAACAGGACCTAATTTGTAGTAACGTTGCACCTTACAGCATCAAACTTACCTGCTTAATAAAGTCTATCTTAAGAAACTATAAACAGAGGTTTGGGAAACTTTTTCTACGTTAGAAGAATCCTGATTCAGTATCCAATTGAAATATAGAAGCAGCCACTATTACTTGTTGGTCATTACTTAGTACATGGCAGTCACTAACTTAACACAAACCCAAAGGGAAATTCAGGCCTCTATCTTGTGCTAGAAGGTGCACTGACAACTGAGGCTCCTGAACATCTTCTGGAAGTTTTTGTAAAATTTTTCTTTATTGATGAAAGTATTACAGATGTCCTCCATTAACCCCCTGTACCCTGTTCCCACCCCCAATCCAAGCCTTGGAGGCACTATTATCTGTGCCCATGAGTTATGCATTACATGCATATAAGTTCTTTGGTTAATCTCTCCTACCTTCCCTTTTCTCCTTCCCTCTGACATTTGTCAGTCTGTTCCATGCTTCCATGTTTCTGGATCTATTTTGTTCTTCTGGAATTTTAAAGTAGATTACTGTACATTGTACATGGCTTTATACATTTTAAAGTGATGAGACTCCACCTTAATCTCCTCTGTGACTATGATATAACATAGGCATAAAATAAGGGAAATGTGTGTAAAAACTAAGACCCACTGATCAATTATTTCATGTTGGCCTGACTTGTTTTTTTCACATGTAATAAAATGACCTGACTAATGTAAACTTTTATGAACTTTATTCTCATTTTTCCACAGGAAAATGAGTTTTCAGGGAACTCAAAGCAGAGAAAAACAAGCTCTGCCTTTTCCACAAGTCTTACTTAACTAATGAATTTAAGTTTAATTAACAAATCTCCCCAAATTTCTATTTTTTCTTTTTTAATATAACAGCTTTATTGAGATATAATTCATATACCATACAGATCACTCATTCAAAATGAACAATGCAATGGCTTTTAGTATATTCATAGAGTTATAAAAAGTATCACTAGAATGATATTTGGGATATTTTCATTACTCAAAAAAGAAATTCTATATTTTAATAAGTAATCCTTATTTCCATCCCCCAAATCCAGAAATCACTAATTTACTGTCTGTTTAAAGATTTTCCAATTCTGGGGATATATATATATATATATATATATATATATATATATATATATATATTATGCAAATTGTGCCCATAGGATTTCGACCAGGAGACCGATCGCTCACTATAACATGCACTGACCACCAGGGGTGGTGTGGAATGAAGGGAAGCCCTGGTCAGCAGTGAGCAGCCATGGAAGGAAGGCCCCAATCAGCAGCCGGAAGAAGGCCCTGATCAGCCTTGATTGCCAGCCAGGCCTAGGGACTCTACTCATGTACAAATTTTGTGCACCAGACCTCTAGTTGAATATAAAAGAATTATACAATAAAACTCCCTGGGTCTGGCTTCTTTCACTTAGCATACTGTTTTCAATATTCATTCAAGGTGCAACATGTATTAATCATACTGCATTCCACTGTATGACATACTACATTTTATTTATCCATTCATCAGTTGATGTACATATGAGTTATTTCTACTTTTGGGCTATTATAAATAATGCTGCTATGAGCATAAGGGTATAAGAGTTTGTGTGAACTTACACTTTTCTTTTTCTCGGGTATATACCTAGGAATAGAATTGTGTCATAGACTAACTATATGCTTAAGTTCATTGGTGTCAATGAACAAAATTAAAAAATCTTGTTATGGCTCCAATTGCCCCACCACTCAAACTCTGCCTCTCTGTAAAGTGTGAGGATGTGACCTATCTTGTCTAAGGGATTTGTGGCCATCTGACTCTTTGACTTGCAGGCTAATGATCAGATTGTAGGAAGCAGAGAGAACATGAACCCTCAAGTTATCAGCCTTAAAAGTAAGAAGATTGTTTTGAAATGAGACAGTGCACCTTAGGATTGTATAAATGAATAAATATATATTTATAGAATTAGGACCAGTCTGGGCTCTCAGACATACCTGGAATCCAGAGATGCTGTTAGAATATTTCTGACGTAGACTTGGTTGGAAATGGGGCCATAGCGTCAACAATAGCAAGTTGCATTTGGGGACTCACTGATTTGAGACTAAGTTGCCATTTAAATGGACCCTTTACCTCTCAGCTATCAAAATAGTGCAGCCAACAAATTTGTCTGTGAGGGGGAAGCAGAGGAAATGTATTGGGTCATTTGAAATTAAATCCCCTGCAGCTGACCCATGAGAGGTGCTGATGGCTTCCAGATGGAGCTGTGTCCAGTTCCCATTGGCCAGATGTTTGGGCCTGTCCGGCAGGATTGTTTTGTATGTAGAGTGGGGAACCATGGAAATAGCATTGGGATTGACCAAGGGCTTACCACTGAAATCAGAAAATTCCAGTCAGAGGTGTGGTCTATAGCTTGAAGCATATTCAGTGCACTGACTGGCTTCAAACTCCAGCTCTATCTCATCAGAGTTCTGTGCCTTTGGGCGAGTTGTTCAAACTCTTTGAGAATTAATTAACTCACTCGTAAGATGGGGAAAACTGCTTCATAACAGTGTTGTGAGAAATGCGAGAAATGATTTATGTTACAGGATGACTCAATAGCACTTAATAATGCTAGCCAATTTTAAAATATATATTGTTTAATAATTTTTTAAGGGAGAGGGAGAGAGAGATGGAAACATCAATGATGAGAGAGAGTCATTGATTGGCTGCCTCCTCCATGCCCCACACGGGGAATCAAGCTTGCAACCCAGGCATGTGCCCTGACCAGGAATCAAACCTTGACCTCCTGGTTCATAGGTCAATGCTCAACCACTGAGTCACACCAGCTGGGCTAAATACTAGCCATTTATAATTATGAACATCAATATCATGATCTTTCTACAATTTGACTGAGCACCTGTTCCTTGCTTAGGACTGCACAGGGTGCTGAAGATACAAAAAAAAATAAAAATGCTGGAACATCATTTTGGCTTTGTGGAAAGTCAGTCATTTTTGGGAGTCAGGTGAGTGAATATGTCATTGGTCAGAGTAAATAAGCAATTGTCTAACGCTGATAGGGATCTGCATGTACACAGTGCTTGGGGGGGGGGGGGATGAGGAGAGTGACATAATGCCCTGGGCATCATTAGGCTCCATAATGCCATCTTTTAAGTTTAACACAGCTGTATGGGATGGCCACGTTTCCCCTCACGTAATAAGTAAATGAGTGAGGCAAAAGTCATTTGCACATATCTGCATAGGAAGAAAATGGCAAAGTTTAGTTTGTCTTACCTTGTCTTCTACCTACTCCGCCATGCTGCCTGAACCAAGAGTGCCTGAATGGCAGAAGATGGCAAGAGGAGTCAGAATGTTTCACAAGCGATGTACAAATCTTTATTCTAGAAGAACAAGTAAGAGTTTTCTACATGAATAAAGGGCAAGAAAACTCCAGGCAGTGGAAATTTCATATGCTAAAAGTATGAGCATCTGAAATGAAATATCCAGAGGTCTACAGTTCCATTAGGTGTAGAAAACAGGATCTGGGTGTGCAGGTGGAGTCTATGAGGAGCCAGCAGAAATGAGTAATGGGACTAAGAAAGTCAGTGGGGAGTAGGTCACAAAAGGACACCATAGGTGTTTAGGAAATTTGGGTTTATTTGTTCGGATATGTGCCTTTCACCTAGTTTTCTCCTCGATTTAGCATAACCCATGGGCAAGCACTCAGTGGATTTCACTCTATCATAGAAGAGAGGGAAGTCTATAGTTGGAGAGACTTTTGAGACATTTGAAGATCTCAAGCGCCTACATCTGCCCCAGTGGCAAATAAAAGTGCTCCGGTTTGTGGATTTGAATGCAATTATTTCATAAATGCGGTCAGTTCCACAAGTGGTTACTCAGCACTTACTGCACAGCATGCAGGGGTTTAAATGCATAAAAAGAACAAACAAATGTCTGCCTTCCTGGGGCTCATATTTTAGTGGAGAGACAGAGACCCAATGTCACAAAGAAGTAAATCATGCAGGATGGTTCTAAGTGCCACGGAAGAAAAATACAGTAGAGGAAGTAGAGTGCATAGGGCCGGAGGGGGAGCTTCTCCAATTTTAAATGGGCCTGCGATGCGGGGGCGGTGGGGGTGGGGGGAGCGCTACCTGAAAAGGAGCTATCTGAAGTAATGTGAGGGATGAGGAATACCTGGAAAAAAAACAATTTCAGGCAGAGAACAATCTGTGCAAGGCTTGAGGCAAGCACACATCCGCAGTGTTTGAGGGCCAGAAAGGAAGTGAGTCTTCCTGGACAGAATGAATGACGGAGAGAGTGGAATGGCATGGGGCCTTCGAATGGTTTTGAGCAAATGAGTGGCAGGATCTGATTTTGTTCTGAAGAGGTCCCACTCTGATTGCTATGATGAGAATAGACACAAGTCAGCATTTACAGCAGGAATAGCTGGATGATGTCTAAATCAATGGCTCCCAAACTTTATGACTGTGACCCAGGGGATAAATACATTCTAACCAAAACCAATTATGTGATTATACTATCACTCATGCTAAATAAGATTGATCGGACATTTTCAATTGTAGTTCAGTTTTTTTCTGTTTCATTTTTTAATGTGCTGGTTGTCATTCAATACATTTTCTTAGGAGTATATAGTTACAAACTGTAGTTTCAAAAACACTTGAAAAAGAAATTTTGCACAAAACGTATCATATATTTCAATATGGCTAAGAATATTCAGTCTTCGTGCATAATACCTTGGATAAAGCTGAGGTCCATTACTTTTAATAATACTTAATAATTATTTCATAAGTGAAATAATATTAAAGTTTAGTCTGACATTCTTGTGATGGAGGCAACTTATGGCAATTATTTACTTCAGGTAATTCACAGATGTAGAGCCCCAAACCATGCACTCAACTACCAGATTAGACAAACTGATGTTGACCATGAAGTGGAAAATAAAGTAACATAGTAGTGGAACACACTGGAAATCGTGGGTATGACTAGATTGGATTAAAAGTTGAATGAAAGCGATGACATTTTAGCTTTTCCTATGACCATGCCCAGCTAGATAAATATTTGTGCTCAACTAAGTTACTAGATACTGTTTTCCTTTTTCTTTTTTTTTGGGTGTGTGTTCTTTTTTTCCTTTATCCTAGAAGGAACATTTTCAATTACAGGTCCCATTTTTGGTAGCCCGAGCGCATGCCTGTTGAACTGGACACTACACCCAGAGCTGTGCTCCGGGAGACACTCGGGCAACAGGAAAAGTTGCAGCTTACATGACTGGACCTATAATCAGGCCTTTTCTCATTTAGCCTAGGAGTCTGTTATTTATGCAACGTTGAGTGACCCTGTTCCAGGCTTTTAGCCACCCTCTGAACCTTTGCCCATGTATATTATCAACCTTCAGTTGATATGCTGAAATATTTGGATGCAGAGTTTATAGCAGGGACTAAAGCGAGGAGTGTCAAAACACGACAAGAAAGGCTTTTTCTTATTTGATTTCTGGCAGGGATCAGAGTGGAAGTGATGGAAGGCTTGGGAGAAAGCCCAATGCTGTCAGTGCTTCTAGCCAACTTGGCTGACTCTATAGGTTTAGAGGGTTCAGATGAGCTTTGTGTCCATAAACCTTTGAATACTTGTAGAGGAACTAATCTTACTGTCTGAACTTTCCTAAGGTTTAGCACATCCAGCTCCTCTGGTGCCAAACTCCTAGCTATGACCACCACACACACACACACACACACACACACACACACACACAGGCATTGCGCTCTGATTGTATATGCCAAGCCTAAATTCACAGAAAATGGCAAGAAATATGATAGAGTATGTGCCTGTATCTCAATTGCACTGAAATTGTTATTATTTGATCTGCCTTGCGGGCATACATTTCTAAAAAACATCTGGAGGCTTTTGTTTGTCTGTTTTTATTTTTTTTGTTTTGTTTTTACAGCTATTGGAGCTATGCCAACTAAAAATGGCCTCTATATACTATATCCATTTTGTTGTTGTTAATCATCACTAAAAGATATTCTTTTCCATTGATTTTTAGAAAGAGTGGAAGGGAGGGAGAGAGACAGAGAGAAACGTTGATGTGAAAGAAACACAGGGATTGGCTACCTCCTGCACATGCCCAGACTGGGGCTGGGATGGAGCCTGCAACTGAGGTACATGCCCTTGACCATACTTGAACCTGTAATCCTTTGGTCCATGGGCCAATGCTCTAACTACTTAGCTCAACTAGCTAGGGCTGATTTATCCCTTTGAATGTAAAAATTTTCTACTTTTTCCCTAGAAGATTTAGATTATTATTTCCAGTGAATTAAATTATGTGTTGACTTGTATTTTGTGTGTGTGTGTGTGTGTGTGTGTGTGTTTGCATGTGTAAAATAACTTTAACTTGTGATCTATATATAATCCAAAGCTACTTATAGTTAAATTTTTCATGGTTCAATATTTTTTCATATCTGTATTTTAATTTGTCCTCGGAAAACCCTTAGTAAAAACAAGATTTCCCAGAGAAACTGTGATATCTGGCAACATGTGATACTGAGTAAAGAAAATGGTTTACGAAGAAAGATGAGCTTTTTTCTAAATTCATTGCTTTCACATTATGCAGATCCCGGATATTCATCTTAGGGCTTTGTAGATTTCTGTTCAAGCCTCCACTTAGATTGAAGTAACCTCCAACACACACATTTCCTTGAGAGCACTCTTATTGAATCCACATTTCCAACTTTTATGTCCCTGGTGTTAGTGTGCCTACAATGCTGGCTCGGGATCAGAAATATGTCTTAGATATCCCTGCCACATTTTCTGAATGAATTCAGGGTTCCAGTTGTAGCTGCATTTTCTCTGAACTGTACACATACTCAAGAAAGACCGTGCCTGATAGTCAGAGAACAGGCACCAATGCCCTCTCTTCTGACAGGCACACTTCCATGAGACATAATTCATATGCCCGGTACTACTATGGAGGCTTCTGGGTTTATCAATCCCCAGGCTTGGTCAGGAGGGCAATTTTCCTTCATTCCATACCACATGCAAATGTATAAGTAAGTGCCCAGAAGTGTTCCCTCATGGATACAGGCACAAACTATTTTTTTAATATATTTTATTGATATTTTACAGAGAGGAAGGGAGAGAGATAGAGAGTCAGAAACATCAATGAGAGAGAAACATCAACCAGCTGCCTCTTGCACACCCCTTCCAGGGATGTGCTCGCAACCAGTGTACATGCCCTTGACCTGAATCGAACCCGGGACCTTTCAGTCCTCAGACCGACGCTCTACCACTGAGCCAAACCGGTTTCAGCGAGGCACAAACTATTTACTAAAGAAGAAAGTGGAGAGGGTAGACACCTGACTGGTGCTGCTTTATCTCCATACCAGGCTCTCTTGTCCAAGTTTAATGTAGGATTGAACTTCACATTTCAAATATCAATAATGTGAAATGTAGGCTTCAAACACCAAACATAAATGAAACCAAAGAATGAACTATACACTGAATTTCTGTATTTTTGCAAAGCTGGGTTTTTGTTTTGTTTTGTTTTGTTTTGTTTTGTTTTGTTTTTGTCTTCACCACTCTAGCATTGACTCAACAAAAAGAGGCCTCAATTTTACTCCAACTATTCATCATTTATGTTGGTTTCTCTCTGTTTCTGCTCTATCTGAGATGGCTTTCCAATGTGTGTATGGGTTTTGACAATACTTGTGACATATGAATAGGAGCACACACATTTCAATTTTAATTTGAAATTAAATTCAACATATAAAACAAAATTGTCAAAATAGTTTTTTAAGCCAGAAAAACTTCTGTACTTTGAAATGAATTTCAGTGTACTCCATATGTAGATAATTATTAAAAATGCTCAAGTACTTGTCATAGGAGTTTACATCTCTAGAATTCCAAGAGTTCCTTATAGTTTTATAATATCTCCTGAACATTTCTATCATGGCCATTGTAAAAACAAAAAATATAAATTAGTACCCATTCTTATAGAAGACTGTATTTTAAAATCCATACTTAATTTGATAAATTCAGAACCTTTACTAGAAAACAAACAAACAAACAAAAACAATGATCTATCCATAATTTAGGAAGCCTAAGTTCCATATCTATTAGTTTTGCTGTCACTGAACTGATCATCCAGAGGGTATCTACATATTTACATTTTATTGTGGGGAGAGATAATATGGAGTATTTGCAGATTAAGAAGATTTCCAGGCCCAAAAGAATTAAACTCTAATAGTGCCATTTCTAAAACTGGGGCTGGCAGTTGGGCAGAGATGGTGGCAGCTAGTACATCTGCCCACTGCAAAGTTCACCCCTGCCTGTTCCTTGGCAGAAAGGACTGGCTTTTTCCCTACCCCCCACTCCCATTCTGAAGAACCAGAGCCAGTTCCTAGGAGCCTACTAGACACTTAAAGACAATTTCTCCATTATTATTTCAGTAGGGCACTAGCCATGAATCTAATAAATTTAAAGAAGAAATTTCTTTGGATGTGTTTTAATTCTTCCAGACTTAAACATAGACAAGTAGAAATGTAGACAGTCCCCATTCAGCTAGAACATGCATGCCAAACCACAGTGAAGGGCCAGCATCGCATTCCTTTTTTGTTTGTTGTTGTTGTTTAGTGTTTTTTAAAGTTACCTTTAAAAAGGTACAGCATAGTAACAACCCAGGGTTCAGCTTCCAGGGAGAGCCTGACAGTTTTGTCTGCCATTTCTGGGTCTCCCGTGTGGTACTTTGATGTTAACCACAGTCAGAAGCTAACCACATTTGATTCTCAGCAACCCATTAGAAGCATCAAGTGATCCATAGTCTGTGTCTGTCTCTACAGGACTTGGCTGTGCATGCGAGGGGCCAAGTTGCACTTGATATTCAGTTTGTTAGCAGCATGGAGCTCGGGGACAGGTCAGAAAATGTCCCCAGGCTCCTGGACTCTGCCTTCACCCACCTTCACTTGCTGGACAGCTGTCAGTGTTAATCACAGAAAAGGCTGCTTCTGAAAGGGATTTTGGTGGAATCAGGAGTATGAGACTTCTCCATCTCCTGTGACAGGGAGATGCCCTTCAGATTTCAGGGACAATGTTGGCTGCATTTTGCCATCCCACAGCTCCTCCTCTAGAATGTCCCAGAATATTTCCCTGTCTCCATCTGGGCAGAGACCCTTGTATGCAGTCTAGTGGGAACTGTTGGAAACCAGGAGTTTCTATTGGTTCTCCCCTGAGGGAAAAGCACCAGTCAGGTTCCCAGGAGAGGGGAGCAGAGGGCCCCACCTTCAACCACTCACTGGGGCTCCCTGAGGCTGTTCAAACCTGTAGGCCCGGCTTCAACTGCTGTCTCCTCTGTAGGAGTTAGGATGCAGGGTATGGCAAGTGGGATTCCTGAGGGTAGGAGGAGCTGTATTACCTGGCATAGAGTATTGGCCATACCTCTAGCTGAGAAGGGCCTCTGCCTCTCAGGGTGGAAAAAATGGCCACTTTGGTTTTGGGAAATACAACTTATTGAAGTCTCCTAACCCCCAGTTTTTCCCATCTTTCCCCAGTGTTTCCAACTCCAGCCTCTCCTCAGGCAACTCCATTCCACACTGTCCTCTCTCCACCAAAGCCTCAGGAGAGTAGCTGCAAACAAAAATCCTGTATTCTGGGTTTAAAGAAAAAAATAATAATCTGTGACTTTATATGGACCAGCTCTGGTCTCCCCAGCAACTGGAAGCCCTGTTAGCAAACCTCGCTTTTCCTACCAGTCTCCAGATGATTTCTGTCATTCCCTGTTATAAGTCTCCTCCTCAGCTGGATCTCAGTTGATAGTTCCAGGTAAATGTTCCCCAGTTTAGTCTTTTTTTAGTTTGGCCCTAGGAGGAGGTATAAGGAAGGTATGCCTAGTTCACCACCATCTTCTCTTCTTTCTAGTTATGCCAGTTTCGCAGAGAAAAGTATAAGAACCAGCAAATTTAAACTCTAGAGTTCTACCCTGCCTCAGTCTTCAATTTGCTCCCTCAAGTCACAATCTATGGGTCACTTTTATAGACCTGGTTCCTAAAAGAATCCTGATACCACCACCAATTTTTCATCTTTGCAATCTCTTTGGAAGCTTTGCAACCACTTGCTGTCTACATCCTATCTAATAAAGGAGGAATATGCTAATTGACCCACACACTGTCTCAAAGATGGCGGTGCCCATAGCCAATAAGGAGGGGATATGCTAATTGACTGCCCCGCCCTCAAAGATAGCAGCACCCACAGCCACAATATGGTGGTGCCCAGTCTTCTCAGCCCCTCAGCCCATCAGCTCCCTTGGCTGCTCTGTACATCTGCCTCTGAAATCCCTTAATCCCCTCAGCACCCCAGCCACCTAAGGCCGCCCGAGTTGCAGGCAAGCCTCAGATGGTGGCTGCCCAGCCACCCAGGGCTGCCCGAGGCTCAGGTAACCAGGGCAGGCTAAGCTTGCAACTGCCACCAGTGGCAGCAGCAGAGGTGATAGGGCATTGCCTTCCCCTGATTGCCCAGTTGCCTCCTGCCCCTGAGGGCTCCCAGACTGTGAGAGCTTGGCAGGTCAGGCTGAGAGACACCCCCCTCTAGTGCATGAATATTCATGCACCGAGCCTCTAAGTTATAAAATAAAAGAAAAACTGGTAGTATCTTTCATTTTTACTTACATTGTAAATTTCAGGCAATGACACAAAGATTCAGTTACTAAACTTGGTTTAAATGACAAGTTTAACTCAGACCTAAGTTAGTATGATGTACAGAGAATGTCAATAATATTGTTCAGAATTAAGTCAAGTGGAATGGAGGGGAGTAGTACAAACCTTGTGTCTTCAACCTAATAGCTTTATAGTCCCTTCAAATACAATCTAATTCACTATAGTTAAGTGTGATTTAAATGTCTCAGAATTCTGCCAATTCTACTTCTTAATAGTTTATAACTTATTTCTATTCCATAATTAGAAATTTATAATTCTAAATAAAAAACATTTATCAATTTTCTTGTACCAAAATATCTACATATAATCAAACTGCTTAGACACCTCTAGATCTTTGCTGATCACATTAGTAAATTCTTTCTTTGTACCCTATCTTATTATGGCAACAGCATATGCTTCAAATTTTGGCCACTCACATGTTATTTCTTACAGGAAAAGAAGTGCACTGTAGATATCTAAATGATGAGCATATGTTAGCACACAGACACACACATGAACATACTTTGAGTCAAAATCTGCTAAAGAAATTATAACACATCTGGCCAATGAAAGTTATAAATGTACAGTTGTTGGCTAGCTATACTAATTCACATAATTATAAAGCTTATTCAAAATGGCAGGATCATATTGATATATTTACTTACAGTAACTATATCTTAACTCATAAAGTCATTTACTCTTCTTCAATTCAAGTTGTGGCTCTGTCCCTTGAAAGTTTCAGTCTGAATCAATTGCACTTATGGTCACCATGCCCTTGCATGCTATAGACATGGTGTCTTGATTTTTTTTTAGATAGAGTTTCCTGAGATAGACCCACACACTCTTCATAGCTGATCCTGTGTGCATCTGTTCATAGACTGCATTCTGGGTGGTCTACCAATGTCAGCATGGAAATCCAAATTTCACCATATGTTTTATTGCTCATATTGTTCCTGTTTATTTTTTAGAAATATTGATTTTTTTTTTAGTTCAAGCAATCCCAATTTTGGTCATGTACCATTATTTTGCTTTAGTTGTGAAATAGGTCAGCTGTCCTCTTGACTAGTCTGTGCACACTGATTTATAAGCATTCATCACTCAAGATACAAGAGTACCAGCTTCCATTCAAATTGACTATGGGATTTCCAGTCTCTACCTGGGGTTACCTTTTCCAAGAATGAGCTGTGGCTCCATCCTGTTGTCAGTTTTATCTGAGTATATATCTTGCTGCAAATAGGTGCTCTGGTCTTCTCATGAGAAGGTCAGGAGAGGTCACCTCCTTGAGCCTGGATTTATTCCTTCAAGATGTTATTATTTTTTTCTATATTGCTTTGTCACCAGTTTGAGCACAGTCCCTTGCTTCAGTTCCCCAGAATGATTGTAAATACTGGGTTTCAATCTCTTAGTAAAGACTCAACAAACAACTTGCAACTATGACCAGAGGCTCCTGGACTAAGAATGGTGACATCACTACCTTGCTCACAGATGTCTATCATTTTGATTAAGCTTACTAGTTAAAGGGATTCCTTTAACATTTAGATACTATTATTTTCCAAGTCTGCTCAGAATCTTCTAAGTCTTCCCCAAGATGAGCCTTAGAGCCCAGGCTCTGGGCTGGGTCCTACATTTTCAGGCTTCTCAGCTCTAGTTTACAGCTAACTCAGGGGCAAGAGGGGAAAAAAAGAGCCAGTTTTCTTTTTTCACCTTATCCCTTTATCCACTGCAATTTGAGTACCTTGACCAATAATTCTCTGACCCAATGGTCCCAGATTACTTCTCCCGAAGCGGGAGACTCTTTTCTGTCTATTCTCTCTAAAATAAAATGTGTAGGACCTGCGCACACCCCTAAGCTTGAGGGATGGACAAGAGGTAGGATTAAGGATGTGGCTGAGTTTCTATTTGTCCTCTTGCCCTGGACCCAGAACTATTAGAGACTGGCCTGTGCTTCCTATGTCACTCAGAGAAAAGCCAAAGTCCTTCAATACCAGATGGCAGCTACCTCCTCCTTTATCTCTCCAAGTTCATATGTTTCAGGTCCTTGAGCCACTTTATGGTTCCTGGCACACTTAGATGAACTTGTATCTCTGGGCCTTTTCACTGGTAATTCCCTCTGACTGTAAGTCTCTTTTTTCCATCTCTTTTCCTACATGATTTTTCTTCACAGCACATATCCCCTTATAATATACAACCATAATGTTTTATTAAAATATACAGATAATGCCAATATACGGATAATGCTAATGTACAATTTTCAAAAATAAAATCATGACACTAATACAAATGAAACATAAAAACTAGTCAAAGATTTTATTTAGTTCATTAACTAGTAGAATCATCTACAGTTGCTCATGTAGAAAATAATACTAATTAATAAATAATAATACAAAAAAAACTCTATTTTGTGTAAACACAACTGTAAACCTACCTTTTCCCCACCCTATAGATATATGGCCTCCCAAAGATAATTTTAAATTTCCACCCATTGGAAACAAAAACTGCCGGCTTAGTTTTTCCCCTTACATCTTCAAAAATCTTAGGATTTAGATGATTTAAATACCTAATTACATATATGCTTTTCATAAACTTTGGTGGAATTTAGGGACACAGAGTATTTTCCATAAAGACACTGTTTTTTTCCTGTGCTGCTGCCATGCTACACATTGTTGGCCATTCTGGAGGTAGGACCCATTTTTCCTCTCTAAAAGATCATTAAAAACACAATTCTAGTTTTTCACATATTTTATTTCTTATGAGAAGGGCTCTTCAGTTCAGTTACTTTTCTTGGATAGACTTTCAACAGATCTTTTTTCCCCATGCTTAGGTTGTCTTTAAGATATACAAATTTTCTTTACAAATTTCATTAGTATTTTTATAAAGAAAGCAAAAAACTAGCCATGCTTCCAAAAGATCTTCAATGCTCTGAAAAACCTCACAAATTTTAAAATCATTCCTATAAGAAACGGTGACAGCAAATTCTTCATTCAGCCAAATTGCTTGTGCATTCACTGGGTGCTATACTTAGAGATCTAGTTAGTTAAAATGCTACTCTAGAAGATGGAAATCTAAGCTTTCTAAGACTCTACCAAATCTAGAAATTGGCACATTGATTCCAAAGAAAGATATACTGAAGACAATATGTGGGAGGAAAGAAAAGAAACAAACACGTGTTTATTGAGTGTTTATTATATTCCTTACATAGCAATTTCAAACACTATTTCATTTAATTTTCACAATATTCCTATGATGTAATTATCATCCTCCTCCTCCATCTCATCACCATCTTTACTCTTATGAAGTTGAGACTTAAATACTTGGCCAAGGTCACAGAACTGAGTAACAAAGGCAGGATTCAAAACCAGGCGACGCTTGGCTTCCAGTTCATTAGTTCACTGCAGCAGGCAGACTACAGCTCAAGTTATTTAACTCTCTTCTGTTTTTATCTGTGTTTGTAAGTTAGTAGTGAGGCTTAAAATAGTGCAGGAAAAATTATATGAAGGACACATTTTAATCATATTCAGAGTTAAAATACAATATTCATACTTAAAATATGTATTTTAGAGTATTTAAAAATGACCCAGGGAAAAATGGTGAACAACATAGACTGATGAACAAGAACAGACCCAGAGATAAGGAGCCATGGGTCAGACTGTTGGATCTCAAAGGGAGGGTGGGGATAAAAGGGAGAGATCAACCAAAGGACTTATGTGCATACATATGAACCTAACCAGTGATCAAGGACAATAGGTGGGGGCATGAGTGGGGAGGGTTGGGGGATTGGAATGGGGGGTTGAGGACAAATGTGTGATACCTTAATCAATAAAGAAATTTTAAAAAAAGAGAAAAAATGATTCAGTGTAAAATGGTATATGGTGAACTTCATACTAGGGCTATAAAATGTTTAATGGGTGTCATAATCAAAGGTTTTCTGCCTGAGGATTTCTTAATTCCTCCTTTTCAATGGAAAAAGAGGAATTTGTAATTCTATTGAACTTAACCACTGTATAAAGAAGGTTCTCAACTCTAAAGAAAATAGCAATGTGGCCTTGGGCAACACTTTTCTGTCATGTTTAATATTATACTTCAGTTACAGTATAATATTCATTTTTTTAACCTGGCTCACTAGGCACTTAAAGGATATAATGAGGTAAGGCAAGAAGAACATGTATTCAAACACCTGATAATAAGTTTACTGAATGATATAATACCCTGTTTCCCCGAAAATAAGACAGTGTCTTATATTAATTTTTGCTTCCAAAGATGTGCTAGGTCTTATTTTCAGGGGATGTCTTATTTTTCCATGAAGAAGAATACGGTACACATTTATTGGAATGGTAGTATGGTAGTTGTCAACACAAACCAGACAAATTGTGAATCCTACAGTATCAAGAATTTACTCATTTATTCAATGGCAGTCATGTCATTATCTTCTGGAACATCATCATAACAATCCAATTCTTGAATTTCCTGGTGAATTTCTTGTGACTCCATTTCTTTCAGAATCAGTGGACCAAATCTCTCATGTTTAGCAATAGCACTGTCTTTAAATGAGTACTTCTTGTCAAGGTAGCCTGCTCGAAGTGCATTTGCAATGCAACTGTCAGTGATTTTCTCCCATGAATTCTTCATCCAAGTCACAACTTCTTGCAGTTTAGGTTTCACAAACTTTCCATGCTGATTTCTCTCCATTCACACAGCAGTGACGTAAGGACTCCGCGTAAAGTCACTGGTTGCTAGATGCCAGTGGGGGCGGCCCTAGAGACCAGTTTACAGTAAATTAATTTTCATTCTGAGACAGAGCCTGGGGGCCTTATTTTGGGGGGGATGCCTTATATTTCACTCAGAAGGAAACCTGTAAGTAGGTCTTATTTTCGGGGAAACATGGTAGTAAGAAGTGATAGAACACCAAAATCAATGTTTTGAACTTTTCCTTCTCTTCAGTGGACTAGCTCTATCAGCAAGTCCCCTATACTTACTTAGTCTGTTCCTGCCTGTAGTAAGACAATGGTCATAATGAGCATAGGACTTCCTCCATCAACCCACACAACATCATTGAGAATCTAGTACCATTCCCATTTTCTGGGCGAGAGATCTAAAGGCCAGAAATCTCAAATAACTGGTTCAAGATCATTAAGATTAGATTTAATTTTTTATCACCTAAATTCTAAACTATGTGCTTATTTTTCCATATCGTATCCTGTGTCTCTGGAAAGCACAGGGGTTTATCCCAACCCCATCTATCTATGTGTAGATAGCCTCACCTAAATGACAGGGTTTGGAGACAGACCCAGATGGGAGACCACTCTCCAGAGCAGTCAAGCGTCAAAGGTAGAGATCCCAAGGGTCCTGGAAAAGAAATTCTTTTCACTTGGAAGAGATAGCACATCAACTCTCAAGCCTGAGCTACTTAACTTAAATCAGTTTATCTTGCTTCCCACTGTCTCAAAGGATAGAAAATGGCATACTTTGTTTTTAACCAGCAAGAAGTTCAGAAAGGCCAGAATTTGCAATCAACTCTGAACCTCACCCAACCCCTTCTATTAACACAAGAGCTTACGTTTACTCCTCATCTTATTAATCCATAATCGTGAGAGATGAATGCATAGGAAAGCCCATGGAGAACGGAGACTGCATTGGACACTTACTGAGAGTCACTTGGCATAGACATTGAAGAAACTTTAAAAGTTGGTTTGAATGAAACCAGTCTCAAGTCTCTCTTTCCTCTATTTAACAAATGAGTTACATGACTTAACAAATATAGGGTCTCTAGTCATACTGGATATGCTGAAGTGTGATGAGACGAAAGAAAAAAATACTATGAGTTGAGATTAAAAAATTTCCTTTCATAAAAGTTATAGAGGAAACAAGGGGAAATAAATAAAAAAGCAGTTGCAGCCATTTGAAAATTTGGTTTATCTCTAATGCCTGTGCTGTAAGACCCATATTTTAAAATAAATCTGAACATTTACCCAAGCCTAAATTTAGGTCCTCTATTACTTGTTCTTGCCTGTCTTTATCATGATTTAAGCTTCATATTTCATTGTGTGGAAGAAGTATGTGGCAGGCTAATGGTCTAAATACCTTGAGTCTCATTTTATAAATATTTATTGCCAACTGATGTGTTCCTTTCTTTGAAGTCATGTGAATAGCTCACTGTGAACCTGCACGTCCCTCCTCTGCCTGTGGAGCGTGACTACCCAGCACTTTGTTTACCCGAGGATTGCTTCAACAACAAGTTAATTTTTTTTTAATTTACATCTTCTCACTTCACTCATCTTTGCTTTGTTATATTTTCTTTCCCTCCTTCACCTCACATCTCATGCAGTGAAGTCCAGAACTAATAAACGAATAGCATGATTTGTGCTGCTGTTGAATTAAAGCAGCGGTATAGGCTGAGGTGACCATTCATAACCTACCAGGCGCAGGATAAAGAAATAAACAACACTCAGAGAAGAAACTCAGAATAAAAGAGGTGAGCATGGAGGATATTGAACACGATCCCAGTAGCCACAGAGAGTTATTGAAACTGTTGAAGCACAAGAACCAAGTTAAGAAACAGGGCTTCAGGAAAACTAAGCAAACAGTGTACATGAAGGATTGCCATAGACTGAGGAGGAACCATTAGGAGACAACTGTCATAATATGAGAGGAGATGAAGACCTGAATGAAAATATCGTCCCACCAATATTTAGGTAATGGATTATGATAGTGAAAATCTATAGGGAGGTGTTGATGAGAGAAATATCAGTGCTATTCAATTGTTATATTTGGCTTTATTAGATACAGGGCAAAGGTGAGTATAAAATATAGTAAAAAATTTACTATAGGGAATAGAAAAATGAGGGTGACATTAACTAAAATCCTAAAAAGGAAGAGAAATATATTAGAACAGAAGATGACATGTATGTTTATTTTTGAGCATTATAATTTTTAAAATACATTTTATTGATATTTTTTTAGAGAGAGGAAGGGAGAGAGATAGAGAGCCAGAAACATTGATGAGAGAGAAACATCGACCAGCTGCCTCTTGCATACCCCCTACCGGGGATGTGCCCGCAACCAAGGTACATGCCCTTGACCGGAATCGAACCAGGGACCTTTCAGTCTGCAGACCAACACTCCACCACTGAGCCAAACCGGTTTTGGCAAGAGCATTATAATTTGTAAGTGTTACTGGAGCTCACATAAAGAGACATCCACAGAGGCAAGGGGTGAGAAAGGCAGGCCTGAGTTACGTATTTGGGTAGCTGAGACATGGCAGGGGAGGGAAAGAAAGACATATAGGAATAATTTCTGGGTTTTGGATTGGATAGCCATATGGTGATAGAATGAAAGATAGAATGAAAGAAGAAGGGGTGCTGAGGAAAAGGGGAGGAACTTAAACGTTCATGTAGAATTTAGGTTTCTGTGGGCTATCCAGATGAAAACATTTAGAAACATGAACTCACCTGCTTAGAGCTCGGTGGGATAGTCTACTTGAGCAATCTAGATTTGGGAATAACAAAAACAAAATTGAAAACATTGTTCGGGGGAGCAAAGTTCCACTTCTGGGAAAATGCTGTAGACATATCTTTCCCTGTTCTTCTCGCTAAGTAGCACTAAAAATCCTCAACACTTATTCTTAAAGGTAAGAAAAAGAAGATAGATTTATTAGGACCTTAGGATGAAAGAAACAGCATGGTGGCGAGTTACTAGGTTTTTGTTTCCTCATATAACTCAGACTTGGAGCAGAAGAATCTGGCAACCTGGAAACCACAAACAGACAAAAAAGCCTGCTCTTATTAATCAAAGAACCAGGAAAAGGGCAGCCTAGAAAGCTGGGAAACTTTCAGACAATTACTGCTCTACTCCACCCCATAAATCACCACAAAAGAAACTGCCCCGTCCATGTGAGGTAAGACCAAGTGAGGCACGTAGGTGTTTACCTTTTTGAGGCTGTAACAAGGTGCCTCAATACCCCGGACAGGGTGGGGTCAGAGAAGGCCAAAGAGGGAGCCAGAACTCTCATCCCCAACAGCCAGTGAAGAGCTTTCATCTGGGCTTGTGGTGTCAGTGGACACTGCATGGGGAGCCTGGACACTCACCCCCACCAGGCAGTGGTGTCAGAGGAAGCCTAATGGAGGTTGAAGACTGTCACCATCACCTAGGCCAGGGTAAAAAGACAACCTCCACTGCAAGATCAGTAGGTAGCTCCCCTTCCTCTCTAGAATTGGTGTCAGCGGAAGCCAGCAAAAGCAAACGGTTTAAATAAGATCCAGATCTTAGAACATAATATAGAAGTGTCCACATTTTAATTGAAAATCTCCCTCAAACTAAGGATCAGGAAGATTTCAAACTAAATGAAAAAGACAATTAATAGAGTCAAGCACCAAGATGGCAGAGGTGTTAGAATCATCTGGCAAAGATTTTAACGTAGCCATGTCAAATAAGCATCTGACAAAATTCAGCACCTATCATGATAAAACCCTCAAAAAAGATGAAGAGTGGGAACTTACTGAATTCAGTCAAGTATTATCTAAACAACCTACTGCTAACATTATATTTAATGGTGACTAAATACTTTTCCCTAACATCAGTAACAACCCAAGAATGTTTTATTTTATTCACCTCTAATTCAACATAGAGCTGGGAGTTCCAACTAATGAAATAGGCAAGTAAAGAAAAAAAGATTTTAAAAAAGCATACAGATTCTAAAAACTCAGTAATAATTAAATGTGCTTCAATGGGTAAATGATTAAAACACTGTGGTATATCTACACAATGGAACAGTCTTCAGAAATAAAAATGAATGAACTGTTGACCACACAATAACCTGGATAAATTGCCAGAGTAGGAGGCGGAGTGAAAAAAAGCCAATCCAAAAGTTTACATATGTGCTATGATTATACATGCATACATACAATTTCATTCATATGCCATTCTTGAAATGACAAAACTGTGAAAATGGGGAAGAGTAAAAACAACAACAACAAAACAAACAAAAAATCATTCCTATTTGCAGATGACATGATTGAGTATGCAGAAAATCCCCAAGAATCTACCCAAATAGTCCTAGAACTAATAAGTGTGTTCAGCAAGGTCACAGGATACAAGATAAACATTCAAAAATCAATTGTGTTTATATATAGTAGCAATGAATACATAAGTAATGAAATTAAAAACACAAAACTGTTTATAGGCTCTCAAAAAATGAAATGCTTTGGTATTAAATCTCATAAAGCCTGCACAGGACTTGTGCAGAGGGAAAGATCCACAGACAAATAAAACATAACAGAGAACGCAGAAATAGATCCACAAAAATTAACCCAACTGGTTTTTAACAAAAATACCAAAGCAATTTAATAGAAGATAGATAAAATTTTTCAACAAATGGTGCTGGATGCTATCTATAGGTACTATTCAACCCAAGCCTTACACCTTATACACCAAAATGGATCGTGGACTTCAATATATAACACAAAATTAGAAAAATTTTAGAAACAAATATGAGATCTTTAGAATCTAGAGCTAGGGAAAGAGTTCCTAGACTTAGCACTAAAAGCATGATCCATAAAAGGAAAAAATGATGTCTTGGGCTTTACCTAAATAAAAATCTTTTGTTCTATAAAGACCCTATGAAGAGGATAAAAGGACAAGCTACAGTGTAGGAAAAAATATTTACACTGCACATATCTGACAAAAGACCTCCAAACTCAAAAGTAAAAAAAGCTACAATGCAATTCGACAACATACATGAATAAAAACTCATTGGAGCAGATATACACATTGATAGACACATTGGAAGATATTGAAAATTTCTTTGAAATAGCCATAAGAAAAATGCAAATTAAAACTACAATGAGATACTACTGCAAACCTATTATAATGGCTTTATTAAAATATAATGATAGCAAATACTTGTGAGGATGCAGAGAACCTAGTTCACTCATATATTGCTAGTAGGAATGTAAAATGGATAGTTACTTCAGGAAAATAGTTTGGTAGTTTCTTATAAAACTACACATGTGACAATCATACAACAATTGCCCTCTTGGGAATTTATTCCAGAGATTTATTTTCCCACAAAAGGCTATACATTAATAGCAGCTTTATTCACAACAGCAAAAACTCAGTAATAACTCAATGTGCTTCAATGGGTATATGATTAAAACACTGTGGTATATCTATGCAATAGAACAGTCTTCAGAAATAAAAATGAATGAACTGTTGACCACATAGTAACCTGGATAAATTGCCAGAGTATGAGGAGGAGTGAAAAAAGCCAATCCAAAAGTTTACATATGTGCTATGATTATACATGCATACATACAATTTCATTCGTATGTCACTCTTGAAATGACAAGACTGTGAAAATGGGGAAGAATAATTGTTTCCAGGATAAAAGGGAGTAGGAGTGGAAAGGAAGTAGGCTTCACTATAAAAAAGCAATACGAGGGATTGCACGATAAAAATGTTCTGTATCTTGACTATACCCATGTCCATATCATCATTGTGATATTGCACATAGCTTTTCAATATCCTTGAGAGAAAACTGGGTAAATGGTACATGAGATCTTTGTATTATTTCTTAAAACAGCATGTGAATTTCCAAATGTCACAAATTTAAAAATTTTAAATGAAAAAATAATCTGCAAATCAGAAAACAAACTTGTATGTTACCTAGATATGACTCATTGTGGGATGGTTACAAGTCTCTGGTAAGGAGTGTAAAAGAGAAGACCCTTAGGGGAAGAATCCTGAGAAACCCCAATTTTCCAGAGGCAACTAGAAGAGGATCCCAAAGGTGACTGAACAAAAACATCTCTCTAATGTGCCCAGCTAAGAAACAGCCAACGAGAAAGGCTCTTATAAAGTGGAACTTAAGCTTATATTGGAAATATAAAATGCTCAATAGCTTACATTCAGCAATACCCCTCAACTGTCCCCAAATTGCCAATGTATACAAAAGTTTAATGAAGTCAAATGGGCCGAGTTTCCAGACTGGTCAATTCAATGATAACCAAGGGAGTGGAGAAAGAATGAGATCAGAGCCAGAGGAGAGCATGGAATATAAGAAAGAGATCAACACCACACACTCCCCACATTAATCGCCACAATCACCTGAAAATGGTTTTCGTGTTTATCTTATTTTGTTCTCAAGAGGCAGGGAAGTTCAAGCTGAAATCTGGGTTAAAACTTCAAATTGCTGAGATGTCTCATTTAAAAGGCCATCCCTCATTTTCTGCTCTGCTTATATAACTGTCTTTCCCTTCCCTTTATAGTCAAGCTCATTGAAACGACACATCACTGTATTCTCCCCTTCATTTTCCAGGAACTGCTTAAATCAGAATAGTCTGATTTCTGCCTTCACTACTCCAGTGAAATGACTATACCCAAATTTACAGGTGACCTCCTTCTAGCTAAATCAAACAGGTATCTTTCAGTCAATATTTTCCGTGGTCTTTTATTTTTGCCAGCATTTGCCACTTTTGAGCACTTTCTATGCACTTCTATACACTTTCCTATAACTTCTCTAAACACTCTTTACCAGCATTATTCCCACATTAAGAGCCGCAGCCTTATATTTTATGTCCTCTCCTTTTCTGCTCACTCCTTCAATTTTCAGGTTCTTTATCTCTCATTTTCTCCTTAGAATTCTATCCAAATCCTTGATTTAATTACTCCCACTTCTACATTGGGCCAAGACCTCTATCTGTAGGTTCAGACCAACATATCTATACTGGGCATATTCCTAAGATGTGCCATTTATTAACTCATCCATTCATTCATTTACTCAAGTATTTGTTGGGCTTTTTGGGTCAGTCTTTGGTGTTAGGGCCAGTGCTCTACATCAGCTAAACAGAGCCTCTGCTTTCAGCACAGCCACACTCTGGAGAGAACAGGGCACTTATTGCATATCATTTCTGCTTCTCACTTGGAAATATAAAAGTGCTTGCTCTCCTTCTTTCTTGACTAGAGGCCTGGTGCATGAAATTTGTGCATGGGGAGAGGGTGTCCCTCAGCCCAGCCTGCACCCTCTCCAATCTGGGATCCCTCTCACAATCCAGGACTGCTGGCTCCCAACTGCTTTCCTGCCTGCCTGACTGACTGATTGCTTCTAACCACTTCTGCTTGCCAGCTTGATCACCCCCGAATCACTCCCCTGCCAGCCTGATCGACACCTAACTGCTCCCCTACCGGCCCCATTACCCCTAACAGTCCTCTGCTGTTGGCCTGGTCACCCCTAACTGCCTTCCCCTGCTGGCCTGGTTGCCCATAATTGCCCTACCCTGTAGGGCTGGTCCGCTCCAACTGTCCTCCCCTGCCAGACATCTTGTGGTGGCCATCTTGTGTGTTGAAGTGATGGTCAATTTGCATATTACTCTTTTATTTGACAGGATACCTCATTAAGGTGCCACCCTGCCAGGCCCTCCCAGAGAGAACGATCTCCTCCAAGCACAGCTATCTTGTACCAAGGGATGTCCTCTCACCCTTGGTATTGCAGAGTGAACCTTGGTTGCTGACCCAGTATAGGGATGGAAAAGTGGTCCTCTCCCAAATTCTATACCTCTGACATCAGATGCCTCTGTCCCAAGTCTTGATGAGTTTGTCAGCTTATCTAATAGTTTAAATGCACAACTAACTTTTATCACATTTAAGGGGATATTTAAAAAAAAAAAAAAGCAACCCTGAAATAAACCATCAATCTCCTAATACTCAGCGTACAAGGTCAAGTAATCATCTAGCAGCTGCCCTTGGGCTTTCCACGTCATCCCAATCCCTTCCCTTCTCTCATCCTTTTCTCTCTACTATCTGACTGTTTTGGTCACTACATGTCTGACTGCCTCACTTAATTTCAACCTCACAATCAAGATGGGCCTATAAAACTTTCTACCAAACCCTATCATGTGTTTTGGCTCAATTTGAACAATTTTCCTAGCCCTAATTTACCTCACTATAAATCTGGTAACCCCCCAGACTCTGGGTTCAAATCCACAAGGTCCTGACTGGTCTTTCTCCTAGTGATATATATCAAAATCTTTAACCATGCTGTTAATCGGAACCACTCACTCATGTCAACACATATGGTATCTCTTTTCTTGAACCATCCCCCTGCCTCCCATCACACTTCTCTCTTCTTTATTCAAAAGTCTTTATAGCATGGCATTTTCTCCATTCATTTCACTCTGAGTTGATATGCACCATATTTCTCTTTCTCCCTCTCTCTTTTTATGTAAGTATGCAATTCCATAGAGCTTGCTTTGTCCTTTAGTACTCTGTCTTAAGTTGGCCCCATTGGGAATTCCTTCCTCACAAAGGTCACTGGAGGAGAATTACAGATTCCTACAATCCACACAAATGTACAACAAAAAGAAGAAAAAATTATCCAAATTTCCTATGGGCATCTGTTTACACTTGTGGGAAATGGTTTAGGATGTAGATAGATCTCTTTTTGAATCCTATCTGTGCCATATATAAGTGGAATGGCTCTGGCAAGATTAATAGTTATATCAATAGCAATAATGAGATCAGCTCTGATTGAGAACTATTTCTTGTCTTGACCTTTATATATTTTATATGTAAACTCCACAATAACTTGCAAAGAATGTGTTACTATCTAAAATTTATAAATAAGGAATGAGACTTAAAGGAACTTCAGTTCCTTACCACATGTGTTTTTTATGAAAGAGCAGCTGGCTTCCTCCAGAGCCAATGATGCAGGAGAGAGAGAGAGAGAGAGAGAGAGAGAGAGAGAGAGAGAGAGAGAGCGCAAATATATATTTTTTATACCTTATCTCAGAAGTGACACACTATCACCTCAGTAGTATTCTATTGGCCAACCAGGTCACACTAATACCATGTGGAATGGGAAAGGGGATTACACAAGGGTGTGAATAATAGGAAGCAAGGTTCATTAAGGACTATGTTGGAGGCTGGCTGTCATATGAACAAAATCACTGCTAGATGTTCCTGGTTAATAGTTTAATATTTATAAGAATAAAATTGCATGCATTTAAAAAATCAGAAGCATATAAGGAAAAACAGTGTCCTTCCTACATGTGCTTGCCACTCATAACACTTCCACTTTCCAAATATATGTACTTTTTAACACTTTAGTTTTTATTTTTGAGTAGTCATTCTAAAGTGCTAAGCAATGTACATTTTAATGAGTTTTCATTAACTTTGGTCATTGCCTTGCTACTATGGAAGAGGATTTAGAATTCTTCTGTAATCTAGAAACTGCCTTCCATTATGTACATGTCCACACCATTACTATCTCATCCTTCAATAGACCAGAAAAGCCTTTATGCCTGATGTGGGATAGGTGTTTAATAAGAGAAGTTGGCTAAAGAGGGCAATTATGCATAAGGATATATACTTTTAACTATGTTTCAACTTAAGGTGCATTGTTATTATTTGTCCACCAAGCTTTATATATAGGACAAAGGCATTTTCTTTGAGAGTAGGTCTCCTGATTGGAGGTTGACATAATTTTATTGTATGAATAAAATTTATAATGTATCTTTTACAATTTCCAGTTTGAGATTGTTTAAAGTAGAACAAGAACTTAATTACTGTAAAATTTCATGGATGTGGAATCTTCCTACATTTTATAATTTTTCTTCACTCTTTTGCAGTTCTCTTTCATGGCTAATTTAGCCACAAATGTTTTTAGTGATTTTCCTTGAACTCTATGGAAACAATTTGTTTGTTAGCTTGTGTGTTTTTCTCTCAGATTTTAAGTGTTTATATTATACAAACACAAATACAACAGCATATGCCAGTTTGGGAACAAAAACACTTGAGACTTAATAAGAATACAACTTGACCAGTGAGCGCAAAAAATGTATAGTTATTGTATAGAGTGACCTACTTATCTATGTGTATTTAATATTCTGAGAGCATCAGACAATAAATCAGGAAATAATGATCATCCATTAATTTCAGAATCAGTTATGTGTGATCCATTAAGAGGTATTCTGCAATATTTCCTCTCATAGCAGATTTAGGCACTGGATGTCTGTGTACCACAAGCACCGGAGATATTAGCATCACAACAACTGAGGAGATAATTCATTCAGAAGAGCAGGTACAAAATTCAAAAAATCCAGGAACTCTCTCACACATCAATGTTGCTCTCTGTGTCTCTCCCACTCCCTTCCACTCTCTCTAAAAATCAATGAAAAATATTCTCGGGTCAGGATTAATTAAAAAAAAAAAGATCAGAGCATAGATAAACCAAATAGAGACTAAAACACAATAGAAAAGATCAATGAAACAAAAAGCTGGTTCTTTGAAAAGATAAACAAGATTGATAATCTGTTAACCAGATTCATCAAGAAAAAAGAAAAGAAAAAAAAAGGACCCAAGTAAATAAAATTAATAATGAAAGAAGAAACCTAACAACTAGCACCAAAGAAACACAAAGGATTACAAGAAAACACTGTGAACATATATGCCAACAAACTGAACACCTTGGTGAAATGGACAAATTCCTAGAAACATACAATCTTCCAAAACTGAATTTGGAAGAATCAGAAATCTGAATAGATAGATTACAACTAGTGAAATTAAAACAACAACAATAAGAATAAGAATTTAAAAAAAAAAAAAAAACTCCCAACAATGAAAGTTCTGGACCAGGTGATTTCACAGGTCATTTTATAAAACATTCCAAGAACTAATACCTATCCTTCTCAAACTATTCCAAAAAATTCAAGAGCAGGGAAAACTCCCAAACTCATTTTACGAGGCTAGTATTATCCTAATTCTAAAACCAGATAAAGACATTACAAAGAAATAAAAAATGGTCATAAATGCTCAAATCCTCAGCTAAATATTAGCAAACCAGATCCAGAAATACATAAAAATAACGTATACCATGATCAAGTGGGATTTATTCTGGGGATGCAATAACTTCCAATCAATAAATGTAATACTCCATATAGGCAAAACATAAAAAATCACACGAGCATGCCAATAGATGCAGAAAAAGCATTTAATAAAATCCAGTGCTCATTTGGCACAAAAACTCAGCAAAGTGGAAAGGCAGGGAACCTCAAAGTAATAAAGGTCATATATGACAAACTTACAGTCACTATCATACTTGAAGGGCAAAAATTAAAAGTGTCCCCTTGAGATAAAGAATAAGATAGGAATGGCTACTTTCACCACTCTTATTCAACACAACACTGTAAGACCTAGCCACAGTAATCAGACAAGTAGACACAATAAATGTTATTCAAACTAGAAAGGAAAAAGTAAATCTGTTATTTTTGCAGATGACAGGATACTTTACATAAAAAAACACTAAATATTCCACCAAACAGGTATTAGAATCAATAAACAAATTCAGAAGAGTAGCAGGGCACAAAATTAATATTCTAAAATCAGTGGCTTTTCCATACACAAATAATAAACTATCTGAAAGAGAAACTAAGAAAGCAATCCTATTTACTATTGCAATAACAACAACAAAAATAAGACACCTATGCCGAAACCAGTTTGGCTCAGTGGTGGAGCGTCGGTCTGCGGACTGAAAGGTCCCCGATTCGATACCGGTCACGGGCATGTACCTTGGTGCGGGCACATTCCCCGGTATGGGGTGTGCAAGAGGCAGCCGGTCAATGTTTCTCTCTCATTGATGTTTCTAGCTCTCTATCTCTCTCCCTTCCTCTCTGTAAAATATCAATAAAATATATATATTTTTTAAAAAGACACCTAAGGATAAACCTAACTAAGGAGGTAAAAGACTTGTACTACAGGACATTGAAGAAAGAAACTCAGGAGGATACAAATAAGTGGAAGCATATACTGTGTTTATGGGTTGGAAGAAGTCATATCATTAAACGTGTCCACACTACCCAAATCAATCTAGATTCAATGCAATTCCTATTAAAATACCAATGGTATAATTCAAAGATCTAGAACACGTATTCCATTGATATGGATTCAAAAAAGACCCCTCACAGCCTTGTAATCTTGAGAAAGAAGAACAAAGTTGGAGGTATCACAACCCTTGATATCGAACTATACTACAAAGCCTTGGTAATCAAAACAGCCTGCTACTGGCATAAGAGCAGGCATATAGACTATTGGAACAGAACAGAGAGCCCAGAAATCAACCCATGTCTCTATAGTCAATATTTGACCAAAAAGGCAACAGCCAGAAGAATACTCTACAGAAATAAAGAAAAAGAAAAAGAAAAATAGCAAAAAAGAAACTCTCTTGGTAGAGAGTGAAATAAAAAGAGGTAGGCCCTAGTCAGTTTGGCTCAGTGGATGGAGCTGTGGACTAAAGGGTCCCAGGTTCAATTCTGGTCAAGGGCACATGCCTGGTTGTGGGCTTGATCTGCAGAAGGCAGCCAATCAATGATTCTTTCTCATCATTGATGTTTCTATCTCTCTCTTCCTCTCCCTTCTCCTCTGAAATTAATAAAAATATATTTTTTTCTAAAAAGATAGAAATCAAATGACATACATAGTGAAACACAATTAAAAATATAAGCAAATTGTAGCCAGGTAGGCTAAAGACATGGGATGCATAGAAATATATGTCGTGTAGCCATAGATGTTTTTATTGATTTTTACAAAGAAAGGAAGGAGGAGATAGAAACATTGGTCAGCTGCCTCTTACATGCCCCCTACTGGGGATCAAGCACACAACCCAGGTATGTGCCCTGACTGGAAATCGAACCAGCAACCTCTTGGTGCATGGGTTGATGATGCTCAAGCACTGAGCTACACAGGTCAGGCATGACCTCTTCTTTAAAAAGCAACATCAGGCTGAAACCGGTTTGGCTCAATGGATAAAGCATCAGCCTGAGGACGGAAGGGTCCCTGGTTTGATTTCGGTCAAAGGCATGTACCTTGGTTTCAGGTACATCCCCAGTAGGGTGTGTGCAGGAGGCAGCTAATTGATGTTTCTCTCTCATCGATGTTTCTAACTCTCTATCCCTCACCCTTCCTCTCTGTAAAAATCAATAAAATATATTTTTTAAAAGCAACATCAGTAATTCTGAAGGAATTCTTGTAGCCAGTTTGAGTGGTTTTGACAATTATTTTTTTCCACAAGAAGTAATTAAGTCATGTTTTACTGTTGCTGTTATAACAAAAGCACTTATTGGAGCATCAAAATCAGAATGACAAATCAATTGAAAAAGTATGTCTCATGATTAAGTAGGTCCTTAGTAACATCTGTTAAAAGAGAGATTAAGGTTTTTTGGTCAGAAGATACTTGTCTAACCTCTTTGGCCAGTTTGAACTTTAGAATATTGAAATTGAAATGCACTTAAGAGATTCTAATGCATTCCTTTTTACAGATTAGCACAATGAACCCCAAAAATGTAAATGTAACTTAATATGACAAAATTATTTAGTGACTGAGGCAGGCTAAAGCTTGGATTTCCTGACTCATGGTCCTGAGTTCTTTTCCTTTCCACTACCTGCTCTGCAGGATTCCAGCTAAAAAAATTAGTTGGTTGTATCAGTTATAAATATGCAATTTATATGCGAAAATGGAAGAAGACAGTTGAGTGGTACCAGTAGAATTATGAAGAAACAGCAACAGTGCTCTTGGTGGAAATGTAGTAAAATATATAGATGAAGGTGCAGTGGCTGATGCAGAACTTCCCAGAGTTAGAGCCCTACCTTTGTTGCATCCTAGGCATCTCACCTTGGGTGAATTATTTAACTATTCTGTGCCATAGTTTTCTTACCTGTGAAATAGCGGCTGTGGTCCATCTTCTAAAAGGTAGAGGCAAAAGTTCTACCTCATAGACTTCTTATAAGGTGTACACCATTCAGAATTGTACCCAGCAAATAATACCTTTCTAGGAGTTTGTAAAATGTGCTGTAAACCATTTCCATAGTGGGTCGTTTCTCTCACCCTTGCATAGAGGGACTGTTTCCAAGTCTGCTTCTCACTTTTCCTAAGTATTTCCTTCTACTTATTCATAGATATAATTTCATAGGCTTCATTTTTTATTTAAAAATCTGTCCCAGTTTGTCAAAAGTAGGTTGCTTTTAGAGATTTTTCATTGGTAAGACAAATATTTTTGTGACTTGTTTGAATTTGGGTACAAATATTTCCTGTGGACATTTTTCCATGTCTCCATATACTGCTCTAAGGTAAATTGTGTTTTCTCCATCCTTACAAAGCTATAAGAGCAGAGAGGGCTGTACTAAATGAAATAAGCCAACTTTCATTTCCTCTCACCCCAGCTTCTCAAAGACGAAACGTAGTAGTAGACTCCACTGCCCATCCCTAAACTTCATTCAGTTGTGCCGGGAACTCGGGCATTTCACACATGCCCATAGAGTGCCTGGTCAGCGTCAGTTCCTCCAAGGCCTCTCTGGGTTCTTCCAAGCCTCCACTGGGGATCCATCACACTGCCACTGCCTCCAGAGATCGCCTTGCAAATGCCAACATCTGGTGAGGGTCCTATTTTTCATGGCTCCCAAACTGTGGACCCATTTTTATGCAGCACCCATGATGCTGTTTTCCAGTCATAATTGCGGATAATGATTCTTTCTCCCATATACTATGACAGTGTGTTACTTAAGAACCAGAGGAGAACCAAGTGCTCTCTCTGCATGGAGTCCTTTGTATAGTAAAGGTTTCTTTCGGTTCTCCCTGTGGCTCTTTTCTCCACTGATACAGATCCAAGTTCTTCTGACAGGTGGAGTGTGGGGGTTTTCCCAACTTGATTCCCCAAGGCTCCTGTTCTTCCTTCAGGAAAGCAACCAAAAGAAACTTCTAGCAATTTGATTCCCAGAGGCCAGTACCTGCATTTATTGGATTACTTCCTGCTAAATCTAAGTCACAGCTGAAGCTAGAGAGAAGCACCTGACCTCACCCTTGCCACACCTGGGTTTAATCTACATTTTCCTCATTTTTTGATCACCTGGAAGGTGTTTGTTTTGTTTTACAGTGATTCCTTTTCCATACAATTTAATTTCACTGCTTAATCCATGTACTTCCAATTCTGGTCTTACTATGTTCTTTGAAAATCAATTTTCCTGATGATGAAAGGATCGAGTCAGAATTGTAACTGAGGGGCTTGTTCCATATAAAATGGATCTAAGTTGCATTTTCTGTTTTGTGATAAGTTTCAAGCGCAAAGATAAAAGCTGTGCACGATCACCCTACAAAGTCTGGTCCCAGGAGTAAGCTGGAGTAGCCCCAGGTACTGGGGTGCAAGCTGGCTCTCTTAGGAAGAGAAATGGATGTTTATCTCACTTCTCTGTACCTGCCGACATTTGACTTGCTAGGGCATTGATGGGGCCATCTAGCACTTGCTGTTTACTCATCTTTCAAGGAGTCACAGGGCCATCCTACCTACTAGGCAGTATTGAGCTTGGAGAAAACTCTTCAGTCCTCTGCTTTCATGTAGTGGCTAAATAAATGATTAGGTGAGTCCAACTAACTAGAGTTTCCAATGCAATTCATATCTTATTACCCCAAGTCCAAAAGGAAGGGACTATATTTGCTTGCTCCATGTTTCAATCTGTAACTTCATGGCAACGTGGGCCAGTCTATATCCTATGGAGACTAGTAAAAATTCACGATTTTGAGATCATAAGGGTTAGTTGATTTCAGAATTGTAAACCCCATAATATTTGGCATGATAATAGCTACTAAATGTATTATGGCATACCATATCAAGGTATTTCACGTAGTTGGCAATTTAATCATGTTTAGGGTATGGCTATTCAAATGAAAAATTAGCTTTATCTTTAAAAATATCCTACTCAGTAACAATTTGACTTAGGATCTTTGCGGGATAAATAAATTGACCATGAAACACAAACATTTGTTACTGAGATCAATGGTGAGAAGGCTCCCTGGTTCCATTTAGAAGGGTTTGATGATTGTCTTCAAAGTGCTTGGAAGCTCTAGCACAATAAACACTTTGAAGCCCCGTGCTTTGTCATTCTCCTGCCTTAGGCCTGCTGTTTCTGGCATAGATTAGCAGTGTTCAGTTTTCTTTTCTTCTTTCTTTCACAATAGAAGAGTTTCCCCATAATGACTGCCTTTATCCCATGTGAGTACTAAGCTTTCAAATGGCCTAGGCTGTGGTCCTGAACTGTGTTGGGACAACCTCCTTAATGAAAGACATATTAGATGGGGTCTTTGTTGCCACATTACAGTATTTGTCTTACAGCATGTCCTCCCACATGACAGTGATGCAGGCACTTCCACGGCCGTGGAGCAGGAATTACAGCAACAAACTAACTCTTACCCTGGGTGGCTTTGTCCGTGCCCTTTTCTGACAGTGACTGGCCCTTCTCACCATTTCCTCTCACTTCTCCCCCAACAGAAATCAGTTTTTTTAAAAAAAAAATTCATCATTTTTATTTAGTTGGTCTAATATTTTCCAGAACCATTTTCAGATTTTAACTGCCAAGTTTTTGGCAAGAAAAGTATTTTTCTGTTGTCCCTCCAGTGAATCAAAGTCATGGTGGAACTCCTAGGAGTACAGGCTCTTCTTGAAAGTGGGCATAGTTAAGTGGAGCAGATGGTCTATTTCTAAGAAGTTTTGAAACAGATCTAAGAAGTCTTGAAACAGCTCTAAAAGGTCTTGAAACAGCTCTAAGAAGTCTTGAAACAGCTCTTGGTTCTTTGCTGGTGGATAAACAATTTGCCTTTCTTATTTTAATTACTGTAGGCACTAATTAGATGACATTTAAAGCCTGAAAGGGTGTAATGATGAATTTCTAATGAATTCTGCCTTTTCATGGCCCAAGAGAAGACTCAAAATTGGATCAATGCAGAAACACCAGAATTCTTTTAAAGAAGCTGGTACTTGATTTATGCAAGGAGGAATTTTTGCACTGTGCTAGTCCTTTTGTTTGGGCATATCCCAGAAAAATGTTTTACTTGGAAAGGATTAAACTTCTATATGAGGATTTAGATTTTCCTTTAAATGATGACATATTCTCTCTATAGGTTATATATGTTAGGCACGTAACATATATAACAGATACACATTGTGTATTATAAATAGATATTCATAAAAATTTCTGTACCTGACCTCAACTGTTTTCTTTGTTATTTTTGCCTTAATTACAATAACATCCATATAAATTTCCTAATAATATTACTCATTTGTGATTCAGTGGAATTTTTACATAGTTCCTAAAATGCACTCATTTTTAAACTTAGCAGAAAATGACTTTTAATTCGTGTGCTCATGCAAAACACACACACACACACATACACACACACACACACACACACACACACACACACACACAGTGGGTCCATAAAGTAAAATATTTAGGACAAAAAGTATCTTATACCAAAATATAAGAACAGAAAAATAGGACAAGTTAATAAGTATAAAGCAACACTATAGCAACTCCATTTTCTTTTTTAAACCTGGAACTTTTCTACCTAAAACAAATAAAAGGGATTTAGTATGAATTTACATGAAGTTGGCATTTCACTTGGAGATAAGTACAAATGAACTATCTGGTGAGTATAAACTGTTTGTGTTAAAAAGTTAGCAGTATGTTCAACACTCAACTTCTCCCTCCCCTTCTTTTTTTCTCAGTAGAAATGAAAATTATCACAAAATGGAAGCATGAAGCAGTAAAAAGAAAAATAACTTTAGAATTGAATATAGAGCTGACTTGGAATCCTAGCTCCTATTAATGTTACTTCATGCCTCCGATGCATCAGTAAAAGGAGGAATAACAATATCTACTGTTCAGAGTAGTTAAAATGATGATATATGAAAGAAGAAAAATCTAGGCACATGCTTGCTTCATCTGAGTATTTATAAATTTAGTTTTCCCAGTAAAAATCTCTGAGATAGGCACAAATTCTAGAGAAAAGCTTATAGAAGGAAAAGTTGACCAATCGATTAATTATAGGCTGTGCTGTGATTTCAAATTGGTCCTGTTGGTTCCAGTACTTTTTCCCCTATGCATCTAGTTCTCTAGCTTTAGTTGCTCTGTTGTATAATTCTAGATTTCTAGCCAGAAAGGAAATGAGGAAGAAATAAGAGAAGGAAAGAAGAAGGAGGGGGAAAGAGGTGGAGAAAAGAAAGTGGGAGGGAGGAAGGGAGGAATTCTCTATTTCATGTTACTTGCCACTCCAGTTTGAGAAATGGGAAATTAACAAAATGAATATAAACATTGCTGGTCAAGCATCTGCAGCCCATTACAAATCTCTGCATAGCAATATGTATTCTTTTTCTATATGAGCTCTCATTCCAGCTTTTGTCCTTTCTCTCCCATCCAATCTGTTTCTCATACTCTTTCCATATAATTACAGTAGGAACAAAATTATAACCCAGAAGAGGATGTAGCAATATGTGTGCAGAGTTGATCTGGGAAAACCAATAAGACATAAAATAAAAAATAAATCCCAAACAGGTCTTTTTATTTAACATAAGGCCAAAGAAGCTATCAGGCGTTGCTGAATACTGTCCACTAACTGTACAAAATATTGACTGCATGCCTTGCAAACACCAAAATATCCGCTGGAATGCCATAGAAATAAATAACTTCTGCTATAAACACATGAAAACATATCAAACTGTTATCTCTTTAAACATATTGTAAATAAAAAATTACCAGTACTTCTACACAATAAATATTAAGAAACCATTGACATAGTTGAAATGCACTCATATAAATTAACAACTTTAATTACATTAGCCAAACAGACATTGGTTAAAGAACTGCATGTAGTATGTCAAAAAATAAACAAAATAAAAACAAACAAACAAACAACATCAACCACAGAACATAAAAACTTTTATAACAATACAGGCTTCAGGTTATCTTGGCTTTCATGATTATATTTTTCTTTTAAAGAAAAATATCAACCCATTGTCAATGCACTGTTTTTTCAAAACATTTAAATAGAGGGTAAAACCCATTGGAAATAATACAGAAGAAATGATTCACTCTATGCATAAAAATAAATAATATAGCTGAGACATGTGGTTTGTTTCTGTTCTTGAAGATGTGAACAGCTTCTAAGCATTCATTTTCTCTGACCCATACAACAGCTTCTCAGTGACAAAAGGTTTAATTTAAACACATACAATGTCCACCCCCAAACCTTCTGCCCACATCTACAAGTTTCATTTATTGTGTAGGTTTTCAGGGTGACTAAGTTTTTCTTTACATTGCAAAGGGAAGTTGCCAAAAGGCCCACAGGAAATATTTTTTTTCAAGTGAACTTGATAATTTGAATCTAAGCTCAGTACAACTGAGGCATTTTAGTTCTCTCTGTCTTTTTTTTTTTTAGAGTCACCTCAAGGTCCAATCCCATGGGGGTGAAATAAAAATTCCCTTGCTCTACGTAAGAGGAGAATGCAGGCACTCTCCTTGAAAACAGAGTGTGGAATCAATCTTAAATAAATAAGAAATTGATTGGTCTTCGGGGACAAGAAAATTCCAACTCAGTGTGCTGAAACTTGTCTTACTTTTTAGCAAAAGAACAAAAGTTTCAATACAATGTACAAAATAGTTAGCATTCTTCAAAGATATTTGGTGACAAATGCTTTTCAGAGCTTTTAAAGTTGGTGTGGGTAGATTTTTTTTTAAGAGCCTTGAAATTAGCTCTAGAGAAAGAATGGAAAGATGCTAAGATTAGATCAAGGAAAACATACTATGAAAAACCCAATACGGTAGCATTTAAAAGCTTTTTCTTTTGGTCTCATGCTGCTACATGAAAAGTACAGTGGTTCACAAGGCTGCATGTCTTCCAAGATTATTAAAGGTATTAGCAATTTATAATTCTATTTCAAGGCCATATAAATTTAATGAAATAGGTTAAAGTTTACAAGTGTGTGATAACCTAATTAGTTTAAAATAAATCATCCCATTAAAATATTCTTATATGGAATTTCATTTTGCTCTGCTTAAAACTACTGTGGCCACCATTCAAATCTCTCTCTCACCCCCAATATGTTGAGGACTTACAGGGCTTAGAAAGATGGCATATTTATTTGATATGGGATGTATGTGAACCGTTGTTTTTGTCACCTCTTGCTTTATCCATGGCCTTGATCACCTTTGCTATTGCATAGTGAACTAGCATTTGATTCCCAACTCTATTTTTGGTCCAACACCAAATAAGAGGCAGTTCAAAAGGCCCTCAACGTTCAACTTTTTTTAAAATAAAAATTTGTAAAATATGAACATCGACACTTACTCCCCTCCTTAAAACTTTCCTCACCACACCCACCTTTCCCACCTGACTGATTTCCTGGTGAGTGTTAAGAGGGAGGAAGTTAAGTACCAATGGTGCATGCTCTCCTTCTCATAATTAGAATCCACTCTCCGGCAGTACATGTTGTTTCCTGCATAAGAAATAGTAAATGTCTGCAGGGTGGTAAGTATATCTGCCAGGTAATGACATTAAAGTGATTTGCCTACATACAGCCTAGTGTTGCCAATACACTGATTTAATACAACAGCTAAACCACCTTTGGTAACATTTGGTTTCTCACTAATATTTTATTTTCCTACAGCTAATTATTTTTAAACCTATGAACTGACAGAGGGCTGAGGTTTCAATATTATAGAAAACATTAATGACTGTAATTTCCCCCAATTATTGGAATTTTTAAATTTTGGCAAACAAATCAGTAAAAATAAGGCTCTGCATTTTTTTAAAAAAAGCACATAAATGATGAACTTGGAGATGTTTTAGGCAAACTAAATGCTGTTAAATAAATTAGTAAGAATTTAGCTTTAAGCATGTTCTTTGATATTTGCATCTGAATTAATACATATCAACTTATACATCAAAAACCTGGGCTGCAAATGAAAATACTAGGGGTTTTTACTCCTGTTCCCATTCCTGCCTCCTCTTATTCCTGCCTGCCTTTTCTCTTCCTTCATTCTACTCTCTTAACACCCTCTACCAAATTATCTATCTTTTTTTAACTAGTGACAACAACATTACTAAGTCCAATCAGGCCTTAAGCATTTTTAAAAATTGCACTTAACTCTTTAACTCTCTTATTCTGGACTAAAAGTTAAATATTTTTTTTCTGGAAAAGCTTCTCATTTAAGATTGATTCCAGTAGACAATAAATATAAGCTGCAAAAAAAAAAAAACAAAAAAAAAAACAAAGTCAACCTAGAGCTGTGATGAACAGGAGTTCCTGTTTGCTCCAGCAGGGAATAACTGGTAGGCTGGGAATGGGGGACAAGGAAGAGGAGGGGACTGGGTCTCTGTCCATGGAAAGAGGGCCTTGCTGGATATTCACTGGAATTTCCAGGCTTTTTCCCATCAAACTTTTTGAAATGTGCCCACCTAGTTCAGAGTAAAAGCAAAAACTATAACCTCTCCTTCTTAAAAATACTGTGTTTTGCACACAAACATTCATTTCTTTAAAAACATTAAAAAATGACAGCCTGAAGTGCTTAAAATGTGTATGGACATGATGTAATACATGTATATATACACACAGATATGCATATGCACAAGCAATGTATATATACATATACAAGCATGTAGCATTTCATGAATTTGATTAAACTTGATATCCAACAGTGTACAACTACTGTACATCCAGTATGAAATGTCCTGTTTCATGAATATAAAAGGAGTCAAAAATCAAACTTTTCAGGTCTTTGAGGCCTGAACACAATCTACCCTACTCAACCTTGAATATCTCAACCCCTGACTCATTGATGGTGAATGATAACCAACCACAGACAGACTGTTTAAAGGCTCACACAAATGTCTTTGGTGTATGTGTCTATTTTTAAGGTACAAAATAATAATAATAATTATAATAATAAAAATAGCTATTTTGTGTGCTGTAGCAGTTCTTTTATAGCTCACATTAAGTGCAGCTTTTAACCCTCCCACCCCCACCCAAAGAAAATACTTGTTAAATAAGGATTGGACAGGTCAAACACCATTGTAGTGCAAATAGTAAACGATAAAAAAAAAAACACAACATTTACAAAATATAGAAATGTTTGGATCCAACACATGGACAAACATATTCCTTTCAAGTATCTCTCCTTGAAGAAAATAAAAATTAATCAGGTTACTTCCAATACAAAAAAGTCTCTCTTTTTGTTCTCTCTCAGGTAAACAGTTTCAAACCTATTAGGTTGCATAGTTCTAGGATCATAAGCACCTTAACGAAATATAACTTGGTATTCTTTTTTGTTCCTTGATCTTTTACTCTTCTAGTCTTGTTCTCAAATTTTTGTTGTCGTTGTTGTTGGCTTTTGTTTTGTTGTTTTGTTTTGTTGCAGAGGAAGGAAGGGTGACCACCTGCACACTATTGTTCTTTGACCAGTACATGGATGTATGTTGGTGTGTAGGAATGCATCTGTGTGTGTGTCTGGGGAGGGTGTCTGAGTGTGCGGGGTCTGTGGCGTGTGTGCATGTGTGTGTGTGTGGAGAGGGTTAGCACACTGCTATACACAGAGAGAGGGTCACGCAGACATACCTTACAACCTGGGTAACTGGGTGGGAAAGTGCCTGCAACCGGCCCTTTCAAATTCATGGCTTTCTATAGACGCTATTTGGGTTGTGCTAGCCCACGGTCCTGCAGGCTAGACAAGCTGACCTCCGGGCTCACCCTGAAAGGGAACTGAAAAGGACAGGACAATGCTCCTGTTCACACGACTGACACCACCCCTGGGATATCAGAAGAAATGAAGGGCACTCCGTTCCGTTCGGCCTTTCCTTCTCACTTCCCAGCTCCTTCACTGCTTCATCTCTGAGCCCCCGATAGGGAATGTCTCTCCGCATCTTCCTTTATCTGTTTCAGGTTTAGTTTTTAGTTTATATATATTTTTTTAAATCTCTTATTTTTCTGGTTTTTCTCAGAAACCTTAAACATTTCTTCATCTTGCCACCGTCCTCCCTGGACAACGCTTGCTCCCATTCCCCCCCGGGCTGGGCACTCTAGGAGCACCCGCACTCCTCCACTATCATGTTCTGAATGTCCTTCTTGATGATGTTTTGCCCGTCGTCATAGTACAACATGGACATGGGTCTCAGCTTGGTGGGCACACAGCACGACTTGAGGTTGGAGAAGGGGCTGTACCCCCGCATGCGGTAGTGGTTGATGACGGTTGAATGGAAGGAGAGCGATGACCCCGACGTGCCTGCTATGTGGCTCGGGCACTCGCCCTCGCAGTAGTTGGCATGATAGCCAGAGGGAGCGATGATCCAGTCATTCCAGCCAATGTCCTTGAAGCTAACAAAGAACTGTTTCTTACAGCAGATGTTGACCTTGCCGTCGCACTCCAAGCCCCGCCGCCGTCTCCGATGGGGGTGGTCTTCCGATTGCCGGGCCTGCAGCATGAGGAAAGGTCTGTGGGACTGCTCCTTCTCCTCGTCTCCTCCTGCCCCTCCTTCTCCTCCGGCCTTTTTCTTCCCTTCCCCCTCCTCTTCTTTCTTCTTCTTCTTGCCCAGGAGCACGAGGCTGGCCCCAGTCTCATGGCACTGCTCACAGGCAATCCGAATGTCCAGGGAGCTCTTGCCCTGGTCCAGCAACCGCTGGATGCTGCTGGAGACGGGAAAGATGTGCCAGGTGCTCTTGCGAGCATCCACTGCCTTTTCCGATATCAACAGTTCACTCCTCTCCCCCATTAATCCAACGGCCTCGGCCTCATCCCCCGTGTCCAAGCTGCCCTGCGGGTGCTTCAGCTGCTGAAAGAGGCGGATAGTGACTTTGGTCCTGTTCCTGTTGGCCTTGGGGACTTTTAGGAAGAGCCAGACTTCTGCCCGCTCCACCACCGACAGGTCACTGCCCTCTTTGGAAATCTCAAAGTGCAGCGTCTTCCTGGTGGTGCCTGAGGATGAAACAGCACAAGAGAGAGCGGGGGGACATGGTTAGTTCCTCTGTTTTCGGCTACTCAATAATGTCAGGCCCCCGGGGGGACCTCTGTTACAGACCATCTGGAACAGGGATCAACCAAGTATGGCCCACAGGCCGATTCAGGCCCACAGGTTTTTGACACTTTTACATGATTGAAGGAAAATGGTATTTGGTGGCACGTGAAAACTATATTTAATAACTTGAATGCCAGTGCCAATAAATAAAGATTTATTGGACCACAGCTATGCTTACTTCTTTATAGGTTTGTCTGCAGCTACGTTTGCGTTTTAATATGAAGCCCGGTAGCTACCACAGAGACTGGCCCACAAAGCTAAAATCGTTTATTCTCTGGCCTTTTATAGGAGAAGCTGCTCAACTCTTGCTCTAGAAAGAGCATGGCCTAGAACTGAGTGTGTCTGGGGGCTCCAGGGGTCCGTGACTGTTGATTAATTGCTTAATCTCAGTTTCATCTTCTATCACCTATGGGGGTCACCTATGACATTTGACCCATTCTCCGATAGGTTGGGGAGGACCCAATGGAATAACACAAATAAGAACACACTGTAAGCTCTAGCAAGCTGTGGACATATTATCCCCACACAAATATGCAGAGAACCCCTCAACCCCAGCTCCAGCCCCAGAAGTCTGTGTGGCTTCCAGCCTCCTCCTCCCTCATCACAACATGCTTCACTCCCCATCCCTTCTCGGCTGGGTCACAGCATCTGCTTGCTCTTTCTTTTGCCTCTCCAGTGGGGAACCACGCCCTTCTGCAATCTTTGCTCCAGGAAACGGGGAGCATAATCTTTTCCAAGGGTAGGTCTGATCATGCCCCTCATTCTTTACAGTCCTTTTCTAAGTTTTTATTTCCCTCGGTTTAAAACAGGAACTGCCCAGGACACTGCACTCTGCTGGAACTGCTTCTGCCCTCGTCCTCAGCACTCTCTGTGTTCCACCTTCTGCAATCCTGCCCACTGTGTTTGTTTGACGTGGTTAGCATCCCATGCATCCTTTTACCCCTGGGCAGTGACATGCCTGCAGTTCTTGCTGCCTAGAACGCTCCTCCCAACACACAACCCTCAGTGGCTGCCCTTAATAAGAACAGATGGCAGAAGGGACGACACCACTTACTCTAGAAGCCTCCTCTAACATCTCCTGACAGTCTAATCTAGGATGCCCGGATCTGAGGTCCTATCTATTGTGCACAGTGTTTAGCAGAAAGTGGGTGGCAGCATCCTTAGCACTGAGTATTTTATATTAAGAGATCTACCTGCTATCTCTGAATCCCCCATTTCTGTCTCCTTCCTTCAGTGCAGCGTAATAAGCACCAGTTATAACAACTGCTCTAACAGAGGGGAAATCCCTACCTTGGCAGAGTGATAGGATTCTGCAACCACTCAGTTCTTGCCTAACTCAAACAGAAGAAAGTCACCTGTTCCCTTCCCTTTCCACTGGCACCCGTCTATTCATTCATGGGCAACCAGTACTCTAAGGGACAGGTGTTCAGACTAGAATTTTTGATTGACGAAGTTTTTCACTCACTTCCACTTCACCCCTGGGTCGTATTATGAAGCATGTCCTCTTTTCACGACCCCCTCCTGCATGTACCTGCTTAGAGCTGCATGTACCTGCTTAGAGCTGTCTGGCACACATGCATTCCATGAACAAATCCTAGAACAGTTTTACATAAGTTCCTCTCAGAGCTCACGATTCCCGGGGAGGGTCCTCTGCCTGGACTTCTATAGCTAAAGGAAATCCGGCCGTACTTATCACTCTCCACCCTGAGATGTTTACGGCACCATAAATTCTAGGCACAGTTTCAAGTTCCCTGCAGCAGAAGGCAGCTTTTCTGTGCATTGTGCACTGCAGATTCTGTTCTTAATTTAACACACGCTGCACACGGTGGTTATGATAGTGGTAAATTCCCTGAGGTCAAAGCCAAGGAGGCCTGCCCAGCAAAGGCTCTCTGACGTCTTTGCATGAACTTGCTAGAAACCCTGGCCTTGATGACGGTGGTGAGGAGCGCTCCTTTGACCTCAGGTTGCTGGCAGAAGGTGAAATGAAGAGAAAGCTGGGTTTATGGTTTGATCACCAGAGCAAGGAGCAGTTAGAGGGGAAAGCTGTCTTTTTTTTAGGAAGCATGATGACTTTAAAAAAAAAAAATGAAGCCAGTATTCCCCTTTGCTAAAAATTGGTGGGTTTTTTGTTGTTGTTGCTGTTGTTGTTGTTGTTGTAGTTGCTGTTCAGTTTTGTTTTGTTGTTTTAAGAAAGCAAAGAGAAGATTCCAGGATGGGGAGCATGGTCATTTAAATTTAAGAAGAAAAGCAGCACTTGGCTTTAAGGTGGTGGGTAGGGTTTCCCCGGAGCCAGAGGTAAAGGCGGCCAAAGCCTTCCCCCCTCCCCCCTCTGAAGACCAGCCCGCGGAGCAGCAGGCTCCCCACACTGAGGCCACAGGTCCTGCTACTGGAGGACGTAACAAGCCCCTTCTGCTCTCCCTTCTGCTCTAAGCAGGCCAGCTTCTGCGCCCCTAAGCTGTGTAGGATGCCACTCCAAAGACAGAGAGATAGTAGCTGCTAAAATAGAGGAGCCAGAGGGCACACGGTTGTGCTCTCTCTCTCTCTCTCTCTCTCTCTCTCTCTCTCTCTCTCTCCTCTCTCTCCCTCTCTCTCTCTCTCTCTCTCTCTCTCTCTCTCTCTCTCTCTCTCTCTCTCTCTCTCTCGTTTCTAGGAATAAGTTTGAAACTCAAGCATGTGACCTGTCCCCAGGATAAGAGCAACTGGGTTTCAGATAACCCATTCCCACAGGCTCTGCTCTGCTCTGCCCCATGCTTGCCTGGAGGGGCTGGGGTTGAAGGTAGATGACCCTCAGGTAAGAGAGGGGACAGGTGGCAATTTGAACTCACACTTTGGACTTGCCATGAATAAAACGCAGAGATGTTTACAGATGCTGGGGGTGGAGGTAGAGGGAGGAGGGTAGAGGGAGGGCTCCTTGGAGGTGAACCAGTGACAGCGTAGGCAAATAGATTTGTAAGGCCCCGGGCTGCTTACTTCCAGCAGCAGCCTACAGGACAGCCTCTCCTTTCACAAGATCAGGTTTCCAATGCCTGAGCTAGCCCCACCCCTTCTTCACAGGCTGCTGTACTCAGAAGCAAATGATTTTGCGTTCCTGGGAGAGGATTGTACAAAGAGAGTACTCATTAGAGGGGACTCAATCTGTCAGGTGCTGTTATATGAGGATCAGAGAGTCATCGGAAAATGACTTTCATCCTGGTCCTGGTGGATCAGTCACTGCGCGGCATCCCCTGGCGCTGCGGAGAGCAGCAGCGCTGATTTATGCACTGGTTTCATTAACTGAGCCGAACACGGGTCCCTGCATTCCCATCCGTTGCCGGCATGCTGGATCTCTCCCCCATATTTCTGACATTTGGATTTTCCCCTCACTAATTGACATGCCTGTCGCCTCCTTCTCCTGGTGTCCATTTCTGGAACTGCTATTTGTACATTGCATGATATTTTGTCAGGAATAAAATAAAACTGAGATCCCATTTCGTGAAAATGCTGTTGCCATAATGCTCAGGAGAACAGGGGGAAGAGAGAGAATCAAGCCTTCTTAAAATCTACCTTATATGCAGGTACATTTTAAAAGTTCTATTGTGTTCTGACTTATTGAACAGTGGATTTTTCTCTTTCTCTTACATTTAGCTGTCATTGCGAAGGGGGTGGGGAGGATGGAGACAGCTAGAAGCTGGGATGAAAATTATCTGTTGAGGTTGTAGGTTTCAGAAAGGAATTGCAGCCTTCCTGTTTCTTAGGGATGGAAACTATAACTAGCTTCTGGATTCTATTCCCTTTATGTGTGTGTTACCTGAGAGAGATTGCTATACTGCAGCGATGCTTTCAGAGAGGTGCACTCTTCGAATCTATGTGCGTAACAGTTTGAAAAATAGAAGGAGGCTACCTAAGGCTTAGGTGTTTCAGATCAATTACTAATCAGTTTCAGGACTGACTTAAATTTAAGATCCTGAAATGAAAGCCTTCCCATGATGCTTTGTGAGCAGGTAACCGCATTTTAGTTTCTACAGGTGCACACTGGGTTCCTCCACGATTACCTGTTTAATAAGATGATGCCGCTGGTGGCTTGGCTAACCTTTCATTACCTACTCTGGTGATATTCTCTTCAGCCTCTGTGCTATTTTCTCCTCCCTGACGCTTGTGAGCAAGGCTTGTATCACAGCCTGCTCTGCCTGAGTAATTCACTCAGAGAGTCCCACACAAATCCATGTGGGTGATAATATTTCATCACTTAAACCTCAATGGACATATACCAAAGGGAGATCTTTAAAAAATGCCTAAAAATGGGGAGGAGGGCTACATGTTGCATCTTACAGGGGACACCTGTGAAATGTGGCCGGTGGGAGGATTAGAAAAAGGGAAGACTGGGGGGTGGGGAAACACTGGGAGTAATGACACCTAAAAACAGACTGTGTCCTGCTTTCGGGATTTTTTTCAAATGTTTGTAGTATCCCCATCACAAAAGGGTTACATTATTCCCTTCCCCCACCCCGGGCTGCTGCTCATCCCCCAAGCCCAGTAATTCAAATCTGTGGGCGGATGGGCTTATGAACATTTCCAATGAATTAAGCAATACCCTCAGTGTTTCCTTTTTGTTTTGTTTTCCTCACCAGGGACCTGTAGAAAGTATGATGCCCTTCTAGCCGTGGGTACTATGTCCAATGTGAATGTGGAAAGCCTTGTTGTTTATAGAGGATCTGAACTCATCTTGTGGGCAAGGGCCTCCCTGTAAAATCGGACTGTTGATTTAGTGCTCCGTTCTTCACCAGGGTTTCACTGCGCCTAGGCACGGGATAGTCCCTGGTGGGGGCAGACAGAGCCACCGGTGACCGCGTGCGTGGTTTCTGAAGCACTAACTTCGCATTTGGACTGCCTCCAGGGGATTCTGCATAAGCAGCCAGGGAGGACAGAGCGCTTATGCCTCCTTTCACCTGCAGTCAAGGGTCCTGTCTGTAGCAAGACTGCACGTTTGGTCATAAGTGGTCTTGGTTGATTTTTCAGCCTTAATATATGTGCTAAGGACACGCTATGGGATTGTCAATGATCACCCACATTCCTGCACTTTCATTTAAAAGGGGATGAAAAATAAACCGGTTAGATATTTAGAGAGGAAGGGGTTTGGGGTTCCTAAAAGAGGGAGAAGAAATTGTTAAGGTTCAACTCGCAGACTTTCAGAAACTCCTTCCAACGAGCCTGGGAGCTTGGACCCTTGATTTGAGATCCAGGACCCAGCTCAGGATAACTGCAAGTGTATTTTAGCAAAAGGGGCTGAGACAACTAGGTGTTTTCGTGAGAAGTGCCTGGGAAGGTATTACTCCCAGGTCTCAGAATGTTACAATTGAGTCTCTACCCTGACATCCTCCCCCTCTCTAACACCTCTCCTGCACAGCCCAGCCTCTGTTCTCTCTCGCTTCTTTCCTCCACCATTCTCTCCCTGCTCTCGGTTTGGGAACAAGCACATCCTCTGAAACTGCACACTATGTTCCCACAAGGCGTTAAATAAATAGGCTTTTCCCCCTTGTTCACATTCACTTGTCACTTGTTGTGTGTGAGAATCGTTGATAAGACAAGCAAACGAGGCAACAAAATCCGGGGACAGGGAAGACGTTTTTTTGGGTTTTTTTTGCAAGAGCCCAGGCAGCCGTATTATGGGGAGATGTGTGAGCAAATCAGTATGGCTGATGATTCACGGTCACATTTCTCCACGCACTGTTTTGTTTGCTTCTGAAATTTATCATCCCACTGTCTTCCTTAGAGCTTGGGAAAGTTCACAGGCACCGCTAGAATTCCCATTCCTTTTCCTTCTGTCTCCTTTAATGTATTCCAGGTAGCCATGTTCCTCCCTTCCCTATAAAACCCTAACATTTCCTGGATGAGAGGAAGAAAGCAGTAACTGATAATCACTGTGATTAGTGTGCTACAGACTGGGCCTTCCAGGAGGTGAAATTGTGTTTCCCTAAAAGATTAACTGGGAAGAAGCAAAAGTCTTTGGAATGCGCCCTCTTGTGGCCCATCATTTCCCATTATTCAGAGAAGAAAGTGTAAAAACACTCTTCAGTGAGGGGTTTTCGAAGAAAAGTTCAGAAGACTGGAATAGGATGGTGGAAATCAACTGCACCTTAGGATAGCTTTCTTGGGGTGGGGGAAACAGCCAGCTGAGCAAGCCTTGTTAGACCCCTGTTTTGGGAAGTGTACATTTCAAACTCATCTTCTGTAACTAGGCTCTCCAAAGGGAAGAATTAGTGTTGCTTTCAACCATACCTGTCTATGGAAGCATTTCCCAGTTTTTAATGTTTCATTTGCCTTTCTTCAACAAATGCTATCAATTGCCAATTTGATTACCAGAACCAGCCTATAAATGTGGCAGCATATGGAGACTCATTGATATATTGTCATTATACATTGACTGGCCAGCTATTGTCACAAATCAAAATACAAAACTAAGATACAGCAGTCAAGAAGGCCACTGACTTTAGTTTCAATGACAGTCATAGTGAGTGTTGGCTTGACATCTTTCTTTCCTTTAAGGTTTTGACATAAACACCAAGGGTTCTGTGCGGGCCATGCAAAGAATGGCTGAGCAATCTTGGGTGACATAAATAAAAATAACATCATTTTTGTTGGTGGGAACACATTTCAGAGAGTTTAAGAGTGATTCCCAGCCACCTGCTCACTAACAGCTCACATCAGTTTTACAGAAATGGGGCACTTTCCACCTGAGCACAGTGGGACAGAATCAGTTCAAAGAGTTCTAAGCACTTGAACTTTTGCAGTTCTTCCACTGTTGTGGCCATGTCTTAGCTTTATTCAACCATCAAAAGACACGAGGGGCAAAAACTAACTCTGAGGAATCTTGTAGTTGAAAGGTGCATCCATGGTATGCAACCGAGGCATGCGTGCAGGTGACACTCATTCACTGGGGTCTACGCTATACAAAATAGTTTATAAGGGAAAGAAAAGTACATGTCCCTTGCTATTCTCCAAAAATCCTTGACATTTGACATACTTCGGATTTTACTAAAGTTGAATTATTCCAAAAGCAATAAAACGTTTTCAGATATTCACTACAATCATTCGGGTGATAAATCTCTTTCCCAGGAAAACAGCAGCAAAAAGCTCACACGGTGCTCTCTTTGGAGAATAGATGTGCATATAGCAATCATCAAATCTGCGAAATCATACTAATACAACTTGAAGCTGGTGTGTGAAACTTCTCAGATGGGAAAAATAAGCAAGTGCAATAAACCTTGTCTAGAATCCAGCCGCTCGCCCAAAACTGAGTTTGTAAACTCAACCAGGAGCAGTTTTCCATTACTAACCTTAAACTTCAGTCAACCTGTGAGCCAAATGAATCACCTTTTTAAAAAATAGCTCGGTTCCTTTCTAAATAAAGACCTATCAGAAAAGTGTTAAGCCCTGGCCGGTGTGGCTCAGTTAGTTGAGCGTCACCCCATGCACCCAAAGGTCACTGATTGGATTCCATGTCAGGGCAGATACTCGGGTGGTGAGGTGCATAAGGGAGGCCATGGGTCAATGTTTTTCTCTCGCATCAATGTCTCTCTCTCTCTCTCTCTCTCTCTCTCTCTCTCTCTCTCTCTTTCCTTCTCTCTATTAAAAAAAAAACGTAAAAAATAAAAGTTTCAACAAATGACAAGATTTCATATAACTTAGAAAAAGAGTGGCACTGAGATGAAGTCAACTAAAAACATACATAAAAGGTCAAATTCTTTCCCTGCGCAATCTCCCAATGCCAAGAAGAGCGGTTTGCTATTCAAGTCAGCTAAGTGAGAAAGCAGGACAGCTTGCTGGCTCCAGGTGTATATTAAAGGTGGTCAAGGGCATAGGTGTTCTTAGCCATACGGTATGGTAAAGGCAATCGAGGAGGAGCTGCAATTAGGGCTCTCCCGTGTGGCCACTGGCATACAAAAACACCCAGGGTCCCTCTGAGTCAGGCCAGGGAGCAGACCTCTGGACTGCTGGGATCCCTTCCCTGCCCAGGACCCAGAGCCATCACACGCTCTCTTTCCTCCCCCGCTCGCCACAGGAAAGCTTGAGGAAAGCTGGGTGGCAACCTGAAACCTCCAACCTGACTGACTTGCCTCAAAAAAGCCTCAAAAAATAAAGTCCCAATCACCATGGCCTTGGGGGCTCTATCCAGAAAGTGTTTTAGGGAAAGAAAGTAGGACCTCTCAAAGAATTTTGCTCTGAGGAGAGAGCTAAACTACCCTGCCTGCCCTGAAGCTCGCAGGACACCCGGACTCCTCCAAAGGGGGAAGCCAGGAAGCCAACCGGCTGTCTGCTCCCCCAAAAGGATGCCCATGTCTTGGAGGGTTTTCTTGAAAACAGAACATCTGAGTCAACAGGTTTTCGGGACTGGAAATTCTGAGTGTTGCCGTTACTGTTTACACTGCTGCGGCAAACTTTCCAACAGAAACGCTGGGAGCCCCCTGCACGTACTTTCGGGGCCATATGCTCCACCAAACAAAACAATGGCGTTCCTTCCACCTAGGTGTGCCAAGAGATATGATTCCTCCTCAGCCCGGCCTTCCCATGGAGCTAGCTAACATGGCATGGACATATCTGTGCGCCCGGGCTTGCATGGGCTCTGGGAGGCATGCGAAAAGGATCCGTGTCACAGAGCTAAGCGTGACCTGGCTCCAGGTCTCCGCCTCCCCTTGTGACAGGTAATTTTCTATTCAGCAACAGGTTAGTGAGGTCCTGAGCCAGAGATTAGGATCTATTTATTAAAGTTCTTCCTCTTAAGGATTGAGTGAGAGTTCAGTGTCGTATCTGAGAGCACTTTGTCAAGGTTGCATTCCTTGGCAGAGAGCGCTTAGTAACTTTGCAGAGAACAAAACTCTTTTTTTTTTTTCCTTCCCCCCTCTTTCTTGCTCAGCTCAGAAAGCAAAAGTCAGTGCTTTCAAAGTGACTGCCGGGTCAATGACAACTGTCCCCTGCAGTCAGCTCTTGGCTGCCTAGCATGAGACTCTTATAGGCACACTTTCTCTGAAGGTTAAAAAAGGAGGGTCACTCCTTATAGCTTTGCCCTGCTCCTCTGCGGTGGTCCCTGGTGGGACTTGTCAAGGGAAGGTTTGTGTTAAGACAGTGACTTCATCTGGGCCGGACCACCCCAATCCTGCACTCCCCACCCCGCCCCTGCCCCCACACAAACTTTGGATGGGGTCGCCCCCAAAGCCTCCTGAGTCCCCCGCCTCCCACCCCCTGCCCCCCAGCACCCTGACGTGCCCCAGCTTCCTTCCCTCTGGCTGCTGAGACCTCCTTCCCCAAACCAGGCAAGGGAGACCTCTCCCAGACCAGCCTCCAGCCTCAGACCGGCCCCGGAGGAGGACAGCAAGTGTAAGCTGGCCATCACGAGCCAGGCTCCTGAGTCCCACGTCCCTGAAGTCCTTACCCCCCCGCCCCCCACGCGCCCCCCTCCGCCTGCCAGCCTGCCCCCTCCACCTCCTAAATGAACAGCCGGAGGGCAGAGAAGTTGCCCCCGGGACCGCGAGGAGGAGGAGGGGGAGGAGGAGGAGGAGGAGGAGGAGGAGGAGGGAAACGCGGCCCCCACCCCCGCCCCCACCCCGGCCCCCCGCGCGCCAGCGCCCACCTGATTCCGCGAACGTGATGATCTCCGAGGTCTGCTCCATCAGTTCATTCATTTCCGCCCTCCTCCCGATGTCGTCCTCGATCTCCACGAACCCGTTCTCCCCCACCTTGCCCACATGCAGCTTCTTGATCGCGTTCAGGAGCGCCGCCTTGGGCACCGGCTGGGTGACCTCGGGTCTCTTCTTCAAGTGCAGCATGTTCAAAATGTGCTTCTTGACGGCCTCCACCATCTCCGGCTGGGCGCTGGGTACATCCTTGGGCAGGGTGGTCAGCGCACAGGACGGGCAGGCGGGGTCCGCGCCGGGCCCCTCGGACCCCGGGGTCGGGGAACTCCTCACTATAATCCAGCAACTCGCCAGCAGAAATCCTCGCAGCCAAAGCAAGGGCATCCTGGCAGCAAAAGTTGTTGTGGTTGCCTTCTTAAAAGGCCCTGCTTGTCCTCCCCCCGCACGCACAGGTTTTTTGTGTGGTTTGGGTTGGGTTGGGTTTTTTCCCTTCTCCTCCTCTTCAGCAAATTCTCTGGAACGAGAACAAAAAGTTTTCTGTGAAGTTTTCTTTTGCAGGTTCCCCCTCTCTCTCTCTGAATGCAGTCAGTGCTGTAGGTTTGTGGCTGTCAGGGAGGAGAGTTCTGACTGTCTCCGAGTAAGAGAAGGAGGGAGGGAGGGAGGGAGAGAGGGAGGGAGGGAGGGAGAGAGAGAGAGAGAAAAAAAAGGGAGGGAGGGAGAGAGGGAGGGAGGGAGAGACAGGGTGGGGGGGAGACAGAGACAGAGAGGATGGGGGGGAGGGAGAGACAGGGAGAGCGGAGAGAAGGGGACAGAAGAGAGAGGGAGAGTTGAGGGGAGAGGGAGGGAGGGAGGGAAGGAGGGAGAGAGAGAAGGAGAGAGAGGGAGAGAGAGGACGATTGGCCCTAAGTGAGTGAGTGAATGGGAGAGGGAGGGAGTTTGTGAGTAGAGGCTGTGATTAGGAAGGGGAGGGAAGCCCGTTTTCTGACAGGCTGCTTCCCTGCTGCTCACTGCTCCCTCACACACACCTCTCTTCAAATATCTCCATTCTCGGGAGTTCCACTTTCCCTTCCGCAAGACATGCTCCTAATTGTGTCCCACTGTTGTTGTTTTTTCCCTCTGCCCAGTCCCCTTGCTTCACCTTCTTCCTCTTTTGGAGAGGAAAAAAAATGCCCCAAGTCCAGGCACCGTCTCCATCGGCGGGGATGACTTCACTGGCCCGGCTGCCCCCACCGCCCTCCACCCTCCTGGCCACAGCCTTGGACGGCGCCCAGCTCCCTGGCCTCCGGAGTGGGCTCAGGGTGCGGGCCGTCAGGGGGGCGGGGGGCAAGCCGGGAAGAGGGGTAGGGGACCGCGGGGCGCAGGGCCAGTCAGGAGTTCCAGCTTGAGGGAATCCCAGCGAGCTTCCCGGCTCCCCATTCATTCATAGTTAAAACGTTCAGGATCGTCCACGCTGGCAGGCGATCTGACAGCAGCGAGCGCAGCAGAACTTTTGTTTGGGGTCATCTAATACACTCCACTCCTCCCAAGTGCAGAACTCTGCCTGCCACTGGGCACTCTGAGATCCGCAGGCAGGCAGCGTTTTATGTGCGCCTGTCATCCGAAGCGCTTGCCCCTCGCCTGGGCAGCCAGCCCCTCCTGCCCTGCACACACACACACACACACACACACACACACACACGCACGCACGCACGCAGTGCAGCCCACCACCACCCGCCCAGACTGACTTCCTAGAGAAAACGCACAGTTCACTTGGCCTTTCCCACATTATATCACACAAATAGTCCGCTCTCACAAGTTGAATTACTGGTCCTATGGGGAGGGAAAAAAATCTCTAAAATACGTTGGCAAGTTATTTTTTTCTGTCATGTGGGGGGTTTTGCAGCCCCCACCCCCACCCCATCCTGGACCAGTGTGTTCACGGACTGGCCCCTGAGCGGCTTCCTTTCCCCTCAGAGGAGCAGCACAGATGAAATCATCGTGGATTTCAGCGTTCACAGTCAAAGAAAAAAATGTGGATTTTTAAACAATGCCTCTCCGAGGTTGTTGTTGTGTTTTGTTTTTTTGTTTTATTATTCTCCTCCCTGCCCCCGCCCCAGCCCCCTTTTCTCGTTTTCTGTCTTAATGCTTTTATCTTGCAGAAGTATCTTTAAGAGGTCCATCTGTTAAAGCGTTCCTTCCCTCTGGGTTTCTTTCCCACACACAAGCCCTCTCGGTTTCTGTAGATACAGCCAGCTTATATCTGACACCTAGCGTGTTCAGAGCAGTATAGTCAAGCATGACAATTGGGGAAAGGGGAGGAGAAAGTTAATAAATGCCATTACTAGACGCACAAGCTCGGAGGGCCGGGGAGGAGGGTGAGAAAGTTGTGGCACTCGGTGAAAAATGACAGTTTGCACAAGTAACGACGTTTTCCTGAATTGCATACACTGTCCCCCTTTCCAAAAAAAAACACAATTACTTGCAAGGCTTTCTGTGTCACAAGTCCTTTATCACCTTTGGAGTTTCACCTCCAGGAACGTCAGTTACTCCAAGAATATTCTTAAGACTGTCAACATTCCCTCAGCAGCCTAATGGTTTAGTGAGGGGTGGTGAAAAAAAAAAAATGGGGAAGGGGACATTTGCATTATAATTGTTTAATAAAATGGCTTTGCAATATAATACATACTGTAATCCAGCTATTTGGCAGCACAGATACAATATCCAAAGCCTTTGGTAGTCCAATTAAGTTTTACAAGAGAGTCTGACACAGAACCAGAAGTTGAATGACTCCAAAGGACACCAGAGTCCTAACGGCAGCATTCAGACAGTGCAGTTTACCAGCATCAGGATTCCCTCTGCGGGGATGTGTGTGTTCCCTACATGTGCCGCTTGTGAATGTAACCCTTCCCAACTAGCTCTCTCTTTGGCGTGTGTATCCCGAGCCATGTACTGACTAGGTTGCACAAACACATACATAATCTCTCTGCATGCTGACCTATTACCAGCTGTGTCACCCTGCCTGGATAATATAAGAAGGCACACACACAGACCATCGTGTGCCTGGAGTGCCAGTCAGTGGTGAAATTCCCTCTAAGCATCCTGGCTATGACTGTGTAAGCAGCTCCCCAGGAAGAGTTAAAAAGCATTACCTTTCCGGTGCTCTCTCTTCCACCAGCAGCCTCCCGTGTCATGTGGTTAGAGCTGTCTGAGTTCCTCTTCATGGTATTGGCTCTGTGAACTTTTATACTGTACTTACTTGTACACTCACACATTGGTACCACTCAAACAGGGAGGGCCGGGGCTTTGTTTGGGATTGGTTAGAATCAGCATGACATCAGCAGATGACTAGTTTTCCAGTGTGAGGCATATTTCATAATCATTATCTAATGGAAAGTCTTTCTTAGCTGCTTTTGGGTGATCCCGGAGGCAGGAAACCTCTGGCTGACTAGACTACCTTAAAGAAAACTACTGGAATCAGTTATATCTCACTGAGTATCAGCTTCCAACTTTTCTTTTACTCTTTGCGCACACACACACACACTTCTCATTATATTCAGGTTCAGTTTTATGTCTTCACATAAAACATCTGTTACTTCATGGAGTTACCTCTGTTTACAAAGTATTTTATTGTTTCTTACAGGCAAGAAAATTCACAGTGCCCTTTATGGGGATTCTAATTTTACTTTTTTTTTAATAAGATGCTCCATTGGAAAAAAATATGTATACTTATATGATGATGGTCTCCCCTGCCCTGTCAACCCTATTATTTTTACATCATGAAATTGAATGCCTGCTCATAAATCATTGACCACCAACAACTTTGGAAACAGTCATTCTCTGCAGGTAAACATTACAAGTATCCTTCCCAGTCTGTAGAATCCTCCCTCCCTCCCTCCAAAAATAATCTCGTATATTATCCTTCCTTATCATATCTTGGAGTTTTAGGATTTCTAAATTGTTACACACATATCAAGAGGCCAATGAAAAGAAAATGAACATTTCTTCTACAGGGGTTAAGTTGGTTGCCATTGTCTTTGCGGGGGGGCTGGGGTGTCAGCAAGTGGGAAATGACACAGGAGGAAGGAATCTTCAGACAAGGATGGCGGAGAAGGGCAGTCTGGAGTATGGCTGAAGCATAAGCCGGGTCCTCATCACAAGTTGAGTAAAACGTGCAAAATTGGGAGCTAATGAAAGCCATACGGCCAGATAATGTTGTTTTGCAGGCAGGGTTTAACATGCATAAAATAAACTTTTCACTGTGCCCACCAGCAAAATCTACAGGCTCTGGCCTCCTCGTGCATAACCGGAGCTGGTTCCTCTAGGACACCCCCAGTTTTCTGTGTAAGGGGATCCGCCTTGGCCAAACACAGGGAAAGTGTGGATGCCCCAAACTGTATGTGGGGGTGGGGGTGGGGGAGTATTCTAAGAACTGCGTGTGCAGGAATAAAGTAGGAAATTAAATCATTGGGCTGCACAGGAACAGGGGGGGAATCTGAGAAGAGAAGATGGAAACAGGAGCAGTGTTGGCTAACTCCACACCGGACCATCCGCGTGGACGTGCCTGGATGGACTCAGACTCTTACCAGAAAGGAGCTTCCCCACCCTGTGGCCTGAGCCCCTCACGGAGAGCAATGGCCTATGAGGCATCTGAACTCAGCTCCTCCCCTATGGGAGAGCCTGCCTGTCCCAGAAATAGCCCAGGAGTTTTTTGGAGGGCCACACAACAGCCAACCTGGATGAGACCCAGGTCCCACTGCCTACTGAGCGCTAAGCCGAGGCCTCAGTGTTCTCATCCGCACAGTGGGCCCCGTTCCTGAGACGCCTGTGTGAGCCCTGGTGTCGCCGGCATCCACAGCGCCCTGCCTGGAGGAGCCACCCTGCCTGCCTGCCGCTGTGACTCAGACCGGGTAGGCTCTCCGACGCCCACCAGCTGTGATGCAATCCTCTACCTGAATGCCCCCCCAAACCCCAGAGCCTCTGAGGCACCCTGGAAATGCCTCCTCCTCCCCTCCGTGGAAACGAGAAAAGGCGGGGGTGGTGGTGGGGGGGGGGGAGCGGGGAGCGGGCATGTGAAAATAACTTCTCTGGAATATTCCGGGGGCTGGGAGTGATCTTTCTTTTTTTTTTTTTTCTCCGCCTTCCAAACTCCAGGGTCCAAGGAAAGCGGGGCCAGCCCAGCTTCTGTCAAGCATCTCCTCTTCCTTCCTCGCTCGGGTTTCTCTTTCACTTCCTGCCCCCTCCCCCCGCCGCTCCCCGCCCCCGGCCCCGCTGCGGCCGGCGGCTGGGCCCGGCTCGCCGCTACTGTACCTTGAGCAGCACCTGCTGGCAGCTCCCGGGGATCACGCCGCGGCGCCGCCGGGCCCTGCACCGCGGCCGCCTCTATTTTTACCCCGAGCACCACCAGCAAGGGCAAGCTCCTTTCGGAGCAGCTCTTGATGTTTGCCCCCCTTTTGGCAGCTAAAGAATTCAGAGAGGGAGGTTGAGGAGAGGGGGGCGGGGGGGGGGGCGGATAACGGTTCAGTGATGGCAGCTGGGAATGCCTGAATCAGTGCTCAGCGCACAGGGTCAGGGTCCAGGGCTGTGCGGACCCCCAGGGGGAGGCGAGCCAGGAGCCAGCTCTGCCGCCTCCTGTGGCGCTGGGCCCCGGCAGCTCCTGGGCTAGCCGGTGGCCCGCTGCCACCGCGGGGCCCACCGAGGGCACCAGGCCGGATGGGCCGCTCCCACAAAGCGCCCGGCTGGCTTTCCTCCCTCCCGGGGGAGCGTTTGCAGGGCCCCCCCGTTCTGGCCTCGGGGGGAGCTAGCTGCCCCCCGGAGAACCGGCTGAGCAGCTTGCTGCTCGCTCGCTCGCAAGGAGCTGGGAGGGAACCGGTGGTACCTTATTTCACTGTAATTGCAAAAGGCAGGATGTGCCAGGGATTTATATTTAGAAGTTGTATGTTTCTACGTTTATGTAAATGGAGCAATTAGGGCTCGTCTTGCTGCTGCTAACTCCAAGGGCTTGTGCCTTGCTGGGGGATGGGGGGCGGGGGGAGGTGGAGGGGGGGGAGTGGTGTATGTTCAATCACAGTGAGAGAGTTTGGTCAAAAGCGCAGTTCCTTTAAGGATAAGGGCTCAGTGGTGCAAAGAGGGGAGAGGCCAGCATGCCTGTTCCTCCCTGTGGTCTGTGGCCACACACACCTCAGGGCCCGGCTAACCTGGAGTGGTGTGTGTGTACCTGTGGCAGCAGCTGTCCCCGGGGGAAGTTAGCATGGAGCAAGGAGCAAAAAAATGCTCCTTTTTTTTTTTTCTTCCCAAGCCAACCTTATGTCCTTCCGTTTCCACCCATGCTGTTTATTAATTGGTCTCTTTGCTCACTACTTCTGCAACAAGGAAATGGCCCTGGGAAAGGGGGGGGGCTGTTATTTTAGCTGCAGCGCACGCATTGTTGTTACTCAGTGAAACATGCACGCCGGGAGACGTGAACATCCCTGGCAGGTGACGGGGAAGCCGCCCTCTGATTCAGCTGAACTAGCACGAGGCCGGGGGTTCAGAGCACGGACTAGGCTGCTGACAACTCAGGGTGTTGTAGTTCCTTCCCATGAAAAAAATCTGTTTCCCAAAAAGCATGATTTCTGGTTCATCCTTTCTGGGAGACAGAGCACGATACGTGACTGTGGAGAGAAATTTTAAAAAAGGACTCGAGGTGTTCACAGCAGTTGACGTGTTATTCTGGGCTCGGGGAGGGAACACCGTTCCCTAGGTGGGCAGCGGTGACTCCCTCGAGGGGAAGCGAAGAATCAAGAAAACGTGGGCAGAGCCAGAATGATATTTGCTGTGGGGAGATTTTGGGAGCCTCGTCAAATGCGTTGGGCGGAATATGGGATTGGCAAACCCTGCCTGTTTCCTGTACGGCCGGCTGTATGTAGAGGGTTTTGGGACAAAGAAGGGTCAGTATTTCACATTCAAAGGTCAACTGGGAATCTGTTTGCTTTTAAGTTAAAACAGTGAATGAATAGAGCTAGAGAGTGAAACAGATCGAGAGAGAGAGAGAGAGAGAGAAAGAGAGAGAGAGAGAGAGAGATTGAAATTCCTCCAGAATTTAGTAGGAAAACAAGAGTCAGAAATAATTATTCCAAAATTGTCTTCCTAACCTCACATTTCCCTGAGAATCACTGGGCTATTCCATAAGGCCTTGCGCACTGTGTAACTGCTCTGTGTTCAGAGTATTTGGAAATGCCTTATCGGAACAGAGGGAACCCAGATGCTAGAACTAAAATGATTAGGGAGGGGAAAAATGTAAACTGTTATCCTTTGCTCTATAGCAGTGGTTCTCAACGGGGGTGATTTTGCTTCCCAGAAGTCACCTGACAATGCAGACAGTTTCACTCGGCCTAACAGGATGGCGAGGCTCCTGGCATCTAGTGGGCAGAGACCAGGGATGCTACTAACTATCCTGTATGCACAGACCAGCCTGCACGACAGAGAAATTCGCTGGCTAAATGTTGGGTGCCTCAGAGTTGAGAAACCCTGATTTTGAGTTGTAATTTTAAAGTTTCACAAAATTCCTTTCCCATCCATGCCCGAAAGGGCCTTGGCGACCATGAAAAATAATAATTCAAGCAATTCTGCCTCCTCCTGTGTTTTGTGCTTCCTGGTGGATGAAGACCACAACACTGTAAGAGCACCTCTGTGGCAACATTGTTGTCTCTTCCCCCATCTCCCACCTCCCACCCCTCCACCCCTCTCATCCCCCCACCCCTGCGACCATTTTTCCAGCATGGCCTTGGCACATTTCCCGCTGGCTTTGGGTTCTAACGAAAAAAAGAATCTTGGTGACCAGCAACACAATTAGATGAGCTGGCCAACACCGGAGTTGTTAGGAAGCAACGGGCTTGTGGAAAAGAGAAAGTGAATGAGGAGCTGAGTTACTCACTTGAGCAATTCAGTAGCAGATAAAGCCACACAATAGAGAATTCTCAGAAGTAAAATTCACAAAAGCGAGATGGCCATGCCTTTCTCCCAGAGCAAACAAATATGACGTCGCTTGATTTTATTTGTTTAATACATTAGGGGAATGACACACCATGTCCAAGGGGAGAAGACAGAGTGCTTTGCTAAATCCTAATGCGTCTTCCAAGCAAGATGATACTCTCCAAACGTCCTCTTTAAGAAGTGGTGGGGTGCCTGTTGAAGGAAGGCATTGCCCTATTTTGAGGACTGGGGGAGCTGTGGTGAAGGATCCCTTATCATGGGAAATAATGATAATCATCAACAACCTTGATGAGACACACAAAAGGGAAGTTGTGTGGATCCAACGGGCTTAGATGTGAAATGCCATCCCCTGCATGATTAGGCCAGCTTCCCTGACTCATGGCTTAGTCCCTGAATGGTCTGGATCATTCAGAAGGAGACGGCCGGTCAGAGACTGTTGTAAGATGAAGAGAGCCACGGGGAGAATGTATGAGACACTCCAAGGCCATCTCATTAACTCTGGCATGTGAATCAAACGTCTCAGGTAAAAATGGTCATTTTGGAACCAGACACTTCAATCAACCCCCCCAATGATTCAGAGACACCCGGATTTCTTCCCAAGAACTACTCAGTACTTATAAGAAACTCACTATGTGGAGAGAAATAGTCACAAATGACCTCTATAAAAGAACATATATATAAAGGGGGTGGTGGTGGTGGGGAAATCAATACTAACGCTAACTCAAAAGGATAACTATGTCCTGACCAACATACATCTCAAAATTGATTATCATAGCTCAGTCCTAATGCAATCAACAAACATCTGCCACAGCAGTTGACCATGTATTGCCCCAGGAGATTATGAGAGGCACTCACCAAAGAACATATAACAGCTATTGTAAGCGTTTTTCTCACCTGGATCCTCTCGGGTAGTAAGAACCATGTTGCTGACTCGAGGACATATAGGGTTAGCATCTAGATTCCATTGGACTTAGGTAAGAGAGCAGAAATCCAGGTTTGCCTATCCACAAAGATCTCCCACGGTGCGTTCCCAGATTGCAGCTTCAGAGGGGAAGACAGACTAGGCTGGGGGCAGTCCTGTGTGTATTTTTTTTATCAGTGAATTGCTGTCTGCCTTGTGTGCTGATCGAGTCCAAAGGTTCTGCCCTCTGTGGAAGCGCCCAGGCCCGCACGGCGGAGCGCCGTTGCTCCAGACTCTGTGTGCTTTCCTGTACGTGGCGGTGCGCTCTGGCCCAGGCTCAGCCCAGTGAGTAAACATGTCTAGGTGCCCCACTCTAATTTTAGGACGGTCAAGTTTGTAAAGGTGAAATAGCAAGCAGGACTTCTGTTCATTTTTATGCAAAGCAAACTAAGTAAGCCCAATATTCTAAATGTTGAACTGGAACCACTGGATTCTACAACTAGTCTTGAACTTTCAAACACACACACACACCACCACCACCACCACCACCACCACCACAAAAACAAACAGACAAACAAACAAACAAAAACCAACAACAACACTTATGGGGCCACAGTCTCTTTTCTTTATACGCACCGATTTCTTTTTAAAAGATGAAATAGAAATATGAAATGTAGGAAGAGCCATTCTATTAGGAAGCAAAAGCTTCAGAAAACCTCCTTCCCAAAGATCAAGAGGTAATTTGCGATGACTCCATGAAGAGGGGCAGAAAGCCAATCGTGTAATTCTGGCCAATTCTAACATCATTTAACTATAAAATAAGAATAATCAAAATGGTGCTCCCTGTAGAAAAGAAAAAAAAAAGTCCACTCAGTAAGTTCCCCAAATTTCAAGGAGCTTTTGTTTCATTAGATGCTGTTAGCTTCATGTTAGTCACAGGGAAAAATAAATGCCCACATCCACACGCACGACTAAATGTAGTCAGTTTGCTCAGCTGCTGCTGATGTCACCGCTGCCCACTTGGAGTGAGTTACTGTAATAATCCCCCTTTCATTAATCATAGACTGGAGGAAGCAGAAAGTGGGTGACATCATTAGGCAAAGGACTGGCTAACTCATGCTCCAACTTACTCAGCTTTATTATAACATTTCTCAAGTGTCATATGAAAGCGATTACCATTTCACACTTTCCCCCTCTGAGCAATCATCTCTAACCTTCAATCCAAATTCTCATTTAAAAAAAAAAACACCAAAAAACACCTAAGTTTTCAGATGGAGGCATACAAAGGCCAAACTTCACCAAAGGCCCTTGTCCCAAGAAGACAGGTTCTCCTCAGAGCAGCTTCCTCCTGGACTTGAAATGAAGGCAGTCCTTAGAACCGCCTCCTCCCACATGACTCCTGCTTTCCTCGGGCCCTGGCGGCGTCCAGCTGAAGAGGACGGCCTGTCGTCAAGACGCCCCGAATAACGTGGGTGGGCACAGCCTCCTGTGGCCTCGTGGTTTTACCAAGGGCGCAGGCTCTGCACCCCGGGGGTCTGAAATAGGAAGAAGCCCATGTGAAGCTGTGCTTAACGTGTGTGATTCTGCAGCCCGACCGCCTGGATTCAAACCCAGCATGTATGCTTTCCACTACCTGATAAATAGCTGAAAGGGTGATATCTCCATAATGTGTTTGTGTCAGGAGGAAGACATGTTTTTTTACCACAGGCCGAGCTATCTTTCATCCTCTTAAATTAGCAGCTTGCCGCCCTTGCAAAAGCAGTTTTATAGATGTTTTCACTCATCCCTTTATGCGCAGTCCCATTCGGAGGGTGCTTTAAGGAGTCAAAATAAAGCTTCCTTGGGCGTGTGTGAGAGACTGAATGGCAGACCGAAAGAGAAGGCTGGGTTTTGTAATATTTGGATAGTAATGAAACTGGCCCGGCTAAGGCACAGTGCGGTAATTACACAGGGTAATTTATTACTTGGGTTCACCTTTACTCCGTATTGAATTATAAACACTGTGGAAGGTGAGTGGCTTGGCTCCCCCAAATGGTCAGCTAGTGCAGGAAGGAACTGCCAGACCACGTGACGTGGTCAGTAAAATATTAATACAACGCATCTCAACTTCGGGATCTCTCCAAACTGGAAGCTTACTTTAGACAGCAAAAGATGCCAGGATATCTGCTGCCCCCTAACGATGCCAGAAGAATAGCATGTACTTTAAAGAAGCAGTGTAGGGATTCAGAGAACTGGTGGTTGTATTAGGTTGCAGGTGTAAACTTGACCACTTCCATCAACCTGTTTGTGGTCAGTAAAGCCAAGTTACTGGATTGAGTGCTGTTTTGCCCCACTCTTCTCCAGCGAAGGGAAGTCCTGATATCTAGCAGCTGCCTACGTGGAACCAGGGCAAGGAACGACCAAACAAAAGACATCAACACTAGCTGTTGGTTAAGAGTGTGACCAAAGGAAATTAGTCCTTGGGCATTTAAAACTACATATTCTACTTCTATACAAATGTCTGGGGGACTCAGGAAAGTGATATGCCCATTGGAGAAAGTGAGACACCTCAAGTTAGAATACTATTGGCTTACGGAGCATCCTTGACCTAGGTCAGTGGTCGGCAAACTGCGGCTCTCGAGCCACAAGCGCATCTTTGGCCCCTTTTAGCGTGGCTCTTTCACAAAATACCATGGCCTGGGCGAGTCTATTTAGAAGAAGTGGCATGAGAAGAAGTTTAAATTTTAAAAAATTGGCTCTCAAAAGAAATTTCAATGTTGAACTGTTGATATTTGGCTTTGTTGACTAATGAGTTTGCCAACCACTGTCCTAGGTGAACAAGCTATTGTGCAAGTAGGAAGAGGCTGGGGTGCTCTCTTCGGGTGCACCAGCACAGAAAGAAAAAGGCACCAATAAGGGGAACCTCCTTGCCCTACCAAAATTATAGCTTTCTGAATGGCATCCAATCTAATTTTAAAACTAACACACAGTTTTAAATAAAATGTAGAAAATATAAAGTGATAGTAAATGGGTTTAGCCACCATGGAAACCATTATGGAGGTTCCTCAAAAAAAATGAAGAATAGAGTTACCATATGACCAAGCATTCCAATATACAGTGACAAAAAAAAATTGACTTTAAGTGGCAAACACAAAATATAATATATAGGTGATGTACCATAGACATGTAGAGTGAAAATTAATATAATTTAATTAAACAATGTCACTCCAATAAATCTAATTAAAATATATTTTAATGATTTTCTAAATAAAAATTGGCAATAGGATGAATTTATTGTGAAAGGACTGTAATTTTAACTTATTTTGTATTGTTTGAAAATATACAAAATTTAAAATAAAACATTAATATTTTTATTTCAAAAAATATAAATTAAATATAATCATCTCTTCCAGAAATGTTATCTCTTGTGATTTTTTTAAAATATAAAAACCATTTTAATAGGTGTGAGAAGCTATCTTATTGTGGTTTTATAAAATTAAAGTTAGCCCAACCGACGTGGCTCAGTGGTTGAGCATCGACCTATGAACCAGGAAGGAGGTCACAGTTCGATTCCTACAGGGCACATGCCCAGGTTATGGGCTCAGTCCCCAGTAGGGGGTGTGCAGGAGGCAGCGGATCAATGATTCTCTCTCATCATTGATGTTTTTATCTCTCCCTCCCTCACCCTTCCTCTCTGAAATCAATAAAAACATATTTGCCTAGCCAGCGTGGCTCAGTGGTTGAGCATCGACCTATGAACCAGAAGGTCACAGTCTGATTCCTAGTCAGGGCACGTGTCTGGGTTGCGGGCTCAATCCCCAGTGGGAGGCTGCGCAGGAAGCAGACAATTAGTGATTCTCTCTCATCATTGACGTTTCTATCTCTCTCTCCCTCTCCCTTCCTCTCTGAAATCAATAAAAATATTTAAAATATATACATATATTAAAGACAATTAAATTTATTGGGATGACATTGGCCAATTAAATTATATAGGTTTTGGGAAGAGATTAATCAAAGAACTTATATGCACATATGCAAAACCCATGGACATAGATAATAGTGCTGTGAAGGCCTGGGGACAAGGGGGAGTGGGGAGACAAAGGTAGATCTAGGGAAAAGGTTTTAAGAATTATAGACTCTGTTCCCAGATACCAACTTTAAAAATTATTCCACAGAGGTCTGTGTCACCCTCACTCTGGCATCTGATAGTAATCTTGTATCTTGGCCCTCAAGTTAGAATTTCAATTAAAAATAGCAACAACAATTAACTAGGAACAGTTGTTTCATAATATTGCTTGAGTAAAAAATAAAATTCTATTGATTTTGAGGCGTCATAGAGTACTTGGGTATATATTTCTTACTGAAATTACCTTCTGAGGAGAAAATAGAGCAGACAAGAAATAGTAATTTAAGGTCAGAGTCTTAGGAAGCTTTATATTTAAGAGGTGAGTAGAGAAAAAACTCTGAGGAGGAGCCAAATGTGAAAGGGAAAAACAAGAGAAAGAATTTCAAGAAAGCCAAGTGAAGTGAGAGTTTTGAAGTATCAAATGATGCAGGACAATCAAGTACAGCACAAACAGAATCCTCCAGTAGCTCTGACAATTCAAATCGGTGCTGGTTCTAGCCCAAGCAGGTCAGCTTCATGATTCTGGGCAAACTTCAGTGGGAGGACCAAGGAGATTCAGCAAAAACAAAAAGAACTGGAAAATACAAGAGGAGAGAGAGAAGCAAGTGTCCTGTAGTAATAAGAAAGGATAGATTGATTTCAAAACAGACTCATATTCAGACCATGTCTTGTCACCTCCACCACTGCTACTTTGGTCAACCACCCTCCCGTTGATCTGAATGTGCCACCACACCTGAATTATTGTAGTTACTTTCTAGCAGATCTTCCTACTTTCATCCTTGCCCCCATGGAGATGAGAACTCAATATTCAAAGTGACCCTTTAAAAAATGTAAGACAGTTTCTCTGACGCACTCCCATGGCTTCTCAACTCGCTCAAAATCCTTAGTGTGGTAAGAAAGAAGCTGTAGAGTCTGGCTCTGTCCCTGATCACATCTTCTTCTCTGTTACACTCTGCACTCTGTAATCCAGCCACATAGCCCCCCCTTGGTTGGGATCCCTCTGATACACTGAGCCTCCACCTGACCCAGAATCTTTGCTCTTACTACTTTTGCCAGAAAGTCTCTCAGAAAACTTCCCGACTTTCCTGTCAGTTGTATTCTCCTCTACTGTAATTTATTTTCCCAGTGAAAAAGAAGGTAAGGTCATCTACTAAGAGTGATGAACCTTTATGTGGTGGGCATGGTGGGATGATGCGTTTGAGAAGATAGTTGAAAGTTTGAAATGGTGGCAGGGGTCAGGAGATGAAGCTCATTCAGAACACCTCCAGGCAGCCTTAAGGACTATTGAGGTTGACCACACTGAAATTTCACCAACCACATAGTTGTTTTGTCTTAGCCAGCAGTGTTCTTCACCCCAAAGTGTAGAAGAGAAAAAAAGTTAATTGTTTAGATAAAGCACTGCTGTCCAGTAGAACTTTCTGTGATAATGTAAATGTTCTATAATCTGTGCTGTATACTATTTGGGCATTTGAAAAGTGGCTATTATAACTGGCCACCACATTGAACAGTGGGTGCGGAGCAATCCAGGGTCAGGTTCTGGCAAAGCCAAAGCCACAAAAGGGCAACAAAAAAAATAGAAGTAAGAGAAAAGTCAAGAAAGACATAGTAGATGAACTTGGTGAAGAAAGAAGTGACTCCAGGAAACAACTGATAGTTTGTGTAAAATACAATCTTCCAGGAATTAGAAACATTAATGATGTAAATGCTGTGTTTGGCATGAGACACAGAGAGCTGACAGGAAGTGAATCTCAGAGAGTGAAATAATTGAGGTGTAAGCTTTCAAAAGGCAAACAGTTGTAAATGGTGATAAATGCAAGGTATGACCCATGGGTAAATTTGTTATGTGGAGTGGGTGTTAAAGTCCTTGGTGTTAAGGAATTCAAATGCCTTTAAGAGAGGTTTAGATAAATAAAAAAAAAGCTGAGGCAGTATAAGATGTACAACATGTACAACTAGATAGCCAAGGCCTCAAAACCTTGTCTTTGTGTGAGGGAGACAATGTGGTGAAGATGATGCCATTGTTATTGATCGATTAACAAGCATTCATCTCTTCTAGGCATGCAACAAGTGCTTGGGATAATCTTATTTAATCTTGAGCAACCTTTTGAAGTTGGTTTTCTTATCTAGGGATGAAGCCACTGAAGCCTTGAAAGACCAAATAACTTGTTCAAATATTTATAATGAAGGTGCAATTGAGCTAGGATTCTAATTTAAATAGCTTTGCCCTGAAGCTCAAATGCTTTAGCTCTAAACTCTATCGCTTTCTTATTTGGAGCAGCAGTCAAAAGCAAAGACTCTGACTTTGAATCTCCTGTCCACCCCATCCACTCCAGGATCTGACAGCTGCAAGAAAACATGCATGCTTGGTTGAGCCCATGGAGGACTCGGTGTCAGAGAAGATTAGGTGGTGGAGCAAGCATTGGGGGTGAAAAATGAGACCGAGTGGTAGCTTATTTATGGTGAAGCAAAGTGAGTGGAATATTAGGAAAGGGTGCAGTCAGAGGAAAAAGAATGATGTCACAGAACCCTCTGAAGGGCTTTACTGGAAAGAACATATTCTTAGAAGGCCTTGGTTGGGGATAGGACATATTCTTAGAAAACCTTGGTTGGGGATATTAGAAAGGACATATTCTTAGAAGGCCTTGGTTGGGGATAGTGCAAAAGGCTGACAAGCAAACATTAATTGACCTTGAACTTTCATACTTAAAATACAATATATTTTATTCTAATGCCATAAGAAAACTTTTAAATATAATAATTACATGTATTGTAGATGTTAAGAGTACTAAAGATTTAAAAATTTTAAATCTTGGAGTGCCTCCTTTGCATAATAGCATTTAATTGGTTCTTGCTACATTTGCTGTCATGAGGATTTACAAAAAATAAAAATTTCAGAAGGCTTGGAGGAAGAGTGGGCATGAATCTTAATCTACACACAGGTGGTAAGAACAGGGGACTTACTTTGTTTTTCTATAATTACATTACTTCTTTTTTGAAATATGTTTTTATTTATTTCAGAGAGGAAGGGAGGAGAGAAAGACAGAAACATCAATGATTAGAGAGAATCATTGATTGGCTGCCTCCTGCATGCCCCCTACTGGGGTTCGAGCCTTAAACCCCAGGCATGTGCTCTTGATCAGTATTGAACCTGGGACCCTTCAGTCTGTAGGTTGATGCTCAATCCTCTGAGCCAAACCAGCTAGGACTATAATTATAATACTTATATTATGAGTCTTCAATATGCTAGCAAATGACCCATACTCCACTTAGAGTCTCCCAATTTTCCCCAGTTCCTAAATTCTGGTATGGCAAGGGTATGGTGAAGGGGTTAGAGAGCTCATCTAATTCCCCAGTTTGGGTGGGCTGGAGAGCAGAAGGTATGATCAGATTATATCTCACCTATGTCCACCCAGATATCTTGGCCTATGAAGATCATGGCTAAATGGTTCCTCATTCTTAACTGTGAGGCCTCTTAATTGTTTTTGCAAGTTCTTGTCAATATAATAAGACAAGAAATAAAAATAATGAACAATAAAAACAAAACTACATTTATTTCCACTGTGGGTATCAGTGGAAAATCAAACACCTCTGTTATGATTTTGGCCTTTCCCCATTCCAACATTTTCTAGGTCTTAACCAAAAGAAAGACCCTCTGTTCATGGTTCCTCACTGGCGAGTGCTGGGACACCAGGGTCTTGGCCACAGGTCCCACAAGGACTGAGACTTTGCTGCTTTGTCAGACACTGTCCAGTCTTCTGCAAGCCTCCATGGCTCCTGAGAAGTGGGTGCCACCTTTTACCCACCTTCCCTTCTCTTCCCATGGTCATGTCCGCCCACCCTGTCCTATTCCTGACACCCACTATTGCCTTTCCAAATATGGAAGTCTGCCCTGAAGAAGTCTACCTATCATATGGGGAATAGAGAAAGCTAGGCAGAACAAATTCAAGCCAATATTAATGCAAATTATATTCACCATTATATAACTAGACAATCTTAACTTATTAAGTCACATACTAATATGAGAGTTCAGCCTGATGACAGAACACAAATACTCACAAAATAATATACCATTCATAATGAAAAATGACTAATACCTAAAAATCATTTTAGAGGATACATGCTTCTTTATCTCCCATTTTATATATGAAAGAAAAGAAAATGGCAGAAACAAAGTGACTGGTCAAAGTTTACACAATTATACAGTGGCAGAGCTAAACTAACAACCCAAACCTAATCAGGTCCAAAAGTCATGCAACCAGTCAATCACCATGTATCCTGCATTTGTTGAGCACCTACTATGTGTCAGGCACTTTGCTAAATACTCTACACGCACTAATATCTGCTGGAATAGGCATTATTCATCCATTTCACTCATGAAGCAGATGAAGGCCTTGGATCCATTTCTCTTTCATTCTTCAGTTATGATTTGGCTTGTTCCCAGAAGGTCGTTAAAATTGTTCTGACAAATATTGCCTACCAATAATCCTCTGCATAGATAATTACAGAGCATCTGTTCCCATCCCCACCTGACTTGTCCCCAATTCACCTCATGCTCCTTCTTGGCCTCTCCCTCTGCTCCTTTCTCCTTGGCCTTCTGATTTACTCTTCTACACTCAGATTCTCTTTAAGTAATTGTATCCAATTTGGATTTAACTGATCTGTGAGTGATTCCTAAATCTCTCTCTGACCCAACCTTTTCTCTGAGCTTCAGACTCATGCAGATGATCTATCTATTGATTGATTGTTTCCATTAGACTGTCCTTAAGCATTTCAATTCAACCTATTAAAATTGAATACATCTTCTTTTCCCCAAAAAGCAGCTTTTACTTTTGCATTTCTGATCTCAATCATTGGCATCCAAGCACACAAAAATTACTCCTTCACTGTTTTCTCTTCCCCACAACTAAACAGAATCAATTACCCAATCATTTATGTTATAAATATTTATCTGGTCTAGCTTCATATCTCTATTTAAAAGTGGTAGGATAATAAAACAAGACATTGTGAGTTAGGACCTTAGCCCAGGTTCCAGCACAATAATTCTCAACAAATGTTAGCTATTATTTTTACTAATACGTCAACAATAACAACCATCACTACCACCACAACATAAGCAAACTGTACCCTCACACTCATGAATGTTTATTAATCAGACTAGAGGCCCAGTGCATGAATTTATAAATGATGGGGTCTCAAGGATGAGGGGAGGTGCAGGGAGATGTGATAGGCCCTTTGGGCAGGTTATAGGATGCCCTTGCTGGCCTGAGATCCTGATCTGTCCCACTGACATTCATGCCAGTTGTTGGTTGTCAGGATTAACAACCTGGCAGACACTTTTATATTGTTTCTTCCTTGCAGAACATCTAGAGAGGAGAAGTGGCTATGGTGTCCCAAGCCGACTTCCAGGAGGTTGGTGGCACTGTCAGGATTGTGCTGGTGTCACTGGTCCTTTGGTGCCTGTCCCATGTTCCAGAGATTGGACCTGCAGGACTACTTAGAGAGTGAGTGACTACTGGCGGGCTAGTGGGCTATTAGGACAGGTCTCAACTGAATGGCACTCCCAATACTAATGCCTAGAATAGTATTTGGCACATATAAGAATCTAAACAATAAGACTCCATTGTTGTTGTTTCCATACTGTACTTGATAAGACTGTTAGTGGGTGCCAGAAGCCATTTCCAGCATGTCAGCAGGGCTGAATCATCTGGGATGGCTGAAAGGCATTTCCCCAAACCTGAATAGGATAATCATTTGCTGCCAGACATCTCAGGGCATCTTAAATCTGCATGTCGTTGCCTCCTGTTGGCCATACACCTGAACAGCTGTAGGTATTCCCCAAACTGACAATGCTTCTGTACCCTACCCTTTGAAGTGGATTATATCCATCTTGCCTTAGGACAAATTGTGTTAATAAATAGCATAGGGTCCTTAGACAAGGGGCAGTCTTTCAGTTCCTTTAGCTGAAGCTCCTCTGACCCCCAATGCCTTTCAAATTATCTTTCATCTCTGGACTCCTTTTTAAATCTACGCATAGCTCCTTTCTCCAGATTGCTGAACCCTTTATAAGCCTGGGACAAGAACCCCCCCACCAAATGGATTTTAAAGGAAACTTCTAATGAAACATAGACACTAACCTAACCTTGGGAAAGAGAAGATGAGGTGTTTTTTTTTAAGCATGGTCAACTCTCAGGCCAATTTTCTTTTTTCCTCTTATTGCTACTATAGAAACTACCTAAAATTAACTCAAAGGAAAAAGAGGCAATGCTAATTTGATAACTAGTGTCATCTTTATTAAGAATCCAAACATACAAATTCTGATTCTATTTTTATTAGTGAGATTTTGATTCATATAACTTAATCTAGCTAAATCCTAGTTTCTCTAAATATAGAGACCATAAATTTCAACTGCTTGGGTTTTCTTGGAATTTAAGTAAATGTGTCATAAAATTATTTCAGTTACCTTAGAAACAATATGTTTTACAAATACTCTCATTACCAGCTTTCATTCATAATTGTACCATAATTATATCATAACTCATAATTGTACCATACCATATGTCTATAGGTAATGCTTTAAAATATGTATAATAACATCTTTTATTAACTTACATATATCAGAATTTGATTGAATCAATTTCTCAGGCAGTAATTTCTCTTTTTATATGAAAGATAAAAATTTTTATTTATTTTTCATTATAATGATTGAGGAAAAATTTTCTTTAAATCTCATAGACTTAAAATAACTTACATTTGATACTTAAGTGTACAAAAAAAAAGAAAACAAAACAACACAAAGTTAGGATATTAATGTTAATCAATGTCACCTCAATAAATTTAATTTTAAAGAAAGAATAGTTTAGACAACAAACTATTCAGCCCTTGATTTTCAGATGAAAAATGTAAAACCTGAGGTTAACAGAGTTGCACAATAAAACAAGCTAATTTAGGCAATAGGAATTTTATCATGGTAATATATGTATACAGTTTATACTGCTATACAGATAATTGAGGTAATAGAATAAAATCTCATGAATTTCTTGTAATTAAAAAGTCACAGGCATCAGATATTTGAGAATTATATTTCTCATTGACCTATTCAATTCTGGAAGAAAAACACCATTTTTTTCTGATGGAGAATATGAATTCTGGAAAAGGTCAATTATCAAATATTTAATCTTTAATCCTCCTTTTAAAAATTTCTTCTTCAGAGACCCCCCCAAAAAATAGAGATTTGCTAAAGCTCCAGCTAATCACAACTATTAAGCATCTTTTTATATATTTATAAGCTACTTGCCTTTTTTCTGTTTTTGGCGACCTGGCTCTATGTCATTTGCCCATTTGGGGGGAATAGGTAGAGGAAAATTGGTCTTTGAATGTTTAATTCTTCAAATAATCCAATTACTTTTTTTTCTGTGTGACACATTGTAATTTTTTTCTACCAATTTGTCAATGAACTTTGCTCATGCTAGCCTTTTTTTTTCTATCTTGTATGAATTTAAATAGAAATTCAAGTTGACGTCCAACTCAGTTTTTATATTTATTTAGGGAAATGTGACAGAATACACTCTAAAAGCAACTATTAGAGCTAGAGTTACACCAAAGTGTGCATGTTGTATACATTGAGTCAGCTCTGAATCTTGTGGACCCTATGAACGAGTGATGTTAACAATGTCCTGTGCTCAACAGCCTTGCTCAGCTCCTAGAGCTTCTTTTGTGGAGTCAATCTATTTTTATTCTGCCTTTCTCTTTTCTTGCTGCCTTCTATTTTTACTAGCATTATTGTCATTTCCAAAGAACCCTGCCTTCTTATGACATGCCCAAAGTAGAACATCTTCAGTTCTTTGTTTTTTTTGGTAATTTGTTTGTTTGTTTATCTTCTGCTATGTTTCAGGCTTAATCTGCTCCAGGCCTCATTTGCTTGTCTTTCTAGTGTTTTAGGGTATCCATAGAGCTCCCCTCCAACACCATATTGCAAATGTATCTTAGGCAGGAATTTCTTAATCTTAACACAGTTGATGTTATCTCTCTATGGCCTTCTATTTGCTTCTGGAGAAGTCTGAAGACAAATTGATGTTTTTGGTTGTTGTTCTCACAGTTAGGTTGTTACTATCTTTTTATTTTCTTCATGAATGCTTATAAGCTTTGTTTTATTTTGTTTTTCTTTATCTTTATAATTCAAAAACTCATCATGATGGGATTACATGTGATTCTTTTTATTAACATTTCCTGAAAACCCATTTAGCCTTTTTTAATCTGCACACTCTGTTGTTTTTGTTTTTGGCTAAAGAAAGTTTTCGTGCAATTAGTTTGGTTTCCTTTCTAGGAACTTCTATAATTGGCTCTCCATTTTATGAACACCATACTTTTCTTCTCTCGGCATGCATCTCTTGGTATGTTTCTTTTTGCTGGGAGAGCTACTGAAGTGAGTCACTCTCATCAGTGTTGAGTTATTTTATTGAATATAAATTTTGCCTAGTACCAATTTTAATTCTTCCATTACAATTTTAATTTCTTTACTATCCCTAATCAATCTCATTTAGCTCTTTTTTTCATCCTTTACTTCTTTTTAAATTATTGTATTGCTTTTCATCACATCATCCTTTCTTTTCAGGATTCTTTTCCTTAGTCTGTTTTAGGTTACCATATTTCTAAAATGTTCTTCTATCCTATATAATAAAAGCTAATATGCTAAGTGTCCGGTCAGCTGTTCAAACAATCAAAGTGTAATATGCTAATGATATGCTAAGGCCACTCAACTGCTCACTATGATGTGCACTGACCACCAGGGGGCACATAGTCAATAGGTACATCAGTTGCTATGACATGCGCTGACCATGAGGGGGCAGACACTCTGACTGGTAGGTTAGCTTGTTGCTGGTGTCTGGCCCACCGAGACTAAGCAAGATGGGCTGGACATTCCATGGAGCCCTCCCATAGTCCCTCCCCAGCTGGCCAAGCTCTAATCGTGCACCGGTGGGGTCCTTCGGCCTGCCCTGTTCCCTCTGGCAATCTGGGACCCCTGGGGGGATGTCGGAGAGCTGGTTTCAGCTTACCAGCAGAACAACCAATCGCTATGATGATTACTGACCACCAGAAGGCAGAGCTCAACATAAGAGCTTCCCCTGGTGGTCAGTGTGATCCCACAGGGCAGACACCACTCAGCCAGAAGCCAGGTTCATCGCTGACAAGAAAAGAGGTAGAGGCTGGAGCCTCTCCTGCCTCTGCAGCAGATAGACATCCCTAAAGGACTGTGAGAGGGCACAGGCCAGGCTGAAGGATACCCCCCTTCCCCGGAGTGTATGGATTTTGTTCACGAGGCCTCTAGTTAGTAAATAATCATAGAATAATACTTTTCCATTGAATGTCAAATACCATGGACACTTTTCTTTTTCTTATGTTGGCATAGTTCTTATATTGGCCTTTTTATTTTCATCTTCAGTTGCAAAGACAGCTATATGTCTTTGATGGTTGCATTTAGAATGTGTGGATTTTCTGACTCCAATGACATGGTGAAATACCTTGAAAGAAAGGTTATTAGTAATTTCTTGACTCTGCCAAGTGTCCTTAATATGGAAGATAGTTTTACCAATGGGATGGTATTTCTAGGATTCAATGTATCTGTCCCCTTTCTTCCTGAAACTGACAGCCCTATAATTAATGCAAAAAGGTGAAAGGGGTAGCAAAAGAAAGAAAAGAGGGGAAAAAGGACAATATTTTAGACTCTTTGGAAAGCCTTGCTTATGCAGTAAAACAAGGGGTACACAGTTGGCAAGCCAGAAGTCCAGAGTTGGAGAGGGATGAGATGTTTCCTTTCTTCTTTCTGATGAAAATCACTGCTTTATTTCATGGATCAATGCATAGATTGGCCAATCAGGTCTCAGTAGAATTAGAGCTAATAAGGAATATCCCACAGCTTGGCAGCTCTGATTCAGTGGATTGAACATCATCTTGTGCACTGAAAGGTCACCCCTTAAGTTCCCAGGCACATGCTCAAGTGTGGGTTCCATCCCTGGTCAGGTGCATACAGGAGGAAGCTGATCGACAATGTTTCTCTCTCTCACTCTCTCTCTCTCTCTCTCTCTCTCTCTCTCTCTCTCTCTCTCTCTCTCTCTCTCTCCTTTCTGTCTATTGCAGATACACCTTTCCAGCCTGTCTCCCCGTATTCATACGATTTTCTGTTAACCAGCTTTTTTCTATTTAACATGAGGTAGTCAGTACTCATCGTGACTTAGCTGCCATTTTTTCAAGTATAATTTCCTCTACAAATACTCAGGAGAAAAGATATGTCTGATTAGTAATGTTTTAAAATATAGTAACAAGTAAAATATCACAGAATTCTAAGTGTACTAATAATTAGAGTTATCCTTAATGATCACTATAACAATTAATGTTTCCATGTTTATAACTAGCCTGAGCATGGTTCTCTGAACAGGAGGCATCTCAGAGTTTGTAAACTTGCCACAGAACCCCAGATGCAGCTAGCCAGCAGGATCTTCATGAGTCATGAGTTCCAACATAATCAGAGCTTCTTTACCTCTTCCCCACACTTTTCACAGGAACTGGGGATGCCTCTGCATTTGGAAAGATACCTTGTGCCCTGTCCACACTCAATGCTGCTTAATAATGACAATGAGAATATGTATTCTATCTCACCCTAAAACCTTTATTTAGGGACCCATAAATGTTTTCTGAAGTAACTTATCCCATTGCTCAATTGGCTATGTAATTAAAAATTATTTTCCTACCATCTACCTTCAATGTTCCCATTTTCTTTTCAAGTCTCAGCTCAGTGTCTGTCTTATACATGTACACTGCCCTGTACTGCACTGATGGGTAGGAAGTCAAGATAGTAGGACCATGTTTCAGATGTCTTATTTGACAGGCAGCCAAGTCCAAGAAGATGTTCCTGTATACTAGCTATAAGCTGAGTTTGGTATATGTCATTTATTATTAGAAAAAAATTTCCACTTATTTTTTTATGAATATGTGAAGCTATGCTGAGGCAGAGATTGTTGATGCTGTGATTGCATGGTTGCTACCATCACTGCTAATAACAAACTGGTCTCCAGGAGAATTAGCTGGGTTTGCAAAGGCTACCCTCTTCCCAGGGCTTGTTCTTCAGAGGTTCCTACTGCAATGGCATGTGTTTGTGCACATGAATCCACATAGAGGGAATAAGTAAACATGAGTAAATGCAGTACCCAGGTAGTGGGTGTTTTGGGGAAGCACTAAAATGCCCATTAAGCAGGATCTATTTTATCCAGCATTCCTGTGCTTACTTCTGTAGAGTTAGTTTTTCCTCTTATAGCTGAGTAGAATCAGCTTTATGAGATGCCTGAGTCAGAAACCAATTACCATAGTGCCTGCATTAATTGACATACCCACTAACAGTGTCCAAGAGTTCTCTTTTCTTCGCATTCTGCCCAACACTTGTTATTTCTTCTCTTTTTTAAAGTAGCCATTCTAACAGGTGTGAGGTGATTATTGAACAGTATGGAGGTTCCTCAAAAACTCAAGAACAGAACTACAGTATGATCCAGCAATTCCTCTTCTGACTATTTACTCAAAAAATATGAACATTTATTTGTAAAAACATATGTACCCCTATATTCACTGCAGCATTATTTACAATAGCTGAGACATGGAAACAACCTAAGGGCCCATAAACAGATGATTGGATAAAGAAGATGTTAAACACACACACACACACACACACACACACACACACACACGATATGGAATACTACTTAGCCATGAAAAATAAAATATTATCATTTGTGACAACATGAGTAGATATTAAGGGTATTATGCTAAGTGAAATAAATCAGATGGAAAGGACAAAGATAGTATGATTCCACTCTGTTTGGAGCATAAAACAAAAATCAATAAATGAACCTAACATAACAAATGCATAGATACATACAACAGAACAATGGTACCAGAGAGGGAAGGCATAGGGGGAGAATGAAGGGGGTAAAGGGGGTCAAATATATGTTTACAGAAAGAAAATAGACTTTGGTTGGTGAGCATACAATAGAGTACAGATGTCAAATAAAAATGTTCTACACCTGAAAATTATTTAATGTTATTAACCAATGTTACTCCAATATATTTAATTTTTTAAAATGTTGACCTTTTATGTGACCTGAAAAACCTTTCCAAAGTAACTACTCCAGTGACAAGTAATATAGGCTAAGAGAAATACACTCTTTTAGGTTTTAGGAATTGCCCAAGTAACTCTCAACATGACAATAGCCCTGACATTAAAATGCAGGAGCTAATTATAGAGCTCCAAGTAAAATAAGCAACTTCCCTTTCATGTAGGAAGAAGTAGACATTAAACAGCTGATTATTTGATTACAGTTGTGGCTGGTGCCATGAACAGTCAGCATTTTCCCAAATAAGTAACCCAAAGCCTAAAAACTAAGAAGTAGAATTTTTCTCTATAACAGCATCTTAAGATCATAGTAATAAATAAAAAGCAATGCATCAAATGTACTGTTTCCAAAGCATGTACAAGAAAGAGGATCTAGTTTGAGTTTTACACCAATCCTTCCCCCTCCCACCACCATTGTCATGAAGTGAGTGGGATACTATTACCATCCTCACCCCATGCATGAGTAACCAGGCTTTAGGTGGCTTCAGTGAATTACTCAATGTCACACAGCTATTAAGGAAAAGAACAGGAAGTAGTAAGCAAGTCTTTTAATTCCAAATTTAAGAATCTTCCTAGAAGTCTTTAGAGAAGTTGACTAGGGTTGCAGAGAGAAGAGAGGAGAATGACATAATCTGACATGTCCAATTCTGACAGGGGACTTGATTTCATGAATAAATGCAGTTCCTTTAAAGTTGTTTAATTGGTGGATGTGGGCTTCCAAGTGTGATCCACGCTAGAAGCAAGCTCTGCCATTGACTAGTTCTCACTGTGGGCACATGATTTAACCTTGTTGAACCTGAGTCTTTCCCCCTGCAATATGTAGCTCCTTTCAACACAGAAGGAAGATTGAATGACCTGCAGATGAGACAGAGCCAGTACCTGACACCTTATAAGTTCTCAGTAAATAAATCTCTTTTCTCCTAAGAAGAAATGCAATAACAATTATGTATTAATTTAATAATAATAATAATAATAATAATATCCCTTAACAGGAGAAGCACTAAAAAAAACATTCCAAGTGGACAACCAGTTATAAAGACCTTATCCCCCAAAATTGCACTATGTATGTAACTGGCATAATGTTCCTTTTTGACTAATAGGGAAAGATTAAAGGCAAATTTTGGACCTAACCATACATGCTTACCTCAAAAGAGTGCATTTTCAGTGAAATTCCTGCTTCTCACCTTTTCCTTTGCTCCAATTTTAACTTGTATTATTTTGTCATAATTTATGCACCTTTAAAATATTCCATTCCTGAGCCTGGACAGCAGTGTTGCTCAGTGATTGAGAATCAACTCATGACCCAAGAGGTCATCAGCTCCATTCCCAGTTTGGGGACATGCCCAAGTTGTAGGTGAATCCCCAGTAGGGGGCATACAAGAGGCAGTAGATCAATGATTTTCTCATCATTGATGTTTCTCCCTCTCCCTTTCTCTCTCTGAAATCAATAAAAACATATTTTCTAAAAAATGTAAAGACTCCTGAAATTATTTTATGAAACTATAGGTATAGATAAAGAAAAATAAGAAGCAATTAGATAAATTAGATTTTAAAAATTGTTTTTAATCACCCATATTTGCCATCCCACAGACTGTTTGTAAATTGAGTCTGTGAACCTCTGGACTTTCCTTTTCTTCCTGTCTTGAACATAGATGAGATGGTTAGAGCTGGAGCAACCATCTTTTGATATTGAGACAATAAGACATCATGCAAAGAATTAAAAGATTTCAAAAAGGCAGTTCTTGGACTGTTTGCCTCCAAAGGTATTGTTAACTAAAAAATCAAACCTCTATTTGGTTAGACCACTTTTAGTCAATTTATATTACATGAAGCCACAAAACTATCTAATTTATAAGTAAATAAGTATATATACATATGTAAGTACTTACATATAATAAACATAAAATATAAAATAATATATTAATTTTTAAATTGTAAGTCATTAAATATAATTATAAACCATCATATATATTTATTCCTTGAAAATTGTTCTGACTTTTTTCAGTATTGTCACATGTAAGACTGTACAGCTTAATTGCTTGATATGGTGTGACTCTGTAGGCTAAGTTACTAGTATAATCTGAACCCAAACATATGCATTGTGTCAGTAGGCTACTTCATTGTGATACTCTAAAAATTGTACATCTAAATCTATAGCAGTAATAGGGAGGCAGACACAACAAACCCCACATCAACTTATTGTTCATGAAGATAAAGTTTAATGGCATGCAAATAATTATCTCCAAATCTAGAAGGAATCAAGAAAGATGAGGTTAAAATATGAGGGAAAAAGGGGGGGGGGGGAGTTGATAGAATCTCAGATCAGGCCAATAGTAAATAGCTTTGGATCTCAAAGCCATCACTCTAAAAAAAAATTTTAAAAATTATAAATGAATTCTTATTTTCCTCACCACCATTTGGAACACAATTTTTACCCATATTGCTTTTTGTTAAGCCAGGCTAACTGCCCGGCATATGCATCCATTGTTCAGTCCCATTCTCTCTGTCTGTGCTCTCTGTCCTGATGTGCTTTCTCACTCATTGTCCTGACTAAATTTTTTTAATCCATTTCCCAATTGACATCAGCCTTTGTCCTGCTCCTCCGAATGTTGAGAACATCCTGATCTGCCTTCTTGTGTTTGGGACCTCCGCTGTCATAATTTATGAACAAAGTTGCTCTTCTAACAGAAGTTCTATCTCCTAGAAATCCACACTGCAGCCCTCCCAGCTCAGGTGGACGTAGATGAGAAGGAGCTCCAATTCTGCTCCAGCAGAAAAGCTCTATTCCCTCCATCCCCCGTAACTGGATGGTTTCAGACACATGTAGTGAAGCTGGAGCTGAAAGGAAACCAAGCAGAAGCTATATTACATTTCTACCTGTGTCACATAAAGAGGAGGGAAGACAGGGCATTGTGTTGGTCAACGGGCAAAACCATCTAGAATCTAAAAAGCTCCTGAAATGAAAACAGAGGGAAATATCTGGTAAAGAGAGGATTCCAGATCTTTTGAGTATCCAACCACAAAACAGTAAAAACCGAGAATAGGAAATGTACAGTTTGGCCACAATGAGTTCTAGTAGCAACACTCTTCTCCCCTCCCCCACCATCACTGCCTAGTAAGGCTGAAGCAGTCACCACAGAGCAGTTTTCCTCCATAATCTGTAATACAGTGTCCTGGTTTCTCAGTCGTGCCTACAAGAATGAGGATTCAATTAAACCCAGTAGGTTTATGAGATCCTGCTTGAGGAATTTAATATGTACTCCTAAGTGTTTTGAACAAGTTACGAATATGTTCCAAAGAAGATAATTTTCAAACTGTGGAGGAAAGAGATCACAGTGGAACTGTGTTTTGTTTGATAGAAATATTTGTTGTTTAGGGAGTTTACTGTGCTTTTAGAACCACTCTAAGACCTACAAGCTAGCCATGTGTGCATGTTTATAGTCAAATCGAGCTTGAGAGGATAGACAGACACTGATCCTCATCTACCCACGCTCCAGCTACCATCACCTTCATCTCACTGAGTTTGTTCACCCTCACCTTGTATTCCAGCGCAGCCTGAGACACTCTCTCCGGCTGTAAGGGATGCAGCTAACTGGTTGAAGCAAACTATGATCATTCTCATTCCTGGATTGGTGACTCTTCTAAGGCAGGGGTGGGGAATGTCTGGCCCATGGTCCCCATAAGGCCAGCAAAATCATTTGGTCTGGCCCTGCCAAGGCATTAGGGGTAGATTCCTTTACTGTTTGACCAAATATAGCAGACTAATTCTTAAGTTGTTAATCTTGTATGGCCCTCAAATGATGTTATAAATATCCAATGGCCCTTGGCAGAAAAAAGGTTCCCCACGCCTGCTCTATGGGATGGACACATTGCCCAATTCTGACCAGTGAGTAAAGTCTGTAACTTCTGGAAAAGTTTTCCTTGCCCTTAAGAGAATGAAAGTAAGAAAAATACCTATTTCTCTGTCTCTGGATGTCACTGTATGAGGATGTGATACTGAGAGCAGTCATTCTGTGACCTTGAAGAAGGAAAAGCCAAGATTATTGCAAGACGGCTGACGTCACTGAGCTGTTAAACAAATTTCCCTGGAACTACCCAGTACCCAGGCTTCCACTTGGGAAAAATCATACATGCCTTTATTTCTTAAGCTACTTTTAGTTTTAGGGTTTGTTTGTTTTTTTGTTACTTGCAGCAGAGTGTATCCTAAGTGGTACAAAAGTCATCCACAGAGGCACAGGATCTGGAGATTGTTTGGTTGGGTCAGAGGAGTAGCTCACACAGTCACGGAGACGTGTCTTGCTTAGATTATAGACGCTAGACTTGCTGACGGGACTCATGTGTTTTCTACCCCACCATGCTGTCATCTAGGGAGTTGCTTGTTAATTTTAAGTCCACTGGCATTCGCTTTTATTTGAATAATTTTCTTATTATGATTTTGATGTCATTTTTAAATAAACTATTTAGCTTGCCTAGCCAGGTAATGGGAACTCCTGAGCCAAAGGGTTAGGAACTACACTCAACCTTGTAATTTATTGCCTACAACTATAAATCAGGCCGATGTCAGAAAGCTGGGAAAAAGAATAAACAATGAGACAGCTGTCGCCTGATCTGTCAATAATATATGGCAAGGCTAGACATGCTCAGCAATTACACCCAAGCCATAAATATATATTCTATATTTAACTCAACAATAATAAAGTTGTTTGAGTTTCATTATTGATGCTTGCATGCCCTCGGGGTATTAAATTCTAAATCCTTTATGTTGTAATGTCATTGTATTAGGAAAAGCGCTTTTTAAAAAAATTTGATTTGCATGGCTCCTCAGACCTTGCCTAAATGGTATTTGCATTCTGAGCAGAAGGGAATGGGCACCTCTGTACTGACTGAGGAACCACAGCACTAGGGTATGCCAGAGGAGGAGCTGGGACTGGGTTTCTGAGGGCCCAGGGCTGGGAGGGCTGTGAATCTGGTCAGGAGAGTTGTGTAAACCATAAAGTTTCAGAGTCTTGCAACAAGTGCTTTGAAAAATCTCCTGTGAGTAACTCATTAAGGTTTAACATTCCCTTTATAATGCCAAGTACACCATCTCTGCCAAAAACACCCTTTTTCTTTTCTTTCTTTAGAGAGAATTGTCTCTTCCCTTTACCAGCCTTCACTCTATCTAAGAAGCAAATTCATATCGATAGATCCCTTATTACAAGATAATGGGAGTGATTCCCATTCACTTCCTGCACATAGCCCTTACTCTGACAGAAGATTTCAAGCCAAACCAAAATCTCCACTGCGTTGGGGAAAGCTGCTATGTTTGGGTCCTGGCAGCCCCTCTGTGGCAAAGACTATAGCTATAGAATCATTTGCCCCAGGGTCTAACTCCTACAGGAAAATCTTTGATGAAATGCTGACAGCCAAGTTACCACTGTTTACATCTCCCACTATAATTCTGCCAAATTGGCAACCAAAGTCACACCATGTAAATCTTGTGCCTGGAAAATAGTCTTCCCTCAGGTGCTCACATTTGCATATTCCCAGCTCTCAAAAACACAAGGTCTTCTTGAAATGTCCCCAGGAACCTCTGGTGGGTTGGGCATGGTGGCTGCAGCCTCACTCTGAGTGATCTCACGCATTTATTGCTCAGACTTGCCAATGAGAGAGGCTCCTCTAGTTTCAAAGTCACTTCTATCTTTCTAGCTCTAGCTCAGATTTTGTCCCCAGAAGGATATCTGTCCAGTAGCCCACAGGGTTATTTCCAAATTATGTTAAAGCCCTCTCAGAAAAGTCAGATGGGACCGGACATGGCATCAGAGAATCAGGTGTCCATTGCAGATGTGCATTTAAGATAGCCAATGTGTTCCTCAGATGAGAGGATTTCCTTTCTACTTTTAGTGTGCACTGACTGAAAATGAAAGAAGCATGTCCTCATTTAGTCACTTGTAAGATCTCATTCCATTTTAGTGAAATTTACACACATGACTAATCATTGTCTTATTAAATCAGATTTTCTCTTTTTCATCTGAATATGAGCTTTAATTATATAAAACAGTAATTGCTCTGAAACGATGGCATGCATTTATTTGAGCTTTGAGTGCCCTCTACTGGAGCAACAAAAAAAAAGTCAAACATAAATAGCACAGAGGCATGCATGGCTCCTTCCTAGCTACTATAATGTGATTATTGGGAAAATAATAATAACTGCACAAATTCAACATGTCTCATTCACAATGACCTACCGGTGGTCAAAACTTTTTCTAAAATGTACTTATATAATGGACCTAATGGTGCCTGTCTTACAGGTTTTTTAAGCTGGTTGGCCTGCTCCTTGATGGCATGTCTTCTCATTCATTTTTGGTGTATAACCATGACCTCTGAAATAAAGTTGGCCTCAATTTTCTTCTTTCAAAACCATGCATGACTTTAACTTTCATTTGGACATCACATTTTGTATCTCAGTTTGACCCCCTCTGCTCTTATCCCCCCCTCTCTCTGCATTAGCCTGGGCCTCTGCTTCACATCGGACCTGCTGTATGCACCCCCCTTCCCCCCCCCCCCCCGCCCTGTGCACCACCAAGTTTCCTTTTTCCATTTCCACCCCTGCAGTCCTCGCTGTCCATGCACCTGGGCCTCATCTCCCCCATGTCTCTATTTAAAGAGGCTCTTCGTCCTTCCTGACTTCAGTTGGTTTCCTAACTTGTCTGGACTTCATGGTTTATTATTGCAGCCACATTGCTATCAACACATTCATTCTTACCATCCCTTTGTCTGCAAGCAGCCTCTTCTACAGCGTCCTGAGGACTCTAATTCCTAAGCTGTGTGGCGCCACTGAAGAAAGTCATCCTCCTCAGCCATCCTTCACTCCAGAGCCCAACGCACTCCCATCCACTTGCTTACACACCCATCCACTGCCCAACCAACAGGAAGAAGAAAGTGGTATGGAGAGATTTTTTTCCTTCCCCTAAAGCACAGTTATCAGAAGTTGTGCACACAACTAGGTTGGCTTGAATCCAATCAGATATCTAGAGCTAGCCATGGAGAATGTAGAAAAAATATCTTTATTCTGTTTGGCTAAATATGCAGCTAACAGTGGAGGTTCCCTTACTAAGGAAGAAGGAAAAACTAATATATGAGCATTTTGAATTCTGTGTATTAAATGTTAAACCAAGGCACACATGCACACGTGCATTCACACACATGTTTGTACACACACACACACACACACACATCAAAACCTAATGATATTAGGGTTTAAAATGCCATAAAATTCATTTTTATATCTTTATGAACTTTGATCCATTTAGTGTAAAAATATCTATTGTTTGGAAAGTTTTGAAATTTTTAATTATAGTATGTTTTCTAAATATCTTATGGACGTATAGCTCAACTAGCATGGCTCAGTGGTTGAACATACACCTAAGAACAAGGAGGATGCCGAAATCAGTTTGGCTCTGTGGATAGAGCGTCAGCCTGCGGACTGAAGGATCCTAGGTTCAATTCTGGCATGTGGGCATATGCCCCGGTGGGGTTGTGCAAGAGGCAGCTGATCAATTATTCTCTCTCATCGATGTTTCTAGCTCTCTATCCTTCTCTCCCTTCCTCACTGTAAAAAAATCAATAAATAGATATTAAAAAAAGAAAAAGAACAAGGAGGTCATGGTTCAATTCCTGATCAGGGCACATGCCTGGATTGCAGATTTAATGCCCAGTAGGGGGCATGCAGGAGGCAACTGGTCAAGTTTCTCATCATTGATATTTCTGTCTCTCTCTCCCTCTCCCTTCCTCTCTGAAATCAATAAAAATATTTATTTTCTAAAAATCTATTCATTACTATTGACTCCATTCTAGTGAGAAAGCATTTGTCAGGTGCTTCCTAAGGGAGAGCCTCAGTAGGACAAAGAGTTGGAGTCAATGTGATTTGGATATGGGGAGACATGAGACTTACTTTTGCAACACAGGCTGGTGAGGAATTTTTCTGTATAAAAAGGAAAGTTACTTCATTCCCCTAAAGGTGGTGATCTTTTATTTAGCAGCAAAGAGGTAGAGCTTACGGAAGGCAGAATACTATTAAAAGCCATATTCAATATTCAACTGATACCTTATTAAAAATATGTGCTTATAGCCAAGGAAGTAGGAGGTGTGCTCTCAGCTGTCAGGCAGAGAAAAGTGTGCTTGTGCTGGGATGCACCCCGAAAGGCCTGCTCATTCAGATCCTCCAGCCACAAGGAGAGAGCTGCTCATATTCTCATCCAAATTACAATCAAAATCACACCACGGGCTTCACTTTCCTCACTTCTCCTACACAAGTGCTCAGGGTTGGGTATAAGATAACAAGGACCCACAATGTGGCAAGATGAAGTGTAGCATAGTCAGAAGAAATTATTTTAGGGGCCCTCCTCCAGGTTTTGCACCAGTGACTCAATTCGCTCTTTGGTGGCTAAATAGATAAGAGCATTATCCAAGATCCTAAATGCCCGAAGTTTTAATTCTGGCTCTGCCACTGACTTCATTTCTGCAATAGGTAAACTATAAATGTTGCCAGGCATATGGCTCCTAGAAGATGATGTTCAGCTCTAACTCACCTCACCAAATTATAAGGAACACCAACTTATATTATGAAATCTTAAGTGAAGTCAAAATTTCTGTCATTCTCTAACTTGCTCAGCATCAGCCCCCTTATGTTTTGTGAACATTTTATAAATTTAGGATTGCCTAAATGTAATTGCAGCAAGGTTTTTCAATCTTGCTCATTTTTAGTAGTTTATAATTATGGCCACTAGACCTTTCTCAGAATTAAGTTTATTAAACCTCAATGGTTCTGCCAAGTAATGGGTTTCTTAGATTGACCAGTAAAACCCATCTTATACCTCATATCAATGTTTTCTTTCACAGACAACTAATAGCAGCTATTTTCTATCCCCTCTATCTTCCCTTTTGCACTGATCTTGCAATCTCCTCTCACCATCATAGCATTGACAAGGCACTCATTGTCTCTATGGCTATTATGGAAACTTGCCTAACTTCTCAAGGCCATAGACCAGCCATGGAGATACCATTTCACAGACCCTTTCTAGAAGATTCCCTACCTGACCCCTTAGTTGAGTTTGGCATTGCTGACCACTGCCTATGTGTCAGGCTCTCTTTTGTTTTCTAGAACACAGTTCCTTTCAGGGTTTCCTCTTGCTTATTTGGTATTTCTGTTGGTCTCCTTTGGAGATTCTTCTTTGTTTCACAATGATTGGGGTTACCAAGGATATCCTCTTTCTTTTTACACTCTATACATTATTCCTGGGGAGTTGGATCAATTCCTTTCTGTAGTTTCAACAGTCTTTTTATGCTCATAGTGGTATGGAGAGTTGTAAAGAGCCTAGCTTTCGGGAATCACAGGGTCTAAAATTAGAATCCTGGACCTTCTACCAACTAGACATATGATCTGGGACAATATACATAACCTCCCAAGCCTGTTTTTATCCCTATAAAATTGGGGGAATTACCCCTTCCTGTTATAGTTATTGTGAAGATTCATTCATTTACCAAGATTTTTTGAGTACCTGTGCACTGGCTATAGATAAATAAAACATAAAAATTCTTCATCCTGCCTAAACCGGTTTGGCTCAGTGGTAGAGTGTCGGTCTGCGTACTGAAAGGTCCCGGGTTCGATTCCGGTCAAGGACATGTACCTTGGTTGTGGGCACATCCCCAGTAGGGGGTGTGCAAGAGGCAGCTGGTCAATGTTTCTCTCTCATCGACATTTCTAGCTCTCTATCTCTCTCCCTTCCTCTCTGTAAAATATCAATAAAATATATATTTTTTAAATTCTTCATCCTGTGGCAGTTCTATTATAGTGTGAGACAGATATTGAAAAAAGAAAATGAATCACTTGGTATGATACAGTGATTAAAGAATAAAGCGGGGCAAGAATTAATAACCTAATAAATATGAAACAGTTAGTATGATGCCTCATTGAAGAGGTGCTCAGAAAAGGTTTACCACCATCATTTCCATCATCATCACCATCACCCACATCTCGGTTTTTAGCCTAGACATCTCTCTTGAAAACAATAGAAACCTCAAATTTAGAATATATGTAAATATATTCTTCCCATTTCTTTCTCTTTCATATTCCCCCTTTTTTTTCATGCACCTTGGTCCATAGCACTAAAGTCTCAACTGAACATCAGTTCTACTGCCCTGGTATATATATTTGGTTCTGTCCTCTTCTCCAGCTGTCTTACTCGTGTTTTGAGTTAGACATTCAACATTTTTCACCTGACCTACTGTGAGAGTTAAGTTTTCCCTTTCCAAGCTCTTCTTTAATCTGTCCTCCACACTACTTTTGTGAATGCATGTTGGTCCCTGATTCAATTCATACAATGTCTTTCTTTCATCCTCGGCAGGTATAGCCCAATTTTCTTAACACTCTCCCGCACCACTCGAAACTCTGTATTGCTCCTGCTCCATCTTGTTTCTCACCCCTCTCCTTTTAACACTTCAGACTTCAAGACAATGAAGTATGAAGCCCTTGACACACTCATGTCACTGTCTTACCCCTGAACCTTCCTCCCCAATTCCAACATTTTCTCTTTCTTCACTGTCTTCCATAAACTCTTTCATCTAGCTAACTACTACTCACCATCAGCAACTCAGAGCAGGCATCACTCCTTTAAGCATTTCGCTGGTCTCCACCATAACCCTGCCTCCCTCCAACTGTTATGGGGTGATTATTGCCTGTAAGGCTCCCATGTACCCTGAGCGAATCTCTGTCTCTTTCACTGAAATCACCAGGTTCTTATGGATTTTATTTTTGTGTCTGCTTCTACCAGATGCTACTGAGAGACCAGAGTGAGTCTCACTTGTTTTCCAGGTTCTTTCAGGAGCAACTTCACCCCAATTCCACCCACAACTGTGTGCTCACTTGTCTTCCACAGCCCATAATAGGCCCTTGTGAATTTTCCAAAGTCTTGATTTGTCAGTCTTAGAAAAATACCATGTGGAAAATACCAATGGTTCAGTTTAAATTGGTATCATGGAAAACTTGTCTCTAACCTTTCAAGGCCATAGTTCAGCACTGGAGCGATCCAATTTACATGATTAAACAGACCACTTAACATCTCTGGTTACAACATTTACATTTATATTTATAATGACTTTAAATTTTTGCCAAGAATCACGTAATGAATTTTGCATTGCTTCTATATAATCAGAGGGTCCAGTGTGAATTTTGTAAGTCAAGAGGAATAAAACTTCAATAAAGGAAACCACCAGAACCCTGAATGGCAATACCTTTTTAAATTGTTGAGTTCCCTTTTTAAAAAAATATTTTTTATTGATTTTAGAAAGAGGCAGGGAGAGGGAGATAGAAACATCATTGATCTGCTGCCTTCTACTGGGGACTGAGTCTACAATCCAGGCATGTGCCCTGCCAGGAATTGAACTGTGACCCCCTGATTCATGGCTAACCTAACCACTGAACAACAGTGGTCGGATTAAAATCCCTTTTTATTGAGCCCCCTTTACAGGGTGAAACACCTAGCACAGATATTAGCATCTCAGGTAGAAACTAATTCTCTCTTCCCATTTCCTTTCCTCCACTGTCTTCTCTCTTGTGTTCCCAATCTACTCTGATAACCATCCATAAACTCGTATTCTGTTATGTTGAAAACTGAACTAAGTTCCTACATTGCCACCACCCATATTTTTCCTTCTTCTGAATTCACATCTTTGATTTGCAGCACTGAAATTTACATAGTGTACATAGATGTCACAAATTAAAACTTTCTCAATGACCCTTAACTGTTCTCTGCCCTCCCTTCAATACACCTAATCTGTCTCCAGACTCCATTTTGTTTTCTTTAATTGTTTGGAGACTGGCTGATTGGGCTCAACAAGACTTTGTAGAGTTCAAGGGACCAAATAAATGATGACAGAAGATGATTTGACTCTGGGTGGTGGGTAGACAATATCGTGTATCATAGAAATGTACACTTGAAACCTATATAACCCTATTAACCAATGTCCACCCAATAAATTTAATTTAAAAAGTTTTGCACTCTCATCACCACACCCACTGACCTCTAATCTCTTACATAAACTACATAAATGATTTCACTGTGCTGAGAATTTCTTTCCTGTAATAAATCTTCAAGCTACTTTCAGTTCTCAAGTCAATTGAGACTTTGATGTCTTCAATATCATAGCATTTATTACCTGAGGAGTAAATGGAAAAGAGTAGCATCACATATGAGGAGTTCCATCCTTGTCTCACTCCTTAAGGCCCAAGGCACAGTCCCCACTATAGCCAGCCATGGCTTTCTCTCAAAATATCATGGTTCTCCATGTCTCCTTCCCTTCCCCTTGTTGCTTTTTTCTTCCTTGCATTTCCCCGCTTCTGCCCTTCCCAGAGAACCTATATTCTATTTTCAAAACACTGCTCAGATATCTTGGGGGGGGGGGAATATATGACTCTCTCATGCCTCCTGTGCTTCTCCTCACCTCTAGTCTCCCAATATAAAGCAGTTTATATGTCAGAGAACTTTCTACTAACTCTATTAGTAATTCTCACTATATTATATTTGTGTATGTATTAGTAGCACCCACTAGACCAGGATCCCCCAGCATCCAATGGTGGTATCATCTCCATTTTTATCCCAAGTGCCTAGAATAATGCTTGACACACACACTCAAATGTTTTTTCAACAAACAGCCAAGTGGTAAATATAGTAAACCAGAAATGCATAGAATGCACCCATTTAACATTTCTTCCTTTGTAAGAGGAAATATGCAGCTTAAAGGATAATGGGAGGCTGTCGTTTCTTATTGCCCAGATGATCAGGAGCTTATAAATATAACCATAAAATGTATAACTGATATAGTGGAGAAGACTGACATTACCAGCAGATAATGACCTCAAAAAAGAGATATTCTACAGAGTTCTTTTAAGGGTGAATAGAGCTGAAGTAGAAAAAGGTCAATTGTAGAGAACATGAAGAAAGTCTCATGGGGGCTATGGTCAGAGCAGTTATTTAGAGAAAAATTATAAAACTGTCCTTTCATTGAAGGGCACTGCTGAGAAAATGGAACGCTGGCAATGGGAATGAGAGCAATAAAGAAGTAGGAGGGAGAAAAGGCACCAGAAAAGGAAAACAAGCTCAGTTATGACGTTAGATGATATATAAATAAGGGAAGTATACGTAATCGAGTGAATAGGCAATTCTCATTCTAAGATTTGCTTCCTTAAAAATATTTTTTTAAAGAATGAGAAAAACAGTAAAGAGGTTTTTTAAATGAAGTCAGGAATTCTCTGCCATTGACTATGATTGTTGAAGAGCACGTTGAAATCATGTGTAGGATGAAAGTGCTTAACTCACATGTGAACATCAAATGTATCTAAGCACTTTTTTCTCATGGGGAAGACCAACTTGAATTGAGAAGGATGGACAATGAAGACAGATGTTGACATGTCATAAATATCCAGATAGAATTATGAATAAATGATGCAGCCATTAGCATGCCTCCTATTAAAGATATCATTAAGAGAGAAATGTTCTGGGCATCCAACTTGCTGCGTCTTAGATTCCCGCAGCCACTTACCCAGAACACTGACCTACTTTCAGAAGATCTACTTAGGAACAGGCTCAATACTCCTCTCTACTAAGGAGCTAGAATTTCCATTCTTCGTTGACAAATGTTTTCTTTTGGAGTCCAGTTTGCAGGGAGTGAAATGTCATCACTTCAAGAACCATTGTGGCCCGTTTAGATAATGGTCTACATGTATACTGTGTTTGAGGAACTGCACCACCAAAATCCAGCACCTGTTCTCTCTAACTTACTCTCACTACACACTAAGCAATTACTACAAAACCAACAATGTTAGCAAAGAGTCACATCAGAATTAGAAGGACCATTTGTGTTTAAGAATGATACTGAGTCATAGTAACAGAAGAATGAATAGCGGGAAAGAGACTAGTAGATTTTTCAGATTGTCCAGTTATTTCCTTAGAGAGGTTGCAACATCTTACTGGCCCCTCATTAATTAATGAATTAAGTAAATTCATTGATGGGGTTATTTTATATCATATTTAGACTGAAGATTCTACCCCATTTAAAAACTGTATCTTTTAACACAAATAAATAGGATGGAGTATTATTAACTCCAATGCAAACACTTCAGCTCCTGCTTTAGAAAATTACTCCAGCCTCAGTTCTGTGACTACATTAAAGGAATTTTCATAGATAAATTAGTTTAATGTTAGTCTCTGGATACAATTGTTTCTTCATGCTAGTAAAATGGTTTCAGTTTATGGAAAATGAATTAAAGAATGTAATATTTCCTATTACTTGGTGTCTGGCCCTTTACTTGATTAAATAAAGTTGGCATATTGTAAACTGAAGTAAAATACAGATTTCTGTCACCAAAAATACAGAGGACATGAACTCTAAGAGACTCTCATACTACAAATTCTATATTTTTAAAATTTTTCATTGTGGGACTGACAGATTGTAAAGATACCTCTAAAAGAAAAACAAAACAGCCTCATATGAAAATTAGCCTTTGGCTCTGCAGCGCTTTGGTGAAGCCTAGAACACAAAGGGATGAAAGCCATCCCAGAGAAAGAGTGCCCAGTGAATACAGCACAGACCCTCTCAGGAAATGAGAATCCTCAATTTAGACTTCACTTTTCCACAAACTAAGATCAACCAAACACACAAGTGAAAACAAAAATTCAGCTGTGAAACCAACAGAAATAATATACAACGCTAAAACATTTAAATGCTTACGGAGTTTAAATTTTGGAATTACAAGACAAGGTGCATCCATTAATTGGACAAAATGCCTTAAAAATTAAGGAGAATTGCTGAACTGGAAAGCAGATGTGATGAAATTATTCAAATGATAGCACTCAGAAACAAAGAGGTGGCAAACATTAATGGGTTTGGAGGGAAAAATAGACGTTCAAACAAATATCATGTTGGAACACAGAAGACAAAAATAGAGGAAATGGAGGAAAGGTTAAATGGTAAATATATTGAGATTAATTTTCTAGAGAAGATGGGGGGGGAAGAAAAGAATTCACACCAAGAAAAGCACAAGGAATCTTGAGCAGTAAAATTAAAAATAATGAATATCTAGATACTTTACAGTGAAATGGTAAAACATCAAAGACTGGTTAATCATCATAATAATTAATAATAAAAAACAGCAGTAGAAGCTAGAGAGAAAAAATAGTTAACCAACTAGGGAACAATAATTAAATTTTCAGTAGGCTTCTTATCAATAATAATGAAGCCAGTGGAATAATATCTCCAAAGTGTTGGCAGGTGGAGAGGGGAGGTCCAACTAGAATTATATACCCGGAATGTCATCTTTACAAGAAAGATTGAAGGAAAATTTAAGATATCAGCAATGCATGAGAATTCCAGTTTCTCCACAGCACTCCTTTTCCATTTGTTTAAATCAGTAGGTATATGTAGGATTTTAAGAGAGGTGATTTTTATCTGTTTATAGACTTATTTACCCTGTGAAAAAATAAATAAACCAGAATAAATATATATGTCTGTGTTATAATTAGAAAATACCTTTACATTTTACCCTGTTTCCCCTTCAGGACTTATTCAGAGTTAGAGGGAAAAACTCCAACCAGAACTTTAATTTTTCATAGCAATATTTTTTCTGATACATCTCTTCGAGCAAGGAAAATAAAAGAAAAATAAACAAATTGATTTCTTTGCACAGTAAAGAATACCAACAACAAAATAAAAATACAACCAATTTAATGGAATAACATATTCACTGACACATCTGATAAGGGATTAATGTCCTAAATTTTTTAAGCACTTACACAACTCAACACCAGGAAGACAAACAATCCAATTTGAAAAAATGGACAAAAGACCTGAATAGAGACTTCTCCAAAGAAGACATACGGATGACCAACAGATGTATGAAAAGATGCTCAACATCACTAATTCTCAGAGAAATGCAAATTAAAACCACAATGAGATATCACCTCACACCTGTCAGAATGGCAAGCTATATCAATAAATCAACAAATAACAATACTGGCGAGGATGTGGGAAAAAGGGTACCCACATGCACTGTTGGTGGAAATGCAGATTGGTGCAGCCACTATGGAGCAATATGGGGTTACCTCAAACAATTTTAAATGGAACTGCTTTATGACCCAGTGACCCCACTTTAGGGAATTTATCTGAAGAAAATTGAAATACTAATTCCAAAAACCAGATACACCCTGTTGCATTGTAGCATTGTTTGCAATAGCCAAGATTTGGAGGCAGCCCAAGCGTCCCTCAGGAGATGAGTGGGTAAAACAACTATGATACATTTATACAATAGAATACTACTCAGCCAATAAAAAGAATGAAATTTTATCCTTTGCCACAGCATGAATGGACCTGGAGAACGCTCTGCTAGGTGAAATAAGCCAGATAGAGAAAGCTCCATATGATTTCACTCATATGTGGAATCTAATGACAAAAATGAACTATCAAGCAAAATAAGACAGACTCATAGATAGAGAGCAGGCCAACAGTTCTTGGAGTTGGGGGAGGGATTGAGAAGAAAAAAAGAGAAAGGGGGGCAAAAAAAAGAAACATAAACACATCTTTCTTTTCCTCCTTGAGGCCCCTTTTAAGTTTGTAAATAATATTATTTACTAAATACTATTACTTAGCAAATAGTTCAAAGTGGCAGAAGAGTCAATTCATTAAAAATAAGAAAAGTGTGGCCACGGTAGCAGACTTCCTCCTTCTAGATTTAGAAGCAGATGGGTGGGATCTGGAAGAAAGGGGAATATTAATTTAGAATAATTAAAGACATTTAGATGCTATAATACTTCAGCTTGGGACTTTTTAACTGGAAAGATGAGTAGCTTTGCTTTGCTACATTAGGTAAAGAAAGCAGAAGCTCTGTGATGGGAAAGCAGCATCTTAAAAATACCTCCAAGCCTCTCAGTTGGAAAACCCAAGTGAGAAGTGACAGAAGCCCAGTTGCTCTAACGTCCATATTCCCAAAGACAGAGCAATTAGAGACCCTCAGGTGGTCTTTACATTGTTCACTGGGGGTCTGAGAAGAGGCCAGGAGGGATGAGGAGCACGAAGGGAAGGCAGGATACCAAGAGGTGCCACTCAAGGAAAAGTGTGTCTGTTCCCAGAGCAGCCCTCACTCCATGTTTCTTAGGTAACATGTTGGCAAACAACACATCCCCATCAATCTTAGCACAGACCACCAATCTGGGCCTCTTCGGTAGAGAAGAGTGAATCTGGACTTGCAATCTGTTTTCTAAAAGGATGAATTATCATTCAGTGTAAGTAAGATAATTAAAAGAGAGGAGGAGAGAGCAGAGAAAAACAGAGTTTGAATTGGGTGGAGGTGTGGTCTGAGCTTCTGATTGCATATGCACAAACACTTGCTGCTTCTTCACTTTACTCAAGATGGTCTGCTATGATGTGATAACAAACTCCCTCAACCCTCGGAGGCTTAAAACAACAAACGTTTGTTTCTCACTCGGGCCACATGTCCACGGAGGGTTGTGTGAGGTTCTGCTGCACCCAGGCCCTGAATGTATGGGGCGGCCACCACCGGGAATGGAGCCCGGCATATTGGCAGAGAACAACAAGACCAAGGGGTGTTGCAATTGGCCGTCACATCTTACCAGCTAAAGCACATCTCACGGCCACACCTAATTTCCTCCATTTGAAGGAGATCTCTTCCATCCACAAGGAGAGTCAGAATATCGCATTCATTTTCTTCTAACTAACATATGAAATTCTGTGATAGCAGCTATGACCTTCAAGGAACTCTTATAAGTGTCTTCAATGCCACTGCAGGGGTGTTTGTCTCACAGAACTAGGTCACTCTAAGAGACATCTTGGCCACAAAGGGTAACATATATAAGAAACTGTTCCCCGTGATTATAAATCTTCTGGTCCTTCATCTGAAGGATTCAATGAATAAGAATAACCCAGGATATTTGGAAAAAAACAATTAGTAAAACTTCATTTGTAACAAGGACAGTCATATGAAATCTTCCTGAGTTAGGTCTCCTTATCAGCGATGCCCATTGGTGAAGCCTCCGTGAGTCTGAAGTCAGGAAAGAAGCTGTGACATGAGAATCCTAGATGGACTGGAGAGGAAGAACAGGTAAATTTGCCCCTGATAGCCACAAAAAACTCCAGGAAGAGAAATGGAGAAAAAGGCAGGCAAGGAAGAAGTTGGGAAACCAGAGGGGAGCTGTGCAGATCCCGGGAAAAACTGAGGGCAGGGTGCATTTGCTTCCATTTTATTAGAGCTCCGGGAGTATATCCTCATGACAGCTGCTTCTGCACCCACCCAAGTCAGACCCCATTAAAGTAAAGTGACAAGCCAACATTGTGTGCTCCGTTACACTTCGGTAATGTGCAATGCCCATTACATTTCTCATGGTATGGTCAGAGCCCAGGTTGGCACAGGCTCTGAGGGGCACTCCAAGGCTAGCGGGACTGCAGTGGGTCCCTGCCATGAGGCAATGTGCAGCATTGCAGAGTCTTCTGGGATGACTGCCTGGCTGATGGCTTGGGCTGGAGGAGGAGGACTACCATAGGACATGACATGGGCCCTGAGGGGTTTATGGCACTCACATAGGCAGACTGGGGCTAGGTGGGCATGAAGGCTGTCAGAAAAAAAGACCACGTGGAAGGTGGCCAGATCACGTTCCATCAGAAATGAGTTTGAGCTGCAAGTGACCAGGAGAACAAAAGATGTCACCGAAAAGAGCCAAAGAGAAACCATCCAGACCAGAGACACGGTAGGCTGCCTTCATCCACCCAGACAACCATCTCAGGAACTGAAAGAGGAAGGTATAAATCTCCAAAGAAGGAGTTTTTGTGAAAAAAGGAACTAAATTGTTTAAAGAATGTTCAATTGATGGGGTCAGACTGAGATCACTGAAGAGGAAAAGGGTGTTCCAAGGAGATCCACTCAGAGTAGTCATGTTTAACTCTGGCCGCACACTGCATGCTGGAAGTGCCAGGGAGCTTTCAGATGATACTGTTGACTCACACCTACTCCAACAATAAAATCAGAATCAGTGGACATGTGGGCTTGAGTATGGGTGTACGTGTGCATGTGTGCAAGGACAGGTAGGCATGTAATTTCCCACTGTTTATAGTATGCAAGCATAAGCTATCTACTCGGCATAAACAGTGTCATTAAAGGGCATGCTTTGGCAGACACTTGGGCTCCTGGAACCTGCTCCAGAGCTGCTGCTGTTAGCTCCCATCCGCCAATCAGAGGCCTAGTACCTGACTTCCTGGCGCTGGTCTTTGGCTCCAGGCTCTGAATTCAGACCCTTCTTTTTCTCTTTGGCTCAGTCTCCCTGGACTGGCAGTCAGCAATGCCACTGATATTCAGCTTGACCCACCCCTGGCACCCTCCTCCTCTTGTATGGCCCTGCAAGCAGCTCGCCCTAGGCCTGTCAGTGCCCTTTCATCTGAAAGTTTCTGATATTTAAACATCAATTCACTTTTAAAAAAAATATTGTGTGTTCTGCCAGAAGGGGAGGTAGGAGGGTGGTATCTGAGAGGAAGTTGGGAAGCGGGTCCAGCCATGGGAAACTTTCTGGAGCAGCGGGAATCACTGGAGGAGGTATCTGCCAGGCCAGGTCCTGCCCGACCTTTTCCAGTGAGGTGGGTCACAACAGAGTGAATCGTGTGAGCAGGCTGGGACTGCACTAAAAGGCATGCTTCCCCAGCGGCAGTTTGACAATAATGATAATAAAAACCAACAGCAAAAACAGTAGTGACAATTATAATATGACTTTGCGTAATTACTTTAAAGAGACTGCCAAAGCTTTACGGAATCCTTTAACTCTTTCAATATCTCTGTGGGGGAGGGATATGACAGGGCATAATTTCATTTTATACCTAGAGAAACAAGTGTGTGTGGGTGGGGGGGGGAAGGGGAGCTACTGACTTGACTCAAAATCCCACATTCTTCTCAGAGATGAACAGCCTGGGCTTCAGGACAGTGCTCTTTGTTCATTATTTTGAATCCATATTTTTTAAAAAACAACTTTTGATGTGGGTTATTTGCCCTCATCCCATGTGACTTTCGGATCCCCCTCACCCATCCATGAACTTTGCCTATTCTTCTTGGCAAAGTTCAGGGTCAGGTGCTTTCCATGGAATCTTCCTGGTCTGCTTCAGGCCTTGGCTGTCCCCTCCCCCTCCTTCCTCTACACCATGGCATTTAAGATGAGTACAATTCACATGCTAATTAGTCATGCCCTGTCTCCACAGAGACCTCATTGCCTTGTGTTTTTATTTGGATTTTGAAATGTTACTTAAATCCTGGTAACTCCTTCAGGCCTTTGGGAGAGCAGGCCTCAGAACAGACTTCTTTTATTTATTTTTTTCATTGACTTTCGGTTCTCTAAAACAAAAGCAAAGGGAACAGAGATGGATATGAACCCCAGCCCTGCCCCTTCCCAGTTGAGAAGTCTCTAACTTCTCTGAGCCTCAGTTTCTTCAACTGTAAGTTGGGGAAAGTAGTACCTTCCTCCGTAAGCTATTTATGAGGATGATATGATTGAATGTAGGTAAAGCGCCAGAACATTAACATTATCCTTGCACACTGTGAGCAATATATACATATATATATATATATATATATATATATATATATATATATATACTGTTTTTCTTTCTTTTTTTATAAATTATTATGATTATATCAGTATAAGGAGATTCAAAGGTGCTCTTATTGAAATGCAGCAATAAATTTCATCATTTTAAATCCTGTAAGAACATTGTGAGATATTTCATTTGATGACTGCTGAAAAGCTTACTTTTATTCATATATATACACTAGTGGCCTGGTACACTAGTATAAATTTGTGCACAAGGGGGCGGGGGCGGGGGGAGGGACAGACGTGGGTTCCCTCAGCCCAGCCTACACCCTCTCCAATCAGGGAACCCTTAGGGGATGTCTGACTGCTGGTTTAGGCCCAATCCAATCAGGCCTAAACCAGCAGTTGGACATCCCTCTTGCAATCTGGCACCACTGACTCCTAACCACTCACCTGCCTACCTGCCTGATTGGTCCTAAATGCTTATGCCTGTCTGATCACTCCTAACTGCCATTCCCTGCCAGCCTGATCTTGCCCCCAACAACCCTCCCTTGGTGGCCTGATCTCACCCCCAATTTCCCTCCCCTGCTGGCCTGATCCTGCCCCCAACTTCCCTCCCCTGCTGGCCTGATCTTGCCCCCAATTACTCTCCCCTGCAGGCCTGATTGCCCCTAACTGCCTCTGCCTGCCTAATCACCCCTAACTGCCCTCCCCTGCAAGCTGGTTCTTAACCCCAACTGCCCTCCCCTGCTGGCCAATTTGGTTCTGATTGGTCAGTTTCTATGCCAGTCAGCATCAAAAGCTCTGCCTCCTAGATAGCCATTGGCTCCTCACAATTCACCCAAATAATTTGGTTCTGATTGGATGGTTTTTATGCCAGTCAGTATATCCGGGCCTATCTTTAGGCCTGATCAGAAAGGTAGGGCTGATCAGCAGCCCCCATGGAGGCCTAAAGAGAAACAGAGGCTCTGCTGATGACAAAGCCTGGAGAGAAAAAGAGAGACAACGGCTGGTCAACAACAGCCATGGAGGTTACAGATCAGACTCTGCCTCTCTCTTCAGGCCTCTCTCCCTGCCTGATCCAAAACACCCTCAGCATTCAGTGCTTGGTTGTAGTGCCCACACTGTAGGCAGTCCAGCACTGACTGCAGGACTGACTTCCAGTGTTCAGTCAAGCCTTTGGTCAGTTTTTATGGATCCTGGGTTTTTATAAATTAGGACACACACACACACACGCATGCACACGAGGCCTGATGCATGCAAATTCATGCAAGAGTAGGCTTTCCTTCCCCTAGCTTCTGGCACTGGCTTCCCTCTGGCACCAGGTACCTGGGCTGGCTTTCCTCCTCCCTGGCTTTGTCAAAAGGATGTCTAGAATGATGTCCAGAAGATGTCTGGTATAATTAGCATGTTACCCGTTTATTATTATTATAGATAACCACCTACCAACATGTGGGGAAAACACAGTAAATAACATATAGGATGAGCAGGGCTCTATGCACAAAAGTCATGTTCAGCCTGGCAGGGAATAAGGATATTAAACCAATTATTACAGGTGCAATAACTTCAGAAAAGCACCAAGTGTTATGAAGAGCAAAACAGAGAAGATATGGCTTTAACCCTTATCCTTCAAAAATCATCATAGAATTTCCATAACAATAAATGACCAATGGATATTAGTAGAAAAGCTCACCTTTGAAACTTGAATTCTTCAGTTTGAAATAAATTAACCAAAATTGAAAATAGTAACAATTCCTGTGGGGAAGCATGGGACTTGGTTGGAAAGTGTGTAAGAAGAATTCTCTGAAAGGTCAAAGGCCTCTGGTGGACCTTGATGGAGGTGGCAGACCTTGCTTTGACTTTTCCAAACAAGTCTGAGCTCCTGGTATTTTACTAGAATCTTTAAGTTTAGTCTTCAAAAAGTCCTTGTTTGAAAGATACTACAAATGCAGGTGTTTTCTCAAGGATGCTTACCCTGCTAATTGTATCTAAAGGCTAATTTTAATTCAAACTATTAATACTATAAAAGCCTAAGAAGGCAAGCAATCAAGCCTTTTTTGGCTCCTTATGCCAACCAGCCCATGTAGCCTCTCTTTCACAGAAAGGTGTGTCAAAGTAATCATTCATCTGCAGTTCAAAGTCTGCTGGTCAGCCCTGGCAAATTCCTAAAACTTGTTCACTCATGTCAGTAAAATATAGATGAGAATAGCCTAGCCAGTGTTGAGCATCAATCTATGAACCAGAGCTCACAGTTCAATTCCAAGTTTGCAAGCTTGATCCCCCGTGTGGGGTATGCAGGAAGCAGCCGATCAATAATTTTCTCTCATAATTGATGTTTCCATCTCTCTTTCCCTCTACCTTCCTCTCTGAAATCAATAAAAATATTTTTTTTTTAATTTAGATGGTATTTGTTAGAGAAGAAATAAATGAGAGCCCAGGTTCCACCATGACACGTCAACCACCCCAACTTTTCCCAACTTTCCATTCATGAGGCAGCAGGGATGTGACAACTGCAGTATTGCACAGTATTGCAGTATTGTCTAGGAGATGCATATAAGCATCAGTAAAACCAGGAATCCCCATCTTGGTGGCTATCAAGTATAGAGACTTTGTGAGGAGATGAGTGCCCTCCAACATCTGTTTTCAGGACCCTCTAAATCTAATTCCATCCCAAACTTTCATTATAGACTCCCAGGCTGATGTGGGGTTATCTCTGGGCACTTGCCAGCATGAAGGAAATTGAAGTGGAGGTAACAGAACAGCAGAAGGGGGAGAGGAGGTGGGTTTGGGTGGGATGTCTCCCAGAAATGACTATAGAACAGCTTTTTGCTCTAGACCCTGAAATCCTCACTTCTAAGTGGGGTTTGAAGCTCCCGGCTTCCTTGTTAGTTCCTGATCCAACATTGGATGCCTGACAAACTTGCCATGACATCTGGGACAAGGTCCCAAACTAAATATTTTTTTGAAGTTACAGAATATTCCTTTACTTTTTTCTGCTATATAAAATCTCAAAATGTCAGCACTTTTCTAGCTAGCCTTTGACCTTGAAATTGAAGTTCACTACCTGAGACTCTCCAAAAGTCTATGGGAAATCTGAAGTTATTGAATATCTCCATGCCCTTAGGAAGAAAAAGGAAGCTTGGAATTCTCCTCTCCTGATTACAAATATAAACGTAGATGCAAGAAGAGAAAAGAAGCGTGGTCAAGGCTCTCTGGTTGCTAGGAGCAGGAGAGCAGTATGGCTGAATGAAAAAGAGGGTGATACAGGATGAAGCCAGATAGTTGGGTAGAGCTGGACCTCACAGGTCCTAGAGGATCGGATTAGCAACCTAGCTTTTAGAACAAGGCTAAAGAAGGGAGTTAGGCAGAGGTTTGGCTGAGGATAATTTATTCAAATTGCTTCTTTTTTATTTTTCTTTATTTTTCTTTCTTTTTTTGTTTTATTTATCAACAACAGACATTTATTTATCAGAGTTCTGGAGGCTGAGATCAGGTGCTGGCATGGTTGAGTTTTTATGAAGATTGTCTTCTGTGCTGCTGACAACTTGTGGCCATGTCCTTACACAGTGGAAAGGGTGAGGCATCTCTCTGGTGTCTTTTCTTTAGATCGCTGAGCCCATGGGAGACTCCACTTTTCAGCAGGAAGTCAATCCAGATGCTCATGACAGACAGGAGAAAGGGAAAGATTCTTTAAAAGAACCCAGAACATTCTTGATCAAGCTCAATTAGTTATATCTGTCTGATCCTAGGAGCACTTCCAGGATTCTAAGCTTTCATGAACTCAGTTTTTCTTGGGGTTTCAATATGTAGGCACAATCTTGTCAATCACTGGCACGGAGGTTGAATGCAGTCTCCAGTGCCCTCTCCTCCCCAGACATTGAGCTCTAATGCCTGACAGGCCCCTGGACGGGCTCAGGAGAGGCACAAATTCAAGCCAAGGGTGAGTTGTCTCCACACAGTGTCTGGGATTCATGCATTTTCTGCTGCTCTTGGAAAAGAGCAGAGATTATTAACAGTGGGTGGCCCCATCAGGAGTTGCTGATCTGCCCCAAGGTTCCTGAGGTTCCGGAACTGGGCTGCTCCTCGGTGATTTGCTCCCGAGATCCCCACCTCTGCACCTCGCAAGTCCTTCTCCCCAAGGAGCCGGCTCTGGACCAGAGCATCCTTGCCCAATGGACGCCAGAGCCTGTGAATCATGATCAAAGGTGACCTGGGCACAGAACTAAAGCTCTAATTGCATTTTTAAGTGATCGCTATTATGTGGAGAAGGAGCTGAGGAGGGAGGCTGAGTACAGGAAGACCAGTAGGGAGGCTCCTGCAGTCACCTGAGCAAGAAGTGGCCTGGGCTATGGCAGCCGGTGTGCATATGGAGAGAAGTGAGCGAATTTGAAAGGACAAGGCCATAGAGCTTGAGGATAGCTTGGATCAGGGAAGGAGAGAGCGGACAGTGTCGGGGATGACATTTAATGTCTGGGAGAGAAAAATTGTGGCACTGGAAGGCCAAAGATGTAGGGGAATGGCCACAAGGCACGGTGCCATGCAAGTCCAAGGACAGAAATGGAATATTCTCCTGGGAGGTTATAATAATATCAAAAGCTGAAAACTTCCTGAATACTCTGTGGGTGGTGTCTCCACACTATTCCTTAAGATGAGATCAGCTGAATATAGCAACAGCTTACCTTTTAAGGAATCCTAGTTAGGTGCCAGGAACCTGCATCACAGAATCCAGAATTCTAAAAGACAAGCACCGCCGAAACCGGTTTGGCTCAGTGGTAGAGCGTTGGTCTGCGGACTGAAAGGTCCCGGGTTTGATTCTGGTCAAGGGCATGTACATTGGTTGTGGGAACAACCCCAGTAGGGGGTGTGCAAGAGGCAGCTGGTCAATGTTTCTCTCTCATCGACGTTTCTAGCTCTCTATCTCTCTCCCTTTCTCTCTGTAAAATATCAATAAAATATATTTTAAAAATTAAAAATTAAAAAATAAAAGACAAGCACCTCTTCAGGCAGTTTTGACTGTTGATCCCACTTTCATAGCAGGAAACTGAGGTTTCAAGAGCATACACGTTGCAGAAAGTCACTGAGAGACTGTCCTCTTATCTAGATCTTTCTAACTCCAAAGCCCTAACTCTTAACCACTTTGTTTGTTGCTCCTTCATAGAGACTGTCAACATGAAATGCCCAGGAGTTTGACTAAAATAAATAATTTAGCTTAACAAAAGGGAAAAAAATTAGATAAATCTTATTTCTAAGCAAGCCAGTTAACTTTACAAATATGCACTCTTAGTCACTAGGAGTCTGGCTGATGTAGCATGCCTGGATCAGCACTATACTGTGTGCTGTTTATAAGAAAAATAACGTCACGTCTTGCTGATTGGAGTGTTGTAGCATCTGACTTATGAAAGACAGTGCACATGCCCACATTAGCAAATGGAAAAGTCATGATCTGCCTCATTGAGAGAGAACAACTTACCTTTTCCCTAAATGAAATATTATTAAAATTTTAAGTGTGTTAACATAAAGGAAGTGCATCGAGGAAATGTACTTTGCAGCCTCTGCATGTGTTGAACATATGACTGGTGCCCCTACATAGCTCCAGCCCGCATGTTGACCAGTTCCTGATAACAAAAAGAAAAAGGAAACCACTTATTGAGGCAGAAACATTAGATGGTGGGAATGCATGCATAATAGGAGCAAGGCGGGCCTTTTCGCAGTCCTTGCTACCAACAAGCATTTTAAGTTCCATGCTGCTAAATGCTAACAGAAGGAAGCGAGGCCCAGGATGAAGGAATGCCTTCTTTTGTCAATTTACAGATTCAAGATTCCTTGTCAGATAGAGGAGAACAGGGGGAAGAGAGGGAAAGACTCTGGATTGCGGGGACTGTCACAGGCAATAACAGGAGCCTTGGTTTTACTTTTAATCGTGGAAAAGTGTCCTTTAGTGAAATGAATAATTCCCTTGAGGCAGTGGCAAGGGGGCCACGGGGTGAGTGTATAAGCCATTTTCTTCTAGGCCAGGAAAAGAAATAGGCCTTTGGTTCTGCTTCCAATGAATAACAAGGCACCTAAATCCACCCCATCTCAAAATTATTGAACTAAAATACCTTCTTATTGTCACGATATTACAATTTTAGTTTAAGGAGGCCATTCCTCATTTTGTCCTCATCTGCTGTGTGGCTTTCTCTTCTACACGGTGGCATGCTGGGGTGGGAGGGGTGTTGTCCCATCTAGTGGAGCCACTGAGCACACTGCATACCACACAGAAATCCGCTCATAAACCGAGGGTTGCAAAGGATGCTGCTCATTTTGGTTTTACCTGCTCTGGGTAGTAGGATCTTGGCCGGGAAAATCAGTCTACTGATTCAGGTGTTTGTACATGACAAAACTTAGAAAATAGATCCAAAACTGAGCATTATAGCCATTTATCTATCTAGTTAAGATTTATAGACATACATAAAAGCTATGTGTAAATTTTAGGTATATAAATTCCATATTAAAATTCATCTGTACAAAGGAATCAAGTAAGGAAGAAAGTAACACTTTTCAAAATCTCAGTTTCTGAGATTTTGCTCTCTTGAATGTATATATTTTTCCAGGTTTTGGTTTTTTTTTTTTTTATCTTCTGGGAAATGAAGGAAGGAAAAATACTAAGTAGCATTGTTGTAGGGGAAGCATGGATGAAAAGAAACAGGAGAGTATCCCATTTCCAGGTTGAATGAGGTTCTCGGCTCCAATGAAAACAGAGAACAGGGGCGACCTCGGCCCTGTGTCTGGTGACGTCACCCCAAAGGGCCTTGGCTGTCCCTGGAGGTAACAAAGGTTTCTTCAGCAAGAATTTCTAATGATGGAAAACAACACCCAAATCCTTTCTACTGGAATTTTCTCTACCTCTAACTGACATCTTCATGTTTATTCTAGAAATCGGGACTTTATAATATACAATTTTCCATAAAATAGTTGATATGGCAAGGGGGAAAAAACAGATTTTTACAGCCAATATACATTTTTTATTTTTAAAATTATTTAAGTGTTTTTTATAATCCCACAACTTTTGTATTTTTATTCTAACTTTTGCACCATTAATGTTTTATAGTTCTAGCAGGTAAACAGAGATACAGCAGTTTTTAATATCAGTCTCCATTCCTTTTACCCCAGCAATTTTCAACTCATGGCACACATAAATTAATTACTAAAATTTAGCAGCACACTGAAAAAAATTATTGTATTTCTTCCTGATCTGACAAAAATAATAGGTATAATTTTGATTCATCCACATCCATCAGACCGCTATTATTGTGTTTACTGTTGTCATTTTGGAGTGTGTGTTTTTATTTGTCTGTTTGAGAATCTAGGGGAAACGAGGTCAATGACCCTGACTAAATAGTAAGGCATTGCATGTTTAAAAATTCTTACGACAAAATGGTTGGAAATTGCTGCTTTACAATAAAGAAATGGTGGTAAAAGCGGGGACTAGAGATGAGTGCTTATCTAGTCTAGACATTGTGTGTTCATCATTATTCATGACTGGTAGGTCCTGGCGCACTGGGAAGTCTACTTCTTGCTTCAGAGACGAGATGATAGAAACTCTTGCTTAAAGAGGAGTCTTTCTCAATGGATTTCTTTGTTGATCTCCTATTATATTTAATCAACGTTAGCTTTAACTCTTCTGTGCTATAACTTTCCAAGTCTAGCTTGAGAGATTTGTGTCTGATTTCTTTCCCCGGATTAGGGTTCTCATGGTAGAAAATGGAAAGTTTATAAAGCACAGGACACAGGTGCACTAACTTACTGCCAGGAGTCATAACTGTGGTGGGATCTTTTATTGAACAGAAATATGGTGGCCAGACATTATTTGTACAACAACAAACAGCATTTCTGTTTTTGCTCTGCTCCAAACAGTAGTAGCTCAGCACACCACTGCTTAATCATGTCATACTCAATATTATATATTATAGCATTCTAACACAGCTTTCTAGTTTTATCCAAAGATAATGCTGGTCAGAGGAAAAGTCCATATTGCCTTTTCACATGGCATCCTCAAGAACATATTATACCAGAGTAGAAGGCAAACAAGACCGGTCTCCAAACTTCTTTGAATGTCAGGCCTGGTGTGGTCACTTCACAAGGGAGCTGTCCACTATTAGCTGATACATTACTTCTTGAAGTGAGTTTTTAAAATACATATATATATTTATTGATTTCAGAGAGGAAGGGAGAGGGAGAGAGAGGGAAACATCAATGATGAGAAGGAATCATTGATTGGCTGCCTCCTGCACACCACCTACTGAGGATCGAGCCCCCAACCCTGACATGTGCTCTTGACTTGAATCAAACCCAGGACTCTATCCATTGAGCAAAATCATCTAGGGCTCTCCTTGAAGCGATTTAAAACTCCGCCATTAAAAAGCTTTCCTTGGTTGCTGCTCTTCAGCCAACAAATCAACAAATGACAAGTGCTGGCGAGGATGCAGAGAAAAAGGAACCCTCGTGCACTGCTCGTGGGAATGCAGACTGGTGCAGCCACTGTAGAAAAGAGTATGGAGTTTCCTCACAAAACTAAAAATGGAACTCCCATTTGACCCAGTGATCCCACTTCTAGGAATATATCCCAAGAAACTAGAAACTCCAATTAGAAAGGATATATATGCATACCCTATGTTCATAGCAACACAATTTACAATAGCTACAATTTGGAAACAGCCTCAGTGCTCATCAGCAGATGAGTGAATTAAAAAAACTGTGCTACATCTACATAATGGAATACTACAGTGTGGTAAAAAGAAGAAGAAGAAGAAGAAGAAAAAAGAAGAAGAAGAAGAAGAAGAAGAAGAAGAAGAAGAAGAAGAAGAAGAGGAAGAAGGAGGAGGAGGAGGAGGAGGAGGAGGAGGAGGAGGAGGAAAGGAGAAAGGAGAAGGAGAAGGAGAAGGAGAAGGAGAAGGAGAAGAAGAAGAAGAAAGAAGAAGAAGAAGAAGAAGAAGAAGAAGAAGAAGAAGAAGAAGAAGAAGAAGTTTTTACCATTTGCAACAGCATGAATGGAACTGGAGAGCATTATGCTAAGTGAAATAAGCCAATCAGAGAAAGATAAACATCACATGATCTTATTCATTTATGGAATATAACGAACAACATAAACTAATGATCAAAAACAGATCCAGAGACAGAGAAACATAGATCAGACCATCAAACCTCAGAGGGAAGGTAGGGGAGGGTGGGGGTAAGGGGGAGAAATCAACCAAAGGACTTGTATGCATGTATATAAGCCTAATCAATGGACACAGACAACAGGAGGGTGAGGGCATGAGTTGGGGGGGATGGAGGGTAATGGGGGAATAAGACACATATGTAACACCTTAATCAATAAAGAAATTTTTTAAAAAAGCTTTTCTTCCTAGCTAATACTTGCATTTGTTTCAAGTTTTATGACAAATATGCATGAGCAAAGGTAAGGGTGTATTGTGAGCACACATGCATCTACATGCACAAACATATATCCATTCTCCTAGCCTTTATTCTCTTATGAGGAAAAAAAAACATGACATTTTTATAATGTTTTAAGACAATTTAGAGCAGGTGGAGGCCACTAACCACATAACTTTAAGAAATGCCCCTTGGCACTGACTTTAATTGCCATTGCCAGCACCTCTTATTTGGGATGGCATATGTTTGACCTCTTTCTTCTTCTTCTTCTTCTTCTTCTTCTTCTTCTTCTTCTTCTTCTTCTTCTTCTTTTTTAGTTCGATGCTGTTGAACTCAGTCTTTCATAACTAATCTTGTGTACAGGAATTATGTGGCAACCAATTCTAATTCCATTAAGTGGGGGTAGAAAGCCAATTCCTCAATCTTGCCAAAATGTCTAGTCTCTTGGGTTCAGCCATGTATGGGGGGGGGGGGTATTTTCCTGGTCCCATGGCCCTATAATGGAGAGCCAATAGATAAGCTGGTTGGAGTCGATTTAGCCTTGCTGCTGTGATACTTAAAGTAATAAAAATGAAATATATTCGATTTGCAAAGATCCTCAGCTTCCCAGACTTGCCAGAGGTTTGGCTCTGGCATCTAACTTTTGTTTCAGAGTTGCTGGGCTTCAACTAGGGCTTGCTATATCCTGCAAGGAGCCAAATATTAGATTGAAATCTTTAGTAGGATGTCGGGACAGAACCCATGAGCCAACCTCCATGAGCAGAGTTCAGGGACCTTGAGTGGCAAATGCAGAGGGAAGCTTTGTTAGCTTCCCATAACAAGGACATTAAAGGAAGTTAACAGCTTGTAGAAGGTGACTGAAATGGTAGAGGGACAGTGATCCACACTCTCTGAGGGCATGCATGACTCCCTGAAAATAGAGAGTTTGGTCAGCTAATCTAGCTCATTCATATCAGGATCTTGATACCACCTGGCAGGAAACAATAAAACTAACTTTGCGTTGATTCACGGGTAATCCACTAAGAGAACCTAATGAATGACTCCATTTTTTCACCAGGAATTATGCTCAGGTTCACCATTATGAAATGGTATATTCCATGCTCCTTCCATATTTACTTTTTTTAGTCTAGCTTGATCATCACTCTAAAATTAAAGTGAGAAACCCCAGATCAGAACAGATCTAGCCTGCCTAGCCATCTCATTTGATAACTTTTATCTTAGAATATGACTTTCACAACTAACCTAGCAACTATGAACTAATTCCTACAGCCTCTTTTATTATTTTATGATCCCTGCCACTGGGATGGGAGAGGCAGCACATAACAAAACTAATGGATTTCAAGTAATATTAGAGCTATCAGAAGACTTTGTTAAAAGTCAGGATTTGGCAGAACATTATATCAGTTACCCAGAGCTCTTAGCTAAAAGGGAGAATAAATTAAAAGTAACTAGGAAAATTATAACTATCTACTAGAGGCCTGATGCATAAAGATTTGTGCAAGAATGGGTCTTCCTACCCCTGGCTGCCAGCACCACCTTCACTCTGGCCAGAGCCACCTTTCTGCCTTCCCATGCTGCCCAGAGGCCCAAAGTGGCTGGGGTGGTACAGAATGCCTGTGTTGTTGCAGCCCCAGGCACCTGCATATGCAAACTAACCTGCCATCTTTGGGGTTAATTTGCATACTCATGCCTAATTGGCTGGTGAGCATCATGGAGGTATGGTCAATTTGCATCTTACTCTTTGATTAGTGTAGATGGTGTTCATGTAAGAAACATTCAAACTTGCAAAGAAACTTTGTAAGTTTGTTTGAGCCAAACTATTGACAATTGCTGGGAAACAGAATCTCAATGTATTGGGATAATGCTCTGAAGAATGGCAGTTTTTCACCTAGTTTCATAAATTTCCATTAAAGGAGGAGAGGAAAGTGAGTTACATGAAATCCATTGATGATAGATTAGGGAGATGAGAGAGAGAGCAAACTGGAGAAACCTTTGGGATTGGATAAAAAGTGAAATGATAGACACGTGCTTATTTTACTGAGGTGGGTACAGTATAGTTAATAGTTAACAATTAACAGGATGACAGTAACAATGAGGGAATTTGTGGTTTCTGCCCCAGTGCATTAGTTGTGCCCTGAGGGTCCAAAAAAAGGGAAGTTACAAGTTACCATGACATTCCAAAGGTATGTTATGTTTGATAGAAAAAGCCAATAGGCTTAGTTAAGATCTAAGTTGATTTTTGTCAGGGTCAAAGGACAGGACTACCCACCATAGCTGCTTTTAGTTTAAGTTTTAATTTCAGACCATCCTTTGTGGTTACTTTAGATCTTTGAGTTTGCAAGATTGCCACAGAGGCCTTTCCTGAGCTAGTCAGGCTAGCATATGGCCCCATTTCGTCCACAATAGCCTGTAAAATACATATTTGTATCTGTAAAGCTAAGCATATTTACCTCTCCCAAGGATTTTGGAGAAAAAAAATGGATTTTACAAGTCTAATTTAGGAGTTTGTGCTGGCTCAATTACAGATAAGCCACTAATTATAACCACCTGCTCCAATACTTCCCTTTAGGAAAAGAGAAAGTACATCTAGGCCTTTATTTACTTTAGAGATATGTCACCCTACTTCATCTCACAGTCAGGTACATAGGGTATTTTTTTGTTGTTGTTTGTTTGTTTTATGCTCATGCCACTGGTTCTTATAAAATTAGTGGATTTCCATAGTACATAGGAAGGTCAAATTTGGAAAGGAACCAATGTCTCTATTTTAGTTTGGCTAATATTTTGACTGCAAGTGTATTTTGTTCCACATAAATGAAGGTGCCCTTTACAGATGGCATATAAGGTGACCCCTCACTTAGAGTGTAACAAAGTCAAAATATAATGAAATAAAAATATGTCCACAGAGAGAACATTTACCATTCGATTTCCCCTGGACCCAGTGCAGGACAATCAGGGTGTAACTATGATGGCTACAAAATGTTCAGCTGACTGAAAATTCAAAATGTAAAGTCTAGAAAAGGGATTCCCAAGGACCCAGAGAAGGAGCTCATGAGGTCATATTTTGTTATGGGCAGAAAGCACAGATGTCATCTGGTGAGTAGAATTCATGGGGATGATTTTAATCTTATCAGGTCCTTAATACAGACAAGCAGATACTCTTTCTCAGGGTTCCTAACATTTCAAGCATATGTCTCAATAAGTGTATATTTATTCACAAATCATATTTACTTACTACTGTTATTAGCTAATAAGGCACAATATATTCTTAGAGCCAGACTGTCCTTAATAATGAGTCTTATAAATTCCCATCTAAAAAGTGTCTCACTCATCCATGTTTCTCTCTCTTCATCTCTCCTCCTCCCTTCCACTCTCTCTAAAAATCAACGGAAAATATCCCCGGATGAGGATTGACATCAATAACAAAAAGTTTCCAAATATATGATGTTATCCAAGATAACAATCTACATAAACTTAAATTTCATTCACATTTGCCAAAAAAAACAATTCTATAACTTCAAAGGAAAACTCCTTCAAAACATGCTTTTAAAAATCATCCCAAATATTTTGCCATCAAAATGAACCTGCAAAGCAGCTATTGTGATTAGTGAAAGATCAGCTAAACAGATAGCCTTTGAAAAAACCAGGATCTTAAAAATCTAAGGAGAAAACATTTGCAGACCATAGAGTGTGACAAAAACTTAGTTCAAGAAGTTCCAGCAAAGTAGAATGTCTTCCAGTCTCCACTGTTCTCAGTGTTTTAGTATTCCTGTAATTTTTCTACTACACGCCACAGTTTGTGTTAGAAACAGTAGCAACATTCAACAACACTAAAGGCCATGACCATCAGATGTGGACAGTCTTGTTGATAAACCCAGGTTGGGATTGTGGAGCCCAAAAAGTCAGTGCCTGACTACACATCTGATTTACCATGTGACCTTGAACAAACTTCCCTGGTGTGCTCTTCACTGTCTCCACTGTTTAAATAGGGGGGGGGGGGGGAGCGGGCGGGGGGAACAATCACTGTTCAAAGGAGGGGAGCAATCACTGTTTCAGGCCAGGAGATGAAGAGGAAAATATTGGTAAGATTCCCAGAAATTTCTAGTAGAGAAGTGTGGTTAAACGATAATTATATACCAGCAGATTTTCCCAGGGAAAGTAAGCAAGCAGGGAAAAGACTATTTTCAAGAAATCCCATCTAATGTCAATTAATCCATAACAGAACAGTGCAAAACAGAATTTCTTTCTATTTTTCATGTTAATTGGGCAATTTTTAAAATAGGTTTCGCAGTATCAATGAAAAGTGAATCTTTTTTGAAAGAGTCAGTGAGGCATACATTAAGGTTGTTCTGAGCATAGATCTGGACTTAGCCATATTTGAAGGAAATAATTGCTTCCATTTTCATCAAAACAGAGTGTCAGACACTCTTATTTATTTTGAGATTATCAAGATTAAGAAGTCAATGGGCATACAAAAACTCCCTCCACAGAAAATAATTACTCCCTCTTGTTAAGCATTAGACAACCACCTTTTGTGTAAGCCTCTTGCTCCCAGTGAGAGTTATTAGTGATCAGCTCTAAGGCTTCTGCACCCACACTGCGATGTCCTTGAGCCAACTCTTTGATGTACTAGATATAAATTCACTTTTTTACCGAGTCAGCATGTGTTACATGTTGGCTTCTTCTTCCCACATTGTTATGGTTTTCTGTACAAGTATGCTTATTTTGGCTAAAGTCAAGATGTTCAACCTTCTGGATGGCTTTGTCCATTATGGTCCCTGGGACCCATAATGAAGTGTGGGTGAATCTGGTTCTAAACTGATATTTGTTTGTTATTTTTGGAGCTCTCAAGTAAATTGCAAGGAAATTGATTTGCTTCAGTGAACTTCCATACATACTAATTTCTTATGTTGTTATAACATGGTTTTCTATGATTAGGGTTTTTATATGTGTGTTGGGGGAGATTAATAGAGTTTATTGAAATTATCTTGTCAAACTTGTGTAGCTCATACAATGAAGCTTTACTTCCTAGCTCAGATTTATAGATAAAGAGTTTCCTTTCTTGCTGATACAGTTATTTGGATCTCTTCACTTGTGATGAAGACTTGAATTACCTTTTTCTATTAAAGAAAGGGAATGCTTTCTTCTTAGATCTGATCTTTAGTATGAGTGTTCATATATAATGTCTGTTCCTAAATTGCCTTTAATAACCAAACCAAGAAACTGTGCTTCACTTGTAACTCAAAGTTTATAATATCACAACTTCAAAATTATGGTTGTTCTGAGCTCCAACTTGCCTATAAAGAAATTATGTTTATTGATACATCTCATAGGGTAAATGAAACTAAGGAGAAAATAAGCAAATGGGACTATGTCAAAATAAAAGCTTCTGCACAGCAAAAGAAATCATCAACAAAATAAAAAGAGAGCTCACTGCATGGAATAACATATTTGATAATGATACATCTGATAATGGGTTAATTTCCAAAATATATATGAAGACAAACAATCCAATAAAAAAATAGGCAAAAGAACTAAATTGACACTTCTCAAAAAGTAGACATATAAAAGGCCAAGAGACATATGAAAAAATGCTCAAATCAATGAGCATTGTCATTTTGATTAGCATTTGAGAGAAAATGAAGTATCACCTCACACCTGTCAGAATGGTTATCATCAACAAATCAACAAACAGCAAATGCTGGCAAGAATGTGCAGAAAAGGGAACCCTCATGCATTGCTGCTGGGAATGCAGACTAGTTCAGCCACTGTAAAAAATAGTATGGAGTTTCCTCAAAAAAATAAAAATGGAACTCTCATTTGACCCAGTGATCCCACTTCTAGGACTTATATCCTAAGGAACCAGAAACAACAATCAGAGAGAACATATGCACACCTATGTTCATAGCAGCACAATTTACAATACCTAAGATTTGGAAACACCCCAAGTGCCTATTAGTGGATGAGTGGATAAAAAAGCTGTGGTACATTTATACAATGGAATACTATACGACTGTAAAAAAAAAAAAAAAAAAAAAAAAAAGAACTCATCATTTTAAACAGCATAGATGGACCTGGAGAATATTGTGCTAAGTGAAATAAACCAGTCAGAGGAAGATAAGTATCACATGATCTTACTCATATGTGGAATCTCATAAACAAAAAAATGAACTGATGAATAAAATAGATCCAGAGACATAAAAGCATGGAACAGACTGACAAATTTCAGAGGGAATGTGAGGGTTGGGGTCGGGGTGGGGGTTGAGTGATTAAGTGGAAATTTATATGCATACTAGAGGCCCGGTGCACAAAACTCATGCATAGGTAGGTTCCCTAGGCCTGGCTGTTGATCAGGGTTGATTGGGGCCTTCCAGCTGCCAGCCGGGGCCTTCCTTCATTCTATACTGCCCCCTGGTGGTCAGTGTGTCTCATAATGAGTGATTGAACTCCTGGTCTCCAGGTCAAACTCCTGAGGGGACAATTTGCATATTAGAATTTATATATAGAAATATCCATAGCCCAATGACACAGACAATAAAGTGGTGAAGGCCTAGGAGAGGTAGGTGTGGGGTGGTAGGGGTTAATGGGAAACAAAACAACAAATGGGACATCTATAGTACTTTCAACAATAAATGTAAAAAAAATTAAATTAAAAAAGAAAAGAAATTTTCCCCTACCCACCATGTTACACATGGTTGGGACCCTCTTGTTTCTCTGTTGTCTACCTACAGAAATCCTTGGAAGACCAACACTCCTTTAGAAATGGCCTTAGACAGGAGCCTTGCCCTCTCCTTGGCCAATTAGCTCCAAGCTGGTAGTCTATCCTTTTCAAACTCTGATGTACCAGCAGAGATCAAACTCCAACTTTGAACAATATTTCACCAAAACCTTGGGTATTAGAAAAGGAAAATCCAACCCAGGCTGGAAGTAGTGTGTTTCAGAAATCACACACCCTGTCATGTCTTCAAGGACTTTTACAAGAAATCCTTTGGCTTTCTGCAGTCAAGCTCCAAGTTTGTTCCCTTCTCCTCCCACTATCACCTTTGGTCCTCAAAATCCAGCCCCAGCTGTCCTTGGGCCTTGAGAGGAGAGTCCCTACCATTACTCACAGAATTGTCTACTCTTTCCCCATTTTGCTAGGCTGAAAAGCCTATTCCCAGGTAAACTGACAGTTTTAGATTCCTTTCTACCTGAGGAAACTTCCCATCAGAAAAATGACATCAGAAAATCATAATTAAGTCTTATTACTTGGGGGTGACAGAAGTAACCATATATGAGACACACCAACTGCCTGGTAGAATTGCTTTTCTATAGACAATGCTCTTTCCATGGGTCTCAGCTCTGGAGTTCTGGAAACAACTACTGCACACACAGTGTCTTCAGAATAAAAAAGGCCCAGAAATGTTAGAATATACACCCCACACCCACATCCATACAACTATGTCTCCTAGACAGAAGTTTGGCACAATCTTCCCCCAAATTTATGTTATCAAATAGAACACATCTCAGTCTCAAACGTCTGTGTTCAGATTAATGCTAACCTCACATTTCCCTCTAGAGCGGTGGGTGAATATTTGACTTACATTTTTGTAAATAAATGGAAGACTCAGTTGTTTTCCCAGACCAAAAGTGACAATTTGCCCGTGAAGTAAATTCATGTCCCTACCCTTAGAGACTGGAAATTGCTTGCAGCTTTAAATGTTTTCCTTCTTTTCCCAGATACTAAAGATAAATTTCTAACAATATCTCAGGGCCAGTGCCAACTAGGGTAATCCATGGCATGTCTGTGGAATTATGAGAACCATGGCTATTTTGGGGGTCTATGCTGACTATGCTATCATAGTCACTAGTGGTTCTCAAAGTGTGGGCTCAGACAAGCAGAATTTCCTGGGAACTTGTAAGATGTGTGAATTGGTGGATTTCAACCCAGACCTACCTACTGATTGAGAAGCTCTGAAAATGGGATCCAGCAGGATGTATTTTACTGAGCCCTGCAGGTGAATCTGACTACTGATATGCACCAACCTTAGCAAAAAGCTTCACACAGATGTCTTGTTTAGTGGGAAGATTCACTGGGAAAGACATACACTATCCTTTAGGTGTACCTTCAAGGTTCTTGTCACTGGTTAAGAGGATTGATGCCCAGTGAGGCCCAGGGATTACAAAATCTACAACACAAGATGTTGTAGATTGTTCCTTGTCTGTGCTAAAATCTTTTAGAAAGTTTAGTAATTACTTGAACAAACAAAAACTATTGGGTTCAGTGAGCGGAACTAAACCCTCAAGTCAAACAAAACAGGGTTGAGAATGCACGTGTGTGTGTGTGTGTGTGTTGTGGGGTAGTGTAGAACTGTAGCGGGTTGGTTATTATCACAGCCACTGTCCCAGGAGAACAGAGAGAATGTCTGCTTTTATTTATGTTGGCTGCCCTCCATCGGCCCAAAGTGGCTGTCTAGCAGATCAATTATCCTGATATTAATTTTCTTGTTCCCCTATACTTAGGTGGCGTGATTTTAGAAGTCCCTTAAAATGACCTGGAAGTTCTGAGTCAGACGAGTGTAGCACAAGGGAAGAACCCCATTCATCTTCTGTCTCTCTAGGAAATAAGGTCAGTGCTCAGCCCAGTTTCCCCAGGACATCCCAGAAATCCTGAGCTTGGGCCTACCTCCACTCTGCTTTTCCCCTGGAGGTCCATGCAACCTCTCAGCCTAAGCAGGATAGGGCTAGAGGTGGGGAGAGCAGTGCCCCCATATCACAAGTACGATTGCCAATGAGCAGACTATAGGGCTGGGGGAGTGGGAGGGGAAGACAGGAGACAAGTCAGGCCCATAGTCCTAGTTTGATGTGTAACATACTAAAGCATGTGATGTATGGGTCTCCATTTATGCTCTTATCTCCAGCATGTTCAAGGTGTCCCTTTAAGTTTTATTACATTTTTTTAGGAATTAAATTCAGCTCAATTAATTGAACAGTCAACATGTTCATGGCCCAGTGCTTGATTTCATCGGCACACAGAAAGATGAAGGAGACCATTTCTGTCTACAGGCCCATACTTCCTAGAGCTGAGGGCAGAGATGTGCCCTGCAGGCTTACCACACACCAAGCACCACTGAGGGAGGGGCAGTCTTGTCCTTGAAAAATCCAAGAAGGCTTCTTGGAAGACCTGAGATTTCAATAGCTTATCAATCTAAACTTTCCTTTAGCCTGAGAAGCCATTTCCCGTCCTTGCTTGACATAATATAGTGGTAGGAAACAGCTTCTAAAACCTGGCGGCCTTTCCCTGGACCCGGAGATCTAGCTTAGACTCCCAGGGAGCCTTAGGAGGGCTGGCCAAGAGTGGGAGCTCCCATCCTAGCTGCATCTGTGCTATGACTCTCTGCTGGTGGATAAATGTTGTTGTTTTTTTCCATACACTGTCTTTGACACAAAACTTATGTCTCCAGAATGGCTTTATCATATGCAAGAGATACCTCACAAAGCATTTTTTCTGTAACTTTCTGGGAGACTAGTATCTTATTCTTTTACTTCAAGGTCATAAAGCACATGAACTAACCCAGAGGTGGGCAAACCATAGCCTGGGGACCAAATATGGCCCACCATTTGTGTAAATAAAGCTTTGCACATATATACACCCATTTGCTTAAAAATGGCTTTTCTGGTGCCGAGCCAGCATGGCTCAATGGTTGAGCATAGACCTATGAACCAGGTGGTCATGGTTTGATTCCTGGTCAGGGCACATACCTAGGTTGTGGGCTTGATCAGCAGGGTAAGGCATGCAGGAGGCAGCCAAACAATGATTCTCTCATCACTGATGTTTCTATCTCTCTCTCCCTCTCCCTTCCTCTCTGAAATCAATAAAAATATATTTTTTAAAAATAAAAATGAAAATGGCCCAGTTGATAGTTGCAGCAGAGACTGCACAGTCTATGAAACCTAAGATATTTGCATTAAAAAACAGCCAAGCCTTCATCCAAAGTCACTCAATAAGCAGGAAAAAGCCTTCAATTCCTCCCTGCACCCCAATTTCTATCATGAATAGCTTCATTTCTAATTCAGGCAAACTACACCAGCCAAAATAAAACAGAATTTTCTGCAAACTTAAAGGAATAAACAAGAAATGTTGGGGCAGCCAGGGGCAGGCAGCTAAGAAAAGCTCTGAGCACTCCAGAGCTGAAGAAACAAGGCAGGAAAGAGTTACTGGGCCCAACGAGAAGGGACCCCTCTTGGAGGTATGGTCTTGGAGTGGCATAGCTGCCAACAACAACAAAAAAAAGCAGCTTCTAAGCTGGTGGAAATATTGACAAAACACCCTAATATCTCCCTCTGTTCTTCCATACCCTACTGCTGCCTCCCATTGGCTGAATCTAACTGGAAGCAAGATAGCACTATATCCCAGATCAGGGGTGGGCAAACTTTTTGACTGGAGGGCCACAATGGGTTCTTAAACTGGACCGGAGGGCCAGAACAAAAGCAACCTGACCATGCTGGCACTCTCATCTTGGGCTGCTGGTGAAGGAGCGGAGGGGAGAGCAAGAGAACCCTCTGCTCTTTCGACTCCTCGGGCCTGATAGAACAGCCGAACGGGCCGGATCCGGCCTGTAGTTTGCCCATGGCTGTTCCAGATGATACAGTCCAAAATGGGGTGGAGAGAAAGACAGATAAAGGATGGAGGTGTGGGGAGAAGGGTGGCTCACCAGCACAACCCCTCCCCCCAACACACACACACACACACACACACACACACACACACACACACTAGGATGTCAATCAAATTAATAAATGTTGGGTTACATTGATTAGGATTTCTAATACAAGTACAGAGATACAAGTCAAATGAGTTTATATAATTAGAAGCTTATTAACTCAGATTACAGGAAGCCCTGAGGTAGATTGATTTAGTAGTTTTAGGTTATCATCAAGGAGATCTAAGTATTTGCATCTCCCCGCTGTACTCATCTCAACTAGGTCAACTTTACTAGTATTCTGAGTCTGGCTTACCAGTAGCAATTAAGAAAATGTCTTCTTGCTTGTCTGAAGTTCACCAGGAATGAGGAGACGAGGAGGCAAATGAACAGGTTCTAGGTGTTTCCTCTCCATTCCCAACAGCTTAGATGCTGTGCTTGTGTTGATAGTTGTATAGATTTACAGTAGCCCCGTTTACCTACTTTTAAAGATGCCCAGTGGTTGCCTAAAACCATTCATAGTACCAAATCCTAATCAACTTCTGCTGGAAAAGTGACAGCAGCTTCTTTATCAGCAGGTATTGATACATAATTTCATACAATAATTTTTGTATTTTTCATTTCAAACCTATTCCTGAATCTGTGTAACCCTTCCTTGTCTGCAGTAAATGGCTTGGTGTCACTCATCATAAGTAGTCCCTTGCTGATGTCATCCTATAGGCTCAACCCTTTCTAGCTCAATATGTTGCCATCAAACTCAACGTTTCTGTTCATGTCTTCCACCCACAAATTCAATACTTTTTCCATCTTAACTAAACACTTATCACCTACTAAGGCTTTAATGTTTACAGTTTGAGGTGCAAGAGCAAAACTAGCACAAATTTCTTTTTCCTTCTTCACAATCTTACTGATAGATGTTTTGTTTTTATGGTAGATCTTAGCAATCTGGCATATGATATTTTTCTCTTTCTTATTAAATCAAGAACTTTCATCTTTTCATTTAAAGAAAGCGCTTTACAACTTCTCTGTGGTGTATCCAAATTGCCAGCATCGCTACTGGTGTGTTATTGGGCCATTATTAAGTAAAGTAAGGGTTACCGTGACAGTCCATCTAATAACTGATACAGCTACTACGTGACTAACGGGTGAGGAGTGTGTACAGTGTGGAGATGCTGGACAAAGTGATGAGTCACATCCTGGTGAGACAGAGCAGGATGGCAGGAGGGTCCTTTTCCCCACTCAGAACAGTGCACAATTTAAAATTTATGAATTGTTTATTTCTGAAATTTTCCATTTGATATTTTTTGATCATGGTTGACAACGGGTAACTGAAACCATTGAAAGCAAAACCACAGATAGGAGGGAACCATTGTATCTGTTCTTTCCCTCTTTCTCATTTTCCTCTCCCAGCTAGATTCTTTGAGCTTCCCTGAACTCCCTTTACATTTTATTGGCTCCGGTTGGGTTAGTCCCAACAATTCCTGAACCAATCACTGGCTAAGGTAAAAAATTACCTTTATTGGTTAGGGCTAGACTAATCATCTGAAGGATGGAATTGGTAGGGAAATGTCAACCACAGAGTCCACTCTGTAAAGTGTTGTAACAATTATGATTGTCTTCTTTCAGGTGTGTTTCCTCTGTCTCTGTCACCTTGTCTGCAGGTGTTTGCCACCCACATCATCTGACACTTGAGGCTCCTCCTGAAAATGGGGTAATTTACACTGTGAAATGCTGGTACCTGCTCTTGTTCAGAACTGGAACAGATATTCCAAAGCAGTTCATGTGACCCTGGAAAAGTAAAAAATGGATTTATGGGAAAAGCCTGATTGAAGTTCTAATTAGATTTTCTCACAAGTCTTTGGTAAGTTATCCATCCTTTGTGGCTGAACTTTCTTCTACATGATTAAGATATATAATGGTTGCAGCCCCACAGCAAGAAAAAAAAATTATATAATGTGAGCTCAGAAGGTTTAACAGCTGAAACTAATTTTAAGGTATTTAAGAGGTGCAAGGTGTTTTTCACACCTTTCACTGCACCTGGCAGGCATTGGGTCCCCTTGCTGAAATCTCCCTGTGGCCCTTGTTTGATGACTTTTGCATAGAAGTTGCAAGGCAATCCACCGTCCCACTTCATCATGAGCACTCTGTTGCCACTGGCCTAATGCTAACCTTCATCCTATCTATAAGTGGCCTGAGATTTTAATCTAGTTTATATGGGAAGGAGTCAACAATATAACTTACTTATTATTCCCAGATGTTGAGATAGTGAGACCAGGGTATGATTACAATCTTGACAGTTGGCTTCCTGAGATCAGTGGTTATCACAAGGGCAAAGTCCCTTTTACACAACAGAATTCCCATTGAATATATAACCTACTACCTTTGGGTAACTTTTGAAATAAAACCCCCACTACATAGTCAGGGACAAGGACAAGAGTCTTGGCAGTGATAGAATATCCTTTTCTGACAACATTTGAAGCACATGAACTCAATATTTCTAGGCCATCAGAAGCTAGTTTGGGTCAGTATAAATAAGTCAGAACATTAGCTTCTTTTAAAATCCAAATTCTCCCCACACATCTCCAAGGCATTTCTCTTACAAAATGTTAATCTAAAACTTTGACAAGCCACAGCATTTTTATGGCTTTTCATGCTGGCTTTTCTATACACATTGCAGTAAAATTCCCTATGAAAAGTATTATATTAATCAACAGTGACTCATTTAAATTATAGTTTATGATCTCTTATTTTTTAAAAGGTCCAATTTTTATCACTATCCCTAGTTTATTTTTTACTTAAAATTAACAGCACAGTTCAGAATAGGAAATGCCACTGAAAAGTTGTTTTTGTTTTTTTTTTTTAAACCAAGAATTTTGTTTCCAAAAAGAGAGAAAGAGAACAGATGAACATGATAATACTAATAATTATGTTATGTGATTTTTTTATAACCAAGCAGTTTATAAAACTACTTCTGTGAGTGGTACAAAATATTTGAACAAGTTTTCAAACCAGTTGGCAATTTATTAAATATTAGCAATTGTTGCTACAGGCTGAGTTTTACAATCTATGGTTGATTTATTTGTATGGATTATCAGAACACATAACCAGGCTAGCATTCTGCTTTGAAAATGCTACTCCGTACTTGACTCAACTTTGAACCACTTATTAGGGCACTTTAAAGCTTCAAGGAGAAGATGCTGCTGAGAAAAAAATATCAGAACCTAGGAAAGACATTTGAATTATCTTTGCAAAGTTAGTTGGATATCTATTAACAACCAAGAAAATATCAACCAGCAATGTGAAGAAGAACACTCAAATATATGCAATTAAGTTAGTTTAGAAACATCTCACCTACAATGGGCATAGAAATGCTAAAATGTAAAATGGTGAGATAAAGTCATTGCGACTGAGATGAAGAAAAGGCCTTGGCTACCCAAGCTCACTACAAATTTGGTGGGGGAGGGGAGGAGAGGGGAAAAGTGTCTATGGAGAATCAAAACTAGTAGGAATCTGAAAGCTGCTTTTATCCCACTGAAATGGGAAGAGGAGAAAACAAGTCAGGACAAATGAATCAAGTCCTACACAAAGAGACAGACTAACCATTTCCTTATAATAAATAGCAGCTGCTGGCATTTTTTTTTTTCAGGAAGAAATGAAGGAGAGCAGTGTTTTAAATCTACAAGTGCATGGACCTACGATAGAGCATGCTACAGGCTCTTTAGTGAAATAATTTATGCTAAGCAATTGCAAACAAACAAATAAACAAAAAATCTAATATTTGTATCTAGCACGATGTAAAGAGGTAACCATTGCAGTGCAGTAGACACCTAGGAAGGGATCAACAGAGAATCCAGAACTTGGGCAATGACAACAAAATGAATGGAATTTAGACAGAGACCTTTAACTCTACTATCCTTAGATGTTTCACCAGTTCTACCAGAAGGAATTAGAAGTAGTCAGAATAATGCTTTATGTGACTTGTAGTGTATTGTATTAATGAGAGTGTTCTTATTATAATTGGTTAATCTTCTAACTTAATCACATTTATTTTCCCCTTTTTTGTTAAATTTATTGGGGTGACATTAGTTAATATAATCATATAGGTTTCAGGTGTGGGTTTCTATGTTACAAGATCCGTAATTGCATTATGTGCCCACCACCCGGTTAAATCATCTCCCATCACCGTCTATTAGGACCCTCTTCATGCCCCTCCCTTCCCTCCAGCAGCTACCACACTGCTGATTGTGTTCATGAGTTTCAGTTTTATATCCCACATGAGTGAAAACATATAGTTCTTAGCTTTTTCTGACTGCCTTATTTACTTAGCATAATGTTCTCAAGGGCCATCCATGTTGTTTCATCCTTTTTTATGGCTGAGTAGTATCCCATAATTGGGTAATTTTCATATAGCCTCATTCCATAGTATAAATTTAGTTATCTTCAATCAATTTTTGTTGTCTTAATAAAGTTCTGCATTAAAGAATCCTCTGTGTATATTGGCATGCACAGCTACTAACTTATTTTAATTTCAACTGCTAATTAATTTAAGAATTCTGGCTTTCATAGTGATTGATTAAATGGTAAACCATACCCACCAGAAAGAATGTCCTTTTATGGAATGATGTACTAGGACACATTCATCCCTATATCTGCTAAATATGCTTTCACCATATAAATCTAAGGACTGCTAAGAGGTAAAATTGACTTTTATGTATATACTAGAGGCCCATTGCATGAAATTTATGCAAGGGGCTCAGCCCTTGCAGCCTCGGCTTTGTCTGGAAGGTCATCCAGAAGAATATCTGGAAGGATATCTGGAAGGCTGTTTGGCTGTTCACTCTAATTAGAATATCATGTTTTTATTATTATAGCTGGTCAAGTTGATTCCTTTATTATTTCTAAGTAATTTATACAGAAATACATTTGTGTTTTCTATGTGTGCAATGATAAATAATGATCCTCTTCTCCAGACCTAATTCCTTTAATCTTTTCTTGTATTATTGTGCTACTTAAAGATCTTGTCTTCTACCTAGTTTTAAAGACAATGACTCCCTACCAACAGTTCTGCATTAATACTTTTTAAAAAGGTAACATTTACAATAGAAAATTACAGTAGAAAAATTTATAAAGACTCTAGGAATAAAGGTGGTCAAATATATATATGAGACCTGTACACAAAATAAGTCAAGAAGATCTAAGCTGAGGAAAACACTATGTTCATGATCAGGAAGAGCAAATGTCCTAAAGAAGTTTATTTGATCCTCAATGATCAGTACATTCCTTATAACCATGATTAAAATATCATGGAGCTCACTGAAACTGGTTTGGCTCAGTGGATAGAGCGTCGGTCTGTGGACTGAAAGGTGCCAGGTTCCATTCCGGTCAAGGACATGTACATTGGCTGTGGGCACATCCCCGGTAGGGGGTGTGCAGGAGGCGGCTGGTCGATATTTCTCTCTCATCAGTGTTTCTAGCTCTCTATCCCTCTCCATTCCTTTCTGTGAAAAATCGATAAAATATATTTTTAAAAATATCATGGAGCTTAGATAGGTTGGTTTTAAAATGTAAATAAAAGAACAAAAAACTCAGAATACCAAGACTCACTATAAAACTATTGTAATTAGGCAATATAGAATGTGTCTAGAATTAACCAGTAAAATAGAATATAAAATATAGACACAGATGCACTGATGCTATGGACTTTTGACATATAATAGGTTTTGCCATGGAAAACCATTAGGGAATGAAGAGATCTTCATAAATGAATATGGAAACATTGTCTGCACCTGGATGAAAAATAAAAGTAAATTAAGTTCCTACCGCAACTCTAAGCAAAAATCAACTCCAAACAAATTGAATGCCTAAATATCAAAAGTAAAATTGTGTGATTCTTTAAATATATTTTAGACTTTAAGGTAGAAATTCTTTCTTAAGCAATCACAAAAGCATAACTATAAAATAAAATATTATTAAATTTAACTCATTTAAAATTGAGAGCTACTCTTTATCAAAAATACAACAAACTTGAAAACCATATTTATAAAACATCATCAGCAAAGAACATATCAGAATACATAGATATACAGATATATAGATATATAGATGCATAGATACATAGATATACTCTATAAATAAATAAGGGAAAGAAAACTTTCCGTGTTACTTCAGGAAAATTATCTAATATCAGATCTATGAACTTTGAATCAATGCAATCTTATTTCTCATGGCATAAAATAATACTTTGGACTTAAATAAGACACTATTTTTTAAAAATTGCAGTTTGTTCATTTTTGTTCTGCTTATTCCTTCTAGGAAAGTACCTACGAAGGAATTTTTCTATCTACATTGTGTGTGTGTGTGTGTGTGTGTGTGTGTGTGTGTGTGTGTGTGTGTAAAAGCCTAAGCGACTGAACTATTGGTCAACCGGTCACTATGACACACAATGACCATCAAGGGGGAGATGATCAATGCAGGAGTTGCCCCCTGGTGGTCAGTGCACTTCCTCAGCGGGAGTGCTGCTCAGCTGACTGACCCATCCCGGTAGCTCACCAGCCCTGTAGCAGCCACTCACTCCCCCAGTAGTCCTGTAGGCCCAATCTCTGGAGAAGGACCAGGCATCAATGGACTGGTGCCACTGGCACAATCTTGACAGCGCTGCTGGCTTCCTGGTCATTGGCCTAGGACACCGAGGCTGCTTCCCCTCCCTAGACGCTCCACAAGGAAGAAACGATACAAAAGCGGCCACCTGGTGGCTCCCAACAAAGGCGTGAACTTCAGTGGGATATAAGGGCATCCCACTGCCCGCCAAGAGGGCTGAATTTGTCTTGCACTCTCCCCCCACCAATACCCCCATTGAGATGGGTGCCAGATGCAGAGCTCATGGCCAGCAAGCACTACTGAAGAGGTACAATCCTCTCCTGATCAGGACTGACAGGGCATGAGCTTACAGGAGGCGCATCAGGCCCAGGATGAGTGGGAGCAGCAGGCAGAGCAGCAGGGGGCATTGGACTGCCAGTTTTGGCCCAGTCCCTGCAGGCCACACCAATGGACCCCACGCATGCACAAATTTGTGCACAGGGCCTCTAGTATATTATAATGAGTTTACAAAAGCCATTTCTGTTGAAATAATGGCTTATATTTTAATCTATGGTCGGCTGAGATATTTTTATGTATTTGGCTAATCCTTGAAATTTTCACGCTCAAAATGTTTCTAATGAGGAACTGTAACTCCTCTGTAATTTTATTTTGGGAACTCGGGGGTTTGCATCCCTATAATATACTATGTGGCAGAGTTTAAATATAGACAGCAGACTCCCACTATTGGTCCCCTGAGAGCCACTAGACCACAGTAGACCCCTATCCCCACCTTCCATGCCCGGGGAACCCTTCTCTTTCATATCTTCTCATAGACTTCTTTGGAAGCAAGTTTCCAGGAATCATAGGACCAGATAGAGAAATGAGCTGGGAAGTTTATGCTTCATTGACAACAGAGGAGAATGGGGAAATCCTCTCAACTGAAATTTTAACTCATTGCCTATTGTGGTCACTTTGGACAGCCATCAGAAAAGTTTCAACCAGCTGTTAAGGAAGTGGGATATTTTTCAGCTTTCATACTTGTGCAATATGATTTCAGAAGAAATAGGAAAAGCTGATGTGTGTGTCATGTGTGTGTATGTATGTATGTGTATTTAGAAGAGAAGCAAAAGCTGGAAGTGTATGGATGTGTAATGAGAAAGTAAGAAAATGAGTGAACCATGACAGCATCACATGAGCACAACCCTGGGCTTTCCTATATTGCTTGTCTTTACAGTAACTGTCAGTCCAACATTTAGAGAAAATGTTTAAAAAAAAATTAAGTTTCATTACTAAGTAATACTTTTTAATAATTGTATTTAGGCCTAGGGCGGGGGCAGGGGGGGCAGGTGGAGACAAGCTAGAAGAGGTCGATGAAGGGGGGGGGGAGGAGAATGTAATACTTTCAATAATAAAGATTTTTTTTTGAGAAGTGAATTTCAAGTCTCATACCTCTTACAGTTCAGAAGTTTTACTTTACTGTAACCTCAATTCCCTTCTAGGGGTACAAAGATCTTTCGGTCCAAAACACAAAATCCTTGAAATATTTACTTTATAATTCATTTCAAAACCATTGGGTGATTGTGGTGTTCCTTTCATTTCCACAAACTTTATAAAGCATTTTCTAAAAGATGTTTTTGTGAGCTCTTTTAGTTTGCAAAACATTACCTTTTTGATCTCAGCTGTTGTTTTTCAGAGGAAAATTTCATTAACACCAAGGATGTTTTTCCAATTAAGTAACAACTTGTGCTAGGACAACAATTAAGATTCTTGTTTAATAATCATCCTTGGTGAAGCTGACTGTGAAAGAAAATTTGAGAAGAGATAAAGAAAAAGAGAGAGAAGGCATTACCCCCACCAATCACTTTTAGCCAGATCCTAGGACCTGCAACATTATGAACAGTGTTCTATATATAGCTACCTGATATCTTGAAGAGTTCTAAAATTGGAAAGCAATTTTTCATAAATCCCCTGTAATAATTTTTAAGGCAACTCTAAACAAAATATTCCCTTTTCATTTTGTTTAGGTTTTTTTTAAATCTGCAGTGACAAAGTTTCTTCCTGCTACAATTAGATTATTCTTTAGAGAAGATTGCCAAGCATGGCAGCTCTAGTATTAATCAAGCCCGGGACTAAATTCATGGTGTGTGGATGGAAACTATAGACAGGTTCCCTCTGCTGAGAGGGATGGTGGGCCATGAGATTTGTCCCCACCCTTCAACATCCACTGAAGCTTTCTCCTGGGACTTCCACCTTCCTGGATAGAACCCAAGACATCACTATCATTGACTGCCTATATTCTGTGTGACATCTCTAAGCACATTTATTAGCACCACCTGCAAATCCCTGCCCCAATATACTCTAGGAATATAAACAGTTTCTCAGATATACTTTTTGATTCAGAAATCTTAAGAGTTGGATTGAGCATATCCTCAAGTGCAGTCTTAGAATTACAAGAACTCACACTGGTGCTCTTGGATTCTACCTCACTTCCAGTCTAAGAAGTGTGTGCGTCCGATGTATCTGCCATGGACACCAGGGATTGCTTCAACCCTTGGTGCCATAGTATTCTATCATGTTTCCCCACCCATGACTGGCTCTCAAGTAAGCCAGTCCTACTTGTCCCCTGTATCCTAACTCATTTGAGCACATGTGGAAGGACTGTATATCCTTTTCTTGGTGTGAGAACTGATGAAAGGTAGCAAAAAAACATTGATCAAGCCAGTTAAAGAGGTGATGCCATGGGGGAAAAATGATAATGTAACAGCTTCTCTCAGGAAGTAGGAAGTATACCATTAACCCAGGAATAAGAGCATCTTAAGCCAGGAAAAATGAAGTCAGTATGATCAGGGATGTTTCTGTGAGTGTTGAGAATGTTAAAATGTAGAATAGCAAAACTAAGAAATGTAGGAGCACATACAAGAAGCTCTAGGGGTCTATGATACAGAAAAGAGCATAGTAAGGAGTAGAAAAACAATTATTTAAGGGTATAGATAAAACCAGCAACTATTGTCTTTTTTTTTTCAAATTATGTACTATTTTTATTCATTGTGAACTTGATATTTTTTTTATTTGTCCTAGTAAATTTTTTTTGGAAAAACTATATTTAGTTAGTTAGTTAGTTGTCTTTTAATGTTATTAAGATCCTGATTTAATAAAACTCAGATTTATTTACTCCCCTACCTAAATCCTTTCAGGGGTGTCCATTGCACTTAGAGGAGAATCTAACCTTCTTACCAAACTCCTCCTACTCTTAAGCCAAACTGGATTGCTCATGTTCCCAAAACATGCCAAGCTTTAATCATCTCAGAGCCTTCCCACCTGCTTCTTTCTACTTGCATGCTTTCCTCTGGGCTTTCTGTATGCTAATTTATTCCTGTGCTTCAGCCCTGTCACTCTATAACACAAGCCTCCCCTACTGCAACTGCTAACACCTCTGCCTCCCTTTCATATCACTATTTATTTCCTCAATGGCACTTCTTGCAACCAAAAATTATCTTATTAAGTTCTTAAATCTGAAGGGTTTATTACTGAATCTCATTGCCTGATACATAGTGGAAAGTAAAAATATATATATTTCTTGAATAAGTAAATGATAAATGAGATCTAAAAAAAAAAAAAAAAAAAAAAAAAACGTATGTCATTAGGTTGGTATGGCCATAGAGTAAAGCAAGGATAAAGCTGACTCTGAAATAAAACCACTGAGTACAAGTATCATTCAAGCATTATGAAGTTTGGAATATTTCAAAAGAGGTATCATATGAAATCCTAGAAAAAAATCATGGTGATATTTTCTTGTCACTTGGCTGTTTTTAGTTTATAATATTTCTTTAGAAACCCACAAATTACCAGTTTCTTAGTTCTCATTTTAACTATATCTACCCAGATTTGAACTACTTTGTCTATGAACTTTGCATGTGACTACTGCAACTGCTAACACCTCTTCTTCCCTCTGATATCACTATTGACATAAGCAATATTTTCACCAGGAATTGTATGATGACTTCCCAGGTAGGCCTGTCTGGACAATGAGGTAATCATGAATATGAGTCAGCCTCGTGACTTCCCTCCTGGAACACAACATGGTGCATGAGTGCAAATTCCAAGCAGCTCCAAGGAGCCTCATCGATAGCAAAGAGATGAAAAAAGAAGTCTGTACAATAAAGAAAATTTCCCCCTTGCCAGTTACCAAGCTTACAAAACTTGTGTGTGTTTTTTTACCATAACCTTTTTTAAAAATAGTCTTCAGAAAATGTACTTTTTAAAGTCAATTTTTGTATTTATTTTTAATTCAGGCTAAAATATTTTGTCCTGCCTAAACCAGTTTGGCTCAGTGGATAGAGTGTTGGCCTGTGGACCGAAAGGGCCCAGGTTCGATTCTGGTCAAGGGCATGTATCTTGGTTGTGGGCACATCCCCAGTGGGGGGTGTGCAGGAGGCAACTGATGGATGTTTCTCTCTCATCGACGTTTCTAACTATCCTTCCCTCTTTCTCTCTGAAAAAAATCAATAAAATATATTTTTAAAATAAAATAAAATATTTTGTCCTTTATGTCAGGTTTCTGAAAGTAATTACTTAACTTTAATTTCAAATTATATGCATTTCTAGCCAGTCCAGCACAAGGATAGTGATAAAACAGACACATATCTACAGCCAGAACAAGACATTGGTTGGCATGGATCCTACTCCTGGTTCTGTCAGACCCTATAAATGCAAATGACATTCATGTAAATAATCGCTAATTTCTAAGAAAGATTTGTCTGAGGCAAAATACATACATGCTTTGTATAGAGAGATATTGGGTGTGAATATAGAATTGGAAACACTCATTTCTGCAGAATAATGACAGTATGTATTTAAATCAAATGAATAGAGAATTTGAGAATGTCACTATCCTTCCTTCAAGTCTCTGACATGGATAGATTTATTTTTTAAATAGACACGTGAATAATATTTAAATTCTTCATACTTTCTATACAACAGTACCTAGATATCTTATAAACTCAATTAAAAGTATGAAGCTAGTTATTAGGTGTTATTTTTGTTTGTTTTGGGGTTTTCTTTGGTTTTTTTTTTAGAAAATCTTGTCTTTTGAGATTTCTTTTAATACAGGAGCTTCCTTGTGAAAGAAAAACTTTTTGTTTTTTTAACTCCTTAAAATGTTAGTAGTCAGAGCCAGCCATTTGGAATTAAAATTTCCAACCCCACAACAAAAGAAAGCTGGTGGATTTAATCTAATTTGTTGAGATTTAAGGAGCAGGGAAGAAATGATTGTTTTTGCAGCCTCATCAGGAGCTTATTTCCACAAAACATCCGTAAGACACTTTCCCACCACATGTTCCTTTTTATTCTTGGGTACTTGGCTGGGGTGTGTTTAGTTTGGCAGCTTGCCAAATAATGTTCGTTGGGTCTTGGTAGTACCAAATTTGACAGAAAGCAAAGCACAGGGGAGAAGGGGTATTTTCAAATAACCTTTTTTTTTTTTTTTGCATCGAAAATATAAGTAAAGAACTCTCTTGCAAAATGAAAAACTTGACTACGCTTCTTTGCATTCTTTTATGATGGCAAATCCAGGCATCCTGCCTTCACTTACACCTGTCAAATCCTGGCTGCGGGAAGAAAGGTCTTTCTTGGTGGCCATAAAAAGGGTCCCCACCTACAGGACATAAATCCTGCAAACTCACGAAGGCTGGTCTGGAGGAGCTCCAAAGCATCTCCCTTTGCCATGTTCCCTCTCCACCAGAGGGCCTCCTCTTAGTCTTACTCAACCTCTCCTCTGCGCTTAGAATGCCCCCTCTTTATGATTGCATAAGTAATTCCTGAATTTGAATTGTTGAACCGATGAGAATGAATTGCGAATTGCTATAGCCCTGGCATGCATTTCTGCTGTAAAAGATTATTCATAGTCATCCACTCCCCTCCCGTAAGAGAGTCACACACCACCACCACCACTTTATCTGGGCTTGCAGAGTAATGTGCTCATGTGACCACATAACGCATCCCATCACAAATTTTCAAGAACTCTCTTGCTCTTTTCCTTCTGCCATAAAAAGGACATATCCAAATAAGGGTTGAGCCTTTAGCTTTGGTCCAAAATGAGAAGATGTGCAGAAGAAAGCCACAACAGACCACTCGGAGCTACTGACATGTAATGTGAACATGGAATCCATATTTGTTTTTGTTAACCGTTGAGATTTCAGGGTTGTTTGTCACTGCAGCAAAGCTAAACCATATACCCGTTATAACTTACTAACATTTAGGAGCTACACCTTAGAATATGACAAAACATTGGTGTTAAATAAATACCATAGTCTCAAGACCACAAAATAAATTAATTTAAAAGTTCAAAAGTAGAGTTTAAGACTTCAGACTCTAAAGACAGATCCGACTGTTATTTACTGTATTTGTGAACTTTGACAGATGATTTCTAATTTCTGATCTGTACAATGTGGATATTGATAGTATCTACATTATAGACTTCTTGAGCAGGTTTAGGGGAATGATATATGTAAAGCATAGCACAGTAACCATCACATAAACAGTGGTTGAGGACATTCTCTGGGAAGCCGGCAATGAGGATCAGTAGTAGCAAGCTGGGGAATATGTTGGGGGATGCAACTAAGAGCAATCGCTCTAAGGGAGTGGGAACAAAGGGTGTGTGGAGGAGCAGGACCTGCAGTAGAGATTCAGCAGGGCCTCAGATGAACCAGAGTGAGCTCTGGAGCTGGGTCAGCCCTTCAAAGAGGCCTCAAACGGAGGCCAGGGGTCCAGGATTTCTACCAACACATAATTTCCAGCGATTACATGTAGGCTGTCCCCAGCGAGAAAGGTAATAGCCAGAGGGTGTTCCTAGAGAGCGCCTTGGCTGTGGGCCACAGCAGGCAACACTCCAGCAGCTGGAGGAAGGCGTGCTCAGTCCCAAGAAGCTACATGTCTGGGTGTTCCCAGCATCCACCACAGTCCACCACTATGTGACCTGGATGCACTCCCTTCGTGTGATAAGTTTTTTTTCCTCTGACTGGGCAAAGCTCTTTCAGAATCCTGGATGGCTGCATTTCCAGGAACAATGACACAGGGAGGTCAGTGCGATGGAAGACAACCCTACTTCAGTTCTGGTCTCTGGTCTCAGCCTATCGTGGTATTCATCATGTCCCTCCTATTTACCCATTTTAGATTCCCCTGAATATTGGCTAGCACCCTCCCACTCTAGGTGACTTAACTGGGTGGTATTATTTAGGCCCCCAGGCCACAATTGCTACACTTGTTCATCGAATGGCAAAACTTGGCAGAAGACTATCAAGACATCCCCCGCCCCCCTGCGGGTTCTATGCTCATCTTACTTCTATTTGGTAACAGCAGTCCTTTCTCCACCTCATAACTGGGCTCTCTACCCCTGGCCAAGTTGCTGACACTTTCCCTTGTCTATGGTAGCACAAGGACAGACAGAAAGTTAATGTCTCTTGGTGAAAATGTTGCTGTTTGAGAACCATGACTCCTAAACCCACAAATACTTCAGTTGGAATGATAGCAAACACAAATTTTCTTAGGAATTTTTCCTTCACTTGTTTTAAAAAATGTTTGCAAATATTTTTATATTCATACCTTCAAAGGGTAATCCAAAATTCCCCTCCCCTTGAATGTATAGCAAACTTGGTGACTCCCTCCTAACAAAGGGGATGTTGCAGAAGTGATGTCTGTGGCTGGAGCATTACAAAGCTAGCTTCCCCTTCGCATGCTCTCTCACAGACTCTCTGAAAAGCCAGGTGCCATGTCATGGCTGACCTATGAACCAAGTAGACGCTTTGCTTCTGACCATCAAGTTTCACTACCTGTCCTCTATCATTTCAAGATTCTGCCATCACTATTGCTATCAGTTGCATAACAGCAACCACTGTTGCTTGTTAATGATGTTGAACTGTTCTTACCAGCATGCTCCTTATCTCTTATCAAATTGTCCTAAGAACCAGAGTGGGTGGCTGGGTTGTATGGCCTTACTTCAGCATGTCCATTTTTCTGAGCTCTTTGATTCTTTTGTCCGTGTGTATGAAAAAGAGAATCTACTTGCCCAACCAGTGTGGTTCAGTGGTGGAACGCTGACCTATGAACCAAGAAGTCATGGTTCAATTCTAGATCAGGGCACATACCCAGATTGTGGAATCCATCCCCAGTAAGGGGCATGCAGGAGGAAGCTGATCAATTATTCTCTCTTATCTTGATGTTTCTTTCTCTCTTTCCCCACTCCTTCCTCTCTGAAATCAATAAAAATGTATTAAAAAAAAAACCCACAACAACAAACAAGGACTACTTTACTTGGTGTGGCCATTGCTTTCTTTAAGCCTCAAGGGCCACCATAGCAATAGATTTGCACTGCCTCTTAGATTCCTCACTGGGACAAAGCTCCCAATCACAGGAGAGTGTTTTTGTATTGAGAAACTGTCACCTTACTCAAATTGATACTGTGCTCCCTTTGAGTCAATACCCTCAGCATCAAGCCCATACACCCCTTCCAGCATCTTGCCAGTACATGTAGGCTAGTCCTACAGCTCCATAGAGGTACAGTCTCTCTCTTCCGTTAGCAGTGGTTCTCAACCTTTCTAATGCCTCGACCCTTTAATACAGTTCCTCATGTGGTGGTGACCCCCAACCATAAAATTATTTTCAATGCTACTTCATACCTGTAATTTTTCTACTGTTAATGAAACGTAATGTGAATATCTGTGTTTTCCGGTGGTCTTAGGCAACCCACAGGTTCAGAACTGCTGCTGTAGAGCCTAAAATTATTGGAAAACACAGATATTCACATTACATTTCATAACAGTAGCAAAATTACAGGTATGAAGTAGCATAGAAAATAATTTTATGGTTGGGGGTCACCACCACATGAGGAACTGTATTAAAGGGTCATGGCATTAGAGAGTCTGAGAACCGTTACATTAGGATACCCAGCACTTCCTCAGCCTCATGTTGTGATGTTAGCCCAGTGATTGGTCTGGCAGCCAGGAAGGGAGATTCCATGGATCCTAAATGAGGGGAGTGTTATCTTTTAGACAGAGGACTCTATGTTACCTTCAAATAAGGGAAGAGGTATAGACATTTACAGGCAGAAGTAGGCCGTTTCTGTAAGCCCAAAGTGCTAGAAGAAGCTAGGGTAATTCAAGATTTTGAATGCGTTAACTTGGATGTGCAAGACCAAACTTCAGAGTTACACTCCTTCCAAACACAGCTCTACCTCAGGGCACCTCTCTCTCTCTCTCTCTCTCTCTCTCTCTCTCTCTCTCTCTCTCTCTCTCTTATTTATTTATTTTTATATTTTATTGATATTTAACAGAGAGGAAGGGAGAGAGATAGAGAGCTAGAAACGTCGACGAGAGAGAAACATCGACCAGCTGCCTCTTGCACACCCCCTACCGGGGATGTGCTCGCAACCAAGGTACATGCCCTTGACCGGAATCGAACCTGGGACCCATCAGTCCGCAGGCTGACGCTCTACCACTGAGCCAAACCGGTTTCGGCTCTCTCTCTCTTTTAATCATAACCTGGTGATATATTTTCCTGTTTGTTTGTTTTGTTTTTTATTGATTCTCAGAGACAGAAACATCCATCAGTTGCCTCCCCCCAACACATCCCCGGCTAGAAATCCAACCTACACGCTAGGTATGTGCCCTAACCAGAAATTGAACCCACAACCTTTGGGTGTATAGGAGGATGCTCCAACCAACTGAGCCACCCAGCTAGGGCTCTGCTACCCTTTAAATGAAATCCTAGAACTTATCTTCAGTGAATGCGGCAGTATTCAGAAGAAGGATCTTTGCAGATATAAGTTAAAAGGTTTGATAAGATCATTCAGGATTACCTGTGCCCAATGACAAGTGTCCTTTAAATCCAATGACAAGTATCCTTTAAATATTTTCCTTTTTATTGAATTTATTGGGGTGACACTGGTTAACAAAATTATATAGGTTTTAGGTCACCCAGAAGAGAAGGCCATGTGAGCACAGAGGCAGAGACTGGAGGGATGCACCTATAAGCCTAGGGTGGCCAAGGGTGCTGGCAACTCCAGAAGGTGGGAGAGGGGCATAGAAAGATTTTGGCCTCAGAACTTCCAGAAGGAGTCTACCCTACTAACATCTTGACTTCAGATTTTTGGCCCTCTAAACTATGAGAGAATAAATTGCTATTGCTTTAAGAAACCCAATGTGTGGTAATTTATTATTGCAGCCATAGGAAGACACACTCATACAGAGGGAAAGGGGGAAATCCAATGCATTTGCAATACCAACCTCAGTTGTTCCTACAGGAAGCTTAAAGCAAAAATAACCCTTCAAATATTTCCTGAATTGAGGAAAAGGGTCATAACCTTTTATTCCCTGTACCAACCTTCCATTCCCTGTACTGCAAGCAGAGAGCCTCAAGACCGCTCCTTTCATGGGAGGGTAACTCTAGGGCATGAGCTTAACTGCCAGCTTTCATCAGGCAAGGATCCTGGCAGCTGGGGAGGTGAAGACCTCAATCTGAGAGAAATCGTGCGGTGCTTCTCAGCAGCTATCACAGGAGGCCAAGATTATGTCATCAGAACAGGAACCATCGCAAAGATGAGGACTGTGGGGAGGGATCAACCAAAGCAGATCTTATTGAATTGCTTTGAGAGAAATGAATGTTTTTTATCAGTTGAATTCAAGGCGAAACACTAAAGGAAGGGCTGAAGAAGAAAAGACGTTGCTAAAAGGCCACGTGTGATCTGAGAAGGAAAAGTGAATTTGTGAGCAAAGGATGTAGCAGAGGTGAAGGCTCAAGGAAGATGGGGTGGCATCATTATGTCCTAATTCCAAGAGGTAAGCCCCAGGTAATTCTCAGCACACAGTTAGCAGAATTTTATTTTCCTCTGCTGATGTGGAAGGGGCCACAGGCATCACACAGTATGCAGATCTTCCCTTGTTTTGTTTTTTTAAATGTAGCTGACTTCACTCCAGGACACTTTCCTCCATTTACATTCTTCTACCTGCCTTACCCCCTTCCTGTCTTGTAATCACCATACTGAGACTTGCTATCACCTACTGGTTGTCCTTCAGACTCAGCCACTGAAAGAGTGTCTGGTGGTATGCAAGTTGCATGAGGTAGGTCCTCAGGGATTCACTGGGAAAAGGCAAATAGTGCTTACCAAGTTAATACAGATTTAAGCTCAGTCCAGTGCTAGGTCTGGTGTAAGGCCACTCGGAAAAAGTCTTCAGGTATACCGAGGCTAGCAACCACCCACAGGGGGCCTGCAGGCCTCTGCGGTGGATTGGGATCTCAGAGAGCCATTCAGGTGGAGTCAGTAGAGTTCACCAAGCTAATGCCGATTCAGATTTGGCCACATGGAAGGAGAGCTCAGCACAGGAACCGTGGTGCCCTCAGGCGTGCAGAAAGACAGCCACACTCTAAAGCCACACAACTCAGTCTCTCCTTATGTGTTTCCAAACCCCCAAGCCTGCCCGGAGCTCGCTAAGAGTTTTTAAAGAAAGACTGTAAGTGAGCCTAGGGCGGTTGCTGCCAGCTGTACACAAGTTGGGGAGAGTGGGACTAAAGGGAGTTATCCGAATGGAGCTAGTGTAGCTCCCCAGCCTAATGCCCTTGAGTGGGGAGCCCCACACAGAAACCATGGCACCCATCAAGCACATATGGAAAATAGTCCTCACCCAAACACAAAACAACCGTGTCTTCCCCTGTATATCTCAGGCATCCCCCAAGCTTCCCTAAGATTTCTTGTAAATTTTTGAGAAAGACTGCTATGAGAGCCCAGTGGAGTACACAGTCATGAGTAAGCTGGGTAGGGCAGGTCCTCTGGGGGTTGTGAAGGTTGGGCTAGTGTAAGGGAGTGCTCAACCCAGGAAACATGGGGCCTATGAATGGTATACTGGGAGATGTCCCTCCAGCTCTCTCCCAAAAGCCACACAACTCAGTCTCCCCCTGTATGACTCTGGCACTCTCCGAGCTGCTGTTCCTCCTCCAGAGCCCAGGGTGAGTGCCTGCAAACAAGATTTTGTGTGCTGTCCCTTTGAGAGGATGCCCGAGTTTCCAGCTGCCTTCTGTCTCCCCCAGGACAGACAGAATCCCTGCTGATTTTCAGATATTATGTGGGCTCCTCTACAGACACTGGTGCTCTGGGCGGGGGAGCCTGGTGTTAGGTTGAGATCCCTTGCTCCTCAGAGAGAACCTCTGCAGGTGAGATAGCCCTCCACTCTCAACTGCTGCTCCTGGGTGTAGGACCAGCTCATTTCATGTCTCCACCCCTCCTACCAGTGTCAATGTAGCTTCTTCTGTATACCCTGAGTTATGTCTCCGATTTAGCTAGTCTTCAGATGACCTATGGGTTTATTTTTCTATAATGTAGTTGGAATTGTGATGTGATCGTGGGAGAAGGTGTACAGTGCAGCTTCCTCCAACTCTGCCATCTTGTATCTCTCCACATACATGATGAATGCCAAAACCATTAAGCTGAGTTTTAAAATCAGACATAAAAGAATACATACTGTGTGGTTGCATCTTATACTGAATGCAAATCTAAATTATGGTGATGGAAAGCTGATCAGGGTCGCCTGGGGCTGGGAGCAGAGGGAAGATTTCCTGGAAGTGGCACAGGGAATTTTGGGGGGTGAAAATTCTGTATCTTGATTGCGATGGTGATTGCAAAGGTATACACATTTGTCAATTTTTTTCTAGTTGCATATTTTAAATGGGTACAATAAAATTGTTTTTTTTTTTAAATTTCCTGCATGGAAGCGTCTCTGCTGCATGTTCTAGAGAAAACGGGACCTGGTGGGTGAATGAGAATGACTACTCTTTTCTTAGCTCCCACAGTAATCCCAAAGTTACACATCAAAGGCTTGTTCCTCCTCACCACAAAGCAACAATGACATGGCTGTCTGCAGCAAATGTAATAACTCCCCAGACTAAGGAACCACAGAAGGTCACAGGAACTTTAACTGCAATATCATCATGTATTTACCTAGGAGACCTCATGGCCATCTTGACCATATTTCTTTTTCTCACTGCCTCTTTCCATGTGGGTTTATTCACCAAGACACAAAAGGTCAAGAGCCTTACTCACAGTTGGTGACAATGAGTCAATTTCTGTCTTTCCTTTGCTCCCAACTCCTAGTCTGAGCACTAACCCCCACTTAGGCCCACTGACTAGGAGCATTATTTAGAAAATTTTCCACCCCCAGAACATCTCCCCCATTCTTTTTCTTCATTTCTTCCATATCCCTGCCCTGTCACAGAACACCTAATAATACCCTAAAATAAATGTCCTAAGGAAAATTTAGCAAATATGTTTTTTATGCAATAGCAATTGCCGTGAAACCTGACTAGCTTGTGGCCTCAAGAGAGCTGCCGAAGTGCCATGTTTTATAAATGTTTAGAATAATGTTCATCTGAAAATGAGATATATTTGCATATTAACTTACCCTACGAAACTTGACAAGGTGAAAAACACCAGTAGAATCCATGTGGCAATTTTTTTTTTCAAACAGAACCCTAAATTACAAGCTGCATACATTCTAGAGTTATTAGATGGGATTGGTGATCTAAATGTCAAGAGAAATCATCTCAGTGTGGGAGAAATCAATTTAGTTGCCACTAAAAGACGTGATTAGCTCTGACTTGCAGCTCTTTATACTAAATCTGTAATCGCACTTAAAACATATTCAGCATCTGGAGGCTCCAGCCCACTCTTCACAATGCTAGCCTGGGTCCCACTCTGCAGTTTCTACTCAATGGTCCTGGTGTCAGTCCCAAAAGCCTGCATTTTTTTAAGTGTTCCTATGATTCTGATGTGCATACCCATTTGGTCTAGCCTTAGCCTCTCTGACTTTCCTTTTCTTAAGTGCTGTGCTCAAAAAACCCCTGTCATATCCTACAGTCTACAGGAGCAGTATTCAATATTTCACCCCTATCAATGAGTGCGCACCTCTAGTGTAGGTATATTTATTTTATTGAAATTATGTACATTTGTATCATAATTTGAAAGAATAGTGTTTTATTCCATATGAATATGAATTCACCCCCATCAGCATATCTTCAGATATGGGCATCTCCAGTAAAGAGAATGGGTATACCATGCTTAGAGTGTACATCACAGATCTGTATTTTTCTCTGACATGGCACATTGTTTTCTTGTGCAGTGCATCTCTGTCATTTTGACATGGTATTGTTTCTGAGAGGAATGTAAATATTGCTACCATATTTTTAGGACCATAAGACGCACCTTTTCTTCACCAAATAGTGGGAGGAAAAGTGCCTGCGTCTTATGGTCCGAATAGAAGTAGTTCCTGCGTCTTATGGTCCGAGTTGCAGAGCGGCAGCGGGTCCCCTGGGGACTGCATATTTGGTGAAGAAAAAGTGCGTCTTATGGTCCGAAAAATACGGTATTTAAATGAGAAAAGTCAACCAAGGTAAGTTTGGGAATTTTTAACCTTCCTCAAGAGATTTTTATAATTTTATAATCAAACCACAAAAAGATAGTGAAAATATTTATTTTTTTACTTAGTGGATGTTCTTAAACAAGCAAGACAAGAATTAAGCAAGACAAACTATGAATGCATGCATTGCAAACTATATTGTGTAATGCTGGAGAAATCAGATCATCTGCCCATCCGACTTGGAGTCTTGCACTATCTGTCAGTGTGATGCAAGGTTGAGGAGTTTTATTCTAAATGTAAAGCCTCCTAAGTATGTACCCTTGTAGCCGAGTTAGAGTCCCTCAGAGTGGAGCAACCAGAGGAATGCTTTCCCAAATTTGATTGGTAAAACCTAACAATGTCTCTTCCCACTGTAAAGGTTTATCCATAGGAATGAGAAAGAGCAGCCCCAGCTCAGCCACAGGTCTTTGGTTTTGCATTTCCTTTTTATTATTTAACTACTAGAGGTCAGCCGAAACCGGTTTGGCTCAGTGGATAGAGCATCAGCCTGCGGACTAAAAGGTCCCAGATTTGATTCTGGTCAAGGGCATGTACCTTGGTTGTGGGCACATCCCCAGTGGGGGGTGTGCAAGAGGCAGCTGATCGATGATTCTCTCTCATCGATGTTTCTAACTCTCTATCCCTTTCTCTTCCTCTCTGTAAAAAAAAAAAATCAATAAAATAAAAAAAAGTACTAGAGGCCCCACCCACAAAATTCATGCAAGAGTAGACCTTCCTTCCCCCAGCTGCTTGCACCGGCTCCCCTCAGGCTGCTGGCCTGTACCAAGGACCCAGGCTTCTCTGGCAGCCCAGGCTTCATCCAGAAGGCGGTCCAGTCTAATTAGTATATTACACTTTTATTATAGATATATAGATAGATGGCATACACTATTACATTAGCTTCAGATACACAATATAGTGACTTGACATGCCTATATCTTACAATGTGAGCACAATAAGTCAAGTAACCATCTGTCAATGGGAGAAGTTATCACAATATTATTCCCTGTATTCCCTGTGCTGTGTGTTACATCCTGTGACTTATTGGTCATAACTGGAAGCTTGTGCCTCTTATTTCCTTTCACCTTTTTACGTACACACCCACTTCTCTCCTCAAGCAATCGGTTTGTTCTCTGTTTCTATGAATCTGTTTCTGTTTTGTTTGGCTTGTTTATTTGCTTTGTCTTTTTAGATTTCACATATAAGTGAAGTCATGTGGTATTTGTCTTTGTCTGTCTTGTTTCATTTAGTATAAACATATAGACGCACCCCTATGTTTTGCAATGATGCGCTGAGGTACTTTTGTTGTTGTTGCTAATCCTCACCCAAGAAGATGTTTTCCATTGATTTCTGGAGAGAGTAGGATGGAGGGGGAGAGACAGAGAAAGAGAAGGATAGATATGAGAGAAACACATTGATTGGTTGCCTCCAGTATGTGCCAGGCCAGGGCCAGGGATAAAGCCTGCAACTGAGGTGCATGCCCTTGACCAGAATTGAACCCTCAAAAGACCCTTCAATCCATGGGCTGGTGCTCTAGTCACTGAGCCAAAGGAGCTACGGCAAATTAGGTCTTTCAGAGACACTCAAGCGTCTATGCAGAGTTTGCGAGCTCCATCTATAGTCCCTTTTACTTTTTTCCTTTCTGTGGCCAAAATACAATTTCATATTAAAAATAAATAGTGCCCTTTAGACAATAATAAATAAACAAGCAAACAAATAAACAGTGCCATCTTGGCCTACAGCTCTGCTTTCTTCTAAATGGTCTGACAAGAACTGATGAGTCAAGATCTCCAACTGCTCCTCACCCCAGGAAAGACCACTGCGTGTACTCAGTTATTCTTCTGCTTCCTAGCTGCCTGTTCTATTTTCTCCGCTCTGTCTTTTATCACAATCTAATTTCCAATTTCCTGGCTGCATATCAGCCATTTCTCCCTCTCAGTGCCTCCCTGGACCTCTCTCAGGAATTCTCTTGGCCTCACTTTTCTGTTTCTCCCTTTTGCCATCATGCTTTCTAAGTGTCTATTCCCCCTCTCCCCCAAAAAAAGAAACACAAACAAGCAGGAGAGTAAACCACAGAAAGAATAAACGCATTTTATTAGAGCACTGTGCCATGCAAACCTGTGGAAAACCCCGGGTCCACTTTGCCCCTGTCAGCATCTGCTGTCACAGGGGCCCTTTTTAGCTGACCTTAGGGACCCACTTCCCCCTCTGCAACATTTGCATCTTTACTGCACATCAGACACAAAGCATAACGTAAAAGCAATCTGTGCTGTGTGGAAGATATGGTCTCTAACCTCAGGTTGAACTATAAAGCACTGGAAATTTTAAGAAATTGTTGTGACCTTTCCGGGTCACTTAGGATGGGGATCTGCCTGGCAGTTGTTAATGGCAGTTTGATTGTGCTCCAATCTCTACTTAGTCTCTACTGAGAGCCCAGCCAAGTTAAACACATTTCCTTTTCATCTCTACTCATGAGTCCAGCCTTCAGCCCCAGGTCTTCAGTCATTCCTTGGTTCTTCTCTGGATCCCCTCCAGTTTGTTGACAAGTTCTCCTGTGCTCATTCAAAATTACTTCTTCATATCTCCCCGATAGTATCTCATAGCATTTCCTCAAAAGCAGCATTTTATTCTGTTTCTGCCCACACATCAAGTTGACTGTGGGAGCCAAAGTGGAACGAAAGGCACAGGAAGATATTGAGGCAGGACAGGCTGATGGAAGGGCGCTCCCAAAAAGCAGACTCCTGTTCTTAGGCTGGCAACATTCTTTCTTTTCTTTTTTTGGAAATGATGCCTTTATTTTAAAACCCATACTGATCGTAGCTGAACATTTACAAAATGCAAATATGCAGAAGAATATGAAACTCATGAGCAATCCACAAGCTATTCATTTCTGTTAATATCTTTATGCTTTCTTTTATATATAAACTAGAGGCCCGGCACACAAAATTCGTGAGTGGGTACAGTCCCTAGGCCTGGCCCCTGATCAGGGCCATCTTCCCCAACTGCTGGCAGCTGGCCCTGCCCTCCCCCCCTCCTACCACCACCCACCCTGGATCTCCCATTCGCCATTGGGCAATGGGAGCCTGCCAACTGGGGAAGGAACCAAGCGGTGGTCAGTGGGCCTCATAGTGACTGGTCAAGTGGTCATTCTGGTCATTCCACTGTTAGGGTCAATTTCCATACTACCCTTTTGTTATTTAGGATTTTTAAATAGATGTAACTCCATAATAAGGATCTTTTTCTATGTTGTTATCTTCCATGTTTCTATTCATTCTTTCAATCATCCCTTCATGCCTCAGAATCACACTATGTTCATTACTGTAGTTTAAAACAGTGCAGACTGTAACTAGTAAGGTGAGTAAATCTATAATTTCTCTTTTTTTCTCTCAACACTTTCTTGACTATTATTTTATTTATTTATTTTTATTTATCTATTTTTGTTTCTAGAATGGTGGGTTCACTTTGCTAGCATTTAAAAGAGAATTTCATTTAACACAAAATTTATTACAGTAAAGGAAAAAAAAAGAACTGGCATTTATAATACTCTTGTCTTTTATTCCAGGACATGAAGATATGACTATACCTTCAGATTTTTAAACTAAACATTTCTAGTATTTTTTAAGCCATTAGCTTCAAGTAGTGATTGTGTGTGCCTGTGTCTGTGTGTGTGTGTGTGTGTATCTAGTTGCCATTTTTCTTGCCTCCCTTGTCTCTGAATAGAAAAGCCTCCCATCCTATTTTCCTATGGTAGTAAAATATACACAACATAACATTTATTGTTTTAGCATTAAGCAGATTTATACTACTGTACAGCCATCACTAATATTCATCTCTATAACTTTCTAATCTTCCCAAACTGAATTTCTGTACCCATTAAACACTAACATTTCACATCCCCAATCCTTCGAAAGCACCATTCTGCTTTTTGTTTCTATTAATTTGACTACCCCAGGTACATGATATAAGTAGGATTATGCAATATTTGTCTTTTGTAACTGGCTTATTTCACTTAGCACACTGTCTTCAAGATGCATCCATGTTGTGGCAGGGGAAAAAATTATTTTTATTGAATAAAAAAAGGAAGCTTTTCCATTTTTCAATTGTAGTTGACATTCAATATTATATTTGCTTCAAGCTTACATCATAGTAGTTACACATTTATTTCACTTATAAAGTGATTCTCACAATAAGTTTTGTACCCACCTGATACCATATGTAGTTATTATAATATTGACATCCTCATGACTATTTTATAACTACCAATTTGTACCTCTTAATCCCTTCATGTCTTTCACCCATTCTTCCAAACCCAATTCCATTTGCAATTATCAATTTGTTCTCTGTACCTATGAGTTTATTTCTGTTTTTTGCTTGTTCATTTACTTTGTTCTTTAGATTCCACATATTTAAAAACACATAGTATTTTTCTTTCTCTGTCTGACTTATTTCACTTATTCTAATACCCTCTAGGTCTAGGTCTATCTATGTTGTCGCAAAAGGTAAGAATTTATTTTTATCTTATTTTATTTTATTGTTTAAAGCATTACAAATAATAGTACATACGTATCTTTTTATATTTTTCCAATTGACCTTCCCCCAGCCTCCCTACCCACCCCAGCACATGCCTTCACCTGCTTCCAATGTCTTGAGTCCATTGCTCAAGCTTATATGCATGCATACAAGTCCTTCGGCTGATCTCTTACCTCCCCCCATCTCCCAACCCTCCTCACCCTTCCCACTGTCATTTGACAGTCTGTTCAGTGCTTCTCTGCCTCTGTATCTATTTTTGTTCATCAGTTTATAATATTCTTAATTATCCATAAATGAGTGAGATCATGTGTATTTTTCTTTCACTGGTTGGCATGTTTCACTTACCATAATGCTCTCTAGTTCCATCCATGCTGTTGCAAATGGTAAGAATCCCTCCTTTTTTATAGCAGCATAGTAGCCAAGTGATATTCCATTATACATATATATGTAGTATATCTTCATTATCCATTTGTCTTTTGATTGGAGCATTTAATCCATTTACATTTAAAGTAATTACTAATATGTAGTTACTGCCATTTTATTAATTACTTTCTGATAGTTTTTGTAGTTCTCCTTTGTTTCTTTCTGACTCAGTTGTTCTCTTCCGGTATATATTAATGACTTTCTGAGTATTGTTTTTTAATTCCTTTCTCTCTCTCTCTCTCTCTCTCTCTCTCTCTCTCTCTCTCTTGCTCTCACTCTCTCGCTCTCTTTCTCTCTTTTTTTCTTCTTCTGGTATATCCTGTAGATTTTTGGTTTGTGGTTACTATACGCTTGATATGCACCTTGCCTTTCCACTCCTCTGTGAGTTAACACACATCCAGTGTCCTCCATTCAGCCCAATGTCCAATCAGTAATCTCACTTTCATCCTCTACTTCTGCCTAATTGAAGTGTATTTCTTCCCTCTGTGGGTAATAAGATCCTATATATTGCCATCTTTGTGCCCGTCACACTGCACTCTATTTATTTGTCTCAATGTTCATCTCCCCTACTATGCTAAGAGATGCTTAAGGGAAGGCATTTATTTCCTGTAGCAATGTGGATCCAGCATCCCACAGCACTTCACATGTAGCATGTACTTTAGGAAAGTATAATAAATGGCTGAGTGCATGAATGTACAAAATCTAACAGGTGTCAGAACTGGAATTCAAGCATGAGTGTGTCCAGTCCCAAAACTGTCTCTTCCTACTGCAGTGTGCTCTGTCAGGGAGCAAGGCTACACCATGACACTCTGGTGCTGGTGCTGTGGCCCAGAGATGCAATAGACTTGCAGTAGTCATGCATTTGAATGTATAAGAGCCTACAACCTTTTCCGTGGCCAGGAAGAGTGAGATAGGATCTGAAGTGCCTAACTCCTGGCAGCTTCATCCAAATTATATTTCTCAAGTCAAATATATAACAGAGCGTCCTTCATTGTTGGCCCCTACAACCTCTACTCCTTTTTAATATAAGTTGAGTTGTATGAGATTTTTATATATTTTGGGAATTAACCCCTTATCAGGTGTATCATTGATAAATATGTTCTTGCAAACCATGGGTTACCTTTTCATTTGCTAATTATTTCTTTTGTTGTGCAGATGCTTTTTAATTTGATGTAGTCTCATTTGTGTCTTTTCTTCTTTGTTTCCTTTACCTTAGGACAGTGTTTCCCAAAGTGTAGTACTCATACCCCCAGGGGTACGGGAAGATTTTGGTGGGGGTACGCATTGCACCAGAGTTTGGTGGGGATATGTACTGCACCGTACTTAGCTGCGCCTAATTCTACATTCTCATGAGTAAAGTCAAGACAGTCTTGTGAGGCGTGAGATGATCTGGTGTGCAAATAAATGTTATTTATAATATAACTTTTATTTATATTTTATTATGAATAATTTTATTTTTCATTTATTATTATTTTGTGTATGTACCCAAAAAAAAGAAAAAAGAAATATATTTTATTGTTATTAAAATACATCCATTTTTTTATGAGGGGTACTCAGCATTATGAAAATTATAGAAAGGGTACACATATGTCAAAAGTTTGGGAAACACTGCCTTCGGAGATGTGTTGGTGAAAATTCTGTTACGTGAAATGTCTGAAATTTTGCTGCCTATATTTTCTCCTAGGATTTTTATGGTTTAGTTACATTCATTTGTTATGTTTCTGTCCAATTTTTATGTTTCTGTCCAAGTTTCCTCCAACTTTGTTCTTCTTTCTCAAGAATTCTGAGGCTATTCGGGGTCTTTTTTTTTCTTCCAGATACATTTTTAGAGTATTTGTTTTAGATTTGTGAAATATGCCATTGATATTTCAATAGGGATTGCATTGAATCTGTACATTGCTTTAGAAAGCATGAACATTTCAATGGAATTAAGTCTTCCAATCTATAAACACAGTATATGCTTCCACTTGTTTGTATTGTCCTCTTTTTTATTTCAATGACCTATACTTTTCCTAGTACAAGTCTACTACTACCTCTTTGGTTAAGTTTATCACTGGGTATCTTATTTTTTGTTGCAATGGTAAATGGGATTATTTTTTTTTCTCTTTCTGAAAGTTCATAATTGGTATATAAAAGTGCCATTGATTTCTAAATGTTAATTTTGTATTCTGCTACTTTGACAAATCTATTTAAGTCTTGTGGTTTTTTGGTGGAGCCTTTAGGGTTTTCTATGCACAATATTATGTCATCTGTGAATAATGATAGTTTTACTTCCTCCTTTCCAATTTGGATGTCTTTTATCTTTTGTTCTTGTCTGATTGCTGTGGATAGGATTTTCAGTACTAAGCTGAATAAGAGTGGTGAAAGCGGACATCCCTGTCTTATTCCAGTTGTTAAGGGAAGCACTTTTAGTATTTTTCCAATGAGTATGTAGATTTGTCAAATATAGCCTTTATTTTGTTGATGTAAGGTCCCTCTATTTCCACTTTGCTAAGAGTTTTTATTAAAATGGGTTCTGGATTTTGTCACATAATATTTCTGTGTCTTTTGACATGAGCATGTCATTTTTATCTTTCATCTTTTTTATGTAAAGTATCACATTTATTGATTTGTGAATATTATACCAGGCTTGAATCCTGGAATAAATCTCACCTGGTCATGACATATGATCTTTTTATATATCACTGAATCTCATTTGCTAATATTTATTTGAAAACTTTTACATCCATATTCATCAGGGATATTGGCCTGTAATTATTTTTTTGTACTGTCTTTATTTGGTTTTAGAATTATGATAATGCTGGCCTCATAAAAGGAGCTTGGAAATTTTCCTTCCTCTTGAACTTTTTGGAATAGTTTGAAGAGGATAGGTGTTAATTTTTCTTTGTATGCTTGGTAAAACTTCCCTGTGAAGCTGTCCAGTCCAAACTTTTGTTTGCTTAAAGTTTTTTTTTTTTTTTGGTTGTTTTTTTTTTATCACTGCTTCAATTTCATTAGTTGATATTGATGCATTCTTCCTGATTGAGTTTTGAAAGATTGTATGTTTCTAGGAACTTGTTCATTTTGCCAAGTTTGTTCAATTTTTTGGCATATAATTGTTTATAGTATTTTCTTATTTGCATTTCTGTGGTGTCAGTTATTACTTCACCTCTTTCATTTTTTATTTTATTTATTTGTGTCCTCTCTCTTTTTGTTTATTGATGAGTATAGCTAAAGGCTCATTGATCTTCTTTATCTTTTCAAAGAACTAGCTCCTAGTTTCATTGATCTTTTGTATTGTGTGAGTGTGTGTGTTGTGTGTTAGTCTTTATTTCATTTACTTATGCTCTGATTTTTTTATTGCCTTCCTTCTACTTACTCTGGGATTTTCTTGTTTTTCTCTTTCTAGTTCTCTTAGTTGTAGGATTAGATAGTTTATTAAAAAAACTTGTGTTTGGTTTTTTCTTGAGGTAGGCCTCTAAAGCTATGAACTTCCTTCTCAAGACTGCTTTTACTGTGTCCCATAGACTTGGAACATTGGCAATGTGGATGAGAAAGGTGAAGGGAGTAGGACTGGGAAAGTCTGGAGCCATTTAGGCAAAGTCCTAGGGAATACTATGCAGAAGGAACAGAGGATGAGGTAGAGAAGTAACCAGAATAAGACTGAAATATGATAGATACATTCCATCTGAGGCTTTAGGACTTCACTGCAGAAACAATGGGGGAGTCAATGCAGACAGGCGTGACATGGTTAGAGCAGTGCTGCAGGTAAATCAAAGTGGTCTGACAATGATTCTAGGACGGACATGGATTGAAGATCCTTAGTTTTGTTCTATTTTCCTTTCTCTCTCTTTCTCACACCTGCTCTCTTTCTAATCTCTACTCATTTGTCCCTGAAGACTAATCTGACCCTCTCAAGAAAATTAATTATTTTTATTTATGACCATAGTCCTTTTTACATTTTATCTTAAAATTGTGTATGTGTGTGTCTCCCTAAAGAAACATGAGTTGTCAAAAGTAGACAGAAAATAAGTCTTACCTTCTTCACCTTTATATCTTCCATTCCAGTTCAGGGCTAGAACAGATTGGTTCGTTGAAAGAACAGTTTGAATGAAAAAGATATAGAAGCCGCCGAAACCGGTTTGGCTCAATGGTAGAGCGTCGGTCTGCGGACTGAAAGGTCCCGGGTTCGATTCCGGTCAAGGGCATGTACCTTGGTTGCGGGCACATCCCCGGTAGGGGGTGTGCAAGAGGCAGCTGGTCGATGTTTCTCTCTCATCGACGTTTCTAGCTCTCTATCTCTCTCCCTTCCTCTCTGTAAAAAATCAATAAAATATATATATTTTTAAAAAAAGAAAGAAAAAGTTATAGAAGCCCAATGTGAAGATTATTGCAATAGAGTGAAAGTTGTAAAGTAAAAGTCAAATTAAATATACTAATTCATATTTTTATATTATGTGTGTATGCTCTCTTTCTTCCAATAAATTCTGAGGACGTTTATTTAAATTTTAATATATTGTCCTTGGTATTCTAATGTAACACTGTATGAATGAAGGAAGACTCTTACCTGAATCTGAACACATGTGCTTGGTCCAACATTCACTGAAAAATCCTATGGGAATAAAATGCTTCCATGAATAAAAACCCATTTCACACATCACCTTCTATTTGCAAATAGGTCAATAGGGAGGCTCAAATAGGGAAATTCCAAATCCTAAAACCTCTTTAATGCCTACAAGGTCAATTAACAATAAATATTTTTTTGCCTGAAATTCCCAGTTGTCAGAGGTTGCTCACTAATGACATTTCTCCAAGGCCTTCCGGATTTCGCAGTTCTCTGCTTCATTCGGACGGAAAACCTATCTGACTCAGAGAGGGGGGTGAGGTGCAATGGCAGAAAATAAGTCTGGACTCCCAGGGAAGAATACTAGCGGTGATCTCATTTTTCCATATTCTTTTTCTGAGGGAAATAACAAGAATGGTTTGTATTACAGAAATCCAATGCTTGTGTCTAGGCCAAAATGAGGGTTACAGTAAAACCTCACTATTGCCGAAACCGGTTTGGCTCAGTGGGAGAGCGTCGGCCTGCGGACTGAAACAGGTCCCGGGTTCGATTCCGGTCAAGGGCATGTACCTTGGTTGCGGGCACATCCCTGGTAGGGGGTGTGCAAGAGGCAGCTGGTCGATGTTTCTCTTTCATCGACTTTTCTAGCTCTCTATCTCTCTCCCTTCCTCTCTGTAAAAAATCAATAAAATGTATTTTTTTAAAAACAAAACCTCACTATAATGGACTAATTTGAAAAAGGGGGTGTACCTTAAAGCTAAAAGTCCATTACATAATAAGTTAGGTTTCCCAAATAGGTATGTTTAAAAAATTGACAAATGAGTTAGTTTACCTGTTTTTACTTCTATAGACACTTGTGTAATTAAAATTAAGTAAAAATGAAAAGCTTAATTCCACAGAAAAGTTTTCTATTTGTATTACAGTAATTTTAAATTGATACTGAATGGGTCTAGTAAATGAATGTATTCACCTGTCAATATGGGTACAAATGCATGCGGGTGGGGCGGGGTATAGCACAGGGAGAAACAGCCTGCATGAGTTAAGCAGCTGCAGACAATAGTGTGGTGAAGGCCTGAGGTGGGGAACAGGAGCAGGATGGAGTGGGGTTGATGGGGGGAAGGGAGACATATGAAATATTTTCAACAATACAGATAAGTTTTAAAAATAATTGCTCCAGAAAGTCACTCCACATGAGAACAGAACCAATTACTGTGCACAATGGGGTGTATCACATGCTAATCATTCTCAGAACATTGTTTACAAGTGGTGACTCTTGGATTTAAATATGTAGACTATATTGTGTATATGTAATATTTATTTATGTAGGCAAAATTTCTACAGTGTTTTTCCCCAACATCTGGCCTGTTTGCTAAAATTTGTTAAAAATAACAGTGATGCCCAGCCAGTGTGGCTCAGTGGTTGAGCATCAACCTATGAACCAGAAAGTCATGGCTTGATTCTTAGTCAGGGCACATGCCCAGATTATGGGCTCGATTCTCAGTGTGGAACTTGCAGGAGGCAACTGATCAATAATTCATTGATTTCTCTCTCTCTCTCTCTCTCTCTCTCTCTCTCTCTCTCTCTCTCTCCCCTTCTCTCTCTCTTTCTCTCTGTCTCTTCTTTCCTCTCTGAAATCAATAAAAATATCTTTAAAATAATAATAACAGTGATTAAGTAACAAAAGAATAACCTGTTAATTTAATTATAAGAAAATGTTGGTTAAAAGCATTTTAAAATTAACATGGTATTAATTTTCACATATGACATATGTACCAGAAATTTTGTCCATTAAATCTGAACTTTGTTAAGTCAAGGTCCACAAAATCAAGGATTTGTAGTACTAAGGGAATTGTAGTCTAAAACTGGTACTGTGCAGAGGATGGCCTACATAATCCATGACAAATGCCTGTGACCTTTGTATGAACAGATGTACAGTAGTCCCTGGTTTCAGATACCTGTGGTCATGTGTGATCTAAAAATATTAAATGGGAAATTCCAGAAATAAAGAATTCATAAATGTTAAATTGTATACTATTCTGAATAGCACGATAAAATCTTACGCACTCCCATTGAGTCCCATCCCTTTGTCCAGCATGTCCACTCTGTATATACTTCCCAACCTCTAGTTCCTTAGTAGCCATCTCAGTCATCAGGTTAACTATTCTAGCATTGCAGTGTATGTGGTCCAGTAACCCTTATTTTACTTAATAGAGGCCCTGACGTACAAGAATAGTGATGCTGGCAAAATTCAGATATACCAAAGAAGTGCTTCCTGTAAGTGAAAAGGTGGAAGCTCTCAACTTATAATCTCACATCATCACAAGAAGTAGGGTTACTATAGTGCAGTAAGATATTTGGAAAGAGAAACCGCATTCACATAACTTTTATTACAGTATACGTTCTATCTTACTGTTAGTTGTTCTGAATTATTTACTCTGTTCAATGTGTAAATTAAACTTTATCATAGCTATGTATGTATAGAAGAAACCATAGTATATATAAGGTTCAGTATTATCTGTAGTTTTAGGCATCCAATTGAGGTCTCAAAACATATCCCCCACAGATACTTTATTGGTGTCCTGGGGTTGCTGAAACAAATTACTGAAACTGGATGGCTCACTGGTCTAAAAACTGCTTTGTAATCAAGAACTCAGAATGGTCATTTATTACTTAGTTTGTTGCAGAATACCTCCAACCTCTGTCTCCATCTTCACATGTCCCATCTCCCCTCTGTGTTTTCTGTGTCTGTTTTCTCTTCTGATATGGACAATAGTCATACTGGATTTAGGACCCACCCTAATGCAGTATGACCTCATCTTAATTTGATAACATCTGCAAAGACTCTCTCCAAATAAGGTTGCATTCACAAGTTTCAGGTAGTTGTGCATTTTGGGAAACACCATTCAAATCGGTATTTGAAGGAAGAACCGAAGTAGAGAGGTGAATGTTGGGTTCTTTGTTACCCATCAAAATTGAAAACAAAAACCGGGTTCATAAAAGAGAGAACAAAAAAAGGTGGATATCTAAAGTCACAAGGTCAAAGAAAAGTAAAAATAATTGAATGAGTTATTTTCAACCAGTCCTAGAATTCATTCCTGGACTCTTTATGTATCAATGAGGTTATGTTCTGTCTCATTCAAAAGGATTTGAAGCAGCCAAGTCATAAAGATGAGAAGGATTTTAATATTCCCCAAGGAAACCAGCATTCACCAAGTAGATACTATGCTCCTGACACAGCTCTAAATGCCCTGCACAGGTTATCTTAGCGAATTCCCACATTAGTCATATCAAGTAGGGGCTGTTTTCTTCATAACAAATGTAAAGAAACCGAGACTGAACAAATGGCTTCCTTTTTCCAAGGTTAGTCATGCAAGTATTTAATTATTCTTTGTATTCAAATACAAATAAATATAAAACTGTTAAAATTCATTATATAATATCTAATGTTACACTTTCTATGGGTTGTGAGTCCTGATAGTTATATTATTATTTAAGTCGCATATAACTTAAGGCAGAAATTCTCCTCCTCTTCCTCATAAACTCCATGAAATCTCAGTACATAGAGAACGCAGACAGCATCCAACAGTGGAATTGTCCAATTACTGTTATAAATCTTCAAATCAGTGAATCCTCAATTCACACTTTATCCCAAACTGTAAGTCTATTAGAAGTCCTAAAATCCAATTCTGGTCCGAAACCTGCAATAGACAGATTATGCCCTTTTGAGACACTTAGTTTTCTAGTTCCCGACTTCTTTGTAAAATGAGGGTTGCACTGCTCTATCTCTAAGGTCCCTTTCATCTTACTGTTTTATTGATAGTAAGCATTTTCAAACCACATCTTTCTTAAGATTCCATGCAAAAAGCCATAATTGGTGAGAAACACATTTTAAGGCACTTTAAATTCAAATTCTTATGTGACCAAAGTCTGATCGTTCAGACCGTTCAGACCCATGTTACTTTTTTGGGAATGGGTAGCCCCTTACTGAGAATAGATTCAATTCTATTGCCTCAGTGCCCTCCACCAAAACATTTACTGCTTTTTTCCTTCTGAATGTTGTCTTCCTAGGTGTTTAAATTTTTGAAACTGTGTATAACTAAGAAGAAGGTGCTCACTGGAGTGTGTATTTTGCTCCTTGTGGGTAAAGTTATCCCTTTGGACTGCCCATTAGATCTCCTCTTAAAGGAAAACATTAGGCCCATGCATTTGGCAGGTAATCAGAGTGAGCTCTGTTTGCCGGCTTTTCTCTTGACCACGTAAAATGAGAGAAAAGGGAAAGAACATACTAGTGACTTTTGTCTCTGCAAGGATTTTTCAACCTTAAGAACATGGACATGAGGACTCTCAAAAAGGAGCACTTTGGACTAATGAACAGCAAACTGGAGGCTATCCCTTCACTAAGGCTGTCTTTTATTTGCAGCCCTTGAATCGATCTGCTTTTTAGATATAGGGTAAAATTCTGATAAGAGCTGAGAATGCAAGGAGGGAGCTTTACACACAGAGGCTGAGACGCATGGTACACTGACAAGCAGGTGTGTGGGTGTCCTGGCCTTGCCTTAAGATTATCAAGTAGCATTAAAACCTCTGCATTCACTCATTACAAACCTTGAATGTGAGCCTTCAGCATCACTGGCCATCTGAAAATCCCAGCAAAAGTTTTATCATACTTAAAATGCATGAATTTAAGTAACTAAGTAGACTATAAGCAATTTTTAAATATATTCCATTAATTTTTATTAAAATATAAATTTATGACCACCGAATTATCTAATAATTATGTGCTGGCTTCATTTGAGAAAGTACAGTGCTCAATTACTTCAAGAACTGTTCTTCCTTAAAAACTAAATATTTGAAAGACAGAAACTATCTGATCCGTTTTGAACCAGGATTCTCAGGTGTTACAATGTGCTTGTCATGGAGAAAAATCCAATGATTATAAGCATTCAGATTGAAAGAGCGTTTACGGATCATATTGTGATACACTGAGGCTTGTTCCCTGTGAATGTGTTGAGTCACTTACGGAAATGGTTTCCTCATTTTAAGAACCCAAAGTCTCAGACATGCCATGAACAGATTATGCAAGTTACAGTGAATTTTTAATCTGAAATCTGAAATGTCTAATAATATAGCCAATTCTACAGAAAAAAAATCAATTATAAGAATAAAGTAACTTAAAAAAAAATGTGAAAGTCTTCATATTGAAGAAAAGAAGAATAAAAAGAACAAATCAGGGACTAGTTAGGTTGAAGGGTAGTCACCTGGGGAACTGTTACTTTGTGACAGTTAGTACTGCTAACACCATCTGGGCATCTTCCCGGTGGTGTTTTATGTTCTGTGATTTATCTGATTCACTCAGAGTACCGGACTCCCGGCAGCCTCTCCACATGTGTCTTAAGGAGGTGGACTTTGAGCTTTTCCTTGCATACGGAATGCCATGATAGCCTTCCAATAAATGTATTTTTTTAAATAGCTCAATAGATTGGGTTTATAATATTTTCTATAAAAAGAAATTCGACAGCAGCATCAGCTCTCCGCCTGAGTCAGTTGCAGGAAGGATTAGGTCATGGGCGGGGGTGTCCTTTGGCCACTGTGACAGGCAACTTGCTCATGGTGCTGGCCCTTCACGTCCAGGAGGAGAAAGTCACTCTAGAAAGCTGATGCCTCCCAGAGAGGACTCATCCGTTGTGACACCTGTTTTCTGAAAAGGAAGCTATCCCAGAATCGACAAGTGAAAATGAGAGTACCAGCTAGTCTTTCCTAAGCAGGAGCACTGATTCAAAGTCAATGCCGCCAGACGTAAAAGGTCGCCCTTCCTCCGGGTACTCATTTTGGTAACCACATTATATGGACAGCAGGCAGTTAAGATCAGTACCACTTGGAACTCATTTGGAATTTATGGCTTCCCCCAACTCCTGTTCTCTGGATTCAGACTCAATTTATGGCTTGGAACACTGTGTTTCCTACAGGAAAACTTTGAAATGTGCGGAAGAAAAAAGGGCTCTTGGAGAATATTAAATATCTCTTACAAAACACCATGCTGATGAGTAAATGAGAGTGTAAATGAATCCAGATAAAAAGTATTCTGTTTCCATTAAAATACTCAGGGGTTTAAGAGTTAAGGGAAAAAGTTTTGTGGGAAAATGTGTTTTAGGTTATGCCAAATGTAAAACGTGTGCAGAAGCGTTTGAGATGTTTCTCGTGGATTATGATGCCGCCACATTACTCCTTCTCGGTAATTAGTAAATTAGACAAGTAAAATTTATGTGTAAATTCAATACAACTCATGAGCATGAATAATGATTTTAAACTACAGACTGCAATTGAATACAGAATATTTGCAGCGTTGCCCTGGAATAAATTCCAGACTCTAAAGAAATTGTGAATTAGGCCATGAAGAAAGAGATGAAGGAAGTGACTTGTGGATTTTGATTTTATTTTTAATGTGGCTTTTAAATTACTTTGAACTTAGTCATGTTAGAAATTGCAATTGGAGAATAAACTATTTTAAGTGGGAACTAAACTATTTTAAGTGGGAACACAAGTCAAATTTTCATCCTCGATAACCCCAGAAGGGGCAAAAGCAATGGACTTTGGTACAGGGGAAAAAAGAACTAGACGCTGTTGAGTCACACCTGCAGTGCTGCGGTCAGTGTGGCTCCTCTTTGACACTGCGGGCACAGTGCATTGGGTGTGGCCTGGTTTTCTTTGTTATGTCAGAGCACCGGCACTTTTCCTCAGGGTGCATGAGAAAGTAACATCAGAAGAGTTGTCGCATTCTCTTCAACAAATGTCTGCCGGAATCTCTCAAGCAAACAACTAGCCATGTGTTCTGCCTCCCGCAAGGTGATCATGTCAGAGAACAGAGAAGACACACAACAAACAACTCTACCACAAGACGGGTCTGAGGGTACAGAACAGAGGAACAACATGAGGCCTGGAAGAGAGTGTGAAAAAAACAGCTATTCTACCTTTTTGATAGAGATTCTTTAAGAATTTTAATTCACACTTATAAATATTTTCTTCATTTTATAAACTCTTCCTTTCTCTACTACTTACATAACATCTACCAACCATTCACTACCAGGTTTCCTGTGTAGGCCTTTTGCACCTATGCCTCCTGGTCCTGATAAAAGCCTCTTAGTCAGAATGTCAATTTCTTTGAATCCCTAACTATTGCCTGCGCATCATAGAATGTAATCATTATTTGTTAATTTTTTAATAAAGAATTGGGCTATTGTGAAACATATTTATTGTCACACATTGTTTTGTGACATTAAATGAAACAGTCTTCAATTTAATAAATTCACATTTCAAGAAGAATATTGGGTAGAGTTCTCTGAAAGAAAAATGGAAAAACTTTTTCCATGTAGAGTGAACTTAATTCTGTGGGACTCTGAACAGAATCCTTTATGATTTTATTTGGTTGGTAAGAATAACCCCAACTTAAATGTTCAGCAAAGCAGAGTGATTCTGCTGGGAAAACGCTCCTGGGGAGACAATCCTTAAGTGAAAATCATACCCCTCACATTTTTATTACGGCAAACACCAGTTGAAACCATAATTTGCTTGCAGTGCTTCCAAACAAAACACAACTGCAGAGAAGTGGCCACATAAAGATGATGTTCCTACAAGGGCTCCTGAAGAACACAGACTTCGCAGTTAGACCATTTCGCTTTAAGTTCTTATTCTAAAACCATCTAGTTATTTCATCAGAGGGGTACCAATTTCACTCTACTACCATCAACAAGAAGAAAGAGGTGCCAGGATCGGGGGGGTGTGCTTCCAAATTGTGCTTTCAAACGGTTTCCCTGACAAATGGTTAGAGTCCAAGTGAACACGCATGGAAGAGGCATCAAAAGAGCACTTCCAGAAAGCTCCCCGAAGGGACTCACCGTGAGTCATGCTGAAGCGCTGTAGCTGACACCAACTACAAAGAGACCTCGCTTTTGAGAGTTGGCATGAAAATATAATGTCAACCTCAGTGTGATATTTTTAGTGGGAGCAACTTCTCCTGAGACAGAAAATACTTTCCAACAGGGCACTGCTGGTGTGGTGATGCACCGTGGAAAAGAAATGCCTTTGGAATGGGAAAAGTGGGGAGATGCGATTTCCGCAAAACAGGGCAACTTCTTTGAGCTTATGTGTTAGTGGGAACAGCCATGCCTTTATTTTTTATAAATCCTTAGAGAACGATCACTACATACCACTCTGCATCATTCCTTTCTTATTTCACCCAGCATTCCTTGAGCGTCTGTGCACACCAGGCATTGTGCTAGAGTCTTAGCTAGACAGTGGGGATACAAAGATAATTCAGTATAGGCCCAGACAGCAGGGAGCTTCCTATCTAATGGAGTAGAAAGATGTCCCCATGATGACTTGTCCAAACTACGAGTTCTAGTAAACAGGGTTTCTCAGCCTCAGCACTATTGCTATTTGGGGCAGATATGTCCTTTCTACGAGAGACTGCCCTGTGTATGTGAAAGGTTTGGCAACATCCCTGACCTCCACCCGGTGAATGCCCGTAGCATCCTGCCAATGTACCTAGCAACTAAAACGGTCTCTAGACGTCGTCCATTGGCCCTGGGAGACCAAATTGTGCTTGATTGTGAACCACTGTGCCAAAAGCACATTCAAGGAATTCTGAAAGCACAGGGAATGAAGATTTTATTCCATCTTCATTAGAATCAGAGGAAATGATATCGGAGTTGAGTTTTGGAATGCAGTCATTCAGCACATCTATTGAGCACCTAGTACATGCTTAGTGCTCGGTTATGCATGAAGTGAAGTAGATGTTTCCTAAATAGAGGGAGGCATGTGTACCTAGAACAGCACAGTGTGCTCAGGAAATTGCCAGGAATTTGATATCTGTGACCTGCTGTATGTGGGAGGGGCAGCAGGAAAACGAAACTAGAGGGGGAACAACGACCCACTGCAAGCAAAGTCTTGAGCCTCCTGTCATCAAGGGGCTTAGGGATTTGGAACTTGCCCTGTGGGTACGGAGAGGCTACTGGAAGATTTTATGCAAGAGACTCATACACAAATCACACTGACTCTGTGTACAGTTGGCAAAGCAGTCCATTGAAAAGTCAAACGCCCTGTCAACTACTGTCTGCCCCACAACAAATGACCTTTGTGTCTGGGCCTCTCACTGAATGGATCTCACAGATGATGGCTCAGCACCAAGTTCCCCGAGGTTACAGCTCCTTCAGGAAAACTCATTTCTCCCCTTCCTCTGGAAGCCTCGCCTCGACAATAGCTGCAAGGTGAAGGAGCACCACTGCGCGTGCTAGAAGCATTGCCCTCCACGCTGGAACAGAAGACACAGACATGGAAGAAAGATCCAAACAGATAAAGCAATTCGCAGCGCTCTTAACCGTTTTTCCCCAGGCCCTAATTTCTAACATCCAACGTATAAATTCTTCTTTTTGAAAAAGAAACTCTGGCGCCTGGATCGAGGTGGTTTGCGGCAGCCTGCCAGGCCCCCAGATTAAGTGAAAGTCATTACAAAATGTTTTTACACACATGGGAAGCGCGGGGATTGTTCGGTGTTAGTTTGGCCCTCCAACATTAATTCTAATTACACCAGAACGCAAGCATGCTTAAATTTCCAGCAGATGACATTATTTTCTCCTTCGCATCAGACATAAAAGGAAGAAAAATAAACACCAACAATGACAGCATTAAGCTGGTAGTCATTTTTCTTTTATATTTCAAATTTAATTCCAGACCAGGTTCTCTGTTTTGTCCTAAAGATTAGGGCAGAAAGATTGCCGTTTTGGTCTGATGAAATCCTTTCTTTTACAATTAGCTTAATTAAGGAAAAAGGGGAGGGAGCCAGGAGGAAAACAGTCTGGTTTAGATCAGGGTTAGAGTCTTCGGTTCTTGCAAACACACCGCAGGTTTTCTTGTTGTTTTATGTTTTCAGTGTTTTTCTGGGTCGTGGTAGAAAGTCCAGTTCCGTTTTCACAATGAACGAACCCCCACGGGTGCAATGACTTGGCACTTTGGGTAAACGTTTGGTGTTTCTGATGACAGCAGGGCAGAGTCACAAGGAGTCGGTAGGTTCCAACATGGCCTCATAAGCCAGAGTGATGATGGGTAGTCACTATGGCAAACTGAGCAACGGGGGCACCCTGTCCTCCAAGTCTATAAATATTACCAGTGAGGCAGGATTAGACCATTTGTCAAAACACTGCTACGCCATTTTTTTTAAGAAATCATTTAATGTGTAAATGTTATCTGCCGTGGAGACTATGTTCTAGTAAGTTCATATCGTGGGTCTCTAACATTTCAAGTTCATGCTGGGTCTCATTACTTCTTCACTGCTATGGAATCGGTTGTTCACTCTTTGTTATAAACATGCTACGCGTGGTCAGCTCTAGAGAACAACCAGCTCCTCTCAGCTCCTCTGGGACTTCCCTGGTTTGCCCGAGACCTCCCTGGTTTTAGCACTGAAAGCCCCTCATCCTGGGAAATCCCTCAGGTCCTGGCAAGAGACTGAATGCAATTCCTCTTTTACATTAAATATAACATTTGTTTTGTGTCTCCTAATCTGCACACTTTGTAAAAACAGACACTATCTAGTCAACCTCAGGTTGGCTAAAAGGGTCCGTTCACTGTTTGTACTGTGCAACGCACAACAGATTTCTTTTTTTTTTTTTCATTGTTTGGTTAAAGTTTGATTGGCACACAATACTATATTAGTTCCAGGTGTACAGCATAGTGCTTCTACATTTATATACCTTTCAATGTGATCACAGGATATCTAACACCCATCACCCTTTTTACCCATCCCCATCCTCCCCGTGCTGGCAACCATGAGTTTGTTCTCTGTATCTATGAGTCTGCTTCTGTTTTGCTTGTTGTTTGTTTTATTTTGTTTTGTTTTTGTTTTAAATTCCACATATAAGTAAAATCACACTTTCTCTGACTTATTTTACTTAGAATTATATCCTCTAGGTTTATCCATATAGTCAAAAATAGTAGTATTTCATTTTTTTAAATTGCTGAATAATGTTCCATTGGGTGTGTGTGTGTGTGTGTGTGTGTGTGTGTGTGTGTGTATCCATTCATCTAACAATGGATAGCAGGGTTGCTCCCATATCTTGGTTACTGCAAATGATGCTACGATAAACATAGGAGTGCATTTAGCTTTTCAAATTAGTGTTTTTGTTTTCTTCAGGAAAATGCCCAGATGTCCTACTAACTAAATGGAAGAGTTCTTTCCCATTAAAAATGTGTATTCACTACATAAGCACACATGCAGCACTCTGAGTGCTGGCACTATAGAGTGCATTGCATCAGTGGACTTGCCATTTGCTTGAGGAGAAACCCACCATCAAACCAAAGATTATGCATTATGAATATGTACTTTGTATAGTTCCATTTGAGGACTAATTAATGACATCTGCCCTTTTTTCTAACTATTTATTTATTAAAATATTTCCTGTCTCTGAGCAAGCTATAATTTAAATCATGAGAGTGATGATGGTGAGGGTAGAAAGAAGTTATTATCTTTATCAGGGATAAGAGATGCTACTGATTAATCCTTGAATTTGGTAAATAAGGAAATCAGGTGTTTTGTTTTGTTTTGTTTTGTTTTCCTTAATTTCAATGTGTATTCTGGGACTGACCAGCAGCCTCTGAACAATGGATGAACATATTACTCCAACACAGTTTCACTGTGAAAGAGAAGGCTAAGGGATGGCCTGGATGAAGGAGCCAGGCAGTGATTGCCTGCCTCATTAGCTTTTTATTGGAACAGCAGTTTGAGATAAAGTTTATCTTTTATTTATTTAATTTATTTTTTATTAGGGTATTATATGTGTACAAATATAAGGTATTACATGTGTACAAAAAAAGTTTATCTTCAGCAGGTAAGTAATCTCGGGAGGACATGTGTTTATATTGTCTTCTAGGCAAGGGCATCCAGGGATTAAGCATAAGGATTCCAGTAAACACCTGGGGGTCTGCACATACACAGACTTGTCTGGAAAGGTGAAGGAATTTTCAAGGGCTCTGCCTTTGAAGCTCCCCTAAATCTCCCTTATGGCGGAATTCCAGTAAACAGGCCTTCCACACACTTCACTTTTCTCAGAATATCCTCCTTACAACTTTCCAATCAAATCTCGTGCGCTCCCCAACATATATCCATTAGTAGAGATGAAAACTGTGTTTATACCTTCTAATTATCTAATAAAAATTATAAAAACATGTATAGTAAGAGCTAGAAACAAAAGAAGCAAATAGAAACCATAGCCGGAAAGAAAAAAAAATAGAAGTAAAATCAAAGAAGAAAAAGCACTTATCACAAATGTCAGATTGAAAAATACAACTATATGTTTTATATGACTGACATATTGAAAATTAATTTAAAGACATAAACTCCATTATTTATCTTAGACATCAACTTTATTGACATATACATTTATATACAATAAAATGCACTAATTTTAAGTGCAACTTTCAATGAGTTTTGACACATTTACATTTTTATGACCTCCAAAAATGCCACTTTCCAGTCAATTACTTATTCCCCAACTCCTAGAATAATTCTGTTCAATTTTATGCTAATAATTTTGGTAATCTTAGTTGAAGAAATAATTTTCTAAGACTATAATTACTTAAATAAGTGATTCATAAAGAAGAAGAAAAACTAAATCAACCAAAATGGAATACCTTTTAAAAGTTGACAAACAATGTCAGATGGTGTCAAGGAACAGATAATGCCCAGGCTATTTGAAATGTTATAATGCATAGAAAAGGATGAGACTATTCTCAATTCATTTTCTCAAGGTAATAGTAAAATCTGACAATGATGTAAAGGGGGAAGGGAAGGGAAGGGAGAAAGAAAAAAACTAAAACTAGATGCCAATCCCATTTGCCAATTACATGTAAAAATTATAAATCACATAGTCTGCATTTTAATTCCAACAGTATATTAAAAGAATGCAAAGTAAGCTAGGAGATTTAATCATAGGAATTAGGGAATTGTTTACTATTAGTTGAACTGATAGTGTGATATTTGCATCAATTTGTCAATTTTGCGCCAAATGAGCTATAAACTGAATTCAATTTAAATAAAATAAAAATAGAATGTGTTTTCTTATAATTTTACAAATGAATTCTAAAATCAGTTTGGAAGAGCAATTTCTCAAGGATAGCAAATAAAATATTAGGGGTGAAAGAAGTAGGAGAAATTTGATCTAAAATATGTAATGTAAAATTTTAGTAATAATATTTTGCCCTGGTACCAGAATAGACAGACCCATGGGGACAGAATTGAAGATCTACAGCTACAAATAGAAGAACATTATCTAGATTTGTCAGGGAGCCTCACAGCTTTCCATTCAGTCGGTTTAGGGAGGTTCTATATTAGGTGTGCTGAGCAAACCAAAGTGGTACAAGATACAGCCCTAGTCCTGGAGAAGGCAACTGGGGAATACCAGACAGGCATCCATAGATAGAATAGTGAAACAAGAAAATGTTAATAAAATGTTATGTTAATAAAATGTTATAGACTCTGGGTGTCCAGGGCAGAGAGATGAACAGGGACACCAAATGGACTGAAAAGACCAAGGAGGGCTTTGTGGAAAGATGGGGCTTACGCTGGACTCGAGGGGTGTGTAGGGTTTAGAAACATGGTGAGGAAGGAGAAAGCTCAGATGATGACACGGGCTGTGCTGCTTCCTTTGGGAGGGAGTCCACAGCTTTCCAAACATCCTTTTTCTTCATCACGTTGGCCACACACAGAGACCTTTATTCCCTGGAGAGAAGGATCATGCTTGACCACAGGAGATCCAAATCTCAACGCTGTGGAATAAGATAGAGTACATGAAAAGTGGCTCTCCCGACCAGGATAAAACTGGATATCTCTCCTCTATTAATATGTTGTGGTGTTGTTTTCCTCCTAACTTCTCCTGGTGTGATTCCTGCCATGTCCTCTGTATAACTTTGTCTGGTGGAAGACACACCTCGTATTGGACACGCCTTGTAATCCAAAGAACCATCTGCTTGTCACTGCTCTGGAGGCCAAACTATGCTCTTATAAGCTATATATAAAATGAGATTACAAGGTTTAAATCAAGAAAGGAAGCCAAAAGATAACTAACCACTGAGACAGCATGATCATCGCCCAATCAGAATGGATCCCAGCTAGTACTGAGACATGCTGGCTGCTTAGCAGAGCTGTCAGGGCAGAGCAGCCAAGCTACGTTTTCACTCCTGTCCTGGTTGTTTGGGGGGCCTTGGCTGTGCACCTCATTAGCACCATTAGAGACAATAACCTGACCACACTCAGAAGGACATTTCCTACCAACTCTTCCTCTGTAGCCGTTCCCTTTCTGGGCCCTTCCAGTGAATCTAGACTCCTCAAAGCCCAGTGCACACTTTATTCTGTGTGCAGTTTCCCTTCTGCAGCTCAGCAGAAGCTGTGAAAACTATTCTCACATCTCTCAAATGGAAACTCCAGCCCTCACTAGAATTCCTACACATCGTTTCCACAGGTGGCTCCACTTAGAGTGATTTCTGTCCCCAAAGACCTGCTTTATACACATTCCTCATTTGTGCCACCACCCACTTCTGCTGATGTGTATGTGTGTGTGTGTCTAAGAACTCCCCTGAGGTTGAACTTCCTGTCAGGAATAGGAATGATTGGATCTGAGATTCTTCATGTGTATGTTCATATTCGTGTTAATGTTCAGGACTTACCATTCAGGGGTAAAACTCAAAAGCCACCTTCTCTAGGCTTCCCTCCCCACCTCACCCCACCCCATGGGTAACTGTGGTCATACCGAAAGACTGCCCTCCTCCCCCGAGGCACAAGCAGTGCTAATTAAATATCTTCCTCTGGGGGTGCAATAACCAGGTCCACTTCAAGGATGGTTTAATGGGGGTGAGGAACACCTTTTGGCTAATCTAGGCCTGGAACGGAAACCACAGTGTCAAGCTGAAGTTGGTTTATAGCTAGCTGGCTAAAAGGCCACTTCCAGGTTCAAGGAAAAATGTTTCTTAAAGAAGTATGAAAAAGTTCATAAGACTTCACGAACATCAAAAACGTCTTACAACACAAAGGTTCAGAGGAGTTATTGTAATTTGCAAGTGAACCAGAAACATGCAGATTAAATTTCCTCTTAAAAGACACAGGAATTAAAAGTGTAGAGAGAAAAAGCAATTGACAGAAAAAACAGCTTAGAACTTGTCCAAAGTCAGTCATTTGGAAAAATCATATGTAGTATTTATTGTGCCACACCCAACGTGCAGACAGGTCAGCTAGCAGGGTGCTCTGCAGAAGGCCAGCTCTGGGTAGCAGATACAGGTGGGACTTGAGCCCATGGTAGAAGATTCTGGAACACAGTTGTAAACTAAGAAGGAAGGATGGGGAGGAAAGAGGTGGAGTGGGTGAGGCAGAGCAGAGAAAAGCTTTAGAGAAGGCCAGAGGAGAAATGTCAATGTGCAGCAAAGGCCACTGATACTGTGGCCACATTGGGAAAGTAGAAGTCTGCACCTGCACCTGCAGCCCACAGCACCCCCTCCTGCCAGGTGTAAGCAAGTGCCAGCTTGTTCTTTGAAAGGGCCTCTGGCCTAGAGCTAGAAAGGACTTGCAAGTCTGTGTGTACATGCAGTTCCTGAGTCTAAGACACATGATTGGGAGACTTGCTCTGGAAAATGGGCAGAAGAGTGCCTATTTGTATTTAGTTTATTTATTTGCAATAAAAATAAATAAATAAATAAATAAATATCAAATACAAACTTTGTTTAAAACTTCTCTTTTTCAAAATAGAAAAAAAAATGAAATCAACAGATTTGATTAAAGACATTGGCAGGTGTTTAACCCAAAAAAAAGAAAAACAAGAAGAGCTTACTCCACCTGGAGGAGGAAGTGGCTTAAAGTTCAAGCTAAGTTACTGAAAGACTTGGAAGTAGGACGAACCTCCCTATGCCTCTTCATTGGGCCTCCTTCCCTCAGAGGTAAGATAAACACTCAGGCTAAGGTTTTTCTGTCTGCTTCTCTTGGCAGCCTTTCCTCAGGCTGGCCATTGGCTCTCTGTGCCTCCAAGTCCAGGACAGTGACTAAACCACCAATGCAGGCTTACGGGGACCAGCGAAAACCATGTGCCAACAAGTACATTTGTGTGTTTGGCATATTTATTGCCTTTTCTTACTTTTTAAAAAATATTTTTTATTGATTTCAGAGAGGAAGGGAAAGATAGGTAGAAACATCAATGATTGATTGACTGCCTCTTTCACACTCCCCACTGGGGATCAAGCCCGCAACTTGGGCACGTGTCCTTGACCAAAATCATACCTGGGACCCTTCATTCCACAGGCAGATGCTCTATCTATCCACTGAGCCAAATCTTCTAGGGCTTTATTCCTTTTTTTAAAGCACCACATACATCTTAGCCTCACAATATCCATGCCATGGTTATGTGCCCACTCCCCTCCTTTCATAGAGAATAGGCAATTGATATATAAGTTGAAATAGTAGATAAGTAGAAGAAAGTAAACGAATAACACCAGCTCTATTCGCAGAAATGATGGGTAAATAAAAAACAAATATAAATGGTCATGTCTTGAACCTTTTACAGTGACTATCCTTCTATGATTCATTTTGGGCACAGATTTTAAAATCTTTGATGCCACTGTATTTGGTTTACAATTTATAATTTTTTAAAAATATATTTTATTGATTTTCCATAGAGAGGAAGGAACAGGGATAGAGAGCTAGAAACATCGATGAGAGAGAAACATCGACCAGCTGCCTCCTGCACACTCCCTACCCACAACCAATGTACGTGCCCTTGACCGGAATCAAACCTGGGACCTTTCAGTCCGCAGACCAACACTCTATCCACTGAGCCAAACCGGTTTTGGCACAATTTATAATTTTACTAGATGCCCAATGCACAAAGATTTGGGCAAGAATGGACTTTCCTTCCCCTGGCTGCCAGTACCACCTTCGCTCTGGCCAGAGCCGCCTTTTTGCCTTCCCACACTTCCCAGAGGCCCATATTGGCTGGGGTGGTGCAGAACCCCTGCATCATTGCCATGGCGACGATGCAAGCCTCCCACTCCGCCCAGATGCAAGCATCCTGCCTTGCCCCAGGCCACTCAGCGTCTGCATATACAAATTAACCCCCCATCTTTGTAGGGTTAATTTACATACTCACTCCTGATTGGCTGGTGGGCATCTCAAAGGTACAGTCAATTAGCATGTTACTCTTTTATTATGTAGATAACCCTATAATTAACATGTTCTTTTTCAATTCTGTCAGTGAAGGCTGGGCAAGGGAGAGATAGATAAGAAACTATTAATTATCTCCCAGAAAGGAGGGGGGAAGGCTACTTACCAGTTGAGGCAAAATAGATCTGCTGAGCACATGTAAGAGTTATAACAATTTTTGAATAAAATAAATAGTCTTTTTTCTGTATTCCCCAGAATGCATGGTAACTTGTCATTTATCTTCCACTCCCAGCCTGCATTCTTGATCCTACGGTAACCTTTATTACTTACAAGAGATGAAAGCAAGATCAGAATTTTGTAGAGTTGAAAATTGGACTGAATTTTTGTTGGAATAACAGTAAATGTCCTTGAAAGCATTTTACTTTTGATGATTGTCTGGGTTATTGTGATTCTCTGGTATTTGACATTTGGAATCAAGTCCAGCTGAGTGAACTTACATTTTTGAAATTGTCATCTATCTTAGTCCCAGGGGCTCCAAAGCCCCCACCACCTGATAGGCATTTAACAAATGCCAACAAGTCCTTGGGACTTCTTAACCCTAACATGTGGCTCAACTTCTAACCTGATCTCATTTGGAAAGCTCTGAATCTGGATAGGAAGGCCAGGGGGGAAGAGTAGGAGTATGGGGGACAGTATTCCTATCTAATTCTCTCTCCTCACGGTCAAGTTGACAGAACAATGGTGAACTTCTGCTTTCCTTGAGGACTCTGTCCTTGTGACTCCTTTCCTCGCTCACCTAAACAAAGTAGCATCAGAGACAGTAAATCAGAAAAGATTTATCTACATAAATTTGCAGTTCTTGGGATTTAGGAGAGGCATGGGGGTTTGTTTTCCTGACCTGGTCAGAGGAAAGGGGGTGAGGGCTTCATACTGGCCACTTGAATACCCAGAAGAAGAAATGAAGTACATGAATTTGGGGATACAAAGGAAAATGCTATCATTGTTCCCCAAAAGCTAATCACAAAACAAAAGAGCTTTGAAAAGTTTTCCAAGGGCATGCTTAAAGAATGATAAATTTAATATTTGCTTTCTTTGGCCTGGAAGTTTCCCAGTCCCCTTGTAGCTTTTCTGGATACATAGTGTGCATTGGGGGGTGTTGGAGTGGGGGTAGGGTTAACTTGGCACAATCTTCCTTATGTATAAATCCCTAAACTAAATAAAAAATTGGATAACACATTCACACAGGCAGATGACAGGAAAAGAAATAAGAGCAGAGAATAATTTGTAAGCCTTAATGAAAACTCTAGCTTATTTTAGTTTAACAATTCTGTGACTAATTAAAGTACACAATGATGAATAAAAGCTTGCCTAAAAAGGCTTTCAAGGTCAACAGCCTTTGTTTTATGATCATGAACATTAAAGGGCAGTGTAAAATTAAAGAATATCTATAACTAGACTTCCTGCTCCATTTTGCCACATGTGGTTTGGACCTGTTAGTCACAAATATAAGTTGAAATCTATTTATAGACACCATTTTCTTGGCAAACTATTTAAAAATGGGCAAAATGGTGAGACAATTTTTATAAATGAAGAATAATGGAGAAACAAGTGACTCCCAGTTATTTCCATTGCTCTGACGTTGGAAGAAGTGACAGAACAGGAATGTCAAGAAGCATAGGTGTGTGAGAGTAAGTGAGAGGGAGAGGAACTGAGTGAGCCCCATATCCAGACCAGACAGCCATTAGGCTACCTTCCCCAACTGTAGTCCTGGAAGGCTTCCCATTTACCTGCATGATCCTCTGCCTGGCTGCACTGTGAAGAATGAATAGGAGTTTACCCAATAAACAAAGAAAAATATGGAAGTAGCCATTATGATTAGAGGGGACCGCATTGTCGAAGGAAGTGAGGAGCACATAAGGCAGGGAGTCCCAGGCAGGAGGACAGATGAGAGGGGCATGATGTACAGTTGAAGTGATGAGAGTCATCAAAGGGTTCAAATTAGAGAGCCATTACCTGGGCGGACTTTGGCTTTAAGAAGACCAGCCTGACTTGCCATGTAGGGGATGGTCAGTAGCTTATCCAAACTTCTGGAAGCCCTCATTAAGCAGATAAATTTAAAGTTAAAAATATATTTAATTGGTTACAAAAGTGGACACCTTTTTAGAATCATAAAATAAACTACAACAAAGTACAAATTGGAAAATGGTAAAAAGAAAACACCACAAAAGCAGATTAAAACATGGAATTTCCAATTAACCTGTTTTTCAGAATTCTCATTGGAAGAGAAAAAGATGGCATGACATATTAGACTCCCCAAAGCAGAGAATTTACATTTTGGCCAGTTGTTATTGAAAAGAAAGTCCTGCTTACAGTTTTAAATATCAAATGTTTGGAAGAAACTTCCACAGGCCAACTTCCTACCTTGCACATTTTAAACTTTGATTCTCCTTTACTCTGCACAAACAGCTGGTGTCATAGGACTCATTCGTATCTACTTCGTGCCACAGAGCTGGGTGCATCAGCACAGGGCCCAGAGGAATGCTGCTAGAAGTCATTGCTCCACCAGGATGGCAGCTAGCAATAACTTAACTGCATTTGGAAATTATTACAAAGACCTTCGGCCCATCCTGCTCAGGCTGTGGTTCTTCAACGGGTAAGAAGGGGTAGGCTTTTTTTCTTTTCTTTCTTTCTATTCAATTATTTTTCTAGCTTTTGGTGCCTGAATGTAAGAACCTCCCCTTGCACCATCTTGGCCTCCCTGACTACCTACCACAACACACTGACTGCAGCTAATGACACCCATCTGGAGTATGAGAGAATGATCTATACAGAGGCAGCACAGTTGTAGAAAAGAGACAGATGTGAATGGCAATTAACAGGTAGAATCAGCCTTGGCCAGCTGCTCAGTGGTTAGAGCATCACCTACAGACCAAAGGTCCCAGGTTCAATTCCTGTTTAAGGGCAGATAACTGGGTTGCCCAATTCAGGGTGTGCGTAGGAAGCAACTGATTGGTGTGTCATTCTCACATTGATGTTTCTCTCTCTCTCTCTCTCTCTCTCTCTCTCTCTCTCTCTCTCTCTCCCTCCCTCCCTCCCTCCCTCCCTCCTTCCCTCCCTCCCTCCCTTTCCCCATTCCTTTTCTTCTACTCTCTCTAAAAATAAATGGGGAAAAATATTCTTGAGTGAGGACTAACTAACAAAACAAAACAACAACAAAAATAGGTAGAACCAGGGTGATTTGGTGATCATTAAAGATGAAATATAACAGAGAAAAGAGTGTGGTATCATCTGATCTGGTGCTTGCCCATCTTGATTTCTCTAACCATTCAGTATTTGTGATAGGCAGTCAGACAGACAAGGACCATGGGCCGGGTACAGAAAGTCACCAGGGTGTAAAGTCCAAGGTGCCCAGCAATGAACAATCTATTGTAGGGTAGGACCTTGTCCCCAGAGTGACTTTTCCTCCCCTAAGCATATCATTCATTGGACAGCAGGTTTGGACCCTCTGACCTTCCTCCCTGGAGATAACATCTAGGCCTCAGTTGTATTTCAGCTCCAGGCCCAGATAAGCAACAAAACCAGCCACAGCTGATGTCCAGACCAGCTGCATACAATAATGTCCCCTGTCCTGGTGCCGGCCAGTCAGTCAGTGGAGACCACAACCCTGAATGGACACACATGGGAAGCTGCTGAATGTTCCATTGAGATCTTCCTCTAGGACAGTGGTCGGCAAACTGCGACTCGAGAGCCACATGCTGCTTTTTGGCCCCTTGAGTGTGGCTCTTCCACAAAATAGCATGTGCGGGCGAGCACATAACTGAAACTTCGTGGCCCATGCGCAGAAGTCGGTTTTCGGCTCTCAAAAGAAATGTGAATCATTGTATTGTCCATAGTTGGCTCTGTTGACTAATGAGTTTGCTGACCACTGCCCTAGGACTTCCCCTAAAATCTCCACCCTTAAAACCCTTGGGAAGGAAGAACAAAGTCTCCCTCCAGGGATCAAGCCTGTGCCTTTGTCTTTTCCTTCTCCTTCCCCCAGGCACATTTTCCTTAGCTTCCTCACCCCCCATCCACCCCCCACCTCCCCGCCTCCCACCCCTTCCCCACCCCCGCTCCGAGGACCCTTCCTTTATCTCCATAACTCATTTACTAATCCCATTTCCTCTGGAAGTTACTTATTTTACCTCTGTGATTTACCAAAGTAGATGTTCTTTTGTAGTTTGGGTCTTGGCTCTCAATTCTTTCCCAGCCAGAACCCAAGCACCCCGAGGTTGCTGAACCCACGTTAAGTCTGACCCCCAACTGGTCAGACAGCTGGTGTCATTCCCACCGCCCCCCACACATCCAGTTAGGATGTGCCAGGAAGGGCTTACTGTCAAGCGGAGGGGAGAGTGTGGGACATGATTTTTTAAAGTTTCACTCACCACTTTTGCCAACCTCAGCCACTGTGATGACTTGCTCCTGTGGTAACTTAACAAGTATGGGATCTTTCTGTCCTTATGAATGAGGCCACACAGGAGGATGAGTCTACTCTGCCTCTAAGGACTGTACACATATTTTTTTTGGCTCTCTTTGATCCAGGGTATACTTTGTTCACCACCTGGCCCAAGTCCAGTCTTACTCAGAGGCAGAAAGATAGGCATAACTTCAGTTCTGGGACAAAGGGAGCATGATGCTGTTTTAAGATCTGGACATTTATAAGCTGTCCTCTTAGCACAGTGGGCAGCACGTCAGTCTCATAAAATTTAGGAATTACAGCTTTTTGTCCTGATCTCCTGCTCCGGACCCTCAAATTTAGTAAAAGCATTGCTTAGTGCAGGCAGGAAGGAGCAAAGCCACTCACTGGCCCCTGGACACTAGACAGAAGGGGAAACTCATTTTCCCGTCATTAGGGCTACACTACTACAGGGTCCGTGAGCCTGAGAACGTGGAAGCCTATGGCAGTGGAAACCCCACCAAGCATTTCAGATAGGCAGTGTAGGTCGCACTCTCTCGCAGGCACTAAATCTTTGCACGATTCTGACGGCAAGCGTGCTCTTTCCACAAGAAGCCTTTGCTGCTTCTCGAATAATCCCCAAAGAAGAGTTGCTGGATATCCTTATAATGAATAAAACTGCTGATAGGAACGGAAAAAATCTTATGGAGGATTTTTAAACCCAAAATACCATATGTGGAGTCTGGACATTTTATTTATACCTTTGCCCATGCACACTGGATTAAGGAAGAAATATACGGCCGCCTGCTGGCCTAGACTTCTCACAGGCATTCCCCGCTGGCCGGAAAGGAGCACCGTGGACACAAAACTCCTTTTCAAGTTGAAAGGAAAATGAATAAGGAAAGAGAATAAAATTTAAAATAGTAAACTGAATTTTTTTTTTCCCAGACTACAAATAAAAGTAAACCTAAATAATGGCCCCTTCTGGCATAAGATTATAGGTTATAAAATAAATCCAAAAAGTATTTTTTATAATAATAAGATAAGAACAATTAAGAATAATATATTTCCTTTTTTAAAAACCTTGATGGATAACCTTTAAGATGTTTTGAGGGTTATGTTCAGGCCACACACATGATGGGCAATATTTTTTCTTCCTTCCTTTTTTTTTTTTTACAGGAAAAAAAGCAAATTTTACTTAAAATAGAAGGAGGTCTATGGGTCTTGCATGTAAGCATTTTTTAATCACCCCAAATTATCTTTATCTCAAGGTAATGAGAACAAAGGCCAAACACACAGAGCATTGCGCACATACACTAGCGATGCTGGTGAACAAAGAGAAGTTGCTCGGGGGCCCTTGGTGAAAATAAAATGTTCCGTCCTGGCCTTCAGGATTCCAGAGGCGGTAACAAAATCTACTGATGGAGGAAATGTGGCCTGGAACACACGGTGATTCCCCTGGGCAGGATGGTTCCCGGGGCTCTTTGTCCAGGGAAGTTGAAGAATGAAACCACAGAAGGAAAATGGTATAGCAAATGTGGAAATTTATTGAGAAACAGCACAAACTCCAACACAGAGAGGGGGTAAGAGTCCCACTGAGTCCCTTTTTTCTACAGCTTATAAAGGCTGCATTGTGTGTGTGTGTGTGTGTGTATGTGTGTGCTCGCGCACGCGCGCCTCAATATCCCCTCTGATTGGTCACTATTCCCCTTTGATTTGGTCACTATAGCAACTCCCAAGCTCAAGTCTCACCTGAAGTACCTGAGGTTCCCTCCTTCTTCCTCTTCATTGTTCCCCTATTTCCTCTGGACTTTTCTTCCTCCCTTCTTTCAATGAGGGGCTTCTTTCCTTTTATTCTGTAAACATGTACCTTCTGCTACCCTCAAATCCCTTATCTTAAGGAAATATAACTTCTGTGGCTCCCAGCTCCCTGGTCTTATGGAAACGTACCCTTTGCAGCTCTGTAATCCTGCGCTTTTTCCATGGACCCCTTAATTTCTAAAATCTCCTAAACCTGCCTATTTCACCCCTAAAACACCTTTCTCTACTAGGACCACAGAATTCCAGTTCCGATCTAGGTTTCACCCCTCCTTCCACTCGGGCATACAAATATAACTTGACCTCAGCGATTTGAATCCCCCTTTTCCACAGGGGATGCAAGTGGAATGAAGGAGCCACGAATAGTCAGCCTCTAGAAACAGGGGAAAAGTGTCCTCCTCCTCCACTGAGATGAGGAGGAGTGGAAAATACACAGCACTTAGGGTCTCTGCTACCACCTGGGCCTCCCTTTGTTGTGAGTGTGGTTGGAATAGGAGTGAGGCAAGAAGGTGAAACTGTTGTCTACTGTGAGCCATGCTGTGTCGTGGCTATTTAACAGACAAGGTCTCCTCTAATTTTCACCATAACTCTGCAGGGGAGGCTCTACATTATCCCTATCAATGTTAAGTAACCAGTGGTTAGCAGACATTAAAGAATTCACTTAAATCACTCATGTGATCGATCATTTTATGCATCAACTTGGTTAGGTCACATGACCCAGATATTTGGTCCAACACCAGCCTGGATATTGCTGTGAAGGTGTTTGCTAGATGTGATGGACATGTAAATCAATAGACTTTTGAGTAAAGCAGAGTAACCCCACAATGTGGGTGGGCCTCATCTAACCAGTTGAAGGTCTTATGAGAAAACAGACTGAAATTTCCAGAGGGAAAGGAAATTCTCATTCTCAGGCTCCCAAGGGTCTTTCCTTTACCCCCATAACCTGTTTCCTAAGCCAATTTCTTCTACACGTGCTGTAGAAGACTTCTTCAAACACATGCTGCAACATCAGCTCCTCCCTGAGTCTCCAGCCTGCCCTGCAGAATTCAGACGTGCCAGCCACCACAATCATATGAGCCAACTCCTTATAATAAATCTCAGTCTTTCCCTCTCCCCCTCTCTCTCCAGGGACTTCTGTTTTCTGCAGAAGCCTGACTCCCACTACATCCCTCCACTGCTGCACCCAGGGTTCAAGTACCAGGGCTCTGGCTTTTCTCATGGCACCTGGTCACTGGAAGATTTATAGACACTGCATGTAACCCACTCCCTCATTTTCCAGGACATACTTATAAAACACCTACTACGTATATATCTCTGTATTGGAGTCTTGAAATCCCACAGAACAGTATAAGCATGGTCCCTGCCCTCTCAGAGTTTGGGAATGACTGCCTAGCAACTGCAATTATAAGAGACAGCAGGAGGTGAGGGATCCAAAGGAGTAGGGGGAAAGGCCAAAGATTGAGAAGGGAGTCAGAAAGGCCTTTTAGAGGAAGTTAGAAATTTAAATGGAGAGCTGGAGAATGAATTCGAAGGAGCCAAATAAGAAAGAGGAGGATTGGCCAAAACTGGTTTGGCTCAATGGATAGAGCATCGGCTTGCAGACTGAAGGGTCCCGGGTTCGATTCTGGTCAAGGGCATGTACGCTGGTTGCGGGCACGTCCCCAGTGGGGGGGTGTGCAGTAGGCGGCTGATCGATGTTTCTCTCTCATTGATGTTTCTAACTCTCTATCCCTGTCTCTTCCTCTCTGTAAAAAAATTAATAAAATATTTTTTTTAAAAAAGAAGAAAGAAAGAAAGAAAGAAAGAAAGAAAGAAAGAAAGAAAGAAAGAAAGAAAGAAAGAAAGAAAGACAGGGGAGGATTGTTTGGTGGGAAGGGACAGTGTGTGCTAAGATTTAGGGGCAGGGAAACTGAGTAGGCTTCCGGAAGCTGGTGGTGTGAGTGCCACGGGTTGAGAAGCAGAGCTGGGCTGGAACAAGCAGAGCCAGCTCTCCTTTGTGAGCTGTTGTGGCCTGTTAAGCTTTGAATTCACCCTAAGACCAAAGGAAGCATGGGAGCACTTTCTCTAGAGTCACACTTAGAGGTAACTATGGCTGACGGAGAGTACAAATGGGCGGGAGGGGAGGAGGGCAAACCGGAGTCAGAAATTGGAAGTGCAGTGGGTGAGTTGGGTGCAGGTGAGACAAAGCAGTTGACTCGTCAGACCTGGCGACTGGATTAGAAACATGGATTTGGGGAAAGGGAAAGGCGTCACAGTGAGATAGGCTGGAAAGCCAGGACAAGTCAGAATAGAGAAGCTATTTACCCTCTGGTTTGGAAGGAGACGTGAAAACCATTTATGTATCTTTGGATTGGGAAGATAAGATTTACTAGAAGGAAGATGAGATTTACTAGACAGCAGTTTGCAGCCATCTAGTAAATCTTATCTTCCCAATCCTAAAACACGTAAGACTAAATGAAATTGGGACTCAAAAGAACTGTTGGCCCAGAAAGGAACTCACTACAGACTGATTCATTTGCCTCTCAGCATAACCATTATGGCTTGTTGCAGTTTAGGTTCTTACAAGGGTATTTCTTGGATCACATGATCTCACACATCTAGAGGAAATAATGAACAATATAAACTGATTAACAAAAACAGACCCAGAGAAAGAGAAGCAGCGATCATACTCTCAAACCTCAGAGGGAAAGTAGGGGAGGGTGGGGGTAAGGGGAAGAGATCAACCAAAGGACTTGTGTGCGTGCACATGGGCCTAGCCAGTGGCCATGGACAACAGGCAGGTGGGGGCATATGTAGGGAGGGGTTTGGGATGAGAATGGGGGGATAAGGACAATTATGTGATACCATAATCAATAAAAATAAATAAATAAATAGTAAATGATTTTCACTTCTCCTTCCAAACCAGAGGGTAAATAGCTTAAATCACCCAACCCAGGGAGACGGAGAGCAAAAATTTCAATCAGTCCTATTTGCCAACCACACCCAAGGGCAGATGACATTGAGAGAAAAAATTCATTTTTGCATGGCAGCATAAAACTGATGAATATTCTATTGAATCCTTTCCTAAGACGACCCCCCCCTCACTCCCCTAAACTCCCAGCCTTTAAAACCCCTCCAAACGAAGGTCCCAGAGCTCTATCTTCCTCCCAGGAGCACTTCCATGCCTTCCCCCTCACCTTGTTTCCCCACAGGCATGCACCTCCTAAACTCTAAGGGACCCCAATCAGGGCAGCAGCAGTCCATCCTAATGTGGTAGGTGGCAGGAACTGCACCAGGTGGTAGGCCAACAGGGTTAGGCTGGACCTGGGTTCAGCAGCCCTGATACTTGAGTTCTGGCCAGGAAAATATTCAGAGCCAAGACTCAAACCATAAGAGAACAGTTATTTGGAAAATCAGAGGTAGAAAAAGCAATTCCTGAAAGAAATGGGCCTAGGAAACAAATTATACTAAGCAGAGGTAAAGAAAGGGCCCTTGGATTTGGGGAGTGAGGAAGTAATGGTAAAGTGCTTAGTGCATCTAATCATCCTTCCTAAGGGTTTTAAGGGCGGAGATTTTAGGGGAGGTCCCAGGGGACGATCTCAATAGAATATTCAGAAGCTTTCCACGTGTGTCCTTTCAAGGTCCAGGTCTCTGCTGATGGATTGGTTGATGCTGGGCAGGGGTCATTATCCTATGTGGCTGGTCCTGAGGTCAGCCACAGGGTCCCTGGCCTGGTTTTGTTGCTTTTCTGGGCCAAGGGCTGAAATACAACTGAGGCCCAGACATGTCTCTAGGGAGGAAACGTCAGGGGGTCCAAACCCAGGACTAGCCATATGCTAGGGCAGTGGTGGGCAAACTCATTAGTCAACAAAGCCAAATATCAACAGGACAACAATGGAAATTTCTTTTGAGAGCCAAATTTTTAAAACTTAAACCACTTCTTCAAAATAGACTTGCCCAGGCCATGGAATTTTGTGGAAGAGCCACACTCAAGGGGCCAAAGAGCCGCATGTGGCTCCTGAGCTGCAGTTTGCTGACCACTGTGCTAGGGGAAGAAAGGTCAACCTGGGAGTGAGGTCCCACCCTACAATTGTCCTTTGCTGGGAGTCTGGGGCTTTTCTGCTCTAGTAGCCTTCTGCCCCTGGTCTGGGTGGAGGCAAGAAAATGGGGGGGAGGGGCGGGGGGCGGGGAGAGATGATAAAATCTGTAATAGTGTCAACAATACAAATAAAGGAAAAGTATTTCAATCTTCTAAAATTTATTAAGTCTGGCTTTATGGCCTAACATGTGGTCTATCCTGGAAAATGTTTTATCTGCACTTGAAAAAATGTTATATACTGTGGTGTTAGAGAGTAATATTTGAATAATATCAATTAAATCCATCTGGTGTAATTTGTCACTTAAGGCCCAAGAGTCTTTGTTGATTTTTTGGTCTGGAATTTTTGGCAACGGGTATTAAAGTCCTCTACCATGATTGTATTACTGTTGATCTCTTCTTTTATAACTATTAATATTTGCCTTACGTATTTAAGTGCTCCTCTGCTGGGTCTATAAATGTGCGCAAGGGTTATTCCCTATCTATTTATCATTCTGTCGTAACCTTCTTTGTCTCTTGTTATAGCCTTAGTGTGTTTTTTGTTTGTTAGTTTGTTTAATTATGTTTTTATTGATTTCAGAGAGAGAGATAGAAACATCAATGATAAGAGAGAATCATTGATTGGTTTCCTCCTGCACACTGACTTTGGGAATCAACCCCAACCACAGTGTATGAGCTGCGGTGCTGGGGGCTGACCACAGAAGTGAAATTGGCCCCAGCGGGGTCTGGTGCCTGCTGAGCTCTCCCTTTGGTTGTACCACTTGCATGGCTACTCGGGTTGTGCTTTGGTGTGGTCTAAAACCTCAGTGGTTGTGTTGATTCTGGGGCCTCTTGGGAGGGGACTCCAGGACAGGTCAATGTCAAATCAGATGCTGCCTGCAGTTGGCCATGGGCTACCTGTCTGGAGCTGCCACGCGGTCTGCAGTTTGTGGCTGCTTCTGCAGGGCCTGTGTGCATGGGAGCGGTTAAGCTGTGTACCTACGTGAGCTTTAAAACTTTATTATCTGTGTTAATAAAACTTTCCTAATCTGTGTTTTGTAAATATTTTCAGTCCGTTGCTTCCCTGTATCAGTCAGCTGTTGCTACATAACAAACCCTATTAATGCTGGTAGTCTGGAATAATAGTTCTTCTCTCTGGTGCCTGTGAGTGGGCTGAGAGTTGGCTGAGCTGGGCTGAGCTCAGTTAATTACGTGACTGTAGCTGCAGGTTGGTTTTGTGTTTTCTCTATATGTATCTTACTCTTCTTGAACTAGTATGCTAGCTTGGGTACAGAAGAGCAAGCAGACACACACAAAGCCTCTTGAGGGAAACAGGGAGTAATGAATATGGCTTTTTTTTTTAGTTTTAGATTATGCATATGTTTTAAAATAGATGTTATGATGGATACACTACTCAGTGAATAACTAAAAATCATTGAACTGTACCCATTAAATCGGTGAATTGTATGACATGTGAATTATATCTCAACAAAGGGAGTTAGAAAATAAAAGAAAAGAAAAATCAGGTTAAAATGTGTATTTCCCTTCTAAAAGTTTGTTGAGGCAGGATGACCACTTGTGAAAGATTTTTCCTCTTTAAGTACCTATGCGTTCCGTCTTCAGGATTCTCCATTGGGATCCAGACACTATCCCTGTCCCACTAACTCTGAGAGGATCCAAACTTTCTCAGCTTAGACATTTGCTAATTCCAGAATGTCTGGAATTAACAAATGTCCTCAGGAAATGCTCCCAAGTCAAGCTCATTCTTTTATTTATTATTTTTTGGGAGGAGGGGTATGTTTTCCTTCTCCTGACCCAATAATTCTTCATTATCTCATTTTCCCTCTGGTGCCTTCACACATATTTTAATATTTTGTCAAGCTTTTAAAAAATATCTTCGATGATAGGTTGGTTTGAATTATTTATTGCATTATTAACAGAAGCACAACTTCCTATTATATTTCTTAATATGTCCAAAGCCAATCTTCTGATGTCGAGGTCTGCTCTATCTACAGTCTTCTCATTACAGCTAATGGCAGATCTATCTTTCTGCTCTAAAGGACTTTTACTTTTGAACAAACTATATTTAGTTGTTATGATTTTGTCTTCTTTCCCCCGATTTGGGTATAAGCTCCACAAATTCAGATAGTTGCTTATTTTGGTTACTGAGACATTCCTACTGCCTGTCTGGCATCCAATAGGTACTTAGAAAGATTTGTTCATAAATTGACATAATAATAGGAGTCAGTGTAAAAAGAAAAAAAAAATAATTAGAAATTCCAAGAAGAGCAAATGAACTGTATATTGCAAAGGTATATAATTAAATTTGGAACAAGTAGTATTTTATGCTCACATGACTATAAATACCATTTATGGATTCAACTAATACAATAATTTAGCTATAATAGATATTCTCTTAACTGGCCTCAATATACTTGACTTGCCATATTAATTGCATTCTTTATTCCAAATTATACTGACTGATTCCCATAGACATTGAATACAAGCCATAGTGTATCATTTTCTAACACTGTGTTTCCTTGGACAAACGTTAGACATTCTATCTGCCTCACTATCTTTATCTGTAAAATGGAGATGTTAAAGTATACTACAGGTAGTAATTTTTAAAAAGACATAATCATGACTCTCATAAAAGTATAAAATAAGCACATATAAAAAATTTTATTGAACTCATTAAGTGATAAATAAAGCACTAAGATGTTTAAACAGTTCAAAGTGCATTTGAAGATATTTACATATGAACTTATAGATACCTAGATATTTAATGATTAGGATACTAGAATAAGATTAGAATAAGAGCACCGGATTAAATAAAAATTGGTAATGTCCAACATAGTCATAAACTATAAACTTTGGGGTTATTTATTCTTTCAAAAATTAATTATTTGCATCTCTATCAGACAACAATCTATAAATTAATCTCTTCCCCCTACATGGTTGTAAAAGAGCCTCATTAACAGAACATTAAATCTCAATGATGTACTGAAAGAACACTCAGTAATCTCTCTTTTCTGGGTATTTTCAAATTTCAGATGCTTTTTATTAAAGGGATAATACAAGAACTTATGTGCGAAGACTGTTATGAGTTACAAATAAGTTACTATGTCTGAGCATGAGAGCAGGACCTGGCACTAGGAGAATGGGAGCAGAATGAGGAGCCCAAATCTAATGCTGTGCTCTGAGGTTCTCTCTGGTGAGGTCAATGCCTTCCAAAACCCAAAAGGTTTTTTATCATCTGTTTAGTCATATTTGTTATGATGATTCTTTGGTTTTGCTTCATATTACAAAAATTAATCCAATAAGAGTGTGGCAAAGAGTTCTTTTTTAATGAAGCAAAGTTGAAAGATTTGATCATGACAGATCACTAAAAATATTGTGAAAATAAGAAAGAAAATTATTAATGTCTAGGGGGGAAAAAATCTAAACTCTAGAAGCATTTTTTATTCAGTTGGTCTTGCAAATGTTTTTAATTGTTTTGTACAACTTTGAAGAAACCAAACTGGAAATTAATCATAATAGACAAGTTCCGGGTTTGTTTCTTCAAGAGCCGTCCGTTCACAAGGAGACGTGTTTGGGCAGTAGTAGTTCTTGGGTGATGCACCCTGAAGCGAGAGAGGAGGGAGCCTGATTCCTCGTGGGGCTGCGTGATTCCACCTTCGGGCGTGGGTTATGTTGTCGCTGGGGCACTGTCGGCCCCGAATCTGGTTTATTGCACACTTGCATTTGCGTTCCACACCCTGTACAACGGCAACTTTGCAGAGTGCCCTCTCATCTCCAGTACTGCTCAGGGGGTGTAGAAGAGCCAGTTTTGGCCCAATCATTGCAGGCCAGGCCCCCCCTGCTGGAGGGACCCTGCTCACTCCACAGATGCCAGGGAGGGACCACGAGAGGTTGGCTCCAGGGTGTATCTGGCCCATCTCATCCAGTCCTGCCCCACCCGGCCAGCCTCCTTCTAATTAATTTCCTTTCAGTGTGCACGAATATGTGCACAGGGTCACTAGTCTTTAATATTTACTACCTATCAAGGTCTTGAAATATTTCTACAATTTTTATGCTAATCCTTTTAAGAGTTGGGGACCTTAATTCTCCCCCTGCCCTCTATTAAAAATGGGGTCATGCTGATAAATACAGTGTGGCAGAAATAAATGAGTGTGACTTGTGATGACAGATCATAAAAGATATTTCATCTTGATCTCTCTCTTGGATTATTCTCTCTAGAGAAATCCAGACACCATACTGGGAGGACATTCCAGTAGACTTACGAAGAGTCCCAGGTGAGAAACTGAGACCTCCCGACAACATTACATGAGGGAGTTTGGAAGCAGATCCCCAGCCACATTCAAGTCTTCAGGTGACTGCAGCCTGGGAGACATCATGACTGCAACCTCATGGGAAACCCTGAACAAGCTAAATCATACCCAAATCCAAGACCCACAGAAACTGTGAGATAAATGTTTGCTGTTATAGGTCACTTTGGGGTAATTTCTTACACAACAGTAAGTAACTAACATCATGAAAACAACATAGATATGGCCCATCTGTCCTTTTCTCAAGAGGTACTCCAGTTCAGGAGACATTAATATTAAACACTTTTTAAAAATATATTTTATTGATTTTTTGCAGAGAGGAAGAGAGAGGGATAGAGAGTTAGAAACATTGATGAGAAAGAATCATTGATCAGCTGCCTCCCACACATCCCCTACCAGGGATATGCCCTTGACTGGAATTGAACCTGGGACCTTCCAGTCTGCAGGCCAACACTCTATCCACTGACCAAACCGGTTTTGGCAATATTAAACACTTTTGATTGAGGAGAGAATATAGAAGTCCCTCTAAGATTGGAATGAAGGTCACCCAGAAGCACAGAGAATACAAAAAGCACTGTAAGAACATTTAAAACTTATGTAAGATTTGTTTATTTAGCCATAGAATATTTACTTGTCATTTTCAAGTTAAAAATTTAACAACTCGCCGAAACCAGTTTGGCTCAGTGGATAGAGCGTAGGCCTGCGGACTGAAAAGTTCCGGGTTTGATTCCGGTCAAGGGCATGTACCTTGGTTGCCAGCACATCCCTGGTGGGGGCTGTTCAAGAGGCAGCTGATTGATGATTCTCTCTCATCGATGTTTCTCTCTCTCTATCCCTCTCTCTTTTTCTTTGTAAAAAATAAATAAAATATATTTAAAATAAATAAATAAAAATATAACAACTCAACTGCTATTGTTTTTAAAATTTCCTATTCTCCATTATTATTTTAATCATTCACTTTCCTAATCTCCAAGATTATTAATCAAGATTTTCCTTATACCTGAACTATAACCTCTAGAAGGAAACATAAGGAACTCTAAGAGGCAGTAAAGCTGTAGGCCAGAAATGGTCCTCAGATCATAGTACAGAGAGCAGTACCAGGGCAGAACTCGCTATTTACTGTCTGTATGTCTTATAAATGCTGCTATTTTTTGGTTCTCTAAAATTCCAAATCTTACTTATAGGGATCCCTAATATCTACATGGTCTTTTCAATCTTTAAAACAAAAAGACCAAAGGATAGACTGCTGAGAGAGGATGGAAGATAGAAAAGGTATAGAGAGATGACACAGAAGGGAGACAAAGACTGGCCACATTCATGGGTAAGATATGCCAACTGTTTCTGACAACTGGCCTCCATGGAAGGCTCTGCAAAATAGCCTATCTAATAAAAGCATAATATGTAAATTGACCATGCCTCCACTACACCCACAAGTCACGCCCACCAGCCAATCAGGAGAAAGTATGCAAATTAACCCAACCAAAATGACTGCAGCCACAGAGTGAGCAAGAAGCTTCGGTTTCCCTGACAATGGAGAAAGCCAAGTTTCCTGCACACCCTGGCCAGCCCTGGACTCCACTCAAGCTTACAAAGTTTCAATTATAGAAGATAAATAAATCCCAGATACCAGGACCTCTGCTTGGGTCACTGGGGGAGATGGCCAGCCTTCAGACCACCACAGGTCCCTCACCTAGGCCATCCCACACCCCAAGGGAACCCCCATCTAATCTAGGGCACACTTCAGGGCAAACCAGGCGGCCCCCATCCATGCACCAGGCTTCTAGCCTATGTAATGAAAGAGTAATATGCAACACATAAGATGGCTGCCCCCATGTGGACACAAGATGGCTGCCACAAGATGGCCAGCAGGGGAGGGCAGTTAGGGTGATCAAGCCTGCAGGTGAGCAGTTAGGCATCAATCAGGCTGACAAGGGAGTGGTTAGGGGGTGATCAGGCCGGCAGGCAGAAGTGATTAGGGGCAATTAGGAAGGCAGGCAGGCAATCAGTTGGGAGCCAGCAGTCCTGGATTGTGAGAGGGATGTCCCAGATTGAAGAGGGTGCGGGCTGGACTGAGGAACACACACCTCCAGGCACAAATTTTGTGCACTGGGCCTCTAGTGTTTAAATGAATGCCTATGACTCCATGTGTTCCATACCTTTGGATTGTTCTACTTGTCATTTCATATAAACAATTCACATGGTAGGATTCATTGCCATCTACTATTCATTGCAACTATTTGTAATGACTCTTTTTCCTACAAGCCTCTTTCCCACAAATTCAATCATTTTCATCCCATTTCTCCTGTGGGTTAGTCTGTATTTTTTCAATTATCTTCCAGTTGTATTTCCCTTGCATTTCTTCCCACAGACTAAGTTTTACAAACCCTTCCTATGCCAGACTTGCTGGTAATGTCTTTTGTAAGTCATATACAACTGCATTAGTCAGGAAGCATTAAATTTAAAGTGACAGAAATGTAACTACAATTCAATCAAAATTTAAAAGAACTCTATTTGTTCACATAACAAGGGAGGGTGGGGGTATAGCTGGGGACAAATGCAATGGAGATCTTGACATAGCCACAATCCTGTTCCTCTTTGCTTTGCTTCTCTGCCTATGGATTTCATTTTCCTATGTCAAAAGGATTTTGTCATGTGGGGAACACGAAGAAAGTGGTTCTGTTGTTATATACTCACAGGTTTGCCAGTGAAGAGGAAAAGGATCTTTAACTTCCAACCAGAGTGAAAAAATGATGTAGAGGATTTTGATTGGCCTGCCTTGGGTCTCGTGTTCATTCTGGGCACGAGGGCATAGGGCATTGGGGGGTGGGGGGAGGGTGAATGATGATTAGATAGAAATTTATAGATTCAAGAGAAGAGGAGCATGCTGTCAAATAAAGAAGGAGGAATGAGAAGCAATGTGCAGATTTATAATTACTGTTAGTCCAGATTTATAATTTTACATATAACAAGGAACAAAATTGGGGGAAATATTTGCAACATGTACATCTGGTTAGGGTATCGTGTCCAGAATACAGAGAAATATTACAACTGAAAAGGAAGACAACCCAATTTTAAAATGGGCAAAAGACTTATTCATTCCTCCCCCAAAAAGATATACAATGGCCAGTAAGCACATGAAAGGGTGCTCAGCATCATTAGTCACTGGGAAAATGCAAATCAGAATAATGAGATACCACTCGTGAGATAGCACAAGGAAGTATCCACAAGGGTAGCTGTAATTTTGTTCTTAAAGAAAGAAAGAAAATATAAGTGCTGGTGAGGAAATGAAGAAAGAGGAACCCTTCATGCTCCGTGGTGCGAATGCAAAATGGTGCAGTTGTGCAAGACAAGTTGGCCACCTTTCAAAAAGCTAACAGCGTTACCATATGGCCCAGTACTTCCACTCACTACCCAGGAGAAGTGAAACCATGTGTCCACACAAAAACTCACACACAATTGTCCACAGCAGTAGTATTCTTTATAGCTAAAAAACAGAAACAGAATGCCATCAATAGATAGATGGATAGATAAAAGTAGTATATCCATATCAGCTTTAAAGTGATGAAGCACTAATATATTGAAAACATCAGTAAGTCTTGGATTTCTTTGTTACAGCGTAAGCCTGGGAAGTTTGCTCCAATCTGTCTGTGGGAGGGGCCACACGGCAAAACTCAGGACTGGCGTGGGGGTCTGATTGGTACACCCAGCCGTGAATTTGAGGGGCCCACTATTCACTGGACTGACTTGGGGCAGAGAGCCGGAAGGGGTCGGGACAGTGTGGCGTGGGAAAGAGGCTCGGTCTTGCCCACCTGGAGCGGCTGGGCAGCACCCCTCCCGCCATCTGCAGAGCACTGGGTCTGCCCGTCCTGCTGTAAGCCCAGACCAAGGGGAGTGGCTCTGGGCTGGAAATGGCACCTGTATGGCTAAGCCCAGTGGTGCCGAGAAGCTGGCCATTTGGCCAGGTTGGAGCCTGGATGAAGGAGGCCCTGTCCAGTGGGGGCTGACTGTTCTGAAATATCTGAGTGCCAAGTTGGTTTTTTTTTTAACCCCTCCTATGTTGTGTGGTGAAGAGGGGGAAAGGGTGCCAGGGAGCTGGGCAGAACTTAGGCATTGCCAACATGTCTCTGGGTTGGGATTCTGTCCAGGGCAGAGACAGTCATGTCCTTGGCCATTTGGCTGCATATGGGGAACCACGCCAAACTTCCTGTGAGTTCAGCCAGTGCATCCCTGGGAAGGAGAGGAAGTGCCTGTGCCCCCTATTACAAGAACTAGGAACCACCCAAACACTCCAGCCAGGCCCCAGGTATCCCCAAGGAGTCCAATTCCTTAGGTGAAGAAAGAGCAGCTGAGAGAAGGTGCATTCAATGTGCAAGACCTGAAGCAGAACCAGCCTCTGTACTCCGGGGTCCCACCCACTGAACTACTTGAGGCTCTGCCCTGCCGGCTTCAGGCAGGTTGCTGTGGGCCAGGCAGGCAGGGACAGCAACTAACATTGGCTTACACCAGAGAACCTTCTGGAAGGCCCAGGACTGGCGAGCAAGTGGCCAGATTCGAACAGCATCAAAGTAAAATTCTATGAGCGCCATAAATAGCATCTCCAAAGCAGTAGGCACAAAATACGGGCAGGAGAACTCCAGTTCTATATACACTTTAACAGCTGGTAACTCACTTAAGTTTCACTCCTTTTCAGGTTTAACTTGCTTGAAATAATGGGGGAAGCCAGACTAATCTTTGAACAAAGAAAATTTATCTTAAAGTAACACGACATTTTTTAGGGGTATACATAAACGATAAAGTGTACAGTACAAAGCCAGCAGCAGTCAGTGAATTGAGGGTGATTCTATTGGCTTGAGTTATCAGCTGTGCCTGGACCAGAATGGTCATTAGTTTGAAAACAGGCATTGGAAAAAAAAAATTCATTTCTATAGATTCAGTTAAATTTTGAAAATGAGTTGTATGTTAATAAACACTGACTTTATAATCATTGAAAGTGGTTATACATTTGGGGGGGGCACTCTATGGTTTTTTTTTTTTTTTTTTTTTTTAGTCATTTCTTTATTTTTTCCTTTGTATTTTTTGTGGGGTTTTTGTTTTGTTTTGTTTTGTTTTAATTTCATATCTCTTCTATCTTTTCATTCTATCTCTTCTCTTTATCTTTTTTTCTTTATGTTTTCCTATTTCCATTTCGTGTTATTTTTTCATTATTAGGGGCCCAGTGCATGAATTCGTGCATCTTGAAAGGAACTGTGGGCCATGAGGCTGTGGTGAGCACAGGGGTGAGTTTTGGCTCATCTTCCATGCCCCTGTCTGGCCCCTTCTACTGCAGCCCCCGGCCCCCTCCCACTGCACTCCCACCACCACCACTCCAACACACTGATGGCACTAGCCCTGCTAGCACCTACTGATGACATAGAGCAATTGGGCCAGCACCAGCACCTGTGGTGAGTGGGGCCTGTGCTATCAGTGGGTGTGAGCGGCGGCTGCTGCCCTGATCACCCCTCAGGAGCAGGGGGAGGTGGGGAGGCCCTCAGGGGCAATCAGGGCTGACAGCTGCTGCTCACACATGCTGATGGCACCAAACGATCAGGACCTGTGCCGCGCACCGGCAGCAGGTGTGAGAGGCAGCTGCCAACCCCAATTGCCCCTCAGGAGCAGGGGGAGGTGGAGAAGCCCTCCGGGGCAATTGGTGCTGGCAGCTGCTGCTCACACCCACTAACAGTGCTGACTGATTGAGGCTGGTGCTAAGCACTGGGCGCTAGCTGCAGGTGCAAGCATCGGCTCCAGTGCTGGCTCAGGTGTGAGTGCTGGGTGGGACCATGGCACAGGACCAAGGCACATGGGAGCAAAGAATTTTTAGTAACCACCAGAGGCTCACCCCAATGACAGCAACTGGCATCCCACTCACCTGCTCTACCATCCTGTCGCAGCCAACATGGGCCATGTTCCTTCCACAAGCACCCCCTGGTGGTCAGTGCATGTCATAACAACTGGTTTGGTTGTTTGGCCATTCAGTCTATTTGCATATTAGGGTTTTATATAGATAAATTACTACTTGTTTAAATTATTGCTTCATTTGCTATTATTTTCTTTTTAGTCTTTTATTTTCCTCTTCCTTCTTTTCTTTCATATACTCTTTTTTGTTTTTGTCTCAAAATATTTTGGTCTCTTGTCTTTTATTTGTGGGAGGGGGCTTCTTTTGTTTTTGTTTTTTTAGACTTTTTTGTTGTTGGTTTATTTGTTTTTGTGTTGTTTTCTGTTTTGTCCTGTTTCATTCCGTAAGCACCTGTATAACAATTGGCACAATATGGTCAAGGTTGAGCTTCAGAGTCAGCCAGCCCTAAGGCTGAGCCCACCCACGGAGGGGACAAGAGCAATCAAGACCCAAATGCAACAGGAGGGCCCACATAACCCACACAAGGGACATTCCTAGAGCATCTAGCTCAGAAGATTAAAGAGTCTACACCACTGGGTCCCATGAGACACCAACTACAGAAGGCCACCCCACCAAGACAGGAAGTCATAGCAGTCCTAGTCAGTACACAGAAACAAACAAACAAACAGCAAAAATAATGAAACAAAGAAACAGAACCCAAATAAAAGAATAGGAAGAATCACTAGAAAAGAGGTGAATAAAATGGAGGAAAACAATTTAACAGAAACAGTATAAAGTAATGGTTTTAAAAACACTCAATGGCATGAAAAAAGACATAGAAATTATGAAAAACAACCACTCAGAAATGAAAAATGACGTAGCTACAGTAAAATATACATTAGAAGAAGTAAACAGGAGGGTAGAGGAACCAGAGTTAAACTAAAATATGCAGCAGTAAACCTGAATTAACACCCGAACAGGAGCATCATATCCAAGGACTGGAAAAAGGGAAGCCACACAGAGACTGATAAGAAGGATGGAGGCTGGGAAGGGCTGGTCCCTGCACTGAGGGGCACTGGCTGTGAAAGTGGAGAAATGTTGCAGCTGTGAAAGTCCCTCCTGGAGGAAAGTGGTCTCAGCACCATGCTGGGACCCCAGAACCGGAGCACCAGGTCTATGAGGAAGAGCCTGCATAGCATTTGGCAGCAAAAACACGTGCGGACTTTGATCACTGGAAAGAAGAGGGAGTCTGCTTGGATCCCAGGTGATCTCCTAAGGGCTAATGCACAGGGACTCACTCTTGGGCACTCACCTGAGGCTCTGGTAGAGGGAAGGAGACACAGGGCATACGGAAGCCATAAACAGAAGGTGGCTTAGCTTCAGAGATCTGGAAGGCAGGCTTCTGAAGTCCTGGTCCTGACCCAACATCCCACACCACCCTCAGGTGCCATCTCCTGGGTCCCAGCACGTCTATTCTTATAGCACCAGCTGCAGAAAGTGTACTAACACTGTCCTCCAAATGTTGGTGACACCACCCAGCCAAGCTCAAGTGTGGCATAAAGGACTATTGGCTGCACCCAACAGGGCCCTGAGGTACATGTTTTTCCTGGAGAAACTGTATTCAGACTCAGGCAATCATTGAACTCAGCGGCTTGAGAACAAGGGCCAGTCTTGCAGCCCTTCCCACGGGTTAGGCAGGTAACACCACCAATGGGAGGCTCCCTTCTCAGGGTCTCAGACAGCGGGCAGCTACAGAGCTAGGGGAGGCATGCACTTGCACCCCTCCTGTGGCACTGCACCCTTCCCCTCCCCCCCAAAAAAAGGGCTGCCTGGATTCACATTCCTAAAATCTTTTCCCACAGGCTGCCAAGTGCAATTCTACATGGAGAAAGAAATGCAACTCAGAATGGGAACATTTGGAGCGAACCTCTCAGATCCCTCCATCAGGGCCTCTGGCAGTGTGCTGCAGAGATCGGAGGCAAGCAGCTCTCCCTTCTCCGAAGAGCTAGCACCAAGCCAAGTGGTCGAGGCAGGATTCATCGACTCCTCCAAGCCCCACTGACATCTTCCTATTGGTGCAGCCCCTCAAGAGAAAAGGCACACAACTCAGAACTGGGACATCTGGCACAACCCCCTCAGAGCCTCCCTTTAGAGTCTGGAGGGTGTGGGGGCGGGGTGTGCACTGAGTAAGAAGCAAGCAGCTAGCTCCTCTCCCAAGATCCAAGATCCGAGAGCCCACACCAACCCAATCAAAGGAAAGATTGGATTCCATTCCCAAGTCCTGCTAGCCCCATCCTGCTGACCTCATATTTGTGGCAGCAAAGGGGCACAACTCAGCACTATTACATTCGATGCATCCCCTTTGGAGCCCTCCATAAGGGGTCTATCAGTGCGCTGCAGAGCTAGAAGGAGGCGAGCAGCTGTCTCCCCTCCCAAGGGTCCGTGCCAACCCAAGCAGAGGGCTGCCCTGATCTACTGCTCCAAGTCCTGCAGTGAAGAAGGGTACAGGGAAAGCCCAGCTGGCCCTGTCCTGCGAGGCTCAGTTGTGAGGCGGAACAAAATAGACATTCAATATGGAGTAATTGGTGAATGGGTGAATGACTGAATGAATAAATGAGTGAGTGAATGAATGAATGAATGAATATGATTTATACTAGCTGCCCTGCCAATTTTCAAAGGCTCTTGTGAGGACCAGAAAGAGGAAATGAATGTGATCATGATTTTTCAGTGATGGAGCACTCTGCAAATAGGAGTTTTAATTACTCTGATATTAGTTCCCCTTAAAGGTTAGCCACACATTTCTGTCTATAACTAGCGGATTTATTTTCATACCTAATAAATCCTACACATGGAAAATGAGATGGCTCTCCAATTTTCTGAGGCAATTGCACTTAGGAAAAAAAAATAAAAGAAAACAAAATTAAATTCACAAGTGCAATTATATTAGGGTCTGTGTCTTTCTGAATTATGATTTCTTAGCAAGAGTTAGTTCAAATATCTATATTTGTCTCAGTAGCCCATGGAGCTTCAGGAATTGAGTGCTTTCCCACAGCATTCCATAGACTCACCAAGAAAAGGGAAGCAAAGAATAGCATGCTTTTATGTTCGCATGTAGCTCCTTGATGTTTTCTCTCATCGCCTAACTGTCTTACTCTGTTGGGCAAGTGATGACAAAGTAGGTGGTCGGTCACAGACCTAACCTGATGATGCAACTCTGGCCTCTGCGGTCTTTTTCAACGTTGACTATATAAAGTTCTACCTCTTTCTTCAGGCTTCATGATTTATAGAAGTCGTAGGATAAATAACAGTCTGGAGCCTTGCTCAACATGTCAGTGTCTTAGTATGAATTCCTTAGCCATTGAATCACTTGCTTTTTCTACTGGGGGTTGATGATGTGGAGCACTTAAGATGTCAGTGTGGAAACTTCTAAATCCACATAGCTTCCTGAATATTATTAAAAGACACTGGTTAAGACTATGAGCTTTGGAATCAGCCAGACCTGGGTCAGAAAGTCAGCTCCTTCACCTATGAGCTGTGACTTTGGCCACACTCTTTACTTCTCTGAGTTTCAGCACCTTCAGCTTCAAATGGAGTGATAATGTCAATTAATTTACAGAATTATTATTAAAATGAATGGAGAAAATACATACAAAGCCCTTAACACAGTGCCTAGAACATCAAAGGTGCTAAAGTATTATTAATTGTTATATCACAAGCAAGCAAATGGAAAACTAAATATGCTAAAAGTATAAGCTGAGAGAAGAAGTGAACACCAATACCCAGAATGTGATCAGTAATGGGAGTTGCTACTTGACTGAGCTTTTTCAAAAATCCTTTTGTTGAATAGTTCTCTCAAGTGTATAGGTTTAATGCTTTGATAAGTAAATAATAATTAGATATATACTTTTAATTCTATTATTCATGATCATTATTAGTATTTTTAATTTATATTGTGATATAAGTCACTTTATAAAACCCACTGAAAGTGGGAGTCAGGTCTTTAGCTCTGCATCTCTCCTTGGGTAAATTGGTTTTCATGAACCTCAGCTTACTCTTTATGATATGTAGAGATAAGACTAGATCATTGATTCTCAGAATGAATTCTCCATAACATTAGATCTGTTGGATGACATGTAGCATTTAATGGCCAAGTTATGTTTGGAAAATCTCAAGGGGATGTGGGTTTTCTATATTTTCCAAACATGATTGATTAGAGAATTTTTATTGTAATTTAGCATCTTGAGACAGAAATTCTGAGAAACATTTAGAAATATAGGGCTAGATAACAACCAAGTTCCCTTCCAGCTCTAAATTCTAAAGCTCTGATTCACTTTTTCCTTCTCAACGCCCAGGCTCAACTTTGCCAGAACCCAACTACTGGCCTTCTCCTCCATGGACCCAAGCTGCTAGACATTTCCATATCATCCTGCACTGTTCACTTCCTTTTATGGACTAGATCCTTGTATAGCTTTTCAATCAGCACACCAACTAGTGACTATTGTGTCATTCATGATGATTGCACATGTGGGGAGATGAGACTATTTTCTCAAGTGGAAGGGTACTAATGGGATCTTGGGGTTTCCCTGTTACCAGGTATCTATTGGTGATGGAATCCCAGATAACACCACACTTTATCTCTTTCTTGGATGACTTTGTGTGCTGCTAGAGAAGCATGTTGTTCACCTTGATGGATGCTTCCCAAGACTTGTTATATTGTGGCCCACTTAAAAAATGATACTGATCGATGTCTCTCTCTCATCGATGTTTCTAACTCTCTATCCCTCTCTCCTTCCTCTCTGTAAAAAATCGATAAAATATATTTTAAAAAATAAAAAATAAAAAATGATACTGCTGTCTCTATGGTATGCTAAGGCTGAGAAGTCAATTATATAAGGACACAAAGAAGGCCTGTGGAGCCCTGGCTGGGTAGCTCAGTTGGTTAGAGTATTGTCCTGATACACCTAAGTTATGGATTCAATCCCTGGTCAGGGCACATATAAGAATCAACCAATGAATGAAAAGTGAATAGAACAACAAATAGATGTATCTCTCTACCTCTCTCCTCCTGCTGCTCCTCCTTCTTTTCTTCTTCTTCTTCTTCTTCTTCTTCTTCTTCTTCTTCTTCTTCTTCTTCTTCTTCTTCTTCTTCTTCCCCTTCTCCTTCTCCTTCTTCCCCTTCTCCTTCTCCTTCTCATAATCCTTCTTCTTCTCCTTTTTCTTTTCTCTCTCAAATTAAATTTTTTTAAAGGTAGCCTGTAGTTTTATAACATTTACACTGAGGAAGAACTTAACCAAAGCATTTCACTGTAGTATGGCTGTACCTTCAGGAATTTGGGATCAGATGTTGTTTTTCTAAGGTGGGAGATAGTGAAGGATATTTGTTTGATCCTTGACAAAATCAGAGACAGCGGGCAAGACTCAAAGAGGCAGAGCTAGTGAGATGGTGAGAAGCACCCAGCTGCAGGGGGGGGGGGGGGGAGGGGGTAGTAGATTCTGTTTTGAAGGAGGGCTGTTCCTGCACCCTAATAGAAAGCAGAAGGAGAATATTTCTAAATGTGCCCTAAGAAGGCCAGGCTGCCCACCTTGGAGAACCACTGGTCTTGTTATCTATTCACCAAACAGCACTTATAATATTTGACTCCTACTAGGCTATAAGTGCCCAAAGGACAGGGATTATGTACTTTGAGTATCCAAACTGTGTCTCACAGAGCTTCTTCTACAACAGAAACTGAGAGCTGAGTGAATTATAATATCCCAATATGGTGTAGTAGAAAAAGCATGGGACACATAGCATTCAAGTGATCTCCTCTTTGAATGGCTGACTTGTCATCTGTGAAACAGGAGCCTGATAACACTTGCACAGAATCTCCACTGTACCTAACGCAGGCTGTATACAAGGTTTCTTCACTTTATTCCTTCCCTCTCTCTTTCCCCCATGTCATTTTATATCATAAGAATATGTAAACAAATACTCTTATCTTGCCAGTAAACTGGAGAGGCTAATGGACTTCCCAGATCTCATTCATACATCAGCCACAGAGCCAATTGTACAGGGCACTTCACTGCAAGACGATGCCACAGAATTTCTTTCTCCTACCCTAAATCAGTATGTATGTTGCTTCTCTTCAGAAAGCTAAATCCGTACATCATTAGGTTAGGCAAAGTACAGGTGAGGGTCGTGAAGCAACATTAGTTCTCCTGAGAGGAGCATTTGGGTTATTTCTATGAGTCACAGACACTGTGGTGGAAAGGGGCCAGCGAGGGGAGGAAAGCCACACTTCTGTGATACATTCCTGTTGGGAAACTCAGTAGCTTAGAATGAATGATGCTCATGAGCAGAACTTGCCTGACAAGACTCATCCTAGAGGAGGACTTCCTTCTGATACACTCAGAAACCACATCATTTGACCTAGCTTGCATCCAGTCAAGGAAAGTGGTCTGGGGCACATTTCCCATGACCTGACGTCTCAGGCTTTTGAAAGAGGTGGGTGGAATGGGCAGGGTGCTGGGGGGGTGACCGGGGATTGCTGTGTACTCACACAAGTGTGGTTAGGTAGAGCCTCTGTGTCCCAGGGAGGCGGTGTTGTGTTCTGTCCTATGACATGTGGCTGAGAAAAGTACACATACCAGAGTCCCCTTAATAATCATTATCATGATTCAGAGAGGAAATGATTATTGTCTCCATATAAAAATGAGAAAAATTAAGTTCACAGAAACTAAATAACTTTCCAAGTTTATAAGCTCACTAACATGTGGGGACTTAAAAATAGCCTTGCTCATGCTGTGTCATGCTCTTTCTACATTCCTGTCAATGATAAAAATGGTCCCTAAAGTCATTCTTATGAAATTTAGGAGTAAATTATAAATTAGGGAATACAGAATTGAAAATGAAGAACCAGTGTTTTTTTTGCCATAAGTTGATTCTGCTAAGACATTTCTAGAATTTAACCGACGTTCCTCCAAGTTCTACCTTGAAACAAGGTGTCTGTTTGCTTAAATTCCAAAATGTTATTGAAGTCACCTACTTCCTAGAAACCAGTCACTTCCTGTGGCAAAAGCTAGATAAATATTTTCTTCTGTCTGAGAAAAAGTTGAAATGAGAGGAGGAAACGGAAGCCAGGACTTCTAACAAACTCCCCCAACCACGTATTTCCTCTTCATCGGGAGCTCTACTCTGACAGTTGGGCAACGTGAATCCTAGCTCCAAAATAGCATTCCAGTTCATCCCTACTCTTCATCCCTTTGTAACAATTAATCTTACTGCTCACTGTGTTAATCCAATAATAGACTTGTGAGTAGTCAACTCCCCTTTGTCCAAAAATAACATTGTTTACCGTTACCATTAAGTCATAATTCTAAAATGACAATTATTTTCCCTCCATACTTTAAAGACATTGTCTCTTTAATTGGTTGATGGAAAGCCTTCTGTTAATCTAATTTTTTTTTCCTTTCAAGATCATCTGTCTTCCCTTTCTGATTGTTGTTAGGGCTTTTTCTTTGGTAATTCTACGGTTGTGTTACAGTGGTGCACATGTGCATTTTTTTTTTTAATTTGCCTGGGTTTATGGTTTTCAAGCTGCAGTTGATCAAGCTCAGGATTTATGTATTCCTTCAATTCAGGAAATCTACCCGTCATAATCTCCTCAAACTTGTCTCTCTCTCTCTCTCTCTGACTATACTATTTCCTTTGAGAATTGTGACAAGACAAATGTTTAATCGTCTCTTTCCCATTATCTCTCAGCACCTCGGTCCTTCACCTCTTTGCGATGCTCTCTGGCTGATTTCCCTGCTTCATCTTCAACGCACTAATCTCTGCCATTTAAACTGCCTATGGAGGGCTTCATTTCAATGACTATTATTTTCATTTCTGGTACTATAAATACCTGTCTATTTTTAATGGTCAGTTTTTAACATATAGTTATGGTCCTTCCTTTGTTCTTTAATAATACTTACTGACTTGTCAATAATCTTGCATATAAGCTATTTCCCTTAGCCTGGGTTTTAAGGAGTGTAGGTTGGCTGGGTGCGGATTGCTGTGCTATCTGTAGCAAGTCATCCTGGGCTCTTAAGGTCAAGGGGAAATACGTTAAGTGGGACCCCATTAAAAAGTTTTGGTAACAGACTGGCATGAGCAGGTCTGCAGTTTATATAAAGTTCTCTGGCAATGGCAGGCATGATGCCTCTGAGAAGGCACATATCAGATTCCCCGAGGCCCTTATAATGTTCCAGAAAAGACCCATCTCTGGCAGTGTCACGGATCCTGGTGTGATGGGGAAGACACTTTACATTTCCCTCAGTTTGACCTTCCTCGAGAAAAAGAAGCCCTTAGCATCCTAAATATAACACTTAAAACATAACTCCCTCATATCATAACTAAGTTACTTTTCCTATTTCTGTAAGTCATACAAATTTCCAAATGTTTTTTCCCCCTTTGAACTAATTTTACTTTTTTTGGTTTTATTTCCACAAAACCATTTTAAAGACATTTTTACTGATCGAGCACCTTAGGTTTTATATGAAATTGTTCCAGGAGTCGATAAACAGAGCTCCTTACTCTGGAATTTTGTTTCTGTCTTTTCCTCCAAGCAAGATAAAGGTTAGGATAAAGTCCAACCAGTCCCCATTTTGCTTTAAAAAGAAAACAACCTTTCCCTGCCCTGTGGCAAATGGAGGTTTTGACCCCCACCAGCCACTGGGAAGCATTTACAGTATGGACATCCTATGGCGTTTCCTGAAGCCAGTTTCCCACTCGGGGCCCGGGCTGTCTCCCTCCTGACTCCCGGCCTGCATCCTGGAGGGAGAGGGATGTGATGGTGATGCTCGGTTTGGTTCCTTAGAGCCAGAGGCTCAGGCTTCATGGAAGCAAGTGTTGACCAAGATTAGGCCCAAAATGAACTCTTGTGGGTTGAAGATTCCTGTGCAAGAACAGCCCTTTTTGAGAATTGGGATAATTTGTTTTTTTGGCAAAACACTGTTTCTTTTTTTTTGAGGGTGAGAAGAAAAAGTGTGTGGGAAAAGCTTGGGAAATCTCGCAAGACCTCTGTGTTGCACAACACATTTTAGACGAGTGAAGTGTTAACCAATCAAAACCAGACAGGCCGTGCTCCCCGTGTTGGTATCAAAACCGGGCAGGGGAAGTGCCATTGCTGAACAGGGCTGGGAACGTGCTGAGCCCAGGCATTTGCAAAAAGTGTCAGAGACCAAAGAACCGGGTTTGCTGGTTGCTCTTTGCAGGATGTGACTGCAATCTCCTCGGGGGGGAAAAAAAATTAGCAGTAAAAAAAAAAAAATCAAAAGCAGCTTCAACTTGTCTGTGGAGGGTGGTCCAGAATACAATTTTTTTTAAAAAGAGAGAGATTAGTTTTAAACCAGAATGACTTCTCTGTCCTTGAAAACTCATCTAAAAAAATTTCCATGACAACTTTTGACTGGCAATGATCTAAAAGCTAGATAAACAGAAAATGGTTATTTCTTGCCCTCAGATAGCTCTTAAAGTCTACCTGGGAAAATGAATGTATAAGCAGAAAATTACAATGTATTGTAATTTTATAGAATCCATGGGGGCAAGGAGAGAACTGTTTATTCTGATGAAACTGGGGAAGTTTTCACCGAATTGTTGGTTTTAAAGTGGGCCTCAGAAGATGCTCAAGCACCCTAGGAGGAAAGAAATAGCAAATGAAAAGACTTGAAGTCATAAAAAAAAAAAAATGCCTGTTTTACACTAAAAAAGGGGGGAAGGGCGTGCAAGTTGTAGGAGTGTGGCTGGAGTTCTTAGGTCAAATTGGAATGGTGGCTGTGTGGCATGCTGAAGAGTCACTTGGGCCTCAAATGTAATGCAATGTTTGCTTAAATAAGGGATGTTGACCTTCACCTTATGACTTTAGTTGTTCAATGGAGACGTTTGCTTTATTTTCATGTGAAAAACACCACAGTCTTTGGACACTGATGCCATGTTTATAAGGGGACAAGAGCACTGCCCTCTGCGTCTAACAGATTTAAACAAGCACACATGCTAGGAAGACACACATATATTTAAAAAATAATAGGGAAAGAAAGTCCATTTCAGTGGCATAGGGGGTAATTTAAATACTCAGCCTATGTCTAAAAGGAGTTTCTAAAACAGGACAGAATAAGTGGTAGGAAAGCAGCGGCATTAGGAAAAAAATTTAGACATAAATTAAGAAGCATAAAGTCCTTAGTTTTCAAAAGGATTTCAAATACCAAGAATAGAGATGTAGTCACACCAAGATAAGTATCATAACATATAAAGATAAAACAGATAAAGGAAATAAAATTAAATAAAAATAAAATCCTATTTTGAGGCTGATAAAAGAAATTACCTAGAAGGAATAAAAATTAGACAGTAGTCTGCTCAAAGCTGTCTTCCAAAAGTAAAAAGAAAATAGCCATCAGATTTAGAGTTTATACCCAGCTAAACTATTATTAAAGGGTAGGAGAAAAATAATGGCATTTCCACACTTGTAAAAACCGTGGAAGTGTATCATCCACAAAGTTCCCTAAAAACACTTTTGGGGAATTTGTCTTTGAAAGAAGAAAAGCAAGAATGGAAATATATATAGTGAGCATCGGACCATGCACCAAAAGGTTGGTCACCTGTTCAATACATGGTCAGGGTACATGCCTGGTTTGGAGCTAGATTCTCAGTAGGGAGTGAGCAGGAGGCAACCAACTTATGTTTCTATCTCTCTCCCTCTTATTTCCCCTCTCTCTATAAAAACATATTTAAAAAAGAATAGTGGTATGGAATGCAATTTCACAAATAACTGTGATCACATATTTTCTTAAAACTCTTTTGTTTTAATTTTTTGTGTTTACTGTTTTTTATTGTTTTATGGCTTTATTTCACTATTCATATTAATTTGTTATGATTATTACCTTCTAATTTAAAAGTACTAAGTACTAAATTTAATTTATTTTGTTAAATTTTAAAAGGCAAAATTAAACTCTAGATAACAATAACAAGATTGGGGAATAGGAGGACAACATGTGTGAAGGTCTTTATAGTGGTGGCTAGGAGAAGAGATGATACTGAATAATTTTAGGCTTGTTGGGAAAATGTAGAAATGTAAAGTGACCATGAAGGAAATAAAAATATAATCCATATATTCAAAATTTTTAATATAATAAGAAGAGCATATTAAAAACAATTTTTAGTTCAACAGAACATGAGAAAAAAAGGGCAAAGAAAAAAATGTTCCATGGAATATATAAAACTATATAAACAAATTAAGTTGAAATTAATACAAATATATCATTAATCACAACAAGTAGATATGGATTATACTTAATTTAAAGGCAGAACTTAGCATGTTAGGTAAAATAAAACAGGATCCAAAATACACTTACAAGATATGCATCTAAGACTAAAATATGCAAACAAGTTACAAGTAAAAGGATGGATACATATATTTTAGGCAAATAATGATCCAAAATAAGCTGATATAGCAATATTGATACCAGGCTAAGTCAGAATATCTTAATAAGGATAATTAGGAATATCCTAAATAATAAAGAGGTAATATGCAAATGGTTGTTACACTGTGATGCCTAATGACTGATCATCAGGAGAGCAGGGCAGTGAGCCACAAGCAGGGGAGAGCTACAGGAGGTTGGGGCAGCGAGCTGTGTGCAGTGGGCAGGGCAGTCAGCTGAGGCAAGAGGCGGCGAGCTACTCACGCATGGATTCACGTTCAGGGCCACTAGTACAATAATAAATCATCTTGAAGTTATAGTAAGCATAAATTTGTATATGCCCAAATCCTTAAAATATAGATATCATTTTTCACAGAGAGAAAGGGAAAGGGATAAATAGCCAGAAACATCGATGAGAGAGAACCATCGACCAGCTGCCTCCTGCACACCCCCCACCGGAGATGTACCTACAACCAATGTACATGCCCTTGACCAGAATAGAACCTGGGACCCTTCAGTCCACAGACCGATGCTCTATCCATTGAGCCAAACCGGTTTTGGCATAAATCAGCAAAATTATTTTAAAATATGGGAAAAAATCAACAAAGACTTTAACACAATTATATTAAAAACTGATAGGTCAAACCTACAAATCACTAGGAAGAAAAGCAATTCTCTGAACGGTTTCACTGATGGATCTCAGAGATGTAGAGATCCTAATGGATCTAGTCTGAACCATTTTATCCAACAAATACAGAATATGTGTCTTCTCCAGCAATGCTCGGAACAACTTTTTAATGACATGTCTTTTTTGTTTTGTTTTGTTTTTGTTTTTGTTTTTTTAAAATATATTTTATTAATATTTTACAGAGAGGAAGAGAGAGATAGAAAGCTAGAAACGTCGATGAGATCAACCAGCTGCCTCTTGCACACCCACCACCGGGGATGTGCCCGCAACCAATGTACATGCCCTTGACCGGAATGGAACCCGGGATCTTTCAGTCCGCAGACTGACGCTCTACCACTGAGCCAAAAACGGTTTCGGCAATGACATGTCTTTAAGTGAATGTTTCTCAGGGTTTTTTGTTTGTGTTTTTTTTTCTTCTTCTTCTGAACATGTTTTCTCCCTACTTTTCACTCAGATTTACTCTGTATGACTTATGTCTTCCATGTGTCTCCTGAAAAACATCAAGCCCGTTAGACGGTGTCTGCTGTGGCTGTGATTTGAAGCTGATGTGTCTCCTGGGAGCTTCCCAGCCTGACCAATGTCTTCCTCCGCAGCCTTTGAACAGTCATTAGGAGAAGATTTAGTCACACTGATGTGAATTGGAATTAAACTTGTGGCCTTGAGTTCTGAGGTACTCATGTTGGTTTCTGGAAGAAGAAAGTTTTGTCTGGGACCCTGCCTGCCATAGGAGTAAAATCTCACAAGTCCAACTGTTGTTACCCGTGCACTTTGGAAGCTTCCTGAGACATAGAGCCAGGAATGCAGTAGAATAAACATGAAGATGATGGACACTCACCATGCCGTTTAGTGGCGTCACTGCCCCAAGTACATTAGCCTTTTATGGTCTTTTCCCAAAGAGAACTTAATTAAGTTATTACAATGGGCCAGGGTAAGTGTGTCCTCTGAACTAAGCCTGTTACTCCAGGATTCCATTGCAGGGTTGGGATGCATCCTGGTTTTATTTTCTCAGTACGTAGAAAAATTAATATGCTGCCCCTTGTTAAGCGACAGTGGTGCTATGTTCTTACTCTCCGCTGGTCATTCATTATGCCATGATAGGAGGTTTCCACAGAGCCATAACCACCACTCACCAGTACATCCCCACACTCCTTCACAATTTTGCCAAGCCCTTTCATAAGCTGGTTTCATCTATTTCCCAAAAATCGGATGATGTAGGCAAGAAAGGTATTATTATCTCCACTTGTGGAATTTGAGACTAAGAGAATTAAAAATGACTTCCAGAATTTCATATGACTCTATGGAGAGCAAAGGGTGAAAACCTCCACTTTATAATTCAAAGTTTATTGGCTCTCACATGCTTCTTGGCCTCTGCCAAACATTGTAATCTGGCTTCCTGGGGGAACAGTGCAGAGTGCGCTGCTGCCCAGAAATGTTATATTCTGCCAGGTGGTTGGACGCCTAAATCTACCCAAATCACACATGTGCCTAAAAACACGCGCTCTAGGGGCAGACTACTTAGGCTCAAATTCTGACTCCAGCACACAATCTAAGCATGTGGCTTGGCAAGTTTCTTAACCTCTCTGAACTTGTTTCTTCAACTATAAAACGGGGGCATGAATTTTACCTGCCTCCTAAGGTTGTGGCAGGGTTCAATAATGCATTCAAAGTGCATGGAGTAATGCCTGGCAGGTCACAGTGCTTTTTAGGCATTCGCTGCTGTGAATGTGTGATGTGGTTATTGATGTTGATGTTGCTGATGTTGCTGTTTGACTCAAACAACACCTTCAGTGTTTAATTGCTGTTACCTTCATACACCAGGCATGTCCTGATAGAGCGTCAGCTTAGACGAAGAAAAAGATTTTCTGGCCTAAATTGGTTTGGCTCAGTGGATAGAGCGTTGGCCTGCGGACTAAAAGGTCCCGGGTTCGATTCCGGTCAAGGGCTTGTACCTTGGTTGAGGGCACATCCCCAGTGGGGAGTGTGCAGGAGGCAGCTGATCGATGTTTCTCTCTCATCGATGTTTCTAACTTTCTATCCCTTTCTCTTCCTCTCTGTAAACAAATCAATAAAATATATTTTTTTAAAAAAGACTTTCTGCGTTGATGGCACTGAGAAGAATGTGTAACAATAAAGGCCGGGAGGGTTTGCATAGATCAAAGCTTTGGAGAGGCATTACATGTTCTTCACAGAGTTGTCATGTTCCCAGACACTGCAGTCATGGCAATTGTTCCCCTCATTGAGTCTCTTCTCCACCATCATCCCCAGGTCACTAATTCCCCCTGGCTCCATGTGCTTTGGTGAATCCCACCACCACCTCTGCCTTTTAGGATTTGTAGAAGAGAATGAACCAGGGCACATTAAGTGTTGAGAGCCCATCTTATGGATGGCAGACATTAACCATCAAGCCACTGTGGCCTGGGCAAATTCTCTTCCGGCCTCTTTGGTCTTGGCTGCAGAAGCAAGATGATGAAGGGGACATCATCATTTGGCAAGCACCACAAAAAGACGCTGTGAGTATGTTTCCCCAGAAGAGGACACACAATCAGCAGAATTGCAAAGGGACAGAGAAAAGGATGAGCCCCCGGGGGGGGGGGACTCAAGATGGGGCTGATGATCGTGAGGCCTTGGGTGAAGGAGAGACCGGAGAAGGGGAGAGGCCAAAGAGCCAAAGGCCCTCATGCCTTTGCCCATCGCTGACCCTGAGTCCAGTTCTGTATATCCTGGGAGTGTGGGCTCCAGGAGGCAATACCCCCCTTCACTGAATGCTTCGTTTTTGAAGCGCCTGTGTATGTCCATGAATCAAATCAGAAATTCTTGGCAAATTCTCTCCCGGCCTCTTTGGTCTTAGCGGCAGAAGCAGGATGACAAAGGGGAAGTCATCGTTTGGCAGGCGCCACAGTAAGACGCACACCTGCCCAAGTCCACCTGCGGCCAGTGCGGCTATCCCCCAAGCACAAGAGGAAGGACAGCTGGAGTGCCGAGGCCAAACGACGGAACACCACCGGGGCCGGTCGCATGAGGCTCCTGAAAATTGTGTACCGCAGATTCAGGCATGGATTCCGTGAAGGAACAACACCTAAACCCAAGAGGGCAGCTGTGGCCGCATCCAATTCATCTTAAGGATTTTGATTAGTCGCGCAATAAAACTCGGTTTAAAGAAAGAATGAATGAAAGGAAGGGAAGGAAGGAAGGAAGGAAGGAAGGAAGGAAGGGAGGGAGGGAGGGAGGGAGGGAGGGAGGGAGGGAGGGAGGGAAGGAAGGAAGGAAGGAAGGAAGGAAGGAAGGAAGGAAGGAAGGAAGGAAGGAAGGAAGAAGAAAGAAAGAAAGAAAGAAAGAAAGAAAGAAAGAAAGAAAGAAAGAAAGAAAGAAAGAAAGAAAGAAAGAAAGAAAGAAAGGAAGAAAGGAAGGAAGGAAGGAAGGAAGGAAGGAAGGAAGGAAGGAAGGAAGGAAGGAAGGAAGGAAAGAAAGAAAGAAAGAAAGAAAGAAAGAAAGAAAGAAAGAAAGAAAGAAAGAAAGAAAGAAAGAAAGAAAGGAAGGAAGGAAGGAAGGAAGGAAGGAAGAAAGGAAGGAAGAAAGAAAAAAGAAAAGAAAGAAATTCTTGGCAAATTCAGTCTCCCTCCAGGCCTTTCCACCCTAGGAACCGCCCCCACCACACACCTTCTGCCGCGAGAACAATCTTTTCCGGGTCCTTAAACATCAAAGAACTCTGCTGAAGTCATGGATGGTCCCCTTTACCCATCCAGACAAAAATGTGCTGGCGGCTGGAGAGACCAGCAGAAATGGCAGAGCACACCGCCGCCGCCGTTACCAGAGCTAACTTGAGCCTCTTATGTTCACCGCAACGGCCAATACTGGTCAGCTGTGCGGTGCTCATGAGGAGTAAGGCATAGGCATCAAAATGCAACAGCTACCTCTTCCTTAGAGCTTTAGCTGTGTGACTTTGGGCAAGTGAGTAAAATGCTATATGGTAGTATATAGTTATACACACTACATATGGAATAGGAAATGGTGATTGAATTACCCATGCTTCAGTTTGAGCTGATGTTTACTATTTAGCAAATAGTTAAGTATTCAGTGAATATTAGCTATTTTCACAGAATCTCTCTAATGTTCTGGGTTTTCGGAGGAACAAAATTCAGCGTCAAGTAACATATTCCCACCGTGAATCTTGGTCACTAATCATAATCAGGGCCCCTGAGTTGTGTTGGAAATCATCCTAATACAGTCATTCACGAGAGTACTAACCTTGCCCCCTCCTTTTTCCCGAAGGGGACGCCGGGAGGCACAGAGGACCACATTGTCAAGGCAGAGGAGTGGGGAGAGACGGCTGTTTCAGGAAATCCCACCTCTTGCTTTTTTCGGGTCAAGCAGGTCTGTGAGCACATTCTTCCTGGCTGAAAGCAGGAAATACATTCATAAGCTGGAGACACAGACCTATGAGGTGTGCAGCTTCCTGTTCCCCCGAGGAATGCTTCAGAACACACTCGGCCGTGAGTTTCTAAAATTTCCATTTATTGTCACGCTCCCGAGCTCACGGAAGGATGAAAGGGGTGAGTCAGGCAGCTGGGCTGGGACAGCGGCTGGGAGGCGGCTCTCAGGCTCTGCCTGCCTGGCTTCCCCGGCCGCTCACGGAGACCACTGGCCTTTGTATCCAGACCCTGGTTTTGGGTCAGGACATATGACTCTTCACACGCACAGATCCAAAGCACCCGAAAACCGCAAGGTATTTTGTGCAGGTCAATGACTAAACCATTCAGGGAAAAGGGAAAATGAATGCCTTTTTTTTCTTTCTTTTTTTTAATAAAAATATCTCCTGGTATAGTATCCCAGGCTGATGACTCACCCTGAAGATGTTTCATGAACTCAAGCAGTCTGCTGCTGGCCCGTCTGAAAAACGCAGGCTCCTGCTCCATCTCCAAGCTGCCCTCCATGGCATGCATGAGTGTCTTTGGGCCACTTTCCCCTGTCTCTCACCACAGCTTCCAGTGCCTGCTGCATCCTGCTTCCTAAATGTGACTACGATATCTGGAGTTTCAGGGCTTTTTTTGTGTTTTGTTTTTGTTTTACTTTTTTTTAAATTAATTTCTTTATTAGTTAAGGTATCACATATTTGTCCTCAACCCGCCATTCCAATCCCCCACCCCCACTCCTACCCCCACCCCCCTATTGTCCTTGACCACTGGTTAGGCTCATATGTGTGCACATAAATCCCCACCCTCCCTTTGATTACTTCTTAAGTTGGATGAGTGTTCCTTAATTTTTCTGGCTACAAACCACTTTAAAGAATCTAATAAATTCTACGGACTTGCTCTCTGTATTATTCACTCACATTCTGACACGTGGCACACAATTTCAGGGGTTCACAGCCCAGTGGATGGCCCCCGAAACCTCTCCTGAATGAATCTGTGTGAGAAAGGACAAAAGCAGACCCTGACACCCAACCACTGGCCTGGCCGCGGCTGGCAGTCGCAGCTGCTCCGTTATTCTCCTGGTGAACGTCTCACAGAAACCAACGCCACCAACGTCAGACACGGTCACCCTGAGACCGTGATGAAGTGAGACAAAAGCAAGGTCATTATGCACTTCTCCCTCTTGGAAAATATAAGTGGATTTGCCAATTATTGTTTTATCAATTATAGCTCCATCCTTTCTGTAGTCTTCCCTCCCTATAGTTAAGATTTATTTAGATACTCCACCATAGAATTGGCTCCACCTTCTTTGTATTATTTTTGTAACAGCTTTATCCTGTATAATAAAAGCTTAATATGCCAATCGACTGAAAGGCAGAATGACCAGTCGTTATGAGGCTCACTGACCACCAGGGGGCAGACACTTAACACAGGAGCTACCCCCAATCTGCAGGTCCCAGGCCAGCCAAGGTGGGTCCAGCAGGGTCCCCCCTGATTGCCCTACCAGTCGCCCCACAGATCCGCCCTGATCGCTGGCCAGGCCTAGGGACTCCACTCATGCACAAATTCCATGCATTGGGCCTTTAGTCTATATATATAAAAGCCTAAGCAACTGTTATGGCCAGTCACTATGATGTGCACTGACCACCAGGGGGCAGATGCTCAATGCAGGAGCTGTCCCCTGATGGTCAGTGCACTCCCACAGCCAACCTCCTGCAGCCTTTCCCCATGGCTAGCTGGCCCTAATCGACCCCGATTATTGACCGGGAAGAGGGACCCCATCTGTGCATGAATTCATGCACGAGGCCTCTAGGTGATATATAATTCAGATACCATAAAACTCAGTTATTATTTAAAGTACAGAATTCAGTCATTTTAGTATATTCAGAGTGGTACACCCATCACATTCATTTTAAAAATTTTTATCACCTCAAAAAGAAACCCTATATCCCTTAGCTATTACCTCCAATCTGCTCTTTCCCTAGTTCTAAGCAGCCCCTCGTCCGTTTTCTGCTTCTCTTTTCCTAGTCTGATTATTTCCTGCAAGTGAAATAATAGAATGCCCTGATGACTCCAGCCCAGCCACTGTGTGACTCTAACCACATGAGCAACCCAGGGCAACAACTTCTACGTATTTGCCGGCATATAAGATGATTTTTTGGCCCTGAAAAATACGTATTTGCCGGCGTATAAGACAACTGGGTGTATAAGACGACCCCTAACATTTCCACTAAAAATACAGAGTTTGTTATATACTCACTGTATAAGACTACCCCCCACTTGGAGGCACATTTTTCAGGGCCAAAAAATCGTCTTATACGCCGGCAAATACGGTAGCTAAACCCAGTCAATTCCCAGAACTATGGAGCAATAATGAAAGCAATGGACAGCCGGAGCAGCCCTGAAGGACTGCAGAACCTAATCAATACGTCCTAGCAGGAGCCAGAAAGGATGTATGGGTCTGGATTCTGAGGTTGCTTGATCAAGGGAATGAAGGAGTTTGCCTATCTGAGAGCCCTCTCTGATGATACAAAATTTAATCTTGAGGTAAGGCCCTTGGCAGATCACGCTAACATGCTAAGAGGTTAGTTCTTGGTATCTTGGGCACACTAACTAGAGTAGAGAGGCCAGAACTTTCAGGGTCAAATGGTGGAGACAGGGATCAAAATGTCCACAGAAGTGCATACTACCATAGCTATACTACAAAAGATCAGAAAATCTACCATCCGACTATGTGGCGTGGGCAGGAGGGAGAAAGGCCAGGGAATTGCAGGGGTAGAAGGGACTTGCAGGTCTAGCTGATGTCTCTCGTCAGTACAGCAGAGAGGCCCTGGGTCTGGGAGCACCAAAGGAGAGCCGGGCTCAGGGTTTTTGTACCTCCAGGCTTACCTGTGCTATCACATGTTGAATGTAGTTTGGCAGGGTGCACAAAGCAGGCAGACTCTGCGTGGCTAAAATTATTTGAGCTCTGTGTAATACAATTGTATATGTGAAAATTTGACTTTGATATCAGTGGGCTTTTGAGCTAATTGGTCTCAGGTTGTTGTGAGGGGTCAGCAACTAGAGACTCACATACTGAGGCATCTTTGGCTCACATGAATAACAATTGTGTCGCGTATAACATTGTTCTTTGAGTGGGGCCAAGAACAGCTCAGTCTATGACAGACTCAGGTTTCAGTGCAAGCAGTCTTTCCATGTGGGCTGTCTGACCCCCACGACCCTGTGGCTGTAGAGGTGCCTGTGGTGGGAAGGACATAGTATAGGGTTTCTGGCAACCACTGATAGGGAAATCACAATGTACATCCTAAAGATCTGAAACAAGGCCTTCTGAAGCACAAAATTATAACCTAGATGAAAAGTAGCTCATGTTGCTCACATTTCTTAGAGCACTGGACCATAGCACATCCAGTGACCACCATGCAGCCAGAACTGTCCATCCTGAGCTGGGTCCTGTTAGCTCTCTCAGGCTATATGGTCAGGTGGGCCCATCAACAATCCATTTTAAGTTAGACATGGCATATGCAGCATGATCACAAAAACGGATGGTCAGCACAGATAATTTGCATGAGCACGTGACCCAGACCATCATGCCAACCACTGCTGCTACCCTGGAACCTCTTCCTCGGCTCTCGACTAATTGACAGGAGAGGAAGGAAGCCACGTTTGTTTCGCAAATCAGCTGGCTATGAATGTGGGTTCAAGCCAGAAGTGAACTCTCCTGAGATACAGCTCGCCTCGGGTGATGGTCCTGGGAGTCAGTGGTAAGGTTAAGTTCCCCCAGTGGGCAGAGCTTGGGTAGCACCCATGGTCAGTCACATTGTGTCTAATGAAAAGTGATCTGAGGGGAGAATAGGTACAGACTCACGGGCAACAGTGAATGGCATGGCTGGTGGCCATGGCCCAGGAAGGAGAAACATTGGAAGATCAGGAATTCAGCTGTCTGTGAAAGAGGCCTGTTGACAAGCTTCTGGAACAGGCTCGGTGTACGAAGATTTTGCATCACATTTTAAAGCCCATCAGAAGGCAACCACACTGATGAGCCAGTGAACAAGTAAATAGACCAAATGACCCTGGGAATTGACAACAGCCAACCTCTGTCATTGGCCACCTCCTATCTGGTGCAATGGACTCAGGACGAGTGTGTACAGAGTAGCAGAGAAGGAGGCTGTGCATGGGTCCCACTGCTAGGTTTCCACTCCCCAAGGCTGACTGGCTACTGCTACTATCCCTCCCATCTGATGGCAATAGACACCAATGCCCGTCACACATGGCACCACTTCTCAAAGGGGCCAACTGCCTACTTGGTAGCAAGTTGATGACTCTAGGGCATTTCCATCTTTGAAGAATTAGAGATTCATATTGACTGGAAGAAATAGATATTCGAGGTACAGATTTGTTTTTCTTGCCTCAGTCACTCTCTGAAGGCTTGCAAAGTATTTAATCCACTGACATAGTAGTGTGGTGTTTCTTCCTTTTCCGCGTCCCGCACAGAAAGGGAGAAAGACAGGTTCCTGAGGGGAGGAGCTGGGGATTAAGAAATTAGAGAAAGAAAGAGACGAGACAAAAATAGATTCAAGCTGGGTGCTAGGTGGGCACCATCTCTCTGATGGGGAGACAGTCACACTCACCTCAGACAACACAGCATATTTATTAGTTTCCAAAAGGGATTTTATGATCAAAAGGATTTTCGGGTGTGCCCAAATCCTATTCATCAGGATCTGGGTAAGCTCCTTATTTTTTGGTACAAGATTAAGCATATCAAGACCTGGGTGGGTCAAGGTCCTTTTTGTTCCTCATTCCAAGCACACGGATAAAGATAAGAAATCTGTACTGATAACGGGATTCTGCCAGTGCCCTCAGGCTCAGCTGATAAGAATTAAAAGAGTATCCATGAGCTGGGTTCTGTTAGAGAACCTTTCCAGATGGCTCTCCACACTTAGCCTTCCACATTACGTGGCTTCAAACCAACGAGGTGTGACAAAAGGAGCTGTATCAGGAGGTCACAGCCCCATGGGGACCATTGCTCCTATGATATATCATATCCCCAGAAGCTGTCAGCCTGACAGAGCAATGGCATGACTAGCTGTAGTGCCGTCTTGGTAGTGAGGCCCTGTGAGCTGGGTACCGCAGCTTCCAGGTGCAACCTGCACACTAACTCATATATAAGTTCAAGAACCCAGAGCATTCACCAGGGACACGGGAAGTGGCTTACCTCATAGCCCCGTGTCTCTAGCTTATGCATGTGTTCTCTTCTTTCAGAGTCCAGGAACCAACAGGTTAAAATAGGCATGCTCTTGCTTACCATTATTCTCAAAGATCCACTTTGGGAATCTGTGCTTCCCTAAGAGCCATGAAATTCTAGGCTCAACATAACTAGAAGTCCTGCTTCCCAGAGGGGGATCATGAGGAACATTGCAAGGATCCCATGAAATATTAAACTATGTCTGAAGCTTGGCATCGTTAGGCTCTGGTTTTAGGAGTACAGCAATGGAGGAAGGACTCACCAGGCCTGTAGGTATAATTGGCAATAATCTTTCTTTAATCTTTATTGTTGAAAATATTACACATGTCCCCTTCTTTTCCCTATTGACCCCTTCTAATCCCCACCCACCCCCAACCTAAAACTTCTCCACACTATCGTCTGTGTCTTTAGGTTATGCGTATATGCAGATAAGTTCTTTGGTTAATCTTTTCCCATCCACCCACCCACCGCAGCCTTCCCTCTGAGATTCCACAGTCTGTTCTGTATTTCTGTCTCTGGATCTATTTTGTTCACGGGTTTACTTTGCTTTTTAGATTCCACATATGAGTGAGATCATGTGATACTTGTCTTTCTCTGGCTGGCTTAGTTCACATTTCCACTTAATCTGCTGCCATTTTGGAACTTTGACCATAATCTTTAAGACAGTGGTTCTCAACCTTTCTAATGCCACGATCCTTTAATACAGTCCCTCATGTGGTGGTGACCCCCAACCATAAAATTATTTTCGTTGCTACTTCATAACTGTACTTTTGCTACTGTTATGAATTGTAATGTAAATATCTGTGTTTTCCGATGGTCTTAGGCAACCCACAGGTTGAGAACCGCTAGCAGGATCACCTAAGACCATTGGAAAACACAGATATTCACATTACAATTCATAACAGTAGCAAAAGTACAGTTATGAAGTAGCAATGAAAATAATTTTATGGTTGGAGGTCACCACCATATGAGGAACTGTATTAAAGGGTCGCGGCATTAGAAAGGTTGAGAACCACTGCTTTAAGAGGAGGTGTGGCTGCATTATACAATAGGTGCAAGAAAGAGATTTGGTAAGATGTCTCTTGGTCCTCTTCGGCCCACGTCTGACAAAAAACTGACATGTGTAGAAGGCATGGATTGAGAATGTCATGGTTAAAACCTCTTCAAGACAGGGCCCTGAGCTGCACACTGGAGAGCTACAAAACCAGCAGAGGAGCTAGCCGAGGAAGAGAATCCAGAAGAACAGGTGTTACCGGAAGGAGATGATGGGTACGTCTGGCAACCTGAAGACTGCTGTGGTGTGTTGCAGCTTCATTTCTTCCTCATTTAAGTTTCCTTAGGAAAGGAGGCCAACCACAGTCCTGAGCATGTTTCTCCATGGGGCTGGACACACTGGATGGACACACATGGGGATGGGCACACTGGATGGACACACAGGGGATGGACACACTGGATGGACACACATGGGGATGGACACACAGGATGGACACACATGGGGATGGACACACATGGGGATGGACACACTGGGTGGACACACATGGGGATGGACACACTGGATGGACACACATGGGGATGGACTCACTGGAAGAAGTGGGTTAATCTGAACAGCAGGAGGGAAAGACAATAGAAGACTGGATGTGCTGCCAAGATCCCGCTCCTAGCGGCAGGCACCCCTCCCCCAGCTGCTGGGAGCTTTAGGGACTGCAGGTGGGGGAGTAATGGCTCTCAGCTAAGCGCTGCTCTCCAATTGCCCGCAGCCAGAGAAAACGACCTCTCCCAAGGTTGTGCCCTCTCCTTGAGGGCAGCCTGCATCCCATGACTAGTCTTCTGAGGACACCATTCTCTGCATTGGGAAGGAGAGGGGAGGCTGAACCCCCAAGTCACTTGAAAGTGCAGGTTCCTGGTCTCAGGCAATTCAGATGGGATGGAGCCAGGAACCAGGTTTTCTGCTCAAGCAGCTGTCCAGGTGGTTCCAATGCAGATGGCCTCCCAGCCACCTCGTGCCAAATGGGCAGCAGCAGCTCGGGCTCAGCCATAGGGTTAGGAGCCCCTCAGGCCAGCAGTGCTACCCTGTCCCACGGGAAGCTGCAGCTGCGGGGATTAGCAGGTGCTTGAAATGCGGTGGCTCCCGAGGAGATGTGCTGTGAGTGTAGCACAGACGCGGGGTCAGGACTGGCTGTGAACAAAAACACGTGAAAGAGCTGGTTAACAATCTTTTCTCATATGCTGAATTGACAATATTTTTGGGTATATTGAGTTAAGTTTATCATAAAGTTAACTTCACTCTAATGGAACTTTTTTTCGTGAGATCACTGGGAGATTTAGAATTATGCTTGCAGCTTGCATTTGGGGTTCACAGTCTACGGTTATGCGTGGTGCTGGTCTCCACAACCCTTCCCACCTCCACCCTGCCCCCACACCCACTGCTGCCCCCACTTGATAAGATCCCTTTGGAATCCGATGACCATCATTGATTGCTACTTGTGTGCAAGACACCACACTGATTGCTCACCCATGCTATCCGATTAACCTTCACACCTCCCTCAGGAGACAGGTGTCACTGTCCGCAGTCCTCCGATAAAGTGTGCCCACACCGACCTGCCCCGAAGCATCGGGAGCAGTATCAAACATGCCACCCTGCCGTCCAAGTTGCTCCACCCTCTATATGCTCCTGAAAATCGGAATCCATTTCTTTTTCAACTCTGACGTCCCAGCACAGCGGAAGGTGAGTGCAGAGCTCAGCTGACTGGATAACTAAAGGGTAGCAAGGTCCTAGCTGGTTTGGCTCAGTGGATAGAGCATTGGCCTGCGGACTGAGGGGTTCCAGGTTCTATTCCAAAAGCACATGCCTTGGTTGTGGGCTCGATCCCCAGTAGGGGGCATGCAAGAGGCAGCCAATCAATGATTCTCTTTCACCATTGATGTTTCTATCTCTCTCTCTCTTTCCCTTCTTATCTGGATTCAATAAAAATATTTTTTATTGATTAAGGTATTTCATATGTGTCCTTATCCCCTCTATTGCTTCCCCACACACACACCTCCGGTCATGCCCTCACCCCCCTGGTGTCTGTGTCCATTGGTTAGGCTTATATGCATGCATACAAGTCCTTTGGTTGATCTCTCCCCCCTGACCCCACCCTCCCCTTCCTTCCCTCTGAGGTTTGAGCATCTCCTTGATGCTTCTCTGTCTCTGGATCTGTTTCTCTCTCTCTCTCTCTCTCTCTCTCTCTCTCTCTCTCTCTCTCCCTTCTTCTCGGAATTCAATTAAATATATATATATATATATATATATATATATATATATTTAAAGTATATTTTATTGGTTGTTTACAGAGAGGAAGAGAGAGGGACAGAGAATTAGAAACATCGATGAGAGAGAAACATCGATCAGCTGCCTCTTGCACACCCCCTACTGGGGATGTGCCCACAACCAAGGTACATGCCCTTGACCGGAATCAAACCTGGGACCCTTCAGTCCGCAGGCTGACGCTCTATCCGCTGAGCCAAACCGGTTTTGGCTAAAAAAAAAAAATATATATATATATATATATATATATATATATATATATATATATATAATTTTAAGAAGGTGTAACAAGACTCTGTGACTTTTTCACAAGGTTTCTGGGTGGACAGAAATCAGCTCCCAGGCGGGCTGCAGGGGAAGGGGGTGTGCAGGGAGGAGGCCCCACTTCCATGCTTCCTCTGGGGCCATGTCCTCTGGGGGACTGCATGGCCCACGGGGTGGAAATAGGCTGGCAAACACGGAAACTGTCTGCCGGAAAGGACACCCGAGAGAAACCCAGCCCCCCCTGCAAGGAGGTGTGTGAAGAGGAGCCGCCGCAGAGCTCGGTCCTTGGGAGGCCGCTGCCGTGCAACGAACGCCGCGGCCACCAGGGGGCAGCGCGCGCCGGCCGCTCCCCGCCGGCTTCCTCCGCGCCTCCGAGCAGCCTCTCCCCACACGCCGGCTCCAGGCCCCGGCCTTGGCCCCTCTCCACCGGGCGTCCCCGATGCAGCTGAACGCGGTGACAGAGGCGCCCGCCCAGCTGCAGCCTGAGCCATTGGGGGGCCGGAAGATGCCCCCTTCCCGGGGGGACGTGGCGGCTTGCTGACCGCCCACGGGGAAGGGGAGCCGCCTCTGCCTCTCCAGCGCCGGGACACCCTCCGTCCCCCTCAGGGCGCGGCTGGCGTCCTCCTTCCTCTCACCCCGGCACCTCGTCCGTGTTTTGAGACCCGGACCAAGGGCAGCAGAGAAGACCCCGAGCTCGGTTCCCCTACCACGTGCACGTTTGCCCTCCGGGCGCCCCGGGCCTGGGGCCTCCCTCCGGCTCCTCCCCCGCCCCCCCGCCCGCCGCCCTCTCACCCCCAGGCAGGCCCAGCTCACCCCGGGCAGGCCAGGCTCCTGCAAGAAGCCCTGCTCCCCGGAGTCCGTACGCCCCAGCCTGACCTGCTGCCCAGGGGGCTGGAGGGCAACCCCATGACCTGGCAGCCCTATGCGCTCTGCCCTCCCGCTCACCTCTGCACCTTCACCCCGGATGCTGAGCATCCCTCCGGACTCTGTCGTGACCCGTTAGGGAGCCGAAGACATTGGCCTGGTCTCTCCAGGCCCCCGCTCCTCAGACCCCCTCCTTCTCTCACCTCCGGGCTGCGGGGCGCAGGGTCAGTACCCGGAGCGACCCCCGCCCTTTCCTCCGGGAGGACGGGGCTGCAGGCTTCTGGTGGCTCCGACCGCCCAGAGTCCTGGCGGGATGGACGGCCGGGCCCCAGTGGAGGATCCAGCCCAGCAGATTCAGCAGTCAGCTCAGTGGTGGGGGGTGGGGGGACCTTGCTCAGAGGTGCAGGTGGATGGAGTCAAAAGCAGACTCGCCTCACTTTGTCCTCGGAACCCTCTGCTCCGCAGAGGTCATCCCGGTTCTACAGAGGAGGAAACAGGGGTGCACAGGTGGTTAAATAACCTGTGAGGACCCCCCCACCCCTTCTCCCGGGCATGGACTCACGCACAGGGTGTGGCTGCAACCGCTCACAGCCCTGGGCACGGAGGGGCTGGCAGGCGCCCTGCCCCGATCGGGCCTTCCACAATGAAGGGAGCCAGGGCTCTAAAAAGAAAAGGGAAAAGATAAACACACGAGGGGACACCCTGTTTAGGAAACGCTGAAGCGGATTCCTCCACCACCCAAGGGAGAGAGCGCTGCCCTGGTGCCGGTGGAGGCTGTGCTGGCAGGCAGGGGTGCGCAGCGGTGGGTGTGGGGGCACCACCGCACCTCTCCACCCCTGGCAGCCCAGGGAGCCCCTCTTGTTCGCATTTAGTAAAAAAGCAACGAGAGTGGCTGTGGTTCGGGTCAAAGGAAGCCACAGCTGCAGCAGCGGAGATGTTTTAAGTTTCACGTGGACTCTAAAATTTGAACCCCCCAAAAAATGTTTGAATGAAGACTCTCACTTCCAAAGACACTATTTTTCTCCCCCCCCCCCCCCCCCCAGTTTCCAGCCTCGGCACTGCACTGTCTGAAAGGGAAACATTTCTCTTGGTTCCCCAGATGCTTTCCCCATCTGCGCCCAGGCCTGCTATTCCCGCCTCGACCACGGGGTGGCAGCAGCAGCTCGGGCTGAAGGCGCGGAGCCCTCGGAGGAGCCGCTGTTCAATGACGTCCAGGCGGGCGGCTGGGCCTGGCCCTCCCAGCCTGCGGTGAGGGGAATGTGTGGGGAGGGAGGAGAGTGGCGGTCACGTCTTAGGAGGTGGATCTGACAGCTCAGCCTTCTGGAAAGGCACAGCGCGGTGCTCCCATAGGCGTAGGGAACTGGAGAGCGCAGGAAAGGGTCAGGGATTTTTCTCTTGCCAACATTGTGCACCAGAGCCTAGCTTCGGGCCCTAAATTCGCTAAGGCCGGGCCTGGGTCACCGAGTTCTGACGTCTAGACAGCATTGTGGACTTGGTCCGGCTTCCATTTTTATAATTATATATATATATATATATATATATATATATATATATATATATATATATATTTGATATTTTACAGAGAGGAAGGGAGAGAGATAGAGAGCCAGAAACGTCGATGAGAGAGAAACATCGATCAACCAGCTGCCTCCTGCACACCCCGCACTGGGGATGTGCCCGCAACCAATGTACATGCCCTTGACCGGAATTGAACCCAGGACCCTTCAGTCCGCAGACCGACGCTCTACCGCTGAGCCAAACGGGCTTCAGCTGTTCCGGCTTCCTTTCTCTCCTGGAATGTTCTCCAAAAGCACCCACTTCCCACTCCCTTGCCGGCTCCTCTCGGGGGCTGGTCCTTGGGACCAAGCCAACAGGTGTGCATCCGTGTTGGAGGCCTGGTCCCCCTCAGCCTGAGTTTTCTCTCCTACCAGTCTTTGCCCTATAACCCCTTCTCTCGCCAAACTTGTCTCATTGCTCCCTCCCCCCCTCCCCCCATTCCACCACCCAGGATCTGCGTTCCTTTCTCACGCTGTCACCTGCGCCTTCTTCCGCCCCCTCCTCCTCATCTGAAAGGCGGCCTGCCTGGTCTCGGCATCTCACCCGTGTCCCCGGGACCCTTCCCTGATGTCGGAAACATCAGGAGTGATACCCACCGTCTGCCTGGAACCGCCCCCCAGCATCGCCCCAAGGTTAGCTCCCCCATCCTCACTGCCACAGTAAGCTCGGTCCCGTGTCGGCTGGCTTTGCAGATGGGGACACTGAGGCACAGTGCAGGCGGGGGGCATCAATTACCGCCTCCGGGTAGGTGCACACACTCCCTGCCTCTGAACTCAGAGAGGGGGCCTGGCCACGCCTGCCTGTGAGCCCGCTGCCCTCCCTCCGGCAGCCTGTTTCCCCCCAGCCCCCGCCGCTGGTCCTCACACTGCTTCCCTCTACTCTGCCCGGCCCAGGGGCGCAGAACCAGCGAACCAACCCAGGCCACCAGGAAGGAGGCTCTGTCATGGGGCAGATCACTTCAGGAACCGCAGAGCAGGCAGCGTGGTGAGACCTGCACATGGTTGTGTCCACCTTGGCCAGGTGCCCCCCGTGCTCCTCCCCCCGGCCCTTCCTGCTGGTGCTCCCCAGCGAGCCCTGCAGAGCTGCTCCCTTTCGCCTGGCTTTCACCCAGCCTCCGGGGCCTGCACGCTGGAGCCGAGGCGCTGGGCCAGGGCGGAGGTGACGAGTTGCAAGAATGTCCGCGGGCATTGCCGAGCCCCCGTGTGGTCTCGGATCAGAGCGGCACAGCTACCCATCCCCGCCTCACCAGCCTGCGATGCACCTTCCTTCACCCTCAGCACCGCCCTGGCCGGTGCCCGGGGGGCGTGGGGAGGAGCCGGCCTGGTCTCAGCCCCAGAGCCTGTGTCCCTTTGGCTCCCTGAATGAGTGTGTTTCACGTCTCACACGTTCATTCATTCTCACCCGCCTCACACGTTTCCGTTCTCACCCGTGTTACCTGTGGCCACCATCCCTTTGGTGGCCTCCACCCGTCTCTTCTGCACTTCACGCTGCGTGGGAAAGCCGTCAGGATCCCACAGGAAGGACCCGGAAGGTAAGCGGGAGTCCCATCTCCTTGTCTTTCCTGCGCTTGCCCACACCCACGCGTGGTTAAAGGATTTTTAATACAATGGAAGAATAGCCATCGTTAAGTGATATGTGTAAAAGAAAGATCCAGAACTAGGACACAAAATATTTTTTTTAACATTTTATTGATTTTTACAGAGAGGAAGGGAGAGGGAAAGAGAGAAACATCAATGAGCAGAGAGGATCATCGATCAGCTGCCTCCTGCACACTCCCCGCCGGGGATGTGCCCGCAACCAAGGTGCATGCCCGTGGCCGGAATCCAAGCTGGGACCCTTCGGTCTGCAGGCCGACGCTCTATCCACTGAGCCAAACCGGTCAGGGCCACAAAATATTTTTTAAAATATATTTTTAATTGACTTTTAAAATATATTTTTATTGACTTTTTATGGAAAGGAAGGGAGAGGGAGAGATAGAGAGAGAAACATCAAGGATGAGAGAGTCACTGATTGACTGCCTCCTGCACGCCCCACACTGAGGATTGAGCCTACGTCCTGGGCATCTGCCCTGACTGTGAATCGAACCGTGACTTCTGGTTCTTAGGTCGGTGTTTAACCACTGAGGCACACTGGCTGGGCTAAAGCACAAAATATTAGCAGCAGTTATTTCTGGGCGATTGAATGGCAGGTAGTTTCTACTTCCTTCTGATGTTTTTCTGTATTTCCCACAAGAAATATGTACTCATTTTATAATAAGAAAATTAATCTTATTTGAATAAACTGCATTACCAAAAAGACTGGGGATAAATAAGCACATCAAAATATCAAGAGTGTATTTGCGGCCTGGCTGGCATGGCTCAGTGGTTGAGCATTGACCTATGAACCAGGAGACCACAGTTTGATTCCCGGTCAGGGCACATGCCTAGGTTACGGGCTTGATCCCCAGTGTGTGTGTGTGTGCAGAAGACAGCCGATCAGTGATTCTCTTTCATCATTGATGTTTCTGTCTCTCTCTTCTTCTCTCTTCCTCTCTGAAGTCAATGAAAATATGTATATTTTAAAAAAGAGGGTTTGTGCACAGAACTACAGTGTATTTTTAATCACAAGACTCACCCCTGGGTCATGTTCTTAAATTCAATAGATGATCATTTGCCGAAAGCGGTTTGGCTCAGTGGATAGAGCGTCGGCCTGCGGACTGAAAGGTCCCAGGTTTGATTCCGGTCAAGGGCATGTACCTTGGTTTCGGGAACATCCCCAGTAGGGAGTGTGCAAGAGGCGGCTGATGGATGATTCTCTCTCATCGATGTTTCTAATTCTCTATCCCTCTCTCTTCCTCTCTGTAAAAAAATCAGTAAAATATATTTTTAAAAATCTAAAAAAAAATTGATGATCATTTATCTTAAACACTAAATACTTGAAATATTCAAAGAACAAATTTTGTGATAAAAATAATTGCCAAGAAGTGATGATTCACTTTTAAAACCATGCCGATAAAATAAGTGAGGAGGAATGGGGGATAGGGGGAGGGCTCTAGGAGGCTGCTCAGGGGGTCTCTGAGCTCAGTTCTCACCCCAGCACCAGGAGGTGTGGCTGCTGCTGACATGTGCCTGCAGGATGGACGTGGGTTGTGCAAACGTGTGTGTGTGTGTGTGTGTGTGTGTGTACATGGTAATATAAAACGTCTTTTTAAAAACTCATTTGCTCTCTAGGGGTTAGAATTCTAAATTCTAGCATAAACCTTTCCCAGGAAGCAGCTGCGGTTTTCGCTCTGTTGGACTTTTTGACCCCGGAGGTCTGAAGGAAGATACCTTGGTGGTGTCTGCTCTCGCCGCTGGAACGTGGCCCAGGTGCACAGTGGGTGTGCTCTGTGAGTCAGGGCTGTGGCTGCAGGGCAGGCGGCCGGCCTAGATGCCTCCTGTGCAAGGAGCTCTGGCTCAGCCCTCTTCCTGCACACGGGCTTTCGCCCCTGCTCTCCCGCCGTGGAACCACGCCTGGGGGAGGGAGAGAAACTCGCAGGAGAAGTAAATGCTCCGTGGGTGCTGGCTGGGTGCTGCCGGTGCCAGGCATCTTACACCCACAGCCCCACGCCCTCCTCAGGCAGCTCCGCAGACACCACTGAAGCCCCTTTGGCGGACGGGCAGTCTGAGGCCAGAGGCCCGCGGGAGCCGCACGCGGGAGCGGAGGAGGTGCCAGCCAGGCCCCATCCAGCGGGGCCAGCTCCTCCCTGTGCACCGGGGCCTGTCGCTCCAGCCACATCCCGCTCCCATCCACACTCTGTTCTCAGTCTGGACGTTTCCAAGGAGAAGCCCTTGTGACACAATGGACATTAGGGGGACATTGAACAGCCCATGGAGACTCCCTGGATCCCTAATCTTGGTGATGCATGAGCCCCTTGGCTCACACCTGCGTTTATGTTCACAAGCTGACTCCCGTGGCCCCGAGGTGGCTCCCGGAGGGGGGCTGGCCCCCAGAGGGACCCACCGCACGCCTAGGGGCTGCGCCAGCCTGGCTTCTGGGAAGGGAGGGGCTGGAGTTTTCATTCCGTCACCTGGACAGTGACCTTGTCCGTTTTGCGCACACAGGAAAGGCCAGCGAGGCCTCTGGCGCCAAGGCTCAGTGGAGCCGCCTGTCTGGGGGACACAGTGACGTGTCCGGCAGGTGACAGGAATCCACAAGGGGCGGGGGGGGGGGCGCGCCCAGGAGCTCTAGGGGCGGGACCCTCCCAGAGCTCGCCCTCCGCATCCTCCTCATGGTTGTTCCTGAGCAGCATCCTTTATCCTGACACTGGGAGCCCCGGCTGGTGTGGCTCAGTGGAGGGAGTGTCGGCCTTCAGACGGAAGGGTTTCAGGTTCGATTCCAGTCAAGGGCACATGCTCGGGTTTTGGACTCCATCGCCAGTAGGGGGTGTGCAGGAGGCAGCCAAGCAACGATTCTCTCTCATCATTGCTGCTTCTGTCTCTCTCTCTCTCCCTCTCCCTTCCTCTCTGAAATCGATAAACACATATTTAAAACAAACAAAAAGCTGTGCACACACATGTAGCGCCTTGAGGAGTTGGGTGAGTCCTTCTAGAGAATGACCAGCCTGAGGGGACCCCTGAATCTGTAGCAGGTCAGTCAGAAGTGCGAGTGGCCTGGGCCCCTTGGACTTGAGGCCGGCTTCTGAGGTGGGTGCAGCCTCATGGAAGACTGAGCTCTTCACTCGGAGTGGGCTAGCATCACCGTGGTCGGCTGGGTGAATGCCAAAACTGAATGGCAGGGTAGCAGCGGGGGAGGGGGCCAGGCCCCCTCTCCTTTACCCTTTGGGCGCCGTTCTCTGAAGGGGAAACCCTGTGCCCGCAGGAAGCGGGGATCCTGGTGCGCACGGCCCGCAAAGAGGGATTAAAGCAGCTTAGTTTCAAAACCCTTCCTTTTGGCGGAGCGGCGAGGCCGCTTGATTTAGGACAGACTCTCTCGGGAAGCGTTTCAAACAAGCTGGGCCGCGGCCACGTTGGAAGCTGCCGGGTGTCCAGCTGGCACCGAGGGAAGTGATACTAAATCGTCTCCAACTGCACAGCAAGTGGAGACACCCTGGGTCAAGGCAACCCAAGGAGAGGCTGCTCCCCGGCCTCCCGTCTCAGGTCAATGGAATGTTCTGTTCTTTCCCCGCATGCCTCGGAGTCCAGGGGGGAGTGTGCCTGTCACCGCCCCGCGGATGGAGGATGGAGCAGAGGCCGGCGAGAAAGGGTCGGCTGTTACCTCACTCCAGCCACACATTTATCTCCCCTGGAGGGGAGGGGGTTTGGATGGGATCGACGGGCTTTGTTCTTTGAGTGAACTGCGGGGGAAATATTTTGACCATGATGCTTCATGACTTCATCTTTGAAAGGATGTAGGTCACGTGGGAGGCTCTGGGGGAGCGGGTGGAGTTTGTACGTGGGGCAGCCAGTTTTTTGAGAATGGCTGCGCAATTATTTATGATTGCAACCTAAGTGTCCATCAATATACGAATGAATAAAGAAGATAATACACACACACACACACACACACACACACACACTGAGTGGCCAGATTATTATGATCTCTGAACGCAATCCAGGACTGCTGGCTCCCAACTGCTCACCTGCCTGCCTTCCTGATTGCCCCTAAGCGCTTCTGGCTGCCAGCCTGATCACCCCCTAACCACTACCCTGCCAGCTTGATCGATGCCAAACTGCTCCCCTGCCAGCCTGATTGCCCCTAACTGCCCTCCCCTGCCAGCTTGGTTGCCCCAAACTGTCCTCCCCTGCAGGCCTGGTATCCCCCAACTGCCCTCCCCTGCTGGCCCAGTAACCCCTAACTGGTTGCCCTTAACTTCCCTCCCCTGCAGGCCTGGTCACCCCTAACTGCCCTCCCCTGATGGCCTGGTACCCCCAACTGCCTCCCCTGCAGGCATGGTCCCCCCCCCCAATAGCCCTCCCCTGCAGGCCTGGTCCCCCCTCCCCCAAAGTTCCTTCCATGAAGGCCTGGTCCCTCCCAACTGCCCTCCCTGCTGGCCTAATCACCCACAAACTGCCCTCCCCTACCAGACATCTTGTGGCTACCATCTTATGTCCACATGGGAGCAGCCATCTTTGACCACTTGGGGGCAGCCATCTTGTGTGTTGGAGGGACAGTCAGTTTGCATATTACTCTTTTATTAGATAGGACGTAGATACTTCCTGGGAAGGCACATAGGCATTCTTTAATTATTGTCAGCTGAACCCAGTGGTGTTGGCAAAGCCACGCTCTGGGAACACACTTTGCCAAAAAGGCAAGGGTGTTATCAGCATTGATTCTTATCTTTGCCCAGGTGTCTGTGCTTTGATATGTAAATTCACTCCAGCACCCGGAATGTTTGAGTCTACTGCAGAATGCAAATAATCTCCTTTGTCTTGACTTTTGGTGAAACTTCCTGGTATTTGGGGGTAATAAAATAAACTCCCATATCAGCTCTGGGTCTTTGTCTCTCCCTCAGAAGAGGACAGTGGTCCACCCAGTCCCCAGCCTTTGCCTTCTATTTTGTCTCTCTCTCTTCGGTTCATATTTCCTCAATCCCCAGCCCCTCTACTCAAAGAACCAGATCATCTCTCTTTCCGTGCTGGACTTGGCAAAGAGAGACCCTGTCTCATATATATATATATATATATATATATATATATATATATATATATATATTGGCTAGATTATTATGCATTCAGAGATCATAATAATCTGGCCACTCAGTATATATATTTACCGGGATATGATTCATCCCTAAAAAATAATGAAATCTTGCCATTTGTGACAACATGAATGAACCCAGAGAGTATGATACTGAGCAAATTAAGTCAGTCAGAGAAAGGCCACACTACCTTATGCTATATCGTTCATGTGTGGAATCTTAAAAACAAAGTAAATGAGCAAACAAAACAGAAACACGTCTTACAGAGAGAGAATCAGTGATGCTTGCCAGATGGGAAGGGGTTGGAGACTGGGTGAAGAGGATTACAAAGTATAAGCTGCCAGTTACAAGCATGGCCGCGGGAGGCGGAGCACAGCCCAGGGAGGAGAGTGGATAACATCGCAATAACCGTACCTGGAGTCTGAGGGGTCCCAGACTTATCGGGGCGATCCCTTTGTAAGTTACAGAGATGTCTAATCACTATGTTGTTCACCTGAAACTCCAATATAATGTTGGATATCAACTGTAAACAACTTTTAAAAACACAGGAAAAAGCGTGGCTGTGCCATGAATCTGTTACTGCTGTCAGTCACCCAGCGCGCCTGTCACCCCAGGTGCCGGGGACGGAACCCCGGGTGCAGGAGGCTGCGGACCTCCCCTCGTGTGGCAGAGCCACTGGGCCGTTTGGTTTGTTAGCCAGTTTTATTTTTCCTGCCCACCAAGTCTGCCGTGTATGTAAAAAAAGTACCTCTGGGAACTGCCTGGAGGTGAATTTTGGGTAAACCATCTGGGGGCGTCAAAACCATTGTCAAAGGAAAATGCAGTCCACGCCCTTGGAGACACAGCTCCGCATCCTGGCGGTGAGCGCGGCAGCTCGGTGCCTTCTGCTGGGCCGAAGAGCCTGGCGCACCTCCGTCCCCCACGCCTGGGCCCTGGGCGGAGGAGGAGGAGGAGGAGGAGGAGGAGGAGGGAGGTAGCGAGCTGCCTGTCTCCTTCCAAACGGCAACAACATTCCTTGGCTTGACTGTTCAGTAATCCCCGGCCAGCTGGCTGCCTCCCTCTCCGCTGGGAATGCCGTGAATCTCACCTCCGCGCACTTGGCCTGGCAGCCCCGGGGCTGGAGGCCGGCATCTGCCAGCTCCCCGGAGCTGCGGCCAGCCCTCTGAGCGCATCGGCGGGCGCCGGCTTCACAGCCACAGCCCGCCGGGATTCACAGCCCACAGCCTGCCGGGATTCACAGCCACCGGGACTCACAGCCCACAGCCCACCGGGACTCACATCCCCCCGGGACTCACAGCCCACCGGGATTCACAGCCCACAGCCCGCCGGGATTCACAGCCCCCTGGGATTCACAGCCCACCGGGACTCACAGCCCACAGCCCCCCGGGACTCACAGCCCACCGGGATTCACAGCCCACAGCCCCCCGGGACTCACAGCCCACCGGGACTCACAGCCCACAGCCCACCGGGACTCACAGCCCACAGCCCACCGGGATTCACAGCCCACTGGGATTCACAGCCCACCGGGATTCACAGCCCACAGCCCACCGGGATTCACAGCCCCTCGGGACGCACAGCCCACAGGACTGCTCGCAGGGGCAGCCTTCCCCGTCCCCCTCCGGGCCTTCGCGGGGCCGAGGCTCTCAGAGCAGCCCAGCCAGGGAGCGCGCGTGCTGGGTCCCCATCCCACCTCCTCCAGCCCAGCCTCAGGGGAAGCAAGCCTCTACCTCGTAAGCTCTCCAGCTGGTGCTCAGGGCTCCAGCACACGCAGGAGTGACACACAGGGTCACAAACAGTCCCAGACACACACGGGGGGAGTTACCCCAACGTTCAGGCGCAGAGAGCCAGGCGAGGGGCGCCTGCCGCCATGGGGCTCCCCACTGGCAGGCGGAGCACCCGCTCCAAGACCAGACAAGGGCAGGTCCAGGGCGGCTTCTCTGACTGGAGTGACGGGAAGTGTTTCTGTAGATGGAGCTTCAGCAAGAAGCCCGGAGACCCAGCAGAGCCGGAGGAAGCATGCAGCCACCCAGGCAGCGTCTCGCCCTGCTTGGCCAGGCTCAGCCAGCCCGCGGCCTCCTCTCCCCCCAGGGGGACCCAGCCACGCTGGCCTGAGTGCTGCTGGTGCTCCCTGCCGCTTGGTCACAGCCCTGCCCGGCCCCTGTAACGGCTTGCTCAGCCAGGCTGGGAAGATGCCCGCAGAAGAGAACCTGGGGCAGGAGGGAGGTATAGCCAGAGTCCACAGAGGTAAGGCTGAGGCATTAACCGGCTACTTTAAAAAATATACGTATTTTTATTGATTTCAGAAAGGAAGAGGGAGGGAGAGAGAGAGACAGAAACATCAAGGATGAGAGAGACACATGTCGATGGGTGTCTCTTACATGTGCCCCCACCAGGGCCAGGGATCGAGCCTGCAACTGAGTTATGTGCCCTTGACCGGAATCGAACCTGAGACCCTCCAGTCCGCAGGCCCGCGCTCTACCCACTGTGCTAATCCGGCTAGGGCCCTGTTACTTTATTAAATAAACAGTCATGTGACATCAAGGAAAACAACCCCAAAGCCCTACTCACTGGGAAAGCCAATGACGTTTCTTGCCTACTTGGCGGAGAGCTAGGACAGAAAGCCCGGACCGGATGATGGGACCTGGTCTGCCCAGTGCCCCACTGCCTTGGGGCTTTGCTGACTGGCGGAGCCTGCCTGCTGGGGCCGGGGAGAAGCTGGGGCAGAGCCCGCCGGAGCCCTTGCTGGCTCCCTCTCCTGCATCCCAGGGGCAGGGCAGCCTGTGCCGTTCCAAGGGCAACCCCCCGACCTCCCTTCTCTCCAGGTGTCACCCACAGCCACTGCCAAAGGCATCTTTTAAAGCTATCTTCCCTGAAAAAATAAAAATAACCTTCTACCTGAGTCTTACGCCCAGTAAGCCCAATCTGGATCTCTTAGTGCAGTGGTCGGCAAACTCATTAGCCAGCAGAGCCAAATATCAACAGTGCAATTGAATTTTTTTTTTTGAGAGCCAATTTTTTTAAAGAAACTTAAACTTCTTCTAATGCCACTTCTTCAAAATAGATTCGCCCAGGCCGTGGTATTTTGTGGAAGAGCCACATTCAAGGGGCCAAAGAGCCGCATGTGGCTCGCGAGCCGCAGTTTGCCGACCACGGCCCTCGTGAAATAGCAATGAGTATCTACTCTCTGCTCCATGCTTGTTCCATCCTATCACCCTCTCCTTGCCTCATCCTGTTCACTGGCCTTCTTGACTCCGGCCAGACCCCACTGCATCAAAGGCCAGTGTCACCTTTGGATTCCCTCAGCTTCTTGCTAAACCTGCACTCATGCTTACCTCCCTCTCTCTTGTCCCTGGACAGATGATCTGTCCCACAATTCAGTCAGTTCCAATGCTTGCTCCATTTTCCTTAGTACCAGCTGCCTCCTGTCCTCTCCTCTTTCCTATTAGATAACCAATGGGGTCAGGCCAAAATTTTATTTGGAATAGTCCATTCAATATCAAGTAAAACCAAAGGGGAAACACTACAATGGAAATAGAGAGAAGACCCTGGCAGAAAAAGGGATAAGTAAGTATGGCAATTTGGCAGTGGGTTAAATTTTTCCCTCTTAAAAAAAAAAAATTCCCCCTCTATTCTTCAATTATATTTTCTTTTGGGCAGTAGGTAATAATAGTACCTCTGAATTTCAAAAATTATTTAAAATACATCTTTATTTTTTTAATAATGTGTCTTTATTGCTTTTAGAAAGGGAGAGAGAGAGGTATAGAGACAGAAACATCATCCATCAGCGGCTTCCTGCTCGCCCCCTACTGGGCATAGAGTCTGCAGTTGGGGCATGTGCCTTGACTGGGAATCGAACCAGTGACCTCTTGGTTCATGGGCCACTGCTCAACCACTGAGGCCAAGCAGCCGAGCTAAAACACATCCTGAGGAGATACCGTTTGCAGCTGCACCACTTTGCCTCAGACTCTTCCCCCTTCCTGTCTTTTCCAGGAGGCATCTTCTAAGCAGAGCTGACTTGTACCTGGGTGCCTGCCCCCAGACTACGGGAGGCTGCGTCACACACTCCATTCCCCATTTTCCTTCCTATTAGTCTCATTTCTTGTTTATTTTTACTTGCTGCATGGCATGCATCTTCTTAAGCTGAATATTGATTATCTGAGGGTGGGTACACATTCCTTCTTTTCTCTTTCTTTCTGAATTCAGTTGGACACGTTATGGGAGGGATCTAGTTAAGAAAGCAACGAATTTGGGGTTTATGGGAGAAAGTTCTCCCTTGTGATTAAAAGAACGTGTAGCATCCTATGACAGGGAGGGGACAGGGACGTCATCCCACACCGGTTCCCTGGGCCACGTGCAGGCCGCCTGGGCAGGTGAGTGCACGAGGCCCTGGCCATCGCTGTGGCCCCGAGATGCCACCAGTGCCCTTGGTTGCTGGCTGCAAGGACACGTGCTGCTGTTCGGACAGAGGAAGGGGCCTGTTTGGAGTCCGTTACAGAAACCTGGGGGAACACTGACAGGAAAATAGCAGGCAAATGAGGTACACGGTTTAACCTTCGTCCGAAGCCAGTTATTAAAAGCCACATAAAAGTGGCCTCATACCGTGTCAGAGTTTCTGTTGATAAGTGTCCTACCTTAGACCCTTTGAAATGAGAGGATGATATATAAAAGAGGGACGCATTAAGCTGTTGTTGACCTTTGAATCCCATTTAGGTCCTTCCGCATAGAGTTTGGCAAACCTTGACATTAAGGAAAACCGGTCCAGGTTACAAGCAGTGTGTCCAGGCCAGGGGTGGGCAAACTTTTTGACTCGAGGGCCACCATGGGTTCTTAAACTGGACCAGAGGGCCGGAACAAAAGCAACCTGACCATGCTGGCACTCTCATCTGGGGCTGCTGGTGAAGGAGCGGAGGGGAGAGCAAGAGAACCCTCCGTTCTTTTGGCTCCGAGGGCCGGATCTGGCCCACAGCTGGTCCAGGAGCACAGCTCACTCTCACTAGCAGGAATGCCAGCATCTCCTCCACCCCTAGAGATGAGGGACCTGGGTGTCCAAGCACCAGGCACCTCGCTTGCTCTCTGTGTGTGTGTGTGTGGGGGGGGGGGGGGGGTTGTTGTTCCAAACACAGGCTCTGGATTTTTCCAAGGAAAGCACTCTTTCCACCCATCTATGCATTAAATAGGCAACACACTAAATTTTTCAGTACAAAGAGTTTTTTTTATTGACATTGTAAGAAACATGGTTCTTTCTCTTTGTTACAAAAGGACTAAGTGGTTCTGAAAGCAAAAGTCGAGTCCGGCGGCGGCGGCGGCGGCTGCGCTCTGGCTGGAGGTGGGCACGGGGCATGGCCCTGGAGGCGGGCAGATGCCAGGGAGGCCCGGGGCCGGCCACGTCCGGACGCTACGCCTACAATACGTAAATGTATTTACACGTCTTTCTTTTAAAAAAGGATTACACGTTTTTTATTTTTTTTAAAAAAATCTAAAAAAAGGTGAAAAAAAATGAACTTGTACTTTATCTTACACGTTTGCGGGATACACAACAGTAACTTGTCCGAAGAGAACATCCTCCTATCGGTTCACAAACGACACGGGGACCAGGTTACAAGACAGCTCCGACTCCGCTACCGTGGCTACAGGCGTGTGCTCTCCGCCGGCTGGGGCCCCAGCATGCGGCCTTGGATTCCGATGTGGGCGACACCAAATGGTCCCTTGCATCGACACGATTAAACACAAAATAAGGCACATACATCGCAAGAATCAAAACTCTGTGGCTCGGGAGGGTGAGCCCAGGTGTGAGGAGCAGGGCACATTGAACGAGTCTCTAATCCGTGCTTTTAGAAAAGAAAACAAAGGTGGGTTCACATGTAAAGACACGTTTAACAGAGACGTGAGACAGGAGCACCACGCAGGAGGCTACATAACAGAGGAGGATGTGACAACAGTGACGTGGCGGAGAGAAGACTGGAGGCTTCGGGGTGCTTCCCACCCCAGGAGGTGCCAACTCTACGGAGATCCACCTCCCGACAGGACACTTCTCCGTGGCCCCAGAGACCTTCCTGCCACGGACAGACGGTCACCATGGACCCGTCGCTCTGAGGTCTCCAGATGGAGGGGAGCCACATGCTGCTGCACTGGAATGAGTCTCCTGCACATCTCGTGGCAGGAGCGAGGAAAACAGGTTTCAGAAACTGAGCAACCCGGAGGATCACTGAAAAAGCCAGAAGAACAAAGCAGAGGCACAGACGATAGGGTGCCAGCAACTCCCGAGGAAAGCCCTCAGGCAGAGGAGAACAGAGACTGGGCGAAACCACAAGGGCAGGGAAGATGAGGCCAGGACCCGGGGACCTGGAGGTTCCTAGAAAAAGGGGACACTGGGAATAGATCGCTAATGTTGTGACCAGAGGAGGACCTCTCTGAGGAAGGCTTTGAGAGAGGGAGAGACTCGACTGCCCTGAGCTCAGATGACGTAGCTGTGTTTTGCTTCCGGGCTCTGTTCCAAAGCGGACGCATCCTTTGAGTTAAAAGAAGGCGCCGCACATGGGAGGATGGCGGGATGTGGAGGAGAAACCCCAGCATCCCTCAGCTGATCCTGGGGATTCCCAGGGGAAGGCAAACACCGCTGCCTTCTTTACCTCTGCGCTGAGGCTCTTGGTCCAAACCAGAGAACGTAAACATGAGAAAAACGGGCTGATCCTCACATTCTTTCTGTTATCTAACATATTAGTGCATCTGAGGTTGTTGCCTTTCTGAAGCTCATTTCAGTGGCAGGAATAGAGTGGAAAAGCCACACCAGGGAACCAGGAGTCACTTTGGATAAATCCAGCTCCAGGATCCATGAGGGAAGAACACAGCAGACAGGCTCAGGTGTTAAAATGCTTTTAAAAGTAAAACGCTGGATCATCCATGTACCTCGCACACACACAGTATGTTCTTCATGTGTCTCCACTGCACCTAGGAAGTAGCTACATTCTCCTAATTATTTAATCCAGTGGTCGGCAAACTCATTAGTCAACAGAGCCAAATATCAACAGGACAATGATGGAAATTTCTTTTGAGAGTCAGATTTTGTTTTAAAAAACTTAACCTTCTTTCTAATGACACTTCTTCAAAATAGACTCGCCCAGGCCGTGGTATTTTGTGGAAGAGCCACACTCAAGGGGCCAAAGAGCCGCATGTGGCTCGAGAGCCGCAGTTTGCGGACTACGGGTTTAATCCAAAACAAAAGGGCATACTGGGCCCACCGGAAGGATTAACTGCAGAGAACATTTCATTTCTTAAATGGACGCAGCATTTGACCGACAGGGTATAAAAAGGCATTCGCTCAGCTGCTAGACATCCCACCTGGTCCCTCAGATACCAAAAGTGGTCGAAGCCATTTATTCCAATTATCATTGTGCGTGAACTTTTCTTGTTACAAGTAAATTTTCTATAAATCCCTGGAAACAGGGCGCTTGGAATAGAAGCAGTCCTTCCCTACGTGAGCAACAGCCAGCTGTGGGATTGTACTCAGCACTACGTATAATAATCCATTCTCCGTTATCTAGGGTAACCGTAAAGAGATGGGACCGATCAACAAATACGGCAAACCCACAAACATTCCCCAAACTAGTTAATTCTATGCAACAGCTCCAACCTACGACCCAGCCAGCTTGTCACGGGAACAGAAGAAAGCAGCAGCGGGCCTGCGGGCCGTCCACCGGCTCTCCGGCTCTCCGGCTCCTCCCGGGAGGCTGCACAGCACTGAGCGCTCACAGAGAAACAGGCAGAGAGGACAACTGAGAGCTGACCCTACAGACCTGCTCCCCCAGCACCCGATGGACAGGAAGAATTTTAAACCCAAACTGCGAGCAAATGACTGATGTTGTGGAGCCCCAAGTTTCCACTTGTGGCGACTGTCAAAAGGATGCCCTGAACCAAATTAAGGGTGGGGGGCGTGTCAAAACAATCTGTGCTCTATGCGACAATCCACCCACAAAAGATCCTTAAACTCACTATCCATTCTAGTGCCCAACGTGGGAATTTAAAAAAAACAAACAAACAAACAAGAAACAGAACAGACACTGGGCAAATGGAAAGGACAGTCTAAAAGGTGGCGTCCAGAGGCTTCCCGCTCCTGCCTCCTGTGAGTGAGTCACCGAGGAGCGGGTCACACCCTCCCGTCTGGCCTCTTCGAAAAGAAAGACGGACATGCACGTCACACACGGATACGGTTTACAGGAAAGGGGGCAGACTCACAGGGCTTGTTGGTGGGCTTTTCTGTTTTCTAAAAGGGGGATGTTTCGAGTGTAACAACAATACTGATTCAAACTGAAATGGAAGACAGTCTCCCTAGAATACTTTAGGGTTTTTCAGAGTCCTTTTCCATAAAAGGAATATACTTGAAACACATCCCAAGATGTGAGATGACATTGCTAAAATACATACAGAACTAAAAAAAAACAAAATTTAAAAAAAAAATAAAAAAGATGACTCAATGTAACCGCTTAAACTCCTAAAGTTTCACGTCCGTGGGCAGCAGACGCCTATTGCATCACTGCGAGGAATTTGCTTTCTTCCGCGAGGGAGGTCAGCAAGGAGCTCATGTCCCCGATGGCCATGTTGGTGGTGCTCACGGACAGCGCCGGCAACGGCACGGACGCCCGCGGCGTGGTGAGGCGGGAGGAGCTGTGGGACAGGCTCTGGATGATGCTCGGGCTCAGGGCTCCCGACATCAAGCTGGCGTGGTCCCCGTCGTCGATGATGGCGTCAAAGTCGATCTGCACCCCTTCCAGGTCGTGGCTGTCGAGGCCGTCCACTGTGCTCGTCACCTGGTTGGCGCCGGGGGACAGCAGCTCCGCGCTCTCGGCGCCGGCCCCCTGCAGCAGGCAGCTGGCTTCGGAGAGGCAGAACGAGCCAGTCTTCAGGTCTGGCTGACCAAAGCCAGCCGCGGCGTGGTCATAGAACTGACCAGAGTAGCTCTGCGCGTTGGAGCAGAGCGGATGGGGCTGCCCTGGTGTCTCCATCTTGATGCCGTTGACCCTGCAGGTCTGGCTGGTGTCGCCGAGCTGGCCCGGCGGCAGAGCGAGGAGGCTGCCGCCTCTCGGCCCGGCGGCGGCGGCCTGGCGCCGGCCGCCTCCGTAGCCTGCGCACGGTTGGTAGTCCCTGACAGCCGCCAGGCCCGACGGCTGGCCCCCGAGGCTGGGAGGCCCTGGCAGGCCGCTCTCTGGCCCTTGATATGCGTTGATGTGTGAGGTAGCGCTGCTAACCTGCCCCAGCATCGGCTGCCCGGGGCGGCCTGGCCCCTGCTGGTGCACGCTGTCGCTGAGCATCATCGGATGGGCCAAGTACCCCTGCCCCACGGGGTATCGGGCTGGCACGCCATTCGCCGAGCCGCCAGCGGGCTCACCGGGCATCACGGGCAGGCTGAAATCGGGCTGGCTCCCATTCCCCTGCAGGGCGGCGCCTCTCAGCTTTGCCGCTGGAATCCCAGCACCGCCGCCGTCGAGCAGGCCGAGGGCGCCGGGCTGCCTGCCCAGGCAGCTCCCGTACTGCTGGGCCTTGTAGGGCTGTTCGTGGAAGACGGTTCTGGCGGTGCCGGTGCCGTGGACGGCCAGGGGCTCGGGCCCGCAGCCACCGTAGGCGCCGCAGTGCTCCCCGGGGCCCTGGTAGATGCCCGCTGCCACCGCCGCCGCCGGGCCAGCCCCGCTCCCCAGGGGGAGCTGCGGGTGGGCGCCCACATTGTTGTACCCCCCGAAGGCCCGCGCCGGCTGCGCCGCGGGCCGCTGGCCGCCCTTGAGCCTGGAGGAGGACAGGTCGGCGCTGCCCGAGCTGACCTCGTTCCACTGGATGGGCAGGTCGGCTTTGCTGGCTTCGGGGCAGGGCTGCTCCAGCTCGCGGTACTGCTGGCTGTCGGGCAGCCCCGGCGGCGGCGGCTGGTGGAAGTCGCCGTGCCCGGCGCCCAGGCTGGGCCCGCCGGGGGCCGCTTTGCCGTCGTCGCCGCGGCCCTGGAATTGCGGCTCGAAGCCGGCCTGGCTCTGGGCGTGCAGGTACTGCACCACGTCGTCGGGCAGCAGGTCCTCGTCCGCCAGGCCCACGTCGGCGTCCATGCTCAGGGCCTCCAGGGGCACGTCCTCGGCGATGCTCGGCGGGCAGGGCGAGGCGCGGAAGTGGCGGGCCGGCGGCGCGGGCTCGGGGCGCGTGTAGTTCTGCAGCACCAGGGCCCGCTTGTCCGGCGGGGCGGGCGCCGCGGCCGGGGGCGCCGTCGGGGCGCAGCTGCTGAGGCTGCTGAACCGCTGCACGCGGGGCAGGGCGAGGCCCTCGGAGACCGTCCTCACCGGGTCGCTGGCCCTCCTCACGCCGTGGCCCGGCGCGTCCGGGGGCAGCAGCGGCCGCCGGCCGTACCCGTGGGCTCCCCCGCCGCCGCCGCCGTCGCTGCCCCTCCGGGGCGGGTGGACGGGCGGCAGGGCGCCCGCGGACTCGCGGCCGTCGCCGAGCAGGGCCATCCTGGTCTTGAGGCTCATCCTCTCCATGTTGGGCAGCGGCGTGGGCGGGGGCCCGCCCGTGGCGGCGGCGTACTTGGCCTTGAGGCGGTACTGCTGGGCCGGCGTGAGGCTGAGCAGGCTGGGCAGCCCGTCGCACTGGCTGGCCTCGCTGGACCGGCGGGAGGCGTCGGTGGAGATGGGGTCGTAGGAGCCGGCCGCGCTCACGTTCTGGGGCCGGCCCTCGGCCTGGGACGCCTCGCTGGACCTGCGGCTGGAGAAGCAGGGGGAGATGCCCGAGGAGCGGCGGCTGCTCAGGTACGCCGAGCTGATGGTGCTGGTGCTGCTGTCCCTCCGGTTGAGCATGTTGAGCACGGTGACGTCCACGCCGGAGGAGGAGAGGCCGCCGCCGCCGCCGCCGCCGCGGTGGGGGGGGAGGAGGGTCATGGGCCCGCCCACGCTGCAGCTGTCACCGGGCGGGGTGCCTGCGGGGGTAGAAAAGGGGGGGACAGGTGACTTCGCTGCAGGATGACCTGATCCAGGCCGCAACAGAGCGGGGAGAGGGCCGGGCGGGAGCTGCGGCCAGTTCCCCACGCCAGGCAGCCTCCGGCACAGCCACCCCACCTCTGCCTTGCAGCACCAGGAGCCACAGGCAGCCCGGAGGAGTGGGTGTGGCAGGGGGGGCCAATAAAACTTTATTTACAAGCTCCCGGGCAAGTCCTGGGACCCTTAGTTAGACCAAACAGTAGGGACGGCCTGGACCAGCTCCATTCCTCACAGGATGAAGGCAAGGACAGAACATGAAGCTCAGGCACCCACACAGCACCGAGGTTACAGGCACGTCTACCGGCCAAAGGCATGATGGGACGTCGCGTCCACACTCAGGGCTCCCTGTGACACCCTGTGGAACCCAAACACACAATCTTCACCCTTGGGGGTGCCCCGGGCATCCAGTGTTACCTCAGACGCAAACACTGACCTGGGCGGGCAGTGCAAGTGGTGGCCTGCCTCTCCCTGAACTGGACAAACACCAGGAAGGTGGCTGCTGGCCTCCCACTTTTAGAATCAAGGGACAGGCACTGACCACAGATGCCTCCGCTGCCTGCATGTCTTCACTGGGTCTCACCGTTACCATGTCCACATCAGCCACGCACAGGCTCACTTTCTGTGCCAGCATTATCCTGGTAAAATACGGACTCTCCATGGATTACTATGTCTGCCTGCAGCATGATTTTTTAAAATATATATTTTATTGATTTTCCACAGACAGAAAGGGAGAGAGGGAGAGAGAGCTAGAAACATCGATCAGCTGCCTCTTCCACACCCCCTACTGGGGATGTGCCCGCAACCAAGGTAAATGTCCTTGACCAGAATCGAACCTGGGACCTATCAGTCCCCAGGCCGACGCTCTATCCACTGAGCCAAACTGGTTTCGCTGTAGCATGATTTTAAGTCTGCTGGGAAAGTTCACAAACATAAAGGCCAGGGCCGGGTCCTCCCACAGTACGGGGTGGCTGCGTTTAAAAGAAGGGAAAACCCCTGAGCAGAGAAGCGCGGTCTGACACGGAACTCACCGTTTCCTATGAGAGGAGAGACCGCAGGGGCTTTGGGGGGGAGGACGGGGTTCAGCCGCGGGAGCATCCCGTTCACTTGTTTGAGCCTTTCCAGCTTGACGTGCTCCATCCATTTGGTCCCTGCTGGGTTCCGCCTGGCTTGCAGAGCGAGGGCTGTGGTCGCGGTGGAAATGGTCGAGTCCATGATGGGGGTTTCGTCGATGGCACCGAGGTCCCCCACGCCACCTCCTTCGCTCAGAGGAAGGTCGAGCCCACTGTTGGAATAGTTGCTGACGGGGGACTGTTGGCTGCTGCATGAAGACTGACCACCAGGGCTTGGCTGAGATGTCTGCCGGGGCCGAGAGCAAAGGGAAGAAGCATTACTGGAGAGGAAAAGGTCGGAGGGGGCCAGGAATGAGAGATGATGCGGATCGAGGCGTGCAGGACACACTCCATGGGTTGGAGGAGCACTAGGTTCGGGCAGATGGGGTAGCCTTCCTGGCCCACAATGACCCACAATGACCGATGAGCCACCCAGTGGAGATGCAGTGCGGTGTGACTGACACGGTAACCACCGTGGAACCCTGTCCAGACGCCAGCTCTGCAAACACGCCGCCTGGGTTCCAGTCGCACTTCCATGACTCTGTTCTTGGGGCAGATGACTTAGCCACTCTAAACCCCGCTTTCCTTATCTATAATAATAAAAGCGCAATGTACTAATTAGACCAAAGTCCTTTGGACAACTTTCCGGATAAAGCCGGGGCTGCGAGGGAAGCCCGGGTCCCGGGTGCCAGAGGGAAGCCGGTGCCGGCAGCCAGGGGAAGGAAGGCCTACTTTTGCATGAAATTCCTGCATTGGGCCTCTAGTCTATAACATAAAGACATGTTATTTATGGTAATGATTGTTGTGAGAAGCCCTAAGAGCACACAAAAAGAAAAAAGAAAAAGAAAAAAGAAAAGCCTGGATAATAGGAACTGATTGGCTCAGAGAGCATTAGCGATACTTATCCTAGCTGGGGTCAGCCCTTGGGTTCCTATATATATACCTGGGCTAATATATACCTGGAAGACGTACTCCATAAGCCCACACTACCTCCTCCCCATCTAGAGCCCCACCAGGCTGTTCAGGAAGGGTTTGTAATCTCTCCCCTTCCTTCTCCACGTTCCCAAAGAGCGAAAGGTCTCCGGGGAGAGAGAACTACACTGCACGCGCTCAGCTACCGACCGCTGCTGTCCCAGGTGGAGTGCCCAGCGCTGTAAGGAGGGGGTTTGAGACACAGGTGACACTTTCCCCGCAACCACAGGACACACACCCGAGCAAACGAACACTTATCGAGCGAGTGCCACGTGATCCACTAAGTCTGTGCTGGGGGACCAAGCAGATCCAAGTGCGAAACACAAATCTGGACACAAGGAAGATCTGCTTCCGCTTTTGCTTCCACAGTCTTGGCGTGCCGCACCCTCTGCTCCTGCCCCCAGGCTCTCGAGCAGCCTGGCCTTTGGGTGCCTTTGTCTCTGGATTGGCAGGTCAGAGTGTGTGTGTACTCGAAACTGTGCAAGTGCACACAAGCACATGCAGACACACGCTGCCACGGGGCACGAAAGAAGGCACAAGGGCACTTTATAATTAGAAAACCAAATAAAGAGGCTCAAATAGTTAACTATAGAATAAATTGCTAGCAAAAAAAAATGTATCCAGACCTTCCTCCAAGAAGGTGGTGCATGTCTGGTCTGGAGGTACACTCCTCGATATGGTAATTAATTAAATAGACTTTTAGAACATCTGCTTGGTCGGCCCCCGTGTGATGGGTTATGAAAACCTAGACAAATGAAACAATGAATTTCACCATCTAACGCCACATGTCCACAAGCTAAGTGTTCAAAACACAGTGCTTCTAGGTTTGAAACATGTCCAATCACAAAGCACACAAACACGAAAGGAAAAGGAAATGAATAACAATTAAATGTTAAAGTGAAAACAGAATGAAAAAAGATCAGAGAAGCCGAAATCCCCTCACCTTATCACCCACTGTCCTTAGGAAGTAAAAACAAGACATTTAGGAGCATTACACAGGAGGGGTGTTGGATCAATGAGAAAAAAAGAAGAAAGAATTTAATTTTTAGCACGATGATCAAACCAACGACAGGCTTTTACAGAAAGACTATTAGAAATGCAAATCCCATGTGCATTAGTAAATGTCTGTGAAGATATCCACTGATATCCCTGAGTGTGTGCACATACACACACAGCAGTCTCCGGTGGGAACGGTTTGATTCATGGACGACGAGGAGCCCCGTGCCCTGACCTATAAAACACAGGGCCCCATATCGCCTCGGTGATCTCCTCTGGTCCTATGTTTCTAAGATTTAGTTACTTAAAATATATTACATCTCGTAATGCCTCGATGTCACTTGGCCAAACTGCTGTAAAATTTTATCCCTACTTATTTTCTTTTTAAACAATCGGTGTGTGGAGAGGAGACAATGAGTTTTATTGAGCCAGAAATACACATTAAAGGTACAAGGGACTCTGGGCTCTTAGGATATCCTAACAATACAGGTCGTGTCTTTCGATGACACAGTCTGAGAGACCACAAATGCACATTCCTTGTTTCATGGAGCACTTGAGGATGAACGGTGGAGGGTTCTGCACAATTAGTATACAGGCGGACTTTATTTTAGGAGGTTGATATGTGCTCCCAAGAAAAAGTATATAAAACACAGTTTATGACCTGGTTAAAGTACAGTGATCAGTCCTAAGACAGATGTAAACTTTTTACTAAGGTGCTTTTTAAAAGCAATGTATAGCTTCCCACCCAGTGGGAAATGATGATAAACATTTCAGCAATATGTATGACCAGAGTTACTGTCATTAAGACTCCTAAGCCTTCAAAGACAAACTTACTAAGTCATTAAAATTCAGTAAAAGCCACTGAGTTCTACTCCATTGATTCTGGAATTGCATGTGCATCATTGCCTGCCCATAAGGACTGCTACACCGTGACATCATCCGGGAATTCATAGGTGTCTATCTAATTGCTGGACTTTTCTAATCTTGAGACAATGTTTCCTTGAGCTGAGTATAGGTTTGCCTGCGGGGCCATTTCCACGTGTCTGGAAGTCTAAGCATGTGACTCTGGAAGTCTAAGCATGTGACTTCTACCTGGTACCTTTCCTCGGCCTCCACAGGGATAGACTACAGTCCAACACATTCGCAGAGCTGACTCCCTTAAACATGTGGCCAAACGCCAATGTACGGCCTCTCCTCTGATGGCTCCCCTTTTCAGTTTTCTTGTCTTTGGGGGAACTCTTAGCTGCTTTATTAAGGCACATAACTATATAAAGCAAAATGCAGTTAGAAAGGAGCTGGAACAGTAGCAGAATCCACATATCCCATTCATCACTAAACATCAAGGTATTTGCTGGTGGCCCTTTAATCCTTCCCTTGCTCTCCGCTTCCTTGGTTCAGACACCTCTGTGAAACGGCCTCCAGTCTGCCAGACCAGTCTCCAGCATGGCACTAAAGCTGCCGTTTCTAAAAACTCAGCAGGAAAACATAATCCCTTATATCCTCGTGCCTGCTGCGCACTGCCCTGAGGTCCCACGGCTGGGGCTTGGTATGCCAGGATCTGGCTGCTCCTTCTCCTGTCTGACTGCTGCACTTGGCAGCACCTCTCTCTCTGCCTCCCCCACCACGTCCTCGAGTTGCACTGGTGGTTAGCTCCCCGCTCACACGTTCTTACACAGACGTGGGCTAAAGCCCCACCACACAGAGTTATACTTGTTTCTCTGGTCTGCATGTCCCGCTGGATTATAAGCCCCTGAAGAACAGAGACAATGGCTTATTTAACTTGGAATTGCCGGGGCAAAGAAGACAGAACACGTGTCAAAGGAAAGACCCAACGAATGATGTTCTACGTTATAGTGAAAATGTAGACAATCGTGTCTTTCTGTGTGCCACAAGGTGGTACAGCTGCAGATCTACTTTAAAAACCATTTAGGAAACCTAGAAACTCGTTTTAGGTTTTTTTTGTGTTTTTTTTTGTGTGTGTGTGTGTGTTTTTTTTAACTGAGTTCTCAGTGGAGCGACGTTGAGTAAGTAATCCAGGTCACGGAGGTCACTGAGCTTTGACCTCCTTCAACCAGAGAGCTCAATGCCGTGAGGATGGGGGCACTCTATTCTCCCTCGGAGCTCTCTCCAGCTCCTGCAAAAGACCTAAGACGGCTTTGGGAGAATCGGAAGGAAAGTGAATGACGTACCATGGGCTTCTCCGCCTTGACCGTTTTCACTTGGAGGCATTCCTCCCGCTTTGAGGTAGTGTTGCTGAGGTCCTTCTGCTCACCAAGGGCTCCCTGAGTCTGCCGCCCAGGTGACCTGGACTGGGAATGGCTGCCGGAATCCCGTGGTGGGGGGGGCCGAGGATGGATGTCCCCACGCTGCTTCTTGGTGACATGAGCCTCTGGGCCGTGCACGGTCTTCACGTGTTTCCGGAGAGAGCTGGGGTCTGTGTAGCGCTTGGTGCAGCCTGGGATCTTACACACATACGGTTTCTGCCAAATGCCGGGAGAAGGAGATAACAGATTGTTATGGAAGTGATTATGCCCAAGCCCAACAGTCTTCTGCGGTTGCTCATTATATTTTTAATTCTTTAAAAGCACTTCCACAAAGCTTTGAGGTATTCAAATACTTCTAAAGGATACAGAGGTTTAATCAAGGCCATTTGAACGTTGTCCAGGGTCTAAAGAATCTAGCTTTAAGACATTAACGCTTTAGAGAGTGGTCGGGGGAGAGCGAAGAATATACAAAACTGCATTTATAATCTTGGAAACATTTATCCTTTGAGTAGGAAGAAGTATTGTAGTGTCACAGTAGGTTCTGAATAGCTATTTGATGATGACACTGATGATGATGATGATGATGATGACAGAGGAAGGCATAAAAGATACCCATCATTTAATCAGAAGGATGCTATATACCTTTTGGGAGAGCTTATGTGAAGAAAAAATACATCTTATGGATGTCCTAGTTCTCAGCCCTGATATCACTCTACCCCCTTGAAAATGTGCTTTTTACACTTAGGCAGGAAAAAAAAATTGCCTACAGATTCTTCCGTGTTAGGTATCATTAAAATACTGTCCGTTGGGCAGCATTACAATGCTATGGGGATGGTCAGGGCTCAGAATATCCAGGACCTTTCTGCTCCTCAGAGCCGTAACGCCCTATGAGACTTTCCCTGAAAGCTTACTCATACACAGAAAAGGCTAAGAGATGGTGTCCTGGAGATGGAGATTCCTGGCCGGGGCTCTGCTCCTGAGCACTAAGGTCTATAAGTTATTTCATGTTAATTTCATTTTCTAGTGTTCAAGTCTACAGCTACTGTCACACAAATTACATGGACGCATATAGCTGAATATTACTCAAATTACAGAATGGTTGGCATTGTATTCATGACCAATATCGGAATTATAAATTTACTTGACTTGAAATACATTCATGCATGCTTATATGAACATATACTTAGATCTATATCTACATACCAGAAGATGAGCTTGAGGTAAGCAATAATCATAAAAAGCATGATCAATATAATGCATCCATCATATCTAAAAAGATACCCTACTATCTTAGAGTGTATACATCTAAAAGATGCTTTTCCACTAAAAGCCCAAGAACAGGCGGAGTGCTGCCTATAATAATGATGAAAGGTCCTAATGTACTGAAGCAAGAATTATGAAAATCACCCTGAGAGACTTCACCTCCAAATTGGAGATTCTTCTGGGTGGGACTGATTCCCCATTAACTACGAATGACTTCTATTCAGGAGCTCCTGTGATTTGCAGCATATATAGGGCATATATATATATATATATATATATATATATATATATAATGAAATAAGCACATCAAACTCTTTGCATTAGGGACAGAAGAATGGCTCCGATGATGAGTGCTATTACCTCATAGTCCTCTGACATGGGCCCTATGCGTGCTCACTGCCGGCTATGACATGCAGCTCCACCAGCAGACAGCCCAGGCTGCTTGGGGCAGGTGTGCGGGGGACAGGAAGAAGGTAGGGGACAGAGCCAGGTCAGCCTGACATGTTTGAAGAGCTATTCTTCCTATAAATATATGCATGTGGACACTATGGGTTCACCTGGAAATGGGGGCACAGATATCAGTGGAATGAGTCTACAAATGCTTGCCAACTCTTGCATTTCAGGAACGAGAGCACATACGTGTGTGCCCAGGTGTCCTGTGTGTAAACATACAGACTGTCCACCTTCAAAAATCCAAAAAGACACAGGTTTTGGAAACGTAGGCTTCACGACAAAACACATTAGTTCAATTATGTAGCTTGGCACTCAAATTTTGTTGTCATCCATGAGTAAAATGAAATATAACAGTAGGCGAAGGTAAATGTTGCCAGACTTTCTCAGCCGAGGGACCTATATTTCCTGCCCTGCATGCCCCACTTTGGGCATGGCCAGTCCCTTTTTGACTCACTGCACTGAAAGGTATTTTGTAAAGCAATTGATACTGTTTGTACTGGACTTTGAAAAATTTACCCAAAGAACTTTTTCAATACACCTCGAATGATCTCTGCTATAGGCAAGACTCTAAACACAAAGTTATATACAACAGGAGTTAATCCCAAGGATTATAAAATAAGATAAGAAAACTCTATCACAGCAAGTAATTATCTACAATATAAGGTGTGCATGCTACAGAAGGATGTGGGCAGAAGGGAATCATATTTCAGTTAGGAAGATCGTGGGAAGCATTAAATGTCTATATTGGGTATACAAGAAACGGTAAGAGTCATGGGAAAGGTTAGATAAGATAATGTAGCTCGGCCCGTGTGGCTCAATGGTTGAGTGTCAACCTATGAACCAGGAGGTGCAATTCTGCTCAGGGCATATGTCCCAGTTGTGGGCTCAATCCCCAGTGTGGGGCATGCAGGAGGCAGCAGATCAATGATTCTCTCCCTCATCATTGATGTTTCTATCCCTTCTTCTATGAAATCAATACAAATATATTTAAAAAAAGATAATGTGTACAAAGTGGTCACCACAATGTGTTGCACACAGTAAGTTCTTAATAAGCAGAGCTTTTATTAGGGGCAGGCCTTTTAGATGGACCAGGAAGGAAGAACAAGATTCTGAGGGATAAAAATGAGGGCAAGAGGATGGAAGGAAAGAAGTATTCCTGAGCAAAGATTCCACAGCGGGACCACTGCATGCGTGTGGGCATGGCTGATCAAGCTGAGGCGGTCAGGGAGGGTCCATTCATGGTCACGATGACAAAAGATCAAGACTGCAAGAGTAGGCTTGGGCTGGATCAGCGCAGGTACAAGCCTAAGGAATCTAACATTCCCTAGAGCAGTGTTTCCCAAACTTTTGACATATGTGTACCCCTTCTATAATCTTCTTAACGCTAAGTATCCCTCTTCAAAAAAAAAGGATGTATTTTAATAACAATCAAAATATATTTATTTTTTCTTTTTTTGGTACATACACAAAATAATAATAAACGAAAAATAAAATTATTCATAATAAAATACAAATAAAAGTTATATTATAAATAACATTTATTTGCACACCGGACCATCTCACGCCTCACAAGACTGTCTTGACTTGACTCATGAGAACGTAGAATTAGGCGCAGCTAAGCACGGTGCAGTGCATCTCCCCACCAAACTCCGGTGCAACGTGTACCCCCACCAAACTCTTCCCGTACCCCTGGGGGTACGCGCACCACACTTTGGGAAACACTGCCCTAAAGGAAGGAGGGAGCCATTGGAACTTCATAGAGAGGGAGATGGAAACAAATAGGAGCTCGGGAAATGTGCTTAGTGTGGCTTTGGGAGGAACTAGCTTCCTCGAGTGGGAATTACTGCCTGTAGCCCAGTCCACCGTGTTTGCTGCACCCACAACAGCGAAGTGCTCTGCTCATTAGCTATTGATATTTGTTTAGTAAACCAATGAAGGTACCACTAAGAAAGCAAGCAAATGAAAGGTGACATCCAGATTTGTTTAGGATTCTGAGATTATACAACACTGGATTTCCTAGACAAATTTAATTTTGGTGTCTCTGAAACTGCCCATCACTCATATGCAAAAACAAGCCTTATATAATGGAGAAAAATAATTTACATGTTTGTGAATGAAATTTTATTTCTGTGTTTATGGTCAATGTTAATAATTTATTTTAGGTGAATGACTCAGCTTTGGTATCAGATGGATACTAGACTTATCAGGGTAATCACCTTGTAATGTTTAATCACTATGTTGTATACATGAACCTAATATAACATTGTATGTCCACTGTAATGGACAATTTTTTTAAATTATTTAAAAACTGTTCAACCTTGGTAAAAAGCATTATTAACCAAGATATCTTTTAATCTTATTACGCATATTAAACTCCTATTGGTCATGGCTCTTTCTACCTAACAAAAGAATAGAAGCTCAACTATAATATACTTAATTACAACAAACATGCATGTGTACATGTTTTAAAGTCCATGAAAAGGCCGAAACCAGTTTGGCTCAGTGGTAGAGCATAGGTCTGTGGACTGAAAGGTCCCGGGTTCCATTCTGGTCAAGGGCATGTACATTGGTTGTGGGCACATCCCCGGTAGGGGGTGTGCAGGAGGCAGCTGGTCGATGTTTCTCTCTCACCGACGTTTCTACCTCTCTATCTCTCTCTCTTTCTCTCTGTAAAATATCAATATAATATATTTTTAAAAAATAAAATAAAGTCCATGAAAGATAAAAAGCTGGGTAGTATGTTTATGTGTATGCACTGCTCATCCTAACATACCCACTACTTAAATTTCTCCACAATAACAGGAGAGAACCTTGGCCTAAAATCCATAGGAATAAATACCCTCTAAGCTTCTAGTCAAAATGATACTTAAATATTTTAAATGTAGTTAAATGCATTAATTAAATTCTAAGTTCAGTTAATCAAATCCCCTAAAACATTTTAAATAGAGACATAATTCACATACTATAAAAAATACCTTTTAAAAGTTGCATAATTCGGTGTCATTTGGTACATTAACAATGTTGTGTAAACATCGCTACTTTCAAATTATAGAATATTTTCACCATCCTAAAAAGACACCCTGTACCTATTAGCGTCTGGCAACCACTAATCTAGTACAGCAGATTACACTCACTACTGCACCTGGTAAAAGCATTTTGACATAAAAAGAAGATGAAGCATCTTTCCTAAAACATCCTCTAACAGTTGGTCAATAATAAGATATTCCAAGTGGCGTTTCCTTATTCCACCACGACCTTTCAAAGAGTAAGTATGTGAACCTGCACGTGTGAGCTTATGTGAGTGCTTTTTAGGGAGTGTGGTTGATCTCATTAGAGATGGGTTGTTGTTTTTTCTAGTTGTTTTTGTTGATCCTCACCCGAGGATATTTTTCCATTGATTTTTGCAGGTAGAGTGGAAGGGAGGGGGAGAGATAAAGATTGATGCAAGAGAGACACATCAATTGGTTGCCTCTCATATGGGCCCAACCAGGGCTGGGAATGGAGCCTGCAACTGAGGCAAGTGCCCTTGACTGGAATCCAACCCGAGATGCTTCAGTCCTCAGGCTGACGCTCTATCCACTCTATCCACTGAGCCCAACTGACTAGGGCAGAGATGTTTTTGCTCGCCCAGTTCAGCTGAAAGGAAACTCAGGGAGGACCATCTTTGCCACCAAAGCCCATGGCCAGCGAGCTGACGGCACACTCTGTTTTAAACCAGATTTCCTCTCTCAACTCTCCACCCAGAAGATCACAGATGGGCTTCACAGCACCTTGGGAGGTCAGATGACAGCCATGTCGAGGTCAAAATGCTCCTTCTCTCACACCTTTCAAGCAAACTCCTGACATACTTGTGGGGCAGAGCTATGTGCCATATAAACAAATTCTAAGGAACTCTCCTATTTCTACCCAAACTATGGAAGTCTTGGTGTTCATCTCTGGATTCATTCAAGAGAAGGTTCACAGAGGAGCCAGAAAGGGCTAGGTCTTTAAGAAGCTGGAGAGTGCAAGCAGGCATGCATTAACATGTACACAAAATGAACCTAAAATCATTTTCTTCCTACGCTTCCCTGAAACGTTGAGGGGATAACTACCTAAAAATAGCAGCAACACAACTGGACATACCCGCTCACCAACCACGAAGCTGCACTCAATACGTTATCTTACGTAACTAACTAGAAACCATTCTGAATTTCTGAGAATAGCTTCCAAGATCTGTTGGAATCTAAAATATCTGGAAATCACATTTAGCCAAGGCTGGTTGCTCTGTAAAAGTCTTTTTAAAATATAACACAGTGGAAGATATTACACCTGGAGAAAGCAAATAAAAAAATGGCTGTTTAATGGAAAGCTGCCACCAGCTGTCCACATGTGGCTTTGGACTCTGTGCCTGGTGCTCACAGGGTCATCCTTTTCATGGATTCACGCTATTCCGGGCCTAACAACGGGATGGAATTCCACGTACAATGCTCCTACTGTTTGACCAGTAGGTGGCGGTTCTGAAAAAAAAAGTAGAGCCTGTTTGCCAGTGGTTTTAAGAAGTTCCATCTTGCCGAAACCGGTTTGGCTCAGTGGTAGAGCGTCGGTCTGCAGACTGAAAGGTCCCGGGTTCGATTCCGGTCAAGGGCATGTACCTTGGTTGCGGGCACATCCCCGGTAGGGGGTGTGCAGGAGGCGGCTGGTCGATGTTTCTCTCTCATCGACATTTCTAGCTCTCTATCTCTCTCCCTTCCTCTCTGTGAAATATCAATAAAATATATATAAAAGAAGTTCCATCTTCATCAGAATTTCTCTCCAAACCAGGCCCAGCTTTCAGCCCTAGCTCAAGGCCCCAGGCCTTCACCGGCAGAGCGTTGGTGCTCACTCGTGCTGGGGATGGTCACCGAATGGAATGGGCTCAGCTCTCTCTCCACGTATGGTCTCCACGAAGGTTCACTGTTTCTACCCACAACCTCTGGGCCCCACGTGCGTCTCCCGGGGAGCCTTACCTCATTGGAATGGGTTCTGTTTTGGTGCTTGGCACGGTCGGAAGCATTCGAGAAAGCCTTGTTGCAACCCTCGTGCTCACAGACATACGGCTTCTCTCCAGTGTGAGATCTCAAGTGTGTTTTCAAGTTTTCGAGTCTCGAGTAGGCCTTTGTGCAACCTTCAAACTGAAGACAACAGGTAAATCTGGATTACTCCACACAATAGCAGCTTACGCTTACCATTCCCTCCAGTTGACGGAAGACTGACGTTTTTTGAGGGTCAGCAGCTTTTCAAAACCCAAGGAACAAAAGTCCACTAAACTCTGCATTTATTGGGACTTAGTGCAGCTCGAGAGAAAGCGTTTCAGTGCTCGTGAAAGTCATGGAGATCTTTTCTGAAGAGACCACTCAGGGCGGACAATGGGTTCATTATCTGCTCATTGATCTCCTTGAATTCCCACTGATTCCAGATTCAGCACCAAGTTCATTATGTGGCTTTGTGTGTTTATAAAGGGCCTTTAAGATGCAAAGCATCAGAGCTGAGCAGTGCCCAGTGTGCCTGGCGGGCACCTCAGTGAAAAAAAAAGCTTAGCCTCCGAGGAGTCCCAGTCTACTTGTGAGTAGGTTTATACTGGGCCACGAGAACAGACTAAGAGGGAGAGGAAATAACTCCACAACCATACAGGTTATATTTTTCTAAAGTCAACGTAAGTTTTTAAAATCCTAGCTGGCACCGGCTTGTGCCCTCCAAGTCCTCTGACACAACGGATATGGACACTGGGGCAGGCCCTGTGTCTGTGTGTTTATCTCTGGTGCCCACCAGTATGCCCCAGTCCCCGCCTGCCCGCTTGCCGCTCTGCAGAGCTGCGCTGTCCGTCCTGCTAGCCACAGGGGAATATTTATATTTAAATTTCCCCAAAACAAATTTTAAAAACGAGTTTCCTGGTGCTAGCCAAATCTCAAAAAGCACACAAGAGCCCTGCCAGTATTCCGATTTGATTCCCAGTCAGGGCACAAGCCCACAGGTTATGGGCTCGATCCCCAGTAGGGGGAGTGCAGGAGACAGCTGATCAATGATTCCATCTCATCGCTGACGTTTCTTATCTCTCCCTTCCTCTCCGAAATCAGTAAAAAAAGAAAAATATTTTTAAGAAAGTGCACAAGAGGTACATGCGGCTGGTGGCTGCCATGTTGGACAGTACACGACCATCTAGATTCTAGAACCTGCCCACCATTCCCCAAAGCTCAGCTGACAGCATTCTTTCTCCATTTCTTGCTTCCCTCCCACTTCAAAAATCACTTTGACAAACCACTGTATTCGCCACAGACAGCACCCGCCACCCAGCCATGCCACCCCCGAGCTGGAGCCATTGTGCACAACCCTGAGACTATGGCAAAGGATCCGTGGTCTGAATCCGGACACCCGCAGGTGTGAGGGCCCCCCAGGCCGACAGCCTGTGCCACCTGTGTACTTACAGTGCATTTGTGAGGTTTCTCTCCCGTGTGTCGTCTCATATGCACCACCAGCATGTACTGGGCTTTGAAGGGCTTCTGCTCCCTTGAGCAATCGAGCCACCGGCACACAAATTCCTTCTTCTCTCCATGAATGTGGTCGTTATTTATATGCTGGAGGTTGAAAAAAAAAGAAAGCGAGAAATTAAATAAAAATTTGTTACTAATTTCTAAAGGCAAAAAAAGAAAAGAAAAACAGCAATGCAAAAATATGATAACTTTACCCAATTACAGGTTATTGTGCTCTGGGTCTCTGTTATTGTTCATCTACCAAGTAGGGGTCAAGGCTCGCGGCCCACAGAGGCCCTCTCCAGTGCTCACACACCCAGGCCCTGGGTCGGGGCCACAGCTGGTTGCAGAAGAAGGACACACACGCATGTGTGCACACAAACACACACAATCTGTAATAAGAATCCACCCCCAGCCGAAGACGGTTTGGCTCAGTGTATAGAGCGTCGGTCTGCGGATTGAAAGGTCCCAGGTTCAATTCCAGTAAAGGGCATGTACCTTGGTTGCGGGCACATCCCCAGTGGGGGGGTGTGCAAGAGGCAGCTGGTCAATGTTTCTCTCTCATCGATGTTTCTAGCTCTCTATCTTTCTCCCTTCCTCTCTGTAAAATATCAGTAAAATGTATTTAAAAAAAAAAAGAACCCACCCCCAAACACACACACACACACACACACACACACACACCAACAAAACCACTTCTCCAAGCTACACTTTATTCACAACTACTGGGATCTCTTCCAGAATAAGAATCAGAGACGTAAACCGAGACACCGGAAACCCAGGCGATCGTCCACAAAATGCTATAGGTTCTCAGGATCTCGGTGGTCGCATGTATAAAACAAAGAAATGGATGACCCAGTTCTAAAACGTTCTTTCTAGTCCCAGAGTCCAATTAATCTGGCTTCTAAACTGGAAGATGCATTTCCCTGAATTCCTCAGCAATTCAAAGTCTACCGTCATGTGCCCCACAGCCGGGAGACAAAAAACTTACGGCAGCACCAGAGGAAGAAAAGGTTCTTAATTTGGATCAAAGTTAAGTTAATTACAATATAATTAACATGTCAATTATGGATTCCTGGGGAAATCTGTGTACTAATTTGATCTGTGGATTTTTATTCTCCGGTCACCCCACTTACGTTACTGGCCTTAACATAAGGTTTCTGCAAACACCTCCTCGCACATACATAGAAATATAATCACTGAAAACGCGGTGCGCTTAGAGAAAGCTCCCCTCGGGTCCCCTGAGCTGCGTGGTAGTGACAGAACGTTTAATTACTTTGCTGCCTAGGCTCCTCAGTGAGCGGTCTCTGGGGGCTGGAGCCTCAGACTCCGCCATCACAGCCTGCCTTTCCCAGTCCCTCCACTAGGCGGCCGACTGCTGCAAGGAAACAAGAGCAGGGCTGTCTCTTGAGCTGAAAAGCTGAATGAGGGGAGAGAAAAGCAATTAACCATTCATTCTCCTCTCCTTGAGCAGCCCCAGAAATCCTGAGGAACAAAGGGCGAGGGTAACACAGCCCAGCGCACAGGGAGAGAGCCAGCCCTCCTTTCAAAGGCCCAGAGGACAACAAGGAGGCTGCACAGAATCACTCAGGTTCACGCGGTGGAGCCACCCCAGGGCAAACAGGTGTGAATTTCCTATGAAGAGCCAACTGCCCTAGGTATTTGTGTTTGTTAAAAGTCATGCCGGTCTCTATGTAAGTGTAGAGATCAGATGTGCGGGGCAGTCATTAAACGTGTGCCTCAAATACACTTCTGCAGGCCATTCATGTCATCCAGGATCGTCCCAAATGTGTGCTGACACCCAGCCCTGACGTCCACGTAACACAGGGGGGCTCTATGAATTCTCCTTTCCAGGAAGAAAAAAATTAATGATCACACAAAACCACTCCATAAAAATTATCCTAGGTCCAGTTTTCCCCCCCAAGTTACGAGGAATAAAGCTCCTTAGGTTGATATACATGAAAAGGAAAGAAGGAAGGAGGAGGGGAGGCAGGTAAAGTTAAAACCGGAAACTGAATTAGAATTTGGGCTGAGTGACTCTTTGAGGTCAGAACCCGTGTCTTTTAGACCCAAATTCTCAGCAATGGACAAGTGTTCCTGGTACCTGGTAGAGCCTCGGTAAACGAGAACTTTCGCTGGATGAAACAAATTGTACTGTTGATGGTTTTGCTTATCTTTTCAACCTCATTTTACCTATGATCCAACACAATATGATTTTATTTATTTATTTTTAATATATATTTTATTGATTTTTTACAGAGAGGAAGAGAGAGGGATAGAGAGTTAGAAACATTGCTGAGAGAGAATCATTGATCAGCTGCCTCCTGCACACCCGCCACTGGGGATGTGCCCGCAACCAAGGTACACGCCCTTCACCGGAATGGAACCCGGGACCTTTCAGTCGGTAGGCCAACGCTCTATCCACTGAGCCAAACCGGTTTCGGCCACAATACGATTTTAATATAAGGTATTATATTACTTCAAAATAACATATTATCAAGAATTCAAAAGAATTAGAAAGATATCCAAATGTAAGCCCTATTTTGCTGAGTAGAATACAAGGAATACAATGGGACAGACTATAGATGCCTACCAGGGTACTGGTACCAAGCTGAGAGAGTATCTGAGAATTCCAGTGATGAATTCCGTGCCAGTCAACAAGCACACGCCCAGTGCTATCCCCACATGATCGGACAGCGCAGGTCCTGCACTGGACAGCGGAGGCCACCTCACTTTCCGAACCATTATGAGCATCTTGGGAATTTTGCTTTCTGCCCCCCTAGCAGAGCCTGCGTTCCACCTAACATGCTTTTTGTAATTTTTTGAAACTGTTCAAGTGCCAGTTTGGACGGAGACCACACGTTCTTGTTCTTGAAATGAGTTCTCTGATCTCGGCCAGCAGGGACCACGTCCACCTTGCTTGTGTTTACGGTCCAAATGCTGAGCCTAGGATGCCATCAATTACTACAGAGAAATACGGAGGCATCTCTCGGCCTCTCCAGGTTGTTCAAATGCACTAGTGTTTTAAGCTTCAAACATTTCCTGGAGCTGGATTCCCTGTGAAAATTAAAATTCCAAGAAACCACAGACTTGACACGGCCATAGGTCCTAAATATTTACTTTTCTTTGCCAAGCTGCTCTGGCCTCTGCCAGGAGAGCGCATGCGGGCTCATCTCGGGGCACACCTCCCGTTGCAGTGGGAAGAGCAAGGTGGGCAACTGAAGATGCATCCACACCAATTCCTGGGGAGCTGTGTACATTTGGACAGGTCAGTCCACCTATTTGGGACTTTATTTTTTCATCTGTAAAATTAGGACAGAAATTTTCACCTGATGTGATACAAGAATTTTTTAAAAAAATGTATTTTTATTGATTTCAGAGAGGAAGGGAGAGGGAGACAGAGATAGAAACATCAATGATGAGAATCACTTATGGGCTGCCTCCTGCTCTCCCCACACTGGGGATTGAGCCTGCAACCCAGGCATGTGCCCTGACCGGGAATCGAATCGTGACTTCCGGGTTCATAGGTCGATGCTCAACCACTGAGCCATGCTGGCTGGGCTGCAAGAATTTTTAAAGCATGCAATACCTGACTATTTAGTTGGGGGCACTGACCTCTTTTCCCTTAGCTTGCCAATTAAAAAAAAAAAAAATGACAACAGCCAACAAAACAATAGCCGTCCGGTGTGAATAAATCAAAATTATACCTATTTATTTTTGTGATATATTTGCAAAAACCCTTTTTTGGTGTGCTGCAGGATTTTAGTCATTAGTTGGCGTGCCATGAGATGAAAAAAGTTGAAAGTAGCTGAATTAGGGATGGTACACTAGATCAGGTGTCAGCAAACGTTTTCAGTAAAAAGGTAGTAAATATTTCAGGCTTTTGGGGCCAAAAGGTCTCTGTTGCGACTTCTTATGCCAACTCCACTGTTTCAGGGGAGTAGCCGTAACAGTGCAGAAATGATGGGCACAGCTGTTACCTATGGACTCCAAAAGGTTTCTGTGTCATGAAATATTCACACACACACACACACACACACACACACACACACACACTCTTTTCCCTCCCAATTGTTTAAAACTGTTAAAACCATTCTTAGCCCACAGGCCGTGCAAAACCAAGCAGGGGGCCTGTAGGCCACGGAATTGACCCCCCCCCCAGATGACTTTGAAGCCTCCTTTGTGAAGTTGCAAAGCCCGTGACTTTCTCGGTCAAGGTGGCTCTCAAGCCCGAGAAAGTAAAATTCGAAGGAGATACGTTTCAGTGCCAGAGAAAAGCAAAGGCAGTAGGAAGGGATGAAAGTCAGAATCCTGAGCTAACACAAGGGGAGGGGTCAGTCCAGACAGACTTACCCCTTTTTTTTGCATCGTGTTCCTGGGGCCGGGTGGACAAAGCACACATTCTTTTGCTCCCCGAAATCCCAGGAAGCCGAGGAGACTAATACACAGTGAGTTCTTAATATCCCACAGACAGGCGGATCCCAAGAAACTGCCCTGAAGTTCAACGGGCATGTTTTCATTGAAAATTTGACTTTCTAGCAGTTGAAAACGTTAATCAAATACATAAATAATTTAATTGGAGGGGAAAATAGACGCATGATTAAAATCCAAACGAATCCAACACAACAAAGTCCTGCAATGTGCCAGAGGCCCAAGCGCCAGAAAGAGATCGATGGCGTAAATTACGGTGTTGTCGTGTGCCAACTCTCTCAGCGGGACCGCTCTGAACGCGCCCCGTCTGAATAAACAGGGCGGGCAATACCCGGGGTAGACTGCGTCCCACCACTGAGCTTCCCAATGGTCAGTCTTCCAACAGGGATTATAGGCTGTTGCCTTAGGAAACTGTTGGCTGATGAAACAAACAAACAAACAAACAAACAAACAAACAAAATCTCAGGAGGAGCCCATAGCAAACCGACAAAATCGAGATTTCACAACTGCGACCCTGTTAGCAGCTGGATGAGCGGAGACCCGGTGTCCCTGACTCCTCCACTACCCACGGGGCCGCGGGACCAGAGGAAGGTGCGGACAATCACTCTGCTGGCCTGGCAACTGAGGCAGCTGAAGGGGCTGCTTTCTTTAAAGGGTTCTCTCTGGGAAGCCCACTCCTCGGTGACACCACAGAGACTGAGGCGCTGCCAGGAGAAAGAGCCGAAGGAAAACAGGGCAGGGAAGCCTTCCCTCCACCGGCAGCACAAAGGAAGCCCTCAGTGGGCGTCATTGAGCTAGTCGGGTGCTCTCCTCCTGCTCTGCCATTTCGCTCTGAGCTCGGAGCTGCCGGTTGTTCCTCAGTCTGATCCCTAACGCTTTGTGCAGAGGAAGGGCATGCTTGCAGCCCATAGATCCCAAACGTTCCCGGTGCTCCAAATACAGCCGCTGTTCATGCAGGCCGTGACCCTGCTTCTGTCTCCCTCCCCTTCAGCCAGACTCCCCGCAGAGTCCCACTCAGAAAGCACCATGGTGCTCCGTGGTTAGACACCAGCCTGCACATAGGAAGGTTGTGGGTTCAGTTTCTTGTCAAGGGCACGTACCTGGGTTGCAGGTCCAATCCTGGCCCCTGGGAGGGGCAAGTGTGGGAGGCAACCAATAGATGTGTGTCTCTGTCACATCTATGTTTCTCTCTCTCTCCTTATCCCCTCCATGCTCTCTAAAATCAATGGGAAAAATATCCTCACTCCCCAGTTGAGGATTTAAAAAAAAAGTAGTTTTCTAGATGCATCTCCCATTTTAGGTGATGTGTCAGAAGGGAGGCAACAGCATGGCTCAAAGACATGTATGCAAGATCTGCACATCCCCATTCAACTCATTCAGCCAGGTGACACACGAATCAACAAATGCCTTGCTGTTTCAAGTGGTTCAGTCTTTAAATTAGTCAGCTGCTTAATGTCAGGAAGGTAAATTCCTTCCGCAGTTGTGAAGAAAATATTACTGTTGAGCACATCCTAAAACAGTGAGGACAGGAGACATATGACTTCGATCTCCATATGGCTCCCTGTGCAAATACCTTGTCTTTTCCCACAATACAAGGTAACTATAAAAGCAAAGAGCATAAGCAGCGCTCAGGGAAATATGATCTCTCTCCAAACACAAACACCCAGGTACACATAGTGCAAATGCTTTACTAGGAAAGGAAATAAAGACTTAGAAAACGGTGCAATTCATATATGAACTAGAGGCCCGGTACACGAAATTTGTGCACGGGGGGGGGGGGGGGGGGTGGGGGGTGGGGGGTGGGGGGGTGGTGGTGGTGGTGTCCTTCAGCCCAGTCTGCAGGCTCTCCAATCTGGGACCCCTTGAAGGCAGTCGGACATCCCTCTCACAGTCCATGTCTTCTGGCTCCCAGCCTGCCTGCCTGCTTCGTTGCCCCTAACCGCTTCTGCCTGCTAGCTTGATTGATGCCTAACTGCTCCCCTGCTGGCCTAATCACCCCTAAGTGCCCTTCCCTGCCAGCCTGGTCACCCATAACTTTTCTTCCTTGCCAACCTGGTTGCCCCCAATTGCCCTTTCCTGCAGGCCTGGTCCCCCTCAATTTTCCTCCCCTGCCATCATTTCTTGTGGTGGTCATCTTGTGTCCACATGGGGGTGGCCATCTTTGTGTTGAAGTGATGGTCAATTTGCATATTATATCTTTATTAGATGGGATAGCCAAGACCATGGGACTGCATTATAGGCTTGCAGGTCCACTGAATCCTAGAGTTGCTTGTTGGACGCTCAGTTTTATTTCTGATTCATCCCTTTGCTACATTTCTCTGCATCTGGACCCACTAACATGCCTCTATTTGATGCCATGATTGATTTTTAAAAGGAAAGAAGAAAACACACATTTCTTTCTCAGAATATCAAAATGGAAATGGTTGATACTTTATAAATGTTTTCACATGGCTACCAGGTCATTAGCTCATAAACCAAGTTGAATTAATGAATATGTTTAACAGAATTCAGTAATTTGAAACTTCTAAGGATTTGCTGAAGAGTACATCAAGAAACCTTTGTATTTTGGCAGAGGATGGAATATGAATATGTAAACAACTTTAAGAAAGCTCAATTTTCAATAAACCTATTGCTATCTCTTCACTTAGTAGTCCAGAGATATTTCTGAAAAGGAGAAAGAAGGAAAAATAATTTAGAATCAATTTAATTTATATTAAAAATAATTTGATAGATTAAAATGCTTTGTCAAAAAGGAAAGCTCTCTACAAGAATCCCTCAAAACATTCCACCTGAAATGAGGCATATACTTTCTTGTTTTATCTATTATTTGATACATGGACCATTTTTGAAGTTTTACAACTGTCATGACATCGATTCTATTAGAGACAGGCTGTGATTGGATTCCTAAAGTCTTCACGAGGCAGGAGCAGAAATAAGCAGGACGCACAGTCTATCAGGGCTGAAAAAGGCCCAATATCTCAAAATAAATTTTAATTTTAGATAAATAAAATAATTCAAATGGTTTCAGTGGCACCCATCAATCTTCCTACCAGAGTGTTTAAAAAGCCGTAACAGCTTGCTGCGAGAGGGATCTTCCTCCAGAAGTAGACCTCAATAAACAACCGTCTCAATTCACACGAATTAATAAAAATATCTGCGTTTCTTTCAGCTTGCTGTTAAGTTATACAGTAAATAAGAGGACTCAAGACACAGGTGATGAAACCACGTTCTCTTCACAAAAATAAAATATTTTCCTATTTCTAACTTGTATACACTAAGAATTGGGATGAGATCAAACAAAATATACTTCTTGTCGACAGTTATTTAAATGTTGTTTCTAGCCGAGACCGGTTTGGCTCAGTGGATAGAGCGTTGGTCTGTGGACTGAAGGGTCCCGGGTTCGATTCCGGTCCGGGGCATGTACCTTGGTTGCGGGCACATCCCCAGTAGGGGGTGTACAAGAGGCAGCTGGTCGATGTTTCTCTCTCATCGACGTTTCTAGCTCTCTATCTCTTTCCCTTCCTCTCTGTAAAATATCAATAAAATATTTTTTAAAAACTTTTATAAAAATAAATAAATAAATAAATAAATAAATAAATAAATGTTGTTTCTAGGTGCAAATCTGTAACAAACATTATTTTCTTTCATGTGGAAGAAAGACAACGCTCCTTAAGAGGGTAAATGTTTTGTCTAAACAATGGGCTCCACAGTACCTCCCTCACCCCCACCCCCACCCCACCCCCGCCAGAGTCAGCCGAACATACATGTTCCACTGCAATGGAACTCCAGCATTCACATTTAAAAACAAAGGCGTACAGAAAGGACTGACATAGTGGCGTATGCTAAAATTTGCACGAACTTGGACAACATCATGATACTTGAAGGAAACCAGTCACATAGAAAGAACAACTATTGCACAATTTCATTCATATGAATGCCCAGAACAGGCAAATCTATAGAGAAAGAAAGCAGATCAGGATGGCCAATGGCTGAAGAGAGACTGGGAGACGAGGTAATGAAACATAGTATTAAATGGATTGGGATGATGGTTGCACAACTCTGTGAATAAGTAAAGCACACTGAATTGTTGCATACTTCTCATGGGTATAGGAACTATTTCTCAATACAGATGTTACCCTTCCCATCCCTCCAAAAAACAAAAAAAACAAAAACAAAAACCACAACAATGTACTTGGTGATGAACTCTGGTGACAATGGAAACAGTGGGGGGAAATAGGAAAAAAATCCAACATTCCTCAGGACTGTATCTGGCCTTCAGACAGACCAGGGGTTGGGCGTATCAAATGACTTCCCACAGAAGCAGAAGGTTATATGCATCTTTATCAGAACTTCTGTTCTCACACACACACACACACACACACACACACACACACTATCCAGACAGACTGAGTTAAAGAAGAACATACTTTTATGGAACAGTATTTCCCTGGTGGATTTCATACTGAACTCAGAGTTAACAATCTGGGAACTGCACATAAATAACAACTTCTCCGTATACTCCTTCCTCATCTTTCAAGTTGTACAGGTGAGTGGGAAGATGGAGAAAACTCAACTTTGTACGGAGTTGGAAACACACCTAAAACATTATACACTGATATTAATTCAAGTAAGTTAATACAAAATAGCACATGATTTGGAAAAACTGGTTATTTTCTAACGAATTATACATTCTTTTTTAAAAAAATAAATCTTTATTGTTCATATTATTACAAATGTTCCTCATCCCCTCCCCCTCTATATCTCCCCTCAAAGTTCACTAAAAACTCATTTAAAAAAATCCAAGGCCAGTTAATTCAGAATCTCTGCATTTTTGGTTTGGTTGTCACCCTGAATTACAAAATAACTACATAGATGTAAACATTATGTAATTTGTGATATAATTTATTTAGCTGACAGTCTCTCCCCCGAAAAAGGGCATGTGTTACTGGTTCAAATTCATGAACACAGAAAAAGTTGTGTAATGCTTAATATTAAGATGACCCAAAACTTATATTGGAGTCTTTGAAAATAATAATCTAAAAGCAAAATATAAAAAGGAATAACATCAATTAATGTGATTTACGTTTCTTAGATAAAAAGAAGACATTGCCATCACTGAAAATGGGTTAAGGGCCCATAATTCATTGTAAGAACTGTAAAACTGCTCTCTCACAGTTTTATTCTCTCGATTCTAACTTTACTAAAACATAAATGTAACCTTTCTCTTTTCAGAAGGATCTTTTACAGTGTATTAAGGTGACTTGTTAAAGAACTTCTCAGAATTTCTTTTCTGAAAAGGCCAATATTTAAATACCATTGATATTTTAAATATATATATAAAGCGGTTGAATCACACACCCCCAAACATTTCAAGATTCTGCTTCCATTGTATCTGCAAGTACGTAGACATTTAATTTTTTATTATATGCTTTTAAAATACTAACTTTTGCTTTAGCCAAAATAACTAAATCAATCAAAATAAGAAGCCAAAATGAAAATACAAATTCTTCTTAAGCAAACTGTTTGGGGACCTAGTCACCACAAAGAAAACTATTAATAGTTAAAGAAGTAAGAATTTATTAGTATTCATTTTAGAAATAAGAATAAGAATACCAAACTCAGACAGTTAAAATAAAAACTGTGTAATCACAGAATGAAATAATTTAGAAAACCAGTCTTCAAAAAGACATCTTCAATTTCAGTGGTTGGCAAACTCTGTTCAGTCAACAGAACCAAATATCAATATACAACGATTGAAATTTCTTTTGAGAGCCAAATTTTTTAAACTTAAACTTCTTCTAACGAAACTTCTTCAAAATAGACACACCCAGGCCATGGTAATTTGTGGAAAAGCCTCACTCAAGGGGCCAAAGAGCTGCATGTTGCTTGCGAGCCACAGTTTGCTGACCACTATTCTATTTCATTTATACAGTGAACTAATCCACTAAGCACAGCGAGAGCCAGCTTTGCCATCCTAGCTCTAGCTCCCAAGGAGAAGCCGGTAAAGCCCCACATTCCTGCACCTCACCAGCTGCTAGACAGAGGAGAAGAGTGAGGTTAGACGATCCAGGAACGGTGGCCATTAAATGCCACCTCTCCCAAGGACGAAACGAATCGGTCACTCACATGCATGGATCATTTCTTTTTCTTTTTTTTTTCTTTTTTTAAAATATATTTTTTACAGAGAGGAAGGGAGAGAGATAGAGAGCTAGAAACGTCGATGAGAGAGAAACATCGACCAGCTGCCTCTTGCACACCCCCTACCGGGGATGTGCCCGCAACCAATGTACATGCCCTTGACTGGAATCGAACCCGGGACCCTTCAGTCCACAGACCGATGCTCTACCACTGAGCCAAACCGGCTTTGGCTGCATGGATCATTTCTATGTATCCAGTGTATCTGGAAAGCATTGCCACCTAAAGGAATGGCACTTGTTGCCAAGTCAAACATTTCAGAAGCCAAACTGCACCCCACCTTGGGGGCTTAGGTTTCTCCATGAAGAGAAAGGAGGATTAACGCATACTACATCTTGTATCTGCACAGCAGTCACACCCTTCAACAACATGCTGCCCCGGCCCCGAGGCACAGATGGTCGGGCATCATCCCGTCACCAAAAGGTTCGATAACCAGTCAAGGCTCATGCCTAGGTTGTCGGTTTGGTCCCTGATCCCTGGTCAGGCATATTCAGGAGGCAACAAATTGATGTTTCTCTCTCACATGAAGTCCCCCCCCCCCCACACACACACACTCTCTCTCTAAAAATCAATGAAAACATATCCTCGGATAAGGATTTTAAAAAATAATGCTTTCTTTTGTTATAAAACTTGAACATTTGGGTGAATAGGTATAATAATGTAATAGCACATGTTGTACTTCTAATACATAGCCCTTATAAAAGCACCCTCACGTCCTCCACATTACTCAACAATAATTCTGAACATTGCAATTATTCAACCCTAAAAACCACATACTCTTTAACAGGTTTTGATATTATAATTCTGATGACTATAATACTTGTTAAGATAACAACAAAAATGTATTTGGACTTCAAATGATAATCTATTTTTTTTAATTTTTGGAGAGAAGTGAACTTTTTAAAAAGTGAACTCCTGGGATATAGAATAGAAAATTCATTGTGGCCCGGCTGGTATTGCTCAATGGTTTAGCACTGACCTTTGAACCTGGAGGTCACGGTTTGATTCCCTGTCAGTGCACATGCCCCGGTTGTGGGCTCTATCTCCAGTGGGGGTGGGGGAGCATGTAGGAGGCAGCCAATCAATGATTCTTTCACATCATTGATGTTTCTTTCTCTCCCTCTCCCTTCCTATCTGAAATCAATTAAAAAATATTTTTTTAAAAAAGAAAACAATTTATTGTGGTGCCTGTGCAGTCCCAACCCTGATTGTGACTTTTCCTGAAGGTTTTCTGCCCATCACATTGAGAAGAGAGGGTGCAGCAGGAGGTGCTGGGAGCCTTCTGCAGTCAGAAAGAGATCAGTGTGCATGTGACCATGCAAAGGGGGCGGGGTCTGCTGCTGTTGGAACACAGGCAAATCTCAGGAAATATCGGAAGAGAAAACAGGCAAGCAGGCAAGATTATCCATTTGGAAATCTGCCCACAAACCCACTGAGCTAACTTATTCAATCACTATTAACTCAGTGCTCATTTATGATATGACAGTTACTGTCCTAAACACTGAAGATCCAAGGCTGAATAAGACATAGCCATTGGATCTCATCCAAATTTGCCTGTTGAAATGCAGAAAGGAATACTGTTTAAAAATTAGTTTCACGTCATGGATACCTTTGCACCTAAAAAATAAACTAACTACCCAGACGAACGCAGGAGTCTCCGCCTTCCCTCACATCTCATATCATGGAAAACTAGCATGCCCATGGCCTTTTCAGGTTTGTCTCACCAAAAACATGGAAAGGAGACCCTTGCACATCTATGCTCTAGCAATCTTTTCAACATGTAGAATAAATAACTATCTTTTTTTTTTATCAACTCTTAACTTATTCTCATGCTACCTTCCCCTTCTATACATTGTAATTCCTTATTGCTGGTGTAGTCTAGTATAAGGATATAAAAACAGAAGTTCTTATATGATACTAGAGGCCTGATGCATGAAAATTCGTGCAAGAGTAGACCTTCCTTACCCAGGCTGCCGGCATCTGCTTCCCCCCGGTTCCTGAGCTGGCTTCCCTCTGTCCTGGTTCCGTCAGGAAGTATGTCCAGAATGACGTAGGAAGAACGTCTGGTCTAATGAGCATATTACCCTCTTATTATTATAGATGGACATGCACTAACTTTTCCATATCTAGTTTTCTTTATGTTAGTAGACAACACAGAGTTTACAGAAAGAACAATGAGCAGACGTTAGGCTATAGGATTCATTCCTTTACTGTGGCAAAACAAACAGAACAAAAACATAGACACTGTGCCTGAGATGACACTCTAAATGGGGCAAATGAGAAACGAGAGGTTACAATTAAATGGAGAGGGTAGCAATAAAGACAGGAAGTCGAGAAAGCCTTTAGGAGCAGGTACATGAGCTGAACCCAGAAGGGAGAGGGAGCCAGGAACAAACGGAAGTGTACCCCTGAAGGAGGGTCCACCATCTAGGAAGAGCGTGGTATGTTGGTCAGTAACACCACGTGCAGGGGAGGAAGTGTGTGTGTGAGCCGTGCTCCATGAGAGGTGAGGGAGCTGTCAGGAGGATGAGTGCAGAGGTGGGGTGGGGCAAAACCATGAGGGGTGTTGAATGCCCTAAAGCACCCAGGCTGTAGGCAACCAAGCAAAGTTTTGACCAGGACATTGACCAGGTGTGTGGTGATAAAAGGTCGCTGAGTAGGAACTGGGTGGGAAGCCCATTCAGGGAGCTGCTATAATCATCCAAGAGAGCTGTGGTGTTGAACTAAGGCAGTATCCTCTCATGAGGATAGAGAGAAGGAGGTAGATGTGGGAGACATTTGGAAATAATTGGTGGATGGTAAATCAATAGAGAGAGGAGTAATGGATGATACTGGAGTTTCTAGCTTGACAGCACTGGAGATTTGGGAGAGATTATGTTTCTGTTTGGGGTATGACTTATTGGAAGTGCCCCAGGGCATCTCCATAAAAGTATACCATGGAAAAGACTAGTCTGAACATGAACATTTAAGAATGTAAGGAAGGCCGTGGCTAATAAAGGAGGCGGCTCCTTCCCTACTCCATGCTACCTTTGGTGACCTCAATATACAGAATTTTAAGGATTGCACAAAGTCCAATTTGAAAACCCCTAGCCTAGGGAGATGGTAAAGAGGATGAAGAAGAACAGCAATTGGAAGTGAAGGAAAACCAATGTTTAAGAAAATACATAAACAAAAAAGGAAGTAAAGAAGAGAACAAAGGAGGAAAATAAGATGGCAGGGACTGGGGCACATCAATCCTGTTGGGTGTATCTGCAGGACTCGTGGGCAGAACATCTACAGAAGTCAGTAAAAGCTAAGTTCTCTACCAGTGGCAGCTCCCAGTTCCAGCAAGGTCTGAGGGGTCAGATGGGAAAGAGAGACACTGTCTAGTACCAGGGCAGAGAATGGGAGCTTAAGAAGGAAAACTGTCCCATTTCTAATTCCCATGCTGGAAGGGGCTAAAGAACAGGTAACAAAAATCAAAAGCAATCATTTTTAAGGTGTTTTCCACTTGAGTCCTCTCTTTGTTTCCTCCAGGATGTCTGTCACATTCAGTCCTGTGCTTAAGCCTTTTCATGGAGAAGAGCAGCAGAGGTGGGGAAAGACTGCTACCTGCCTCTCTCGGTCTGGGCAGCAGCATGAAGGAAACAGAGCAGTCACCGGGGACTGAGTGCCCAGCAAGATGGGATGGAATTCGAGGGGACTCACGGACCCCAGAGGCCCGGGCACACCTGACTTCCCACAGGATACCAGATGAAGAGCGGGGCCAGCGCCTTAAAGGAAAATGCCACTGCCGAGGCAGGACAACTGGATACGCAGCCGGAGAGACGGGGCTAAGTCAAGATTATTTTATCTCCTTCCAATGTGGCCTCCTTAGTAAGACTGTTCATCCACTTACAGTCCAAACTCCTGGTCCCTGGAAGCTTCTCCTCCCCTCTACCCCCCACCCCGGCCCCTTACCCTAGTCTCTGAGTGTAAATTAAACATGCTTTAATTTATACCCGGCGACTGTTTATGACTTGCTGTCTGCTCTCCTCCATAAGAATGTGAACTCCACACAGGCAGGGGTTTTGATCAGGCTTGTTCAATGATATAGCCCAAGTGCCTGGAACAATATCCAGCAGAGTAGGTGTTCAGTAGATTTTTATTGGAGGAATGTGTTATCGGAAAGACTGCATTTAGAGCTAACGTGGTGCCAGGCCTCAATACACTCCCAGTCTGCCACTCGCCTTAGGTTTGTGCCATGAGAACCAGAAGGCATAAGAAACAGACGCCATTTCCTGTGATACCTCCCATTTCCAGCAGCTGGGTAAACCTCAGCATCACATACGCCTTTAAGGTCAACCCGGTAGAGCTGCCCTTTTATCTTTCAACTGTAGACTAATACTTTGAGCTAATAATGACATAATTCAGAGTTATCTTAGCTGGCTCCTATTGTTTTTTAAAATATATTTTTTATTGACTTCAGAGAGGAAGGGAGAGGGAAAGCGAAATAGAAACATCCATGATGAGAGAGAATCATTGATTGGCTGCCTCCTGAGTGCCCCACACGGGATCTAGCCCACAACTAGGAAATTGAACCGTGACCTTCTGGTTCATCGGTCGATGCTCAACCACAGAGCCATGCCGGCCGGGCCCATTTATAAGTTTATTTTTGAATAAATTCTAAAATTTATTTTTTGCCTCCCATGACAACACTGAGCTGACATTGATTTGGGGGTAAGAACTCTGGGATATATGCGATTATCCTAACTTTCATGTTGCATTGTCTATAGAAAGCAAGTAATCTTATACTTGACTATAGGTTTCTCCTGAAATAATTCAATAAAGCTTCAGTTAAGGGAGGGGAAGGGTGAAATGGCCAAATTTCTCTTGTGATTAAACTATATTCTGTCTCACTGAAATTTTGCCCCCTGGCCACTGTTTTTTTTTTTTTGTCAATAGCTTATCCAGATTTCTTCCTAATGTGAGAGTGTTAAATAACAGAAGACCGAGGGCCATATTTCCTCTCTAATCTGCTTGTGGAAATCTCATTCATGTAATGGAAATTTTGCCCCCTACCATGACTAACGTGTTTGTTCAGACAGAAACCATGATGTAAGGTTGGTTCCTATAGAGTTTCAACTGGAGAAATAAATAAGGAAGGCACTTCACAAAGAGACACAGGTTTAAAGTTGACCAAAATAAATAAACAAATAAAACAAGGGGGTCTGTGTGCACAGAATGACCTGTGACTTTTCCAGAAGTGAACTGGAAAAACAAAACAAAAAATACATAAATAATTTTTTAAAAGAAACAAAAAGCGACTGGGAAGCCAGCCCACCTCACGCCAAGTGCCATTCTTCACACGGTGAAATCACGCTGGGGGAGGGTGGCTTGAATTTGAGCCATTTCTGCTTTTTTCCCCCCCCTCTTTGCCTTTCACCTCTCCATCAAAGTAAGAATTTTATTTCTCAGGAAGGGTTAATTTATTCCTGAAAAATGCTCTTAATTTGGGGGCTTGATTCTATAAAACATATTTTATAAGCACGTTTTCCAAGGAAAATGTGGCCCGTATATACCGAATAATCATGCTGCTTTAAAAAAAATAAGTTTCATTTCATCCTTTAAGCATATGCCAACATATAGGTGGCTCTCATAATTGCCTCCACATTGCCTATGAATAATAGCACAGAAACTGGCTAAAAGTTTATGAATGTCAACATTCCATTGGAAAAAAAAACAGTGAATGCACTTGCAAAAAGAACCGACAAAAAACATAACACAAAAACACAACACACTGGAGACCGAAGAAGCTCAATAAAACTCAATGTTAGGTCCAAATTTTGTCACGTAGATATTTAACGTAAAACTACTCTTTGGTCGTTATCTACATTATCTGCAAAAATGACCTTTATTTTTTTTAAATATACTTTTATTGATTTTTATCGATGGAAGAAGGGAGAGGGATAGAGGGATAGAAACATAGAAGAGAGAGGAACATCATCAATTGGCTGCTTCCTGCATGCACGCCTACCAGGGATCTAGCCCGCAACCCAGGCATGTGCCCTGACTGAGAATCGAAACAGTGACCGCTGAGCTATGCTGGCCGGGCTGTGCATTTTATTTTTTAGGTCACTCAACCACAACACAAGTATCAGCACAATATTTTGAGAAAGAGTCAAGGTGGCCATCACGGTTCCAGGCTGTCTTCACCTAAGAGCTTCCCATGAAGAAATATACATCCCTTGTACAGGGTCCTGGGAGGGTGGTGGCCAGCATGCACAATCATTCTTGCTTTGTTTTCTCTCGTCCGTTCCCAGGGATCTGACGTGCAGGCTGTATGCACTGTCTCTTTGCCCGTGTCAGCTCTTGTACCTGGCCTGCTTGTGTGACGGCTTTCCACGTGTCGAATTCCTTCTCCTTCTTTAACTCCTAGGGGAGGTTTGCCTAATGCGCAGAGGTGCAGAAACGCATCTCATAGTGCACTGTGAGTTCATGGCATAGCTAAGAACAGAACTCAAAGCCAAACCTTCTACCTACACATAAACGGAGCTAAGGAAAAAGTGATAAATTTAAGACTAAGCTCCAAAATAATTTTTTAAAGCTTTTTTTGTCAAAATAAAGAGCCCAACAGCTAACCAGAAGGGAGAGAATTTCTCAGTTTCTTTAATCAAACACAGAAAGTGTACAGAAAAGACAGGGTGCACTGCGCCCAAAAGAAGGGAGGGAAGAAGGGAAGGAGGGAGGGAGGGAAGGAAACACATGCATCCCTGCGCAGACACACGCACGCACTCAGGCCCTGGGACTGCTTATGCTCTGTAAGCACTCCAGGACCACACTGCTACCAAAACCATTAACCAACGTTTGAATGTCTAAATAAGTTATCCTTGGTTAGAAACAGCCTCGACCTCTGGCAACTAGTGGTCTGGAAGGAGAGACAATTCACCTTTACTTCAAGTAGTCAAGTTGCTATTGTGTGGCTACCAGGGTCTGTGGCTCGCCTCCCAGAAGGCACGTGTTCTCATTTCATACGTTTGATGGAAATGTAAGAAAGTTGTTTTGGGTAGGTACATTTCTTTAAATTATCCGTAAGCACATTTACACGTACTGTAACATTACTCTTTCTTTCTGCCTTGAGCTATTATTGAAATGAGCTGGGTAAATTTTCTGAATGAATTTATCACTTAAGAAATCATTGGCTGGAGCAATGATTTCCCCCTCAGGACCACATGAGAGAGCCATGGCCAATCCGCGTTCCCAGCGGACTTCTCCGAGCATCACCAGTTCAAACACACCCAATCTGTACCTCTAAAGTGTTCGGCACAGAGAATTCCCCCCGGGTTAGTCAACTGCTGGCTCGGGCACAAAGAAAATACTGTATTTTGCTCTCAAAAGCTTTCTGTATCAATTTAAACACAGCGAGACAGACACAATATCCCAGAGAGAGGAAAACTTACCTTATTACATTCCTGACCCAAGAGAAAAGATTTGTGCCTTTAGGACATAAAAGGAAGTCATGCGGGGCTGGGGGAGAGTTATGTAATCCTTAACACAAAATCACTTCATAATGCAGCATAACAGCACTTTTAATCACTGACATGACTGTAATATGTATATATAATACGACACAGGGAAAGCCAGTGCAGCTTGCTTCCAAGCCTTAAAGACTTTTCTTCGGTATTCTACTTGCGGCCTTCCGGGTTTTATACACGTGCATGAGGGAATTTTCAAGGGGGAGGTAACATAATATTATAAGGATCCTTTCTCAGCAAGATCACATCTTGTTCCGATTTGAGTGGATGCGTCTGTACGTGGTAAGTGTGGCGAAGTGAAACTCCGGGCTCTGGGGATGCAGTGTTTTACAATCTCCCTTGATTTCCTGTGCAAGTGCACGGGGCCATGAAACGATGGGCAGAGGGACAGGGGTTTTTTATTTCTTCACATCGGAAAGCTGCTGGGAGGGTCACACCCCCTTCATCTCAGCGGGGAGGGGTGTGGGCGTTGATCACTTCCCTTTTACAGCTACATAAAAATATTCTTTAAAAAACAGGGGCTTAAGTTCTCCTCCACTGATGTTTCCATTCGCTGTATAACCTAAGCCTCAGGTGCCATCTCTCAGGAAATAATTGCATCTGGCCTCACTGGTTGGAAGTTGATAAAGAAACTTGACATTCTGAGAAGTTCAACACTCTGGTCCCCCACCTTTAACGTTATTTATGGAAAGAGTTTTACAACATCCTTAAGAGCTGCTATGTGGTGGCTGAGCCGCCGACCCTGCGGGCTTACACGTTACTAGTATGCCGGGCTGGCCTGTGACCAATGAGTTGTCCATGTTCGCATTTTATGAAAGCGAATGCTATTGACAATTCCTGGCAGCAGCGACCAGGATCCCCGATCACAGAGTACCAGAGCCGCCGGTGCCCTCTGCATCCATATGCTTAGATGAGCAAAAGAGAAGAGAGTGCTAACACAAGAGAAATTGTAACAAAAAAGGGGAGAAGGGAAGAGTGGGTACCTTGTCGGGACGTGAAGTGTGCCCTGACTCTCCTGAACACGAAGCTTCCTTGAGTGATACCTTCCACTTGGCATTCTTAGAGAAGTTTATTTTGCTGGAGCACAGATCCACTCCCTTCCAGGCTGCTTCCCCAGGAGAGGGACTGCATCTCATTCACCCTGGCGCCCACAGTCCTTCCCCATGACCTCCACACAGTAGGGGCTCAGGAAATGGTGCCGGGGAAATGTGAAGCCATAATGTGATCCAATCATCTCAGTTCCCTCATATTTCATGGTGGCTGGAGTAGGCTGTTCATCCGCCTCCTCGATGCACTAAAAGGTTCTTTCAATCTAACGTTGAGACTTTTTCTTGATGTGAAAAGTTATGCTCTAAGGGCTGAGGACATCTCCTATTTGCCTGCTGCAGACCTCCCTCCCTCCTTTTTTTTTTCCTTTTCTTTTCTTTTTTCTTTTTTTTTTTTTTTTTTTTTGGCAGGAGACAAGGATCAGGAGTTCTTTTTCTTTCTGATGTTGTCATTAAGCTGGTTCCGCCCGGTCATCCTCTGGTAAAGCTTGGGAAGGGGTGGTAAATGATGGAAGTGGTCATCAGGGACTGAGAGGGGCCAAGAGCTGACTTGATTTATTTTGTAAGTGAACTGAGAAAGTTGAAGTCATCAGCACATGGCCCAAATGCCAAGCATGTGACCGAGAATACTGCATTTTCTTTATAGATATTTTAAAAAATAGCTCCTTTACTGCTTCTTAACTGAAGTGTCCAGAAAACTTGAAAAAAAAAAAACCATTCAAAGGATGCTCAAAATGTGCTGCAACCCACTGCTTTTCACTATGGCAGGATGTGGGCAATGAAGCATTAATGGGCCTATTGCACAGCCATCCTATCTAATAAAAGAGTAATATGCAGATTGACCATCACTCCAACACACAAGATGGCTGCCCCCAGGTGGTCAAAGATTCTCTGCCCCTATGTGGACACAAGATGGCCACCACAAGATGTCCAGCAGGGGTGGGCAGCTGGGAGGGACCAGGCCTGCAAGGAAGGGCAGTTGGGGGTGATCAACACATTACTTTTAAGTCATCCAGAGTGGTTCTTGCTGGCCTTATTACCTCCTATCTTTACATTCTAAGGCAGTGGTTCTCAATGCTCTATGTTGAAGAACCATTGCGTCCTCCACCCCATCTGTTGCTGATGACATGGGGTCCCAGGTCCTATTATACTAGCACTAGAGGCCTGGTGCACGTCATTCCTGCAGGGGTGGGGGAGAGAGTCCCTCTGCCCAGCCTGTGCCCTCTTGTAGTCTGGGACCCCTCGGTGGATATCTGCTTGTCTTGGAGGCAGGAGAGGCTCCTGCCACCACTGTTGAGCTTGCCAGCCATGAGCCCAGCTTCTGGTTTCTGGCTGAGCAGCACTCTCTATGGGAGTGCATGTACCACCAGGGGGCAGCTCCTGCATTGAGCGTCTATCCTCTAGTGGTCAGTGGGCATCATAGCGACCGGTGGTTCAGTTCAGTCGATTTGCACATTAGGGTTTTATTATTAGGACATTGGACCCCTAGTTTTACACCCATATTGTTCTACACTCTGTCAATGAGAGAGCATTGTCTATTCTGTCCCAGAACACACGGTGGGTCACTCGGCTCTACAGAATCAGAAGAAGCGGGTCAGCAACATACCCAGTGCATCCCGGGCTGTGTCTCACTGCTGACGGGCATGAGAACCATGCCATGCTGCACCCCGAAAGAAGAGCTAACAGTGGCCTCTCACCTAAGTGGGCAGAGGGAACATTCCACCTGATCCCCACAGAGGTGAACGTCTGCCAAGCACGAAAGCTGGTTAGGGCTGAGCCCAGCACGCTCTGTTTATACTATCAGAGAGAAAAGGAAGGGAGGAGAATGAGAATTTGTATTTGTGTTTGCTTATATTCCCATAGTATAAAATATAGAAATTAAGAACAGTTGTGACATTTAGAGGGAGCTGAGAATCAGGAGGCAAAGAAGACTTTTCAATCCTTATCTTTCATAACAATAAATGTGTGCCATATTCTTCTTCGTGGAAAAATAAGACATCCCCTGAAAATAAGACCTACTGCATCTTTGGGAGCAAAAATTAATATAAGACACTGTCTTATTTTTGGGGAAACAGGGAATCAATATCCTACCATACTAGTATTCTGCAAGGATATATTTTAGAAAATGTTGAATTATATGGATGTAAGAGAAAAATAAAATTTTCTCTCCAAACTATTTGACTCATTTAAATTATTACTAATGTAGGAAGATAGTTTTTAAAGTTTTTCCTGTTGACAAAAATAAGGGGGGGAAATTTCAAGGAAAAGCCAGTACATGAGAGGACAAAGCATTGAAATCAACCGGACCGGATGCACAGAGCAAAGTATAAAATTGTTGAAAAGACTTATAAAAGTAAATATATAAAACCATAAGCAAGGGCAATTGAATGGTAAAATCAGTAGATGTGTAATAATAATAAATGAGTCTATAAACCTTAATTACATTGAGAAAAGCAGGAAGTAAAAAAAGAGGAGGGAAATAATTTTTTAAATGACAAATGAATTGTCCTGAAAAAAATAATGTGATTGTGGAGAGGGTTTCTTTTGGTACAAAGTGGAGACCCTGGAGTCTGCGATTTATTTATCTTCTACAATTGAAACTTTGTAGCCTGGAGCGGAGCCAAGCCCCCTGCTCACTCTGTGGCATTAGCCATTTCTGTTGGGGTTCATGCATCTTCTATAATTGAAACTTTGTATCCATGAGTGGAGGCCTAGGCTGGCTAGGGCAGGCAGAAAGCTTGGCTTCTGTTGCTGGGGAAACCCAAGGCTCTCAACTGCTCTCTGTGGCTGCAGCCATCTTGGTTGGGGTTAATTTTCATACTCGCTCTGATTGGCTGGTTGGCATGGCTTGAACGGAGTGATGGTTAATTTGCATATTACTCTTTTATTAGGTAAGATGGTCAAGTTCTGGAAACAGAGCAAGTACCCATCAGTAGATGAGTGGATAAAAAAGCTGTCAAACATTTACACAGTGGAATACTACACAGCTGTAAAAAGAAGGGAATATTTTTGCAACAGCATGATGGGCCCGAAGAGTATTCATTCAATAAATGGTCATTTGGCTAAGTGAAATGAGCCAGTTAGAGAGAGACAAATACTATATGGTCTCACTTATCTGTGAAATCTAATGAAGAAAACATTCTGACGAACAAAAGAGAAACAGACTAACAGCTGTAGGAGGAGAGGGGTGTGGGAGGACTGGCTGAAAGAAGGTGAAGGGATTAGCCAAAAAACATATACACATACTACATGAGGACAGACAACAGTGTGGTGATAGCCAGAAGGTACAGATTCTTTTCAATTTAAGTTTTTAACAAAGTCTAGGTAAAACCCCAACAGTATATTCTTTTACACTTAGCTAAAATCCTCCTAAAATTTATCTGTTTAACTTAGTGTCTTTGTTTTAAAGATTATATCTGAAGGGAACAACCTAAAATAGAAACAGAGAATTTTAGACAAAAGATTATTATTTCTGATAGTAAAAAAAAAAAAAATGTTGTGAAAAGCCCTAAATGCCAACAATATGATGAGGTGATTATGGTGCATCCATAAGAAGAAAGAAGGATACAAAATATAAATTTGCATACCAAATAGACTCTGTATATTCTCCATTAAAAAAAAAAAAAACTTAAAGAAGAGCGAAATCCTTAAAAATGTGAATAAAAGTTGCCTTTGGTGTGTGTGTGTGTGTGTGTGTGTGTGTTTACTTTTCCCCATTTGATATTTAAGGGCTCTCTCTGCGTATCAATATAACATTCACCATATTTTAGAACTTTGAAATCTATTTTTTAAATGAATGGATGGATAGATGAAGAAATAAATAGCAAAGTGCTTCACTGATTAAAAAGTATTCTATGAATTCAAATACACACACATACACACACATTTACTATGAATTCAAATACACACACATACACACACATTTTCTAGCCATTGTATTAAGGAGTAAGTCAATGTCCATTCATTCATTCATTCATTCATTCAACATTATGTACATGACTGGTCTGGTAGTGCATCAATAATTATCAAAGTTTTCAATTAAACTAAGTTTTCAGTTGCAGGGTGTTGATAGCCTTGTGATGGAAGGAAGAGAACACAATAATAATTAAAAAAAATGTTTTAGACTGTAAGATCTGCAAAAAAAATTAAAAGCAGGATAAAGAGAGCGGTGAAGGGGGCTTGTGTGTCATTTTCTATTGGCAGGCCAGGGGAAGCCACTCAGATACAGTGAGAACCTTGTATACAGTGGAAACTTTAGCTGAGACCTGTGGATTCTGTCAGATCAATCAGAGCAGTAAAAACGGCAAGTGTAAAGGTCCTGGGGTGGGCGGGCCCCGGTGTCCCAGTGAAAGTAAAGAGGCCCAGGGGACTGGAAAGGATATGGCAGGAAAACCGTATTTGAGCTGTAAAAATTAATAGGAAGAGCCATTATACACTACATTAATTGCATATATTTAATTACCCTCCCAAACCCCTCTTAAATTTTACACTGTATTGCAATTAAAAATTTTGGAAGCAGACTTCCAGCATGTTGGAACCAACTTATTCTTTGAGTTTACGTGCATCTACAGGGTCCAGCGGCTTTATAGCGTTTTATGAGTACAGACAAAGCACTTAATCCCAAGAGCCAAATTACAGGTCTGAAAAAGTCATGCATGTGAGGAAAGGAAGAGTGAGGCGAAGGAGCTTTGAAAACCTAATAAAATGCTGGAGACCTAAGCCCCCATCATCCTCTGTAATTATGCTCTGTATTAACAAGCCCTTAGCGGGGCACCTTCATGTGCCCGTACTGCTCCGAGTTTTTCTGGGACATACACACAGGGGTCAAGAAGTCATCCCAGGCCGAAACCGGTTTGGCTCAGTGGTAGAGCGTCGGTCTGCGGACTGAAAAGTCCGGGATTAGATTCCGGTCAAGGGCATGTACATTGGTTGCGGGCATGTCTCCGGTAGGGGGTATGCAAGAGGCAGCTGGTCGATGTTTCTCTCTCATCGACGTTTCTAGCTCTCTGTCTCTCTCCCTTCCTCTCTGTAAAATATCAATAAAATATATATATATTTTTAAAAAGAAGTATCCCAGGAGCCATGCGCTGGCCCGACGGTACACTTGGCCGGAAGCAGCTAACTCATGGCCTTAGGAAAAGCCCACTTACTCTCTACCCTGGGTCTCCTTTTGTCTGCTATTCAGACACCTTTCACCTGGGCTCTGCCACAACCTAACTAAACCCAGTGCAGGGAGGGGAAGCGGAGAGGGGTTGAAGGCAAAGGACATTTATTTTACTACTACCTCCCCAGCTTCCTGTTCCATTTCTCTCTCTTTAGCTCACCTCCAGTCTCGGAAGTCCAAATGTCGCTGGAGCTCCAGGTGGTGAGAAGAATTGAGGAAAGAAAGGGAGGAAGGGTGAGGAGTTGGGCAATCTGGGGAGGAGGGGTAGGCAACTCATATCCCTTTTCTTCTCAAAGCCCAGAGCTCAGCATGGCCTCTACATGGAATGATGATAGAACCAAATCACATGCATATTTCTGCCACTAAGTATCCACCGTTGGCCTTGAACATGGGTTTGAACTGTGAGGGTCCACTTTTACACAGATTTTTGTTCCCCCCCAAAAGTAACTGAAGTGCTTCAGATCTGCAGTTGGGAGTTCATGGAAGCAGAGGGCTTACTGTATGCATTGTTCTAGCTCTTTCTATAGAGGACTTACATATTCAGGATTTTAGTATCCAATGGGGTCCTGGGTCCTGGAACCAGTCCTCCACGGATACTAAGGGTAGTTAAGTTTTGGGGAGAGTCACAGTTATACATGAATGTTCAACTATGCAAGGTTCGACATCCCTAACCCCACCTCCATTGTCAAGGATCAATTGTAGTTGTTTTACCACTTCTATCTCATTTGAACGTGTCACCCTAAAATAAGTTTAGCAAATTACACAGGGAACAGACTTTAAACTAGAACACAGAGTCCCCTGTACTTAAAATGTGTAACGAGATGGAGCTCTAGGCCACGCAGCCTGGGATAAGGTTCTCCCGCCCCCAGGCACCTGCTCAAGGGAGCCGGCAGGGCAGGGATTCTCACCCCTCTGCAAACACAGGAGCTACCCGAAGCCTGTTAGGCATGCAGGTTCTCATGTCCCCCATCAGCTCTAGCGGGAGGCTGAGGACAGGCAGTGACTGATGCAGGTGGGTCTTCAGGCTCACTGTGATGACTCGTGGTCTCGTCACCAGTAAGCAAGGACGCACGGGCCCCAGGGAAGACTTCCACGAGGGAAAGAAAACAATTCAGACTTGTTTACAGGATCTTACCAGGGAAGGGAAGACGTAAGGCACCCAATGAGGGGAACATACAGGATGTGTCATACACCCTTACCCCAAGAAGGGCCCGAGGGGCCAGCAGAAGCCAAGATCGCTGAGCGGTTCTGTCATTAGCCTCTGCCAGGAAAGGCCAGCCTGGGCCCAGTGCTTCATGGAGTGCTGCCCTAAGTACCAGTCACTGACAAGAAAGCATTTGTTTCTCTGATAGTCAACCCACTACGCACAGTGTTCAGTTTAGCTGACATTCTTTTCCCCCCAGTGCCTGGACAGGACCCTTTTGGGGGTTCCTCCTTCTCAAGACAAACCATGCCACTGTCCCTAGTGTGTGACCCCAGGCCAATGGCTAGCAGTTGGGAGGGGGTGGGACCTGGCCCTGCAGGCGGGTGTCCCCAGGCCTCTCCAGTGTCAGAGCAGGAGGAGAAGGGAGCGACCATGGAGAAGAGCGTCCCTGGGCTGCCACATTCTGGCAGGGAACTAAGAATTCTCTGTCAAACCTGGCCGTCCCACTCGTTACAAAGGTGTTTAGACAAGGTCGAGTATAAAATATTGTATTTAACAGTGTGTTAGCTTGACTTCCAGTTTCTAAATATTTAGGTAGATAGTATGTGAGCTGTTTGTTCTCTTGTAGTGATTAGGGGGCAGGCCTAAAGTCCCCAGTAGGGACTAAGTGTCCATATTTTGAGGACTAGGGCCAGTAGATTTATTTCCAAACTGGGACTGTGCTATTCCAAAGAGACAGCCATCCATTCGTTCACATGGACCAGGCAGACAGCCTCCAAGTTCCTCAGGGGAAACATTACCTAACGGATCTCTAAAGGTGAGGTTCAGGAAAAAATGGTAAGTGCATTTTATAAAGTAATTTTTTAGTACACAAGGGCACATACCTGGGTTATGGGATCAATCCCCAGGAGGGGGTGTGCAGGAGGCAACGGATCAATGATTCTCTCTCATCATTGATGTTTCTATCTCTTTCTCCCTCTCCCTTCCTCTGAAATCAATCAATCAAGCAATCAATCAATAAAAAGTATTTTTTAAAGTTCATTTTTAATTGGTTCTTTTCACACCTCAATTTCTTAATATATATTTCAAGAATCTCTGATGAGAAAAGGACACTGAAGGTAGATCTAGTCATGCTGCCAGGTCATTTCCCCAAGCACAGAGGTGTTACCGGTCCCACATGTGGCAGATGAGGATCCACCAAATGTTCTGAGCTCAGCCGGGGCCTAAGGCACAACATTCCTTCAAATGAGATGCCATCCTTATCCCATGGGTCACAAAAGGAGAGAATGAAGGGCCAATAAGAAATGACCAACATCACCACATATGTCTTAGCTCTACTAAGAACACGGGGAGTGGAGTGAAATGAATTTTCAACATAATGAGGCTAATGAAGGAAATTAAAGAAAAAAGAAAAATGAAAGAAAGAACCCAGCAAGAGCCATATGTGGCTACGCAGTAGAAAGGATGAGAAAAAGCAGACAAGTTAAAAGTTTATTATGTAATCTCTCATGTGTTTGAAATAAACACAAAAACAAGATGGGGACTACTCTGATAACAACTTCAGTCTGAAAAAAAAGTGATGCAAATACTGAATAATCAGACTGTTTTATTTCCTTCAAATTACAAAAGACTTTGACCACATATCCACAGTCCAAACCCAAAGAGAACGAAAATATTTTTCGAGGAAAAAATTCCTTTCCTACTATTCAAAAAGTATTTGATCATTTACCTCTCAATCAGCTTAGACTTGACACTTTTATCTGAAATTATCTCAGAAAAATAAATAGAAAAAAAAAGGTATGTGATTGGAAAGTACTCAGCACACAGGCTAATTTCTAAAGAAAAATTTAAGGGAAATTTTTCATATGTAATAACCACAGCAGGACTAGTCGCACCAAAATGAAAAGAGAGGAGAAAAAAACAAAAATCCAAGAAGTTTCTTTATTGGCAGCTCCGGCAAACAAGGGCACTCTGGCCTCACAGCACCCAAATTCTGTTTGTTATCTGGGCAACTCAGAGGTTCACTTTCAAATGTTGTGTCAGTCTGATTCAATTGACTCATTAGTGATCTATTATAATAAAAAATGTTTTTGTTTATCCTCACCCAAGAATATTTTCCCATTGATTTTTTTAAAAAGTGGAAGGAAGGGGGAGAAACAGAGAACAAGAGAAACATCAGAAACATCAATGTGAAAGACATATAAGTGGTTGCCTCCCGCTTGCTCTTCAAGCAGGGCTGGGGATCAAACCTGCAACCAAGGTACCTGCCCTTGACTGGAATCAGACTCGGGATCCTTCAGACTATGGGCTGATGTTCTATCCATTGACTCAACCTGGCTAGGGCTATAATAATAATTTTTTTAAAAATTAAATAAGAAAAGAAAAGGCTTGGACTAGACCAGCCGTGTGCAAACTACAGCCCATGGGCCGAATTCCACCCGTTCGGCTGTTTTATCTGGCCTGTGGAGCCGAAAGAGTGGAGGGTTCTCTTGCTCTCCCCTCTGCTCCTTCCCCAGCAGCCCAAGATGAGAGTGCCAGCATGGTCAGGTTGCTTTTGTTCTGGCCCTCCGGTCCAGTTTAAGAACCCATTGTGGACCTCGAGTCAAAAAGTTTGCCTGCCTACCCCTGAACTAGACTGTTAGAAATGTTATAAAACAAAAAAAAATGAGATTATTTCATTAATTAATTTTACTTAAGAACAAATGCTGATCTGTCTCTGTTCTGAATATAGCACATAACTGGCTTCAAGAAACATCCTACCTAATAAAAGAGTAATATGCAAATTAACCATCACTCTCCACATCCACAAGCCACGCCTACCAGCTAATCAGAGCAAGTTTGCAAATTAACCCCAACCAAGATGGCTGCCACCACAGAGAGCAGGAGGGAGGCTTGGGTTTCCCCGGCAATGGAGGAAGCCAAGCTTTCCGCACACCTTGGTGGGACCAGGCCTCTATTCAAGGCTACAAAGTTTCAATTGTAGAAGATAAATCCCAAGAAAAATGACAGCAGCCATGGAGCTGAAGAGAGAAGGCTAGGGTTTCCCCCGGGGACAGAGGAAACCAAGCTTTCCACCTGCCCTGGCTGGGGTAGGCCTCCACTCCAGGCTACAAAGTTTCAATTATAGAAGGTAAATAAAATCCAACAGAAATGGCTGCCACCACAGAGTGAGCAAACCAGCTGGTCCCCACCTGTGCACCAGGCCTCTATCCTATCTGATAAAAGAGTAATATGCAGATGGACCATCACTCCAACACACAAGATGGCTGCCCCCATGTGGTCAAAGGTTAGGGGCAATCAGAAAGGAAGGCAGGTGAGCAGTTGGGAGCCAGCAGTCCTGGATTGTGAGAGTAATGTCACATTTAGGGCAGTGGGACATCCCTCCAGGGGTCCCAGATTGGAGAGGGTGCAGGCTGGGCTGAGGGACACCCTTCCCCTCCTTGCATGAATTTCGTGCACCAGGCCTCTAGTCTGTAGTCACATTTGAGAAGTACTTAGAGTCCATCTAGTTCCGAACCCAAGGGAAGCTCTGAATTACCTCTAATACCCCACAACGAGCAGTGCCCAGTTTAAACACCTAACAGTCCAATTCAGGGACTCCTCTTTCCTGGGGTAGCATCTGAGCCAGCTCTCATCACCAAGTCAGTTTCCTTCTATCAAGCCCAAATCTGTCTCCCTAGGGTCCCAGGTACTGGGCCTATACCCTGACACTAAGAACAAGTCAGATCCACCTTCCACAAGGCAGCTGAGCCACCCACACATATTTGAAGGCAGATATCATGCCCCCCGGCTTTCTATGCCCACCAGGAACCCCCAAATCTCTCTTCCCTGCTTCTAGCCACCATTCTTAAGTCATTTTTAGATCGCCTTCTACTCAAATCCAAGACTAATAAATCCATCTATCTTTACAATACAGAGTGCAAGGCTAAGCGAGATTTTCCAGAAATAGTTTGAGCATGAGTGTCCTAGAGTACATTTCTATTTTTGTAGTTGAGAATCCCATTAGCTAGTTTTGATGGCGAATCTCAGGGCCCAGTAAAAGTTAATTAAAGGCCCTGTGTTATTATCATAATTTTTTAATCTCCTTGGAGCTATTTCAGTGTTTTGATTTCTCAAGATCTTTTGAGGACCCCATTTCAACTGGATCTGAAAATTCCTCATAAACAACTTTGATGATAATTGCATCCAGTGACTTTATCCAGGAAACAAACACTAAATTGTTAAGCAAAACAGCGCCTGGGGCCAAGCTCAGCAGCTTCTAGAAATAGCTCCCCTGACTGATGTACAGCCATCTCTTATCTTCTGTCCAATGACTACATCCCCTAACTGCTATTTAACACAACCAGCACCTTCTGTCTTGGCCAAAGCTGCTCATTAAATGTTTTTGCTGAGGTCCCAACACATATTTACGACGTTTTCCTGATCAACCAATCTAACGATATTTCAAAGAAAACATTGGCCTGGTCTAGCATGACATTCTTCCTGGTGAGCCCAGAGGGTCTTAGTAATTACTATTTCAACTCATCATAAGAACACAAATACAAGACTTTCCTGAAGAATTGACTCCACCTTCGTCACTTGTTAATTTTCAGAATTCATTTTCTTGTCCCCTTTGAGAGTTCAGAATGACATTTATCATTCTTCTATCTCCCAGGACCTCACCCATGTTTTATGATTCTCAAAAATGTCTGATAGTGGTTAATGGTTACATCTGTAAGGAACTTCAGTCTCCTGGGATAGGAGAAGCCTATCTCCTGGAAAGATGCTGCCACTCACTTGGCCTCTGGCCTCCTTTGCCAATTGTGATCTTCATCCCCGTACTGGTTGACAGGCACTCTTCTTTCTTTGCCTGCTCTCCCCCTGTCCTGGATGCCTCTTCTGAGTCATTGCTGCACCCTCAGTTCCACATCCCAGATGAATGTTCATTCAAATAAACACAAAATAGAAGAGCACACTTGCAAGTGAACTGTTTTTGCTTTTACTGTTGCCTGTCACCCCTGAAACATTAGTTCCAGGGAAGGTGCCTTCCCTTCCCCAGCTCCTACTGTGGCCCTCGGCGGGCATCAGCAAGTCCACCAGCCCGCGCACTGAGTGGGGATCAGATCAGTAAGTCTATGCCACACCCCTTTCTTATCTCCACGCGGTGTACATTCTTCCCATAGTCTACACTTATGACTTAACATCTAACTGAAGCAGAGCATTCCATGGGGACCTTTCTCACACTTTGTGCTTTCTCTGGGAAGCTGTGCTTGCTCAATCAGAATGGCTTTCTTTTGTGACTGCTAATTCTCTTGCAGTAGTTTCCCCTTCAGAGTCTCCCGCTCTTTAACTAGGCCCCCTAGGAAAGGTGGATCCTCAGTTTGACCTGTGCATCTGGTAAGGCATGGAGGGCTGGCCTGCTGGCTATTCCCATCCTGGCGAAGTCTCATTTTTGCCTCTCTCCATGTGAAGGGCTATAGCTTAAAAGTAAAACTAGAAAGTAACAGCAGGGTCAGGGATGGGAGCACCCAGCCTTGGAGTTTCGAGCTCCCAAAGTTTTGCCTTCTCCTAGTGTTGTTTCTGCCATATGTTTAATGTGATCAGGACTAGACGTCCTTCAGTGCAAAAGGCAAACACATGTTCTGGATGAATGTTAGCTTGAATCCTTACATGGCTGTCTGACTCTCATCTGATTTTGATGAAGAGGTTTGAAGGTTGTAGTGAAGAGAGTTACATTTATTTCCAAGAGTATCCAACTTGCAATAAATGCGGGGGAAATCAAACCTGAAGCAGTTTCCCTTTGTGAGGTAAAAAGACTCTGCTGGGGAAAGGAGTGAGGTGGGTGAAGTCGGGAATGGTAGAATGCATAAATTTGATAGTTAAGGAAGACCAAAGACCAAACCTTCTTCATATGCATCAAGCTTTTTAGAGAAAGATGATTTGTGTATGGCTGAACTAATTATTAGTGAGTAGCAAAGCCACTCATTAACCTTTTCTGACCACAATGTACTTGGTTTACAAAAAAGACGGGTTAGGCTATTTTTAAGATTCTACAATTAGAAGTGATCACAACTAGACTCCACAAACTCGATACGGGGGGGCTGGGGGGGGAGGGTATGTTCATGCATGCTGAACTGCACCCCCATTCATCTGATTCACCATTCAGAAATGTATGTTGGTCAATCTATCTGTCTCCATTATTAGTCTTAGCGCTCTTAACCCAATGCATTTGTCCAAAATAGTGCTAGCACATTTGGAAAAATAGTGCTAATGATGGATGCATGGAACTACGTGCTGAGTGATGCCCACAGAGAGCAGCGCCACAAGGCTCTCTGTAGAGAAGTACCCAGAGAGCCAGCCTGTGCTACCTTCCAGGGAAGCAGGAGAGGTTCTTGGGGAGGCAGATGGAGCTCTTCAAATGAGCTAATGAGGTTAGAGATAAGGCCACCAGAGAAGGCAGAGCCTGTACAAGACAGCTAAGAAACCTGCCAGAGGTTTGGCAGTTTCTCAAATAAGTTACATGTAGAATTACCCAGAAGAACCCAGAAATCCCACTCCTAGAAGTATATACACAAAAATTAAAAATAAGGGCTCAAACAAAAAAATTGCACACAGAAGCTCCTAACAAGACAATACCCAACAGGTAGAAACAATCCAAATGCCCATCAACAGATCAAGGGATAAACAAAATGTGGTATAGTCGTAAAATAAAACATTATATATTTGGCCATAAGAAGAAATGAAACACTGACACACACATGCTACAACATGAATGAACCTTGAAAACATGGTGCTAAGTGAAAAAAGCCAGACACAAAAGGTCATTTATCTTATGGTTCCATTTATAGGAAATGTCCAAAAAGGACAAATAGTCCATAGAAGGAGAAAGCAGATTAGTGGTTTCCACAGAGAGGAAAATGGTGAAGTGATTGCTTAACAGTGTATGGTCTCCTTTTGGAATGGTGATTGCTACGCAAAACTGAGACTATGCTAAATGGCACTGACTTGCACCCTTTAAAATGGTCAGATCAGTATGCCCACTCTCACCATTTCTATTCAATATAGCACTCAAGTCACAGCCAGAGCAATTAGGTAAGAAAAAGAAATAAAAGGCATTCAAAATGAAAGGGGAGAAGGAAAATTATCTGTTTGCAGATGACATGATTTTATATAAATAGAAAACCCTAAAGACTCCACCAAAAAAACTGTTAGGACTAATAAACAGATTCAATAAACTTTCAGAATACAAAATCAACATACATACAAAAATTAGCTGTTTTGCTACAATAAGAATAAACTATCTGAAATAGAAATAAAAAAGCAATGTGATTTACAAAAGCATCAAAAACAAAATACATAAAAATAAATTTAACTAAGGAGGTTAGGCACCTACACACTGAAAACTATAAGATATTGATGAAAAAACATTGAAGACACAAATAAACTAAAACATAGTCTTGGATAGGAAAAAAAACCCCCACATTATTAAAACATCCATATTTCTCAAAGGACCTATATGTCAAAATTCCATTGTGTTTCCCACAGATATAGAAAACATTAACTCAAAATGAATTAAATATATAAAATTATAAAACCCCTCAAACTATACAAAGAGGAAAAGCTCTTGACATTGGACTCGGCAATAATTTTTTTATGTGATAACAAAAGCACAGACAACAAAAGCAAAAATAAGCAAGTGGGGCTCTATCAAAATAAAAGCTTCTGCACAGAAAAGGCAATAATCAACAAAATTAAAAGGCAGCTACAGAATGAGAAATTATTTGCAAATCACACATCTGATAAGAGGTTAATATACACACTATAAAAGGAACTCATACAAGTCTGTAGCAAAAAAAAAAAAATCTGATTTTAAAATAAGCAAAGGATCTGAATAGTCATTTTTCAAAGAAGATGTACAAATGGCCAACAGGTACAAGAAAAGGTGCTCACTCTCACTAATCACCATGAGATATCATCTCACACCTACAAAGATGGCAATTATAAAAGAGACAAGAGGTAATAAATGTTGGTTAGGATATAGGAGAAAAAGGAACCCTTGTGTACTGTTAGTGAGAGTGTAAATTGGTATAGCTATTGTGGAAAGCAATATGGATATTCCTCTAAAAATTAAAAATAGATCGACCATATGATCCAGCAATCCCAATTCTAGATATATGTCTGAAAGAAATGAAAAAAATCTCAAAGAGGTATCTGCACCCCATGTCCACTGCAGCATTAGTCATAATAGCCAAAATGTGGAAACCACCTATGTGTCCATCAACAGATGAATGGATAAAGAAAATGTGAGAGATAGATAATGGAATGTTATTCATCCATAAAAAAAGAAGGAAATCCTGCCTTTGTGACAATATGAATGAATCTAGAGGGTACTGTGCTAAGTGAGATAATTCAGAAAGAGACAAACATTATATGGTATTACTTATATGCGGAATCTTAAAAAAAGAAAGAAAAATTGTAGAACTCATAGAAACAGAGAGTAGAGTAGTGGTTGCCAGGTGCTGTGGGGTGAGGGAAACAGGGTAACATTGGTCAAGGCTTCCGTTTTTTAATTTTATTTATTTACTAGAGGCCCGGTGCACGGATCTGTGCACTGGTCGGGTCCCTCAGCCTGGCTTATGGGTATCCCCCGAGGGGTCCTCGATTGTGAGAGGGTGCAGGCCAGGCCGAGGGACCCCATTGGCGCACGATCAGGGACAGGGAGGGACTGTGAGAGGGGACTCCAGGGTGTGTCTGGCCCATATCACCCAGTCCTGATCAGCCAGACCCAGCATCAGAGCACCTGCCCCCTGGTGGTCAGTGCATGTAATAGCTACCAGTCAAATGGTCACTTTGGCTTATATATATATATATGTGCGTGTGTGTGTGTGTGTGTGTGTGTGTGTGTGTGTGTGTGTTTTATGATTAATCCTTACCCGAAGATATTTCCCATTGCACTAACCCAGACCAGGCCCTGGCTGGGGAGGACCCTGCAACCAAAGTACGTGCCCTTGACCAGAATTGAACCTGGGACCCTTTGGTGTGCAGGCTGATGCTCTATCCACTGAGCCAAAACAGCTAGGGCAAAGGGTTCAGTTTTAAGGATCTGAGGATCTGTGCACAACATACTGACTCTGGTTAATAATTCTGTATCACATTATATACTTGAAATTGGCTAAGAGTTCTTAGGTGTTCACACCACACATGCCAAAAAAAAGTAAGGTAATGCATATGTTAATTCTCTTGATGGCATTAGTCATTTCACAATGTATGATAGAATCATCACATGGTACACTTTAAATACAAAGGATTTTGTTCATCCATAAAGCCGAAAAAATAAAATTAAAAAATTGAAATGTTGTTAGGTGTATTTTACCAATTTTTTAAAAAGGGAAGTTAAAAAAAATCAGCTGCAGTCCAGTGAATGAGCCGGCCGGGCACCTGACCTCTATCCTCCCGCCCCTCCCGCCGGCCCGCCCTGCCTCTGCCCAGGCCTCCCAGCCGCCACGCAGAAAGAATAAACCTAATGAGCTCAAGTGTCAGCGCAATATAAATTACCGCCACGGAGGAAAAAAGAGAAACAACTTGATGCATGGCCGGGGATCTAAAAGAGGAATGTCTACCATTGTTTGTGATTATGGATCACATCACGATCTAATAGCAATTTTTATTTAATCAATAATTTCCATGCTGAACAGACAGCCCTGTTACAGAGAATCGACAAGTAAGTACTGATAGCGACAAGCCTTGTTATTAATCTTTCCTCCCCGGGCTTATCAGCCAAACTACTGTAAAAAGGCGCCACGAGGCACCACCAAGATGGATTTTAGAAGTCACCTTTCTCCTCTCCCCTCCTTTCCTTTTCCCCCCTCTCCCATAACATATCACATAACGTAGACGCTACATTTATTTGAGTAACTTGGGGCTTGAGTGGCATAAAAAGGCAGTTCACATTAAGCAATTTCACAAATCAGTAGGACCCTAGACCATCACTCAGGGTTAGCCATTATAGGCTAATAAATCATACTTCCTCTTTGAGTTGTCAATCGCCAAAAAGCCTTGTACAAACGTTGGCATCTGTAACTCGGCAAAGGCTTTTCATCTTGAAGTAAGATGCTCTAGACTGATAACAAGAATAATCCCCTCTTGATCAAAAAAATCTGCATTTTAGCAATTAAAGCTGCTGCCAGAAGTCAAATGGCTCAGTCCTAAGACTGCAAGGAAAGTTTATCTCTGCTAAACACAAGCAGAGCACGGTGAGTGCAGGGTTTCATTTGCAGTGTGATTGCTTTATCTTGTGCTGGAAACTGCGCCATCTCTCACCGAGTGGCACAGCGAGGAAGGTTCGAGAATGTTTGCTGCCTCTAGGATAAGCCACCAGAATGACCTAGTGGCCATGGGCCTGTGGTGAAGGGAGCTCTCAGCTCCTGGATACATGCGATGTGTGCTAGGCACAGATGCAGCACCCAAAGAAGCACACGCCAGCGCAGGTGAAGTGGAGGAGCAGAGGAGACCAGACCCGGCCAAGGATGGATGGAAGGAGACCAACCGCCTCACCAACAGAGGGCGCTGCACAGTTTTGTTTTCCTGATTAGGAAGACATTTTAGGAATCTGAGATGGTGTATTCGTAACTAGAGAGCAGGCACGCACACACACAACACACACACAAGGTGATCACCACAAGAAAATCATCTCTAACCCGGCCCTGAAAACGAGACTAGCAGCAGGTCTCTTCCATGTCATCAGAGATCACTCCACTTCAAAGAGCAGCAACAGAATTGTAGGACCCTTAAGTAAGGAACCTGGGCCACACACACAAGAAACAAGGGTTCTAAGGACACAACCACCTCAGCCAGCCGCCTGGAGCCTCCTGACTGCTCTCTGAACAACATCGACAACGTCTACATGGGCTGTGAAAACTGTAATTGTGAAACATCTCCAAATGATGCTCCCAATGATTTCTAAAAATAATTTCTACTGTGAGTCTCACATCTTGCCTCACTTCGCTGTATCCCTGCCCCTCTCCAACACATGGTACTTCCAGCTTCCAGGGCATTGCCAAGAGCCCACTTCCATCTCTCTAACACGCATGCCGCCTCCATGTCCCTCCATCAGGAACAGGTGATTCCCTTTTCCCCATCTGAACCTAAGTCAGACTCCTAATCTATCGCTTAGGTCACTCAGGAAACAGTGCTACGCAACCCTTTAATATTACTTCCCACTACGCTCTGCCTTCCAGAACACTTCAGTTTACTGTAACTCCATTATTTACCACTCTTTAACCCAAAAGATTAAGATAGGTCATTTTGCACTGATTTATCTAAGCCAAAAAAAGTATCAAAAACACCAACCTTTTACTATATTAGCCACTATCATAGATAAAATTCTCCTATACTTTCTGCATCAATTAACTTTTAACTTCCATATGTCAGCCTCAACCCACCTCTGCAGTGGTCTTTCTCTATTTAAAGTCACCTGTTTTTTTTAAAGACCGTGTTCAAATGCAATCTCTACAAGAACTTTCTCTCATTCCTTCTTTTGCAACTTCAACTTACCTGTTTTCCCACAGCTCTGCCCGTACATCTTTAGTCCTCCGAACAGCCCACCCTTTATCTCACTGAATAGGCTCTCCTTACTCAAAGGACCACACACAAAGTATCTATCTATGTGTCAGGTTTTATTCTCCCCATCAGCCCCAATCCCAACCCAAGTCAATAGACCTGATATACATGAGGTTTTTCCTTCCAGCACTATGCCTGCAATTTTCATAGTGGCCAACAGGTGGTGATGCTGTGTCAGTAGGTAAGATCAATAAGCCTATAGATGAGAGTGTACAATTGGATGAAGAACATACTTATATACTCATCTTTAAGTCTTCTTAATCTCTATGTTCTTCAATTAATTATATTTACTAGTACAACTTCCTGTGGAGTCCATTCTTCCTTATAGTTGAAATAGAGGCCCGGTGCATGAATTTGTGCAGGTGGGGTCCCTTGGCCTGGCCAGTAGGCCAGTAGGCAGGGGTGGGGGGCCATGGGAGGTAGGCCAGCTGCAGGAGGTTGGCTGTGGGAGCACACTGACCACCAGGGGGCAGCTCCTGCATTGAGCATCTGCCCCTGGTGGTCAGTGCACAACCAGCAAATGGTTATTCGGTCATTTGGTCACTCAGGTATATATCTATATCTATCTATCTAGATAGGTAGATAGATAGATAGATAGATAGATAGATAGATAGATAGATATAGATATATAGATATATAGATATATAGATATATATAGTGGTAGCTTTACAAAGTACCTCCATGACATGATCTCATTTTGTCCTCATAAACACAAATTTAAAAACAGAAGTTGTAGCGTAACTTACTCAAAGTCAGGAGCAGCTATTGGCAGATACAGGAATAGAAGATAAACATCTAACACACAATCCAATGCTCTCTTCACACCTCGATCACTGATTAATATTAGTTTTACCAGTAATTGGGTCTGGTGTGAGGGTAAGTAGTTTAGTCTTTTGAGTTTATGCTACTGATAGTTCTATTCTCATGCCAACATTAATTGTTCTAGAAATGAAAATAAAAACCATCTCCAGCAGTGTTTAGCTAATCTCAGAAAAGCCTAAATGTCCCTGAATCTTCAAGAAGTCCTTGCACAGAAAATTGCTTTCTGTTCCTGGCGCTCTGTTTTATGTCAAAGCAGGAGTGTGATCTCCAGTCCTGCTGGCCATGATCTCAGAAGCTGACGTCTGAATGACTTCCCTTGGTCTGTGGGAAAAAAAACAACGATGGAATTGCTCCACCAAGACCGAAGGCCTGGCTGGTGTTAGGCCTCATTGAGAACTGCTAAGTGCCTAACATTAGCAAATGTGGTTTTAAATTTATGCTCTGCCAATTTATACACACACATGCATGCACACACAAGTATGTACCATATACATATACACACATGCATAAAAGCACACCACTTGTGTATATATATATATATATATATATATATATATATATATGATAGCCTTTTGCTAAGACTATTTAATGAGGCTATTTTTTTCTCTTAAATCTGATTAATCTAAAGTATATTTAAGCAAGAGAAAACTTATCTTTAATCACAAATATACTTTTTGGGTTGTTTGTTTTTCACACTGTAAGAGGAAAGTTATGGGCAGTACTGAGGGCAATTTTGCCCCTCAGGGGACATTTGACAATGTCTGGAGACATTCTGGGTTGTCATGATGGGGGAGGGCACTCTTGCATCTAGTGGGCAGAGGTCAGCAATGCTGTTAATAGTCCCACAATGGACAGGCCCCACAACAAAGATTTCCTGCCCTCCATGTGCCCAGGGTGGGAAGCCTTGGTGTAGAGTGATTATCAAGCAGAAGTCTCAGAAGGATGTCAGGACAACAGAATACATAACAGGATGAGTCTCTGATGCTCAGCATAGCACAAGCGAGTGTAAGGAGCAATCTGAAGCCCAAGGAACCTCTCCAGTCTTTGTCTCTCATGGCTTCATGAACGGGGCGGGGAGGGGGCAGGAGAGATAATCAGCATATTGATGTAATTATTAATTTCATGGTGACATGCCAACCCATATATTGCCCATACCAACCTGGCAACTGGTAAATATCCTTATATTTTTCACTTTTATAAGAATAGTCACTATTCTAGCATGAACTATTAATATCCTTGTTTCACAGGGAGGGAATGTGCAGGGTCTAGGGTGAAGGAGTAGGCCTTGCACTCAGGTCTGTCAGCTTTGAAACACATTCTACTGTTGCTGTGGGAGAACAGGGGTAAGCCATGGAATTCTTTCAGATTGGGCGCTATTTTTTCTCACAAAACCATCACCATCACAATCACCATCACCATCACCACCACCACCACCACCACCACCACCACCACCACCATCATCACCATCACCACCATTACCATCACCATCATCATGCCTCAAAAGTTGCCCTGCATGCTTTGTTTTGACCATAACCATATTTCCCACCTGTTTCTCAGAAGTTTTCTTGGGTAACCCTCATGTACTCTCTCTCTTCTGAGCCCCCAGCATCTCACCTACACAACTCTGTCTTCATTATATCCTGCCTCCCACTGTTCATTACGCTTTTGTATTTCCTTCTCACCCCTCTCAATGAGAGTGACCGGTCCTGGAGCAACTTGTCTAAGTCCTGCTGGCAGTGTGTCCACCTTCGAGCTGGGGCAGTGGGCAGCCTGCAGGCTGCTCCTGGCTCAATTCTGGTGAGCAGTTGTTGAGAGAATGCTGATCTACTAATGCCAGCTCTTACTTTTCCTGGTAAACAAGAGGGCACATCATGCTGGTCATAGGCAGCTAATGTCAACGAAGGATGCAGCCCCATCCCTTTTGTATAAAGTGTGTCCACAGAGACTATCCCAGGGAACTAATTATTGGCAGATTCTCAAAGTTCACCTAAAGTACCGCTCAGAACCAATCAATAAGCTTTTGATAGGAAAATCCTCCCGAAATAGCAGAAAGAGTTACTTGGATGAAGAGTTTGATTAAATATTTCAGGGGTCACATACCAAGAAACATTTCAGGGGGTATAAAACAGCTCAGCAAGTTTAAGGAAGTAACTAAGTCATTAATTACTCTGTACTAGATATATCTTATTCAAAATATTGATTTGTTACTCTCCATTCAGGGTGTTAAGGCACGCTCTAAAGGGAACATTTTAATAATTCAGTTATTACCTGAAGTAATTAATATACCACCACCACTCCCCTAGATAAATTAACCGCAATTATTCTGGAGGGCACTTAATCTGCAGGGTTGGACTAGAGCCTGGGAAAGAGATGGCAAATATCTACCTCTTCCAAACCCTACCTGGGGGCATCCATCAATTACTGGCCGCACATCCCCACCCACCCCAGCTCCATGGCTGAAATGGAGCGGGGCTGGGGGGGGGGGGGAGGGGGAGCAGCTCATCACAGAACTCCAGGTGACTGCCCACCAACAAGATGGCCCTTATGATGAAACCTGTTCACCATCCCTATCCTGAGGACTATCCAACTCAAATCCTTCACTAGCTTTTACTAAAAACCTAGGATCAAGGAGGCGAAATGCCTTGGCCAGACAGAGACTGGGGAGCAGCCTGGGGCCCCTGCTTCGGTTAAGAGCATGTCCCAGTCCAGCAACAATGACTATTAAAATAAACCTTAGAACTAACATGCAGAAGCCACAAAACCGAACAGTACCACTCCCCCCGCCCCTCCCTCACCCAACCCTGCGAAAAAACACAAACGCATAAAACAAAGAGATGAAGTCTCTTAGGCCCCTCTGTCTGTTTCTCATTAGGCCGGCCGCATGTGATCTCCGCTTGGCCTTGGATGTTGGGGACGGCATTTATTTTCACGGCTGTTTCACAGTATGATAAGTGAGAAAATAACATTCTAAAGGGTCAAACGGTTCCAAGGGGGTCATCCTGGGGGTCGGAGCAGAGAGGGAGCTGCCACTCAGAATTCCCGCGGCCCCGGGAGGCTTTCAGGGGTGGACCACACAGCCCTCCAAGGCCCCCAACTCAGTCTAATCTCCCGAGTGTCTTTATGGGAACAATTTCTGCAGGTGCAATTTAGTCAGTAAGTTTTATTTTTTTTAAAAAGTGACCCTTGAGGCACAATTGTCAAAGAACGGCTTTGAAGTTGGTAGTTCTTAGTCTATATTTCACATGCAGTATTTCCAAATAATTAAAGCAAATTAACTCTTAACTCCATGTAGGGAAAATAAGATCAAAATCTCCGCTCATTCGTTTTACATTTTATGTGCACACAAAACTAATTCCAGCCTCGTATCTGAGACCCCTATCACATCTCAGACTCAATTTTCTCTTAGGTGAGGATAGACAATGCGACTTTAACAAAGGGATCAAAATTAGATGGGAAACATTTAAAATGCAAATTTAGGATCATGATATTAATAGGAAAATAATGTCTTCACCACATCTTAACTTTTCCCCCATGTTTGTCAGGATGCATCAATTCTTCACAGATTAGATGTGCCCTCTTTTTATCTGAATCTCTACGCTATTAAAAAGAAAGCCCTTCATTTTCATGCTGCCAATGTATAGAATTTGCTTTCAAATGGTAGCAACGGTGATTATAACTGTATTCTTTCTATAAAGGCAACTTCAGCATGATTTTAGAGGTCAAAATTCACACCACATGAAAGCATTTGAAATCCAAGTAGGTGGTTAATCGGTGAACAAAAAGGCGAATTCTGACACCATGCTTAACAGTGGAGGAAGGAATTCAGAGGCTGAAGTGCCACTCAGTTCAACCTGGGGCTGATGTACCCACAACTCACGTTCTTTGCCTTCCAGCCCCACTGCCGGGAGACACAAACCTATACAGTGCGATAGCCACAGCCATTCTGCTGGCCTGGTGCAGGGAATAAAACTATTAAAAAAATATTTGACTTTTTAAAGACTTTTGGAAAGAAAATGTTATAGAGGCCCATTGCATGAAATTTGTGTGTGTGGGGGGGGGGAGGGTGTTTCTCAGTCCACCCTCTCCAATCTGGGACCCCTTGAAGGATGTCTGACCTAAATGGGCAGTCCGACATCCCTCTCACAATACAGGACTGCTGGCTCCCAACTACCCTCCTCTGTTGACCTGGTCCCTCCCAACTGCCAAATCCCTGCAGGCCTGGTTCCCCCCAACTGCACACTCCTGCTGACCTGGTCTTCCTCAACTGCCCTCCCTGCTGGCCCAATCACCCCCAACTTCCCTCTCCTGCATGCCCGGTCCCCCCTAACTGTCCTCCCCTGCAGGCCTTGTCCCCCCGCAGCTGAACTCCTGCAGGCATGTCCCTCCAACTGCCCTCCCCTGCAGGCCTGCCCCTCCAACTGCCCTCTCCTGCTGACCTGGTCTCCCCCAACTGTCCTCCTCTGCAGGCCTTATCCCCCACCAACTGCCCTTCCCTGCAGGCCTGGCCACCCCCAACTGCTCTCTTCTACTGGCCTGGTGACCCCTAACTTCCCACAACTGCCCTCCCCTACAAGCCATCTTGTGACAGCCATCTTGTGTCCACATGGGGGGCAGCCATCTTTGACCACAAGGCGGTGGCCATCTTGTGTCTTGGTGTGATGGTCAATTTGCATATTACTATCTTATTAGATAGGATAATTTGTTATTTCTTAAACTGATAAAGAGGGTTAGAAATAGAGAGTAAGGAATTGTAGCGATGCATCAAATGAGTGGCATTAGGCACGGTGATTATACAATTCTTAGTCTTTCAGATCTCAGCAGCCATGTTTTCAAGTATAACTAGCTACTCAGCAGTGGTGACCCACAATGAGGTGCACATTCTTTCCGTTTATTCCCTTTCTCCTTTCTAAAAAGCCTCTCAAAACACCTGTGGGATATACACAGTGTCATTCAGAAACAAAGCAGGCCAGTTTCCAAGAGCCTGAGACTCCTGTGTGTGCATGCTGTGTGCAATTCACTCTCATTCACCCAAGTGCCGAAGATGCACTGACTGGTAGGGCAGGATGAACACAAGAGGGACGGGCAAGAATCAGAGAGCCCTCCACCTGAGAGAAGCAAGGCCAGAAGACAGATTTGAGTTGTTTTGCTGAATAACGAAAGCTCAACCCAACCACACAAAATAGAAATAACTCTTTGAGAGCGGCTATTCAGGCCAAAACTGGTTTGGCTCAGTGGATAGAGCATCAGCCTGCAGACTGAAAGGTCCTGGGTTCCATTCCGGTCAAGGGCATGTACCTTGGTTGCAGGCACATCCCCAGTAGGGGGTGTGCAAGAGGCAGCTGATCGATGATTCTCTCTCATCGATGTTTCTAACTCTCTATCTCTCTCTCTTCCTCTCTGTAAAAAATCAATAAAATATACTTAAAAAAATAATGTATTTAAAAAAAGAATAAGGAAACCTGACCCTTATTTAAAAAAGAGAGAGAGAAAGAGAGAAAGAGAGAAAGAGAGAGAGGCTACTCAACAAATGTAAATGTAAGATTCATGACTTTTGTAATATATAATGCATAACAGCAAAAAGAGTGTCTAAGTGACTTAGAATTGACGTAAGAATGTGGATTTTCCATTTATTTGGGAATGCTAGAATATGTGCTTAAAGGTACTTTAATCAACTTTTGTTCTATATATATATATCTCTTACGCTCTTGTTGCCTCCTATTTTAACTGATACCAAGAGAGAAACGAAGTCCAACACAAACCTAGTTAACAAAAACATATATCTATCTTTGTAGCTTCTGGGGCATAGAAGTAAATTTATGACAGTTTTAATACTAGTGTGAGAGAAACTAAACCCAATTATAATTATCTTGCTGGGAAGAGAAATTAATGAAACACCCAGAGATAAAGACCCCCCCAGCAAAAGCAGCCTACACACACAATTGGAGAAGGACAGGGCCTTGAAATAAAGAGGAGGAGAAGGGAAAGGCAATATTTAGCCCATCTGTTCGGACAGTAATGGGACAAGGTAATCTTTCCAAGAGAACACGGAGTGCATTACGCTGGAAATGAGACTACCTGGCGGGCAGAGTCAGCCAATTCCCTAATTCTCCTTCAACTCCGTGATTTGCTAATGCGAAACACATGTCTCCCTTTTGCACTAAGTTCAAATGACTCTGGAATTCCAACCGTGCAGCTCAGCGACTGAACCAGAACAAGGGGAGAACTTGTCAGGATTTAAGAGCTTTCAGCAAAGCCCTTCAATTGCAGCCAGCACCCTATTCCACAGAAGGATATCAATTATAGATAGTGACTTGCTTTAGCAGGCAGTCGGGACTGTCAGACACTAGATAGACAACCATGAAGAATCATGAATCTTTCTATTAACTGTACGAGGGGGAGAAAGAATGGGCCACGGCTATAAATATGGCAGGGCATCAGAATGGTTTAACACCTTGCCTCTTGGTTGTATGTACCATGAAAATTCAACTAATTCAGGGAATGTCCTCTCGCCAAGGGAAGCCATAAGAACGGAAGCTGTTAATGTTTCCTGTTATCCCTAAAAAATTTTTTTAAAAAGTGGCTTTTGCAAGTGATATTATTTCCATCTACCATCAAAGTACCAGAATTAGGCGGACTTGAAGTACCAATTCATTCAACAAAAAAATAAAGCACCTATTCTATGCACCAGGCCAATGCAAATGCTACCAGATACACCCAGGAGTATGAAGGTGTTTTGATGTCATGCAAAGTAAAGCCAGTTTAAAGGCACGGATTTGGAATTTTCACACTTTACATAACAAGTAAAAAGGTAGCAAATAAGTGATATAAACTAGTATCTTTATGCTGTTGTTAAGTACCAATTTTAATAACACTCAACAAGTTTATTTAATCATACAATTTATCAGACTAAAATTAATGTCACGCAGATGATATATTCACTTTCCTTCTAATTCAGACATGGATTTCTTCCAGCTATTTGGAATTTTTCAAAAACTTACTGTATTTATTCATATGTTTAGAAAAAAATAGAAAATGTGGTGGTAATTTAAGTGATAGTTTAAGCAGCCTTCCCTTAAAACTACTCAGATCTCTCTATTAGAAACAGCATCACTGCCTAAAACAGGGGTAGGCAAACGTTTTGACTCGAGGGCCACAATGGGTTCTTAAACTGGACCGGAGGGCTGGAACAAAAGCAACCTGACCATGCTGGCACTCTCATCTTGGGCTGCTGGTGAAGGAGCGGAGGGGAGTGCAAGAAGAACCCTCAGCTCTTTCGGCTCCGTGGGGCAGATAGAAAAGCCGAACGGGCCGAATCCGGCCCACGGGCCGTAGTTTGCCCACCCCTGGCCTAAAACCTTCGGCCACTGAGATGAAATATAAAAACCTGCAATATTCACTGGTTTGAAATAGCCTTCCTGTTCAGTAGGTAGCACAAAGTTTAAGTTATTACCTCACATCTGGCCTCTAGTCAGCACAAATTCCCTTCATTTCATTTTATTAATATATGTTTTATTGATTTCAGAGACGAAGGGGGAAGAGAGAGAGATAGAGAGAGCAAGGATGAGAGAAACATGGATCAGCTAACTCCTGCACACCCCACCTTGGGAATAGATCCCGCAACCTGGGCATGCGGCATGTCCGGGAATCGAACCACAACCTGGTTCACAGGTTGACCCTGGACCACTGAGCCACGCTGGCGGGGCCACCACAATTCCCTTTAGATGTACACCTCCTATTGAAATGTGGGCTCTTATTTCATTTCGATTTGACAATGGGTGACCCACAGTCACAGCGCTCCTTGAGAACTTCAGCGACTTATCCTCAGACCAGGAGCCAGGAGACGGCGGCGTCTCTCACAAGGACATTGAACAAACACTGCCAGCGTCTGGGTTCTGATGGCAGCTGTTACCCGAACAATTCCCTCATTTACGTCGGGCACTCATTATATAGCTCTTGGCACACTCTCTTTTTTTGGGGGAATATTTCTCCACATTAAAATAAAAATTCAAAACCTCCCCCCCCCCCTCTCGTATGACAATGTCTGTGGTTTCCATTAAGAAACAGTCAGCAAGAATAAAGGGCCATTAAATCAGGCTTGGCTTAAAAATAACACTTGCATCAAATTAAAGGGGAAAAAAATAAATTAAGTTCATGGAAAATTTTGGAAATATACCTTAATTAAAACCATCTGATTTTTCTGGCCTCTTGCTGTGCTGAGAAATCTATAATTCTTCCTATACCATTACGAGGAGACAGGATTGAAAAAGGAAAGGAATGGGGCGGGGGGGGGGAGACACACACAGCCCTGCTGAGGTCATGTTAAATCCTAAAAACAATCTGTACCTAACCCATCTCAAAACCGGCAAATCATACATTTAACACGATAATGTAACTGCAATGTGTGAAACAGATTCCCCGGGACGGGCCACGGTGCAGAAGACACACTTCAAAGGCTCATCATGCCGCCTACGAGGCATGTGGGATGTGTGAGGAATTTTATCATTGCAGTGATGAAATGGAGGAGAGTTACCAAGAACCACGGATCACTGAAAAACAAAAAGTTGCCAGGAAAGAAGAGAGGGTGAGTGTGCACATGGAGGTTAGGGAGTCGAAACAAAAGCTGTCCTGTCAGATTTCCCGTCAGACTAAAAGCTTAGGAAACGGCCACACTTAGCAAACCATGCTCAGTGCCTCCACGGGGCCCTGTCTTTCGGCACTGGAGCCTGTGAGCTACCTCTTCTTTTTTTCTTGATTTTCTAAAAGCCCTTCCATCTCTGTTGCTCCGTTTGCCAGGGAGACTCCGAAGGCCTGAGAGAAAAGTGCCAAATAAAATGAAACACTGGCAAAGGACATGCGGCTCATCAGGTAAGGGCACTGGTTGGGGAGCGCTGCGGTATTTGGAACAGTACACAGGGGGATACGGGGAAAAGATTTCAGAGTCTGGGATGCCAAGAGAAGGTGCAGTTCTCAATGGGACCAAGCAATCAGACCAAGCTACGGCTTTCAAAAGCAGACATCGTTAAGCACAATCCACCTCATTGCACAATCCACATCTCTTTTTCCAGGGAACTATTAGGCTTACAAGGGTTGGCCTCAAGTCAAGAAATGGCTAATGGCTTGCCCCAAGCATCCACCTATCTCACACACAGTACTAATTGCTGCATAAAACGATGGGAGATTCCTGACGTGTTGGGAGGTTGGGAGAGGAAAGTAGAATGGAGGGAAGAAGGAAGAAAAAAAAAAGGAATCCCCCACTTCTACAATTTTTTTTTTCTTCTGTTGTTACTCTCGGAGAGGAGACTCAAACTTGGTTAAAGGTTAATCATAATTCATGTCCAGCTTACTATTACTCAATAATCATCCAAGTCACTAACTCAGAATAGTGTTCTCTGACTTACGGGATCAGAGTCATTACACTCTCCGTCGAAGACTTTATTGAATTTCGCACTGAGCTTTAGCTGACTGCACAGGTCAAGCACCGGGGCTCTGACTTCTCTTTATTCTCAGAAAGTCATAAAAGGGCTTTCCCGTTCGGAACGCTGTTAGCTAAGAAACTCGACGCAGGGCAGGGGCAGGGATGCTGACCCCGCAGAAAGGTCACGTAGTTGGAAAGCCCAGTTGGCGAGGCTCTCTCACTTACGTGCACCAGCTGCTCCTGGGTGTCAAACTCCCGTGCGCAGCCCTCCCAGTGGCAGTTGGTCTCGTAGATGACTTCAGGCTCCTGCTTGCTCTCGTCTTTGTCCCCTTCCTCCTTCACCAGGGTGGTTACTTCCGGCTGTTCCTGATAGGAGAGGGGAAGGAAGAGGAAGAAAAAAAAAATCAGACAATGAAAGAAGAAAAAGACAAAAACTTGATTTAGATGGTTTCCTCCTGATGCAAATTTTTCGGTGAAAATAAAACAGCCCCAGGTCTGTTAACTAGGTTTTGTGAATGGAAGAAGTCAAAGATACCGAATCATTTATGTGTATTTTTTTCAGAGTTACCAAATACACCTTCAGAGATTATTCACTTTGATTAAGGACAACAGTCCAGACCATAATGATGATAAGAAGTTGAGGCAAACTCCGCTATCCTTGAATACAACGGTGAAAAAAAACACACAACCAAAACTGTCATCCCATAAGAGAAGCAATTAAACTAGGTGATGTCATCTTTACCCAAAAGATTGGTCTTTCTCTCTTGGTTACATTCTTTTCAGTATATTAATTTGTTTACTCTCATATGTTGGAATCCAGGGAAATGATTACCAGTAATTCTAATTCTGCTTTCCTTGCCCTTGGAGGCTACTCTTAAGAGGCACTTTGTGGATTTTATAGGGATAATGTCTTCTTAGTTCAACTTCTGATGTCCAATGATGTACTCTCTGCCCCAGAATCATGGCATCTAATGCTTGGGCCTGAGGGGAAGGGATGGGTTTAGTCTTTCCTAGTCTTCTAAGCAGCTTTGTAGCAATTTAAATACAAATAATTTCTAGAATTCTGGGGGACAATTAGGTGTGTAGATTCGAGTTCTAATCTGGGGCTAGATGATAAAAAAACTATACAAGCATCGAGGTGTTACCAGAAAGGATGCTGACTAGCAAAATGCAAAAAAGGATGAATTTCAGAACCAACGACACCCATTCATTCCATCTTCAAAGAGCTTGTCACTAAAACAAAAATGCGGGCTGAAGCGGTCTGAGGTCTGGGCTGAAGCAGCCTGGCTATAGCAAGATCCAGGTTCTGTGGATGTCCAGGTTCTTGTGCAACCCCTATCTCTAGGAATCAATATTCCTTGACCTTCTTCCTGTGTCAGGCCTGGGGACCCCGGGAGGTGAGAAACACACCTTAAAACTGAGGCTCAGAGGACCTCGTCCTTTTAGGACTCGGAGTAAAGGACTGGAATCTAAGTAGCCTTAGAATAGGTTGGGTGTGCCTGACCCCTCCCTGTTCCCCAGACTCTCTTGGCAAGTGGGAAGTGGCAAAATAAGAATAAAAACATGACTGGTATAGAGAACATCACTAGCTCTGTAGTAATGGTTTAGGACCAGGAACTCAAAATTCAGGCCCAAGATCAAGATGAGGGACTGAGGCCCGGTCACATCGATGGTCGGCAACACATAAACCCAACCACTTCACTCAAGGAACCATAGTTTATGCCTCACACAGCTTCCTGCACTTGTGGTGTTTGCTTCTGAGCCAGAAAAATAAACCGAGTCCAACTCTGTGGCTGGCCTTCTGCCAAGTGCAGAGCCCAGGCGCTTCACCTGCTGGCCCCGTGGCCCCGGGCTGGGGAGGTCCTCATCGGGTTTGATCTTGGACCGCTTGTTGTGCATCAGGTCGCCAGTGCTGCTCACCGCAGACTCGCTCGTGGGCTTGTTCTGTGGGTCACCGTTGCAGAAACAGAGACACAAAGTAGGTTGTAATCAATAAGCAGGACTATTGCTAAAACCCGCAGCTTGAGAGAAGCAGGCTTGTTTGGCACTGGAACAAGGACTCTGATGATGTTCCAACACCATGGTAATGGAAAATGCATTCAGGAGGGAGCTCCTAGTTTTATGAGTATAATAAACTCCCTAGGCCAGTGGTCGGCAAACTCATTAGTCAACAGAGCCTAATATCAACAGTACAATGATTGAAATTTCTTTTGAGAGCCAAATTTCTTAAACTTCTAACGCCACCTCTTCAAAACAGACTCACCCAGGCCGTGGTATTTTGTGGAAGAGCCAAAGTCAAGGGGCCAAAGAGCCGCATGTGGCTCTCGAGCTGCAGTTTGCCTACCACAGTCCTAAGCTTTTAAATGCTAGAAGAGTAGACCTGGCTAGTTTGGCTCAGTGGACAGAGCATGAACCTGCAGTTCAATTCTGGTCAAGGGTACCTGCCCTGGTTGAGGGCTCAATCCTCAGTGGGGGGGGCATGCAGGAGACAGCCAATCAATGATTCTCTCTCTTCACTGATGCTTCTCTCTCTCTCTCCCTCTTCCTTCCTCTCAGAAATTAATAAAAATATATTTAAAAATATAAGTTGATGATGTCTTACCATATAAAGGAAATAATAAAAAATAGTAAAAAAGCTAGAAGAATAGAACTGGGGCCTGGACTTTAACAAGTTCCAAAAGAACAAAGCTGTGAGGAGGGTAGGAAACCAATTATGAACTGTTTGCTAAGTTCATCAGATGCTTCTCTCGGCATGATCCGTGTGGAGAAAAGAACAATTTTATTCGTACCCTGGAGTATCACACAATTCTACGTGCCAGTGGACAGTGGCCCAATGAGAGCCACACATTCCTGAATGCATGTCTATCGAGTTGGGGTACAGACAGCACCGGCTCAAAGAGTGAGCCCCATCAAGCAGCCACCTTTCCACCGAAGATCAACGGACTCTGGTGAAAGAAGCTGCTGATTCTCGAGGAGCACATACCCGGCATATTCATTAAGACTGGAGACCACAGCCTGAGTTTGCAGGACAAGCTGCACAGAGTAGGGGAGTGCTGAGAATGCCAGGGCACTGTGCCCATGCAGAGCCGGCGCGGTGGCACAGCTCTCCTCTACGATCACCAACACCGACCAGCTCGTCGAGCTGTCTGTCCCTCTCTCACCTGTGAGGACTCCGAAGGGCCAGAGCTGACCTGGACCGGGTTCAGAACCGTGGGGATGCCAGGAATAGGCCTCTGTGTTGGAAACGTGGGGGCAGGATGGATGAGCGGGGGGCTGTGTCCGAAGGCGGAGCCTAAGCTCTGTTGCCGGCTTAAGATCTGCTGATGCACGTGGAGAGACACGGGCGCAGAAGGGTAGGTGAAACTCAAGGCAGGGCTGCGTGGGAGAAACAAAGAGCAGGAGACCATCATTACCTGGAGCCTGGGGACTGGTATAGCAGTCCCTGTGTGCACCCTGACAGCTGGTGGTACCACCCCAAATCCTATCAGGTCCACCCCAAATCCTATCAGGTCCACCATCTGTTTAAACTAGGGGGTAAAAGCAATGGCTGCCAAACATCTTGAGAACTTCCAAGAGAAAGATGACAGGACACGCCTGTGTGCGCACACACACAGACAGACCTGAAATAAGATCCAGTAAAACGAAACAAAAGGCACGGGCTCAATAACAGCTATTTATTGCAATAACAAACTTTATATAAAATAAAAAAAGAGAGAGAGAGAAGGGGTGACTACAAGCTTTATAGTCCTTTTATTGGCTCTCCGTCCCATATGTTCCCGTGCATGGAGCAACGCCTTTAATCTTGGCTCACGCTGTGCGCTTTCATATGTCTCCAGATCTTATTACAAGAGGAAAGAAAATCAATTGGTTAAATGTGTTTTGAACACCGTGCTTGTCATATCACTCATTTGTTTGTAAAGATGGAGAGCTTGGTTCATCCAGAATGCCACCTAAAGAACTTCCATCAGTGCCGTCTGGTTATGGAAGCTGATGGATTGACCTCTCCTGGGCGCAATCGGTGATCAATGGGCTCTGATGGAGGAATATTCCAATGGGAGAGAACAGCTCCCTCTCCCAGTTAAACAGCATTAAATGTCTATTAAAGCCCATTATGCATGCTAATGCCTGTCACTGCTTTATTATGCCACAGGATTTCCCAGGCTGCAGTAGGTTCGGAAACGGCGCTGTTTCCTAAAGACGGGTAGGCAGTGCCAAATTATCTTCCGTGCCAGCGTAGTTTAGGAATCAAATCCTCTTAAGAGAACGACGCGCCCTTGAGGAATTTGTCAATGGCTTAAAAGCACATGAAACATTATAAGGGCGTTCATGCAAATGTCTTTCTTGAAAAATAACCAGTGGAAAAAAATATGTATCTATATATATGTTTCCCCCCCATCCTGCTGTGTAATACTCAGAAAGAATCAGGATTTCTTGTAATGTCAGAGGTAGAATTCATGCAAATTCACAATCTGGTGGGTTAATTACTATTGCCGTTAAGCACATTAACTGAGAATATAATAATTACAATAACAAAATTCAAACCATTTCAACAACTTTAAGCAATAATTCCGAAGATATACTCTGTTCATTAATGTGACTCCACATTTTGCCTTATTTGATTACAATCTATAAAAGGCGACTTCAATGGGATTACATTACTATTATTCCTTCAGAGAACCTCACGTTACAATAGCTTGCCCATTTAAGACCGAATATCATTAAGAATACCCTAGGAGAATTTCACCAGGCTGGGAGGAATTCTCCTTTCATTCTGTATTCTATTTCTGTAATAAAGGAAAGCAGAAACATGGTGAAAACAGTCATTGTTCACAGTAAGTTAGGGAGAAATCAGTAATAATATTCCGTTTCTGCAGCACTATAGTTTCTGCCAGTGTTTCCGAAAGCAACCATGAATGATTACAGCGAGACTTAGCGGAGGTAGCTGTGCGGATGATTGATAGGGCGTTAATCAAAAGATGCATATCTGCCTCAGAATTTGTTCACAAGCTTTCTTCTAATAGCTGATTTCATGTTCACTGAGCTCTATGCCAGTTTGTCCAATTTATTTTTCAGTGTACAAGCCATTCATCAAAAAACACAATGATTTAACACACACCCTTTCCTTTTGGTGAATGAGTATTACTAAGTGTAACTACCTTACTCTATTCATTAAAAAAAAACCAAAAAAACAAAAGACCCCTCCACGCATACATTTCCAATTCGACACAGACTTTGCAGGAACCTCCGCACACCTGTCCAGAGTTTCCGGAGCCAATGCGATCAGTGTGGGGTGGGGGAGGGTTGCGATGGGGCCAACTACGGTTACTTACAGTCTAATTCTAGAAGGCAGACTATTTGGGGGCTCAAAAAGTCAGGACCTAATGAAGAATCAAGACCATTAAAGAATGCATTTCACAGGGCAGAAACTGCACTCAGTTTCATTTTACAATGTGAATAGCTGAACGGGGTGAGTAGTTTTACTTTTTAAAAAGATGCCGGAGAGAAGACGAGAGCCAGCCCCAGCGCCCAGCCGAAGTCCTGTCCTGAGCGGCACCCTCTCGGACTCCCGAAGACACACAGGAAGGGGATGCAAAAGCTCACAACACATTTGGGCAACATTCCCTTCCTGGGCTGCTGTTTTGCTGGTAAAGCTGGGCGACATAAACATTCTCTAAAACCCATGTCAACTGTTAAGACGCCAAGAGATAGAGAACGCACAGAAGGAATGGGTGATTTCAGCTCTCATTGCTTATTCTTAAGAAGCCAGCAACAGAAAACGTCCCCTCTGTGAGACACACACGGAGGCCAGGGCTCAGACCGGAAGGGCCGGTGCTGCCGTTGGCCCCTCAAGGTGCTGCGATTACAAAGACTATGAAGAATGTGGTCATCGAAGGGAAATTGTTGACTCTGTCACGGCATCAGGCCACGGTTTTGAGAGCCAAGGCTCCTCTCACTCTCAGAGCAGACGGCGGGGTTCCGGACCAAGTTCTGTTAGGAAGCAGCAGAGGGTGGGCAGTGGCTGGGCAAGAAGGTCCCCCCCTCCCACGTGTACGCAAAGAACCTTGAGGACGTCCTGCTCTGTGAGCTGTCATCCTAAGAAGCTCCGCCTCCTGAGTCTCTCTGCACACAGTACATGCTGTGTCTGTCCTTCCAGAGGTCAGCTTGGCTGCTTCCTTTTGATCTCTCTGGTCTTGGCCTAATGTCACCTCCTCAGAGAGGCCCCCTGAGGCCAGTGCCCCCCTCCCACCCACCCATTGAAATGAGCCCCTCTGCAGCCCAATCACTTTCTATTGTTTGGCACTTTTACTCTCACAGCAGCACAAGGCACCCTCATAGTAATGTAAGGTCTAGGTGAGGCAGAGGGTAGGAGGGGGGTAAGGCCCGGCAGCTGGTCTCTCTTGCTCCCTGCTGACCCCTGGTGCCTGGAACACTGCCTGGCACACAGCAGGCACCCAACTTTGAGAGGAGTGACTAAACTACTTCCACAACATATTAGTAGCCAGTTGCTGCTAAAACAAATTTCTGCAAACTTAGTGGCTTAAAACTACACACACGTATTATCTCACAGCTTTGGGGTCAGAGTCTCCAATAGGTTGGCAAGGCTGCATTCCTCTGGAGGCTCTAGGTACCTTGCCTCTTCCAGCTCCCACAGGCCGTTGGCAACCTGGGCTCGTAGCCCCACATCACTTTGACCTTCTCCACTCACTCTGACCTTCACCTTCTGTCTCCCTATCATAAGGAGCCTCCTGGTTTCATTAGGGCAGCCGGAGCACGCCAGGATAACCTCCTTATCTCAAACTCCTTAACTGAACCGCAGGCTCAAAATTCCTTTTTTCACCAAAGGTAACATTTATGGGTTCCAGTGATTAATACATGCACATCTTCCCCAAGGCTCAGTGGTGGAGCATCGACCTATGAACCAGGATGTCATGGTTCAATTCCCAGTCAGGGCACATGCCTGGATTGTGAGCTCGATCCCCAGTGTGGGGTGTCCAAGAAGCAGCCAATCAACGATTCTCTCTCATCACTGATGTTTCTCTCTTTCTCTCTCTCCCCTTCTTCCTTCTTCTCTGAAGTCAATAAAAAATCATGTATTTTTAAAAAAATATATGCACATCTTCGGAAGTCATTATTTTGTCTACCACACTCAGAATTGTGTTTCAAAGAAAAACATGTTTTTCTCTGAAAACTACAATTTGACAGCATGTCTGTAAAACAGTATTACATAAACAAAGCTTGTGTCTAGATCCACTTCTTTCTACAGAACTTCAGCAGCTGATAATAGATTTTGTTGACTACAGAGGTCAAAATTTTTAAAAAGTAAATTGTATCTTTAGAAGCCCAAAAAAATCTTCCTAAAGGGTTCGTGCATTTATCCCATAACTACCTAGATTTATAAAGTGTTGATACCGTTGAAAAATTTGTCAAAAATCTCTGTCTCCTTTAAAGAAGGACCGAGTTTGGTCTACAGGTTGGCCTATCGGAGCTTTATGACCCCACCCCAAGCTTTTGCGCTTCTGCTCACCCTATTCTTCCTTATGGGTCGCTTCAGTACAGATTGACTTTATATTCTGGCTTCTAAATTCTCTTCACTATAAAGTATAATTCAGAAAACTATTTTTATAGTTTTCACTTCCTTTCTACATGACTACATGAAAGATGGGATAACTTAAAAAACACAAACCTTTGTAAGAATGTGACTTACGACTGTTAATCTGTGTCTAGGCGGTAAAGTCTCTAGAAAGAAGGTGTCAGGTGGCCCCGACCTTCCTAACAATGCGCTGGCCCCCGAGGATAACAATCCAAAAGCAAGTGTTACGGAGAAAAAGAAAAAGAAGTGGCAAGTTCCAAGAGGCCTGAGGAACTCGGGTTCAACAGCCCTGAGTGTGGAGCGTTATAATGTGCACACGTGCCCCCAACGTCCCACCCGGATACACTGAGCAGCCATAACCGGGGGAGCTTCTAGAGATTAGTGTTCCATGTAAAACCTTTTGAAATACACTCTTCTGAGACAACATTTATGAAACTAGTATAAATTAACCCAAATGTGAATTTGCCCTTTATTTTTTTTTAGAGAAGAAAAAAAAAAGAGTGGATTTAAGATCCCTGACTATGTGTGTGGTAGCCTCATCACCAAATATAATTTGTATCCCTCAGAACAGATGTATGGTTACGGATTTTTGTTTGATAAAATACTTTAAAGAGGCATTCCACTGCCCGTGGTGTCACAGCACAGAGTTCCTTCCGAGCACATCTAAGTCAAGATAACTACTCACAGTCACTTCCCGCTTCAAATTTAGCTCAGAGTTTAGTTAAAGTGACGGGAGCCAGTTGTTCTACTTCCAAAGATTTAAAATTCAAATTCCCAAACTCTGAATCTTTAAGAACGTTTTGATATATTTTGTTTCTTAATATCACAGTTAAGAGTACGGTAACACCTCACTTGCCTAGATGATTTCCTTCTTGGAATCTCAACAATTATCCCAATTAGGTTAAAATCTGAGGTATAAGTAGAAACTAAGGATGCTATGCAACTACAATAAATGCCATCAAATCCACATACTGTATCATTCATTAATTCAGCAAGTTTTAATTGAGGACTTTCCATACATCTCATTTAAATTTCCCAGTTGTAAAATAATTATTTGTAGCTGGAAAGTTGCACATTAATTGACATCAATACATAAAACTTTGGAGTCTATAATCACGTTTGACTTTGACAAGAAACGTTATTTTTTTCCCGACCAGGGAAGTGATGTGAGTTCAACATTAGTACAGAAACCCTTGTGATCAATCTGTAAATAAAATCTCTATTTAATTCCTAGAATGATATCTAAGTGGGGACACTTAACAGTTCATATATTAGAAAATAATTAAACATTTATTCAGCCCTACTATGTACATAGGCATTTCAAAGTCATTCAGGTTCAAAGAGATAAACCCCAGCGAAAACAGCATATGGGACAAGACCACAATGTGTTTAAAAATCACTTTAGGAATTCTGCATGCGGAGCGGGCAGGAAGGTAGGGACTATGCTGGGTAACTTAATGCACAATAAACGCAGCAGCATAAGTTGGCCTGCGGCAGCCCTTTATGTGGGAAGAGTAAAGAGAGGTGATTACAGTATTGAAGAGATCTGTTTTCAAATACAAATTAAAAACAAACAAACTGAGGAACTGTAAGAAAGATGGCAAGAGGCTGGATCACCCAGCCACTGCACACTTAAAGGTGAAAGGCTCGATTTTATAGTTTAATGAGTTCTCAATCCACATGGCATTTTTAACGCTTCTTTAAGATAATAGTCTTCCCTTAGAGTTGCCATGGAGATATCACTTCCACAGAGTCAAGGTGCTAGGGCTCCTTTGCATTGATGTGCAATACATGTGGAGCAAGGGTGAGGGAGGCTGTGGTAACTCCCACATTTTTATTTTTATTTTAATATTTGCTTCACCAGAGAGGATCATGGGTTTGCTGGTTCATCTCTGGAACCCCATTGTGACATGGTGGGCCAGACCGAGCTGGCCGGGCCCAAGAGCTAAGCCACAGCAGAGCCAGAAGTAGGCGGGACTGGGAAGGCCCCCATCACAGAGGCGCCATCTCCTACCCAAGGGGAAGCGTAAAGAATACGTGGCCCCTCTGGAGTCTTAAAAAATGTCTCGTTGTAAATGTAAAATCAGCTCTACCTATAAAAATATTTTTCTTCAGTTGCCCTGGTTGTTAAATTTCATTCAGATGTGAATTTTTATAAAAGACCCTTAAAAGAAACTCATGCGACCCTTTTATGATGTATCACTGGTAGGTCAGGGCATGGGATAAGAAGCTTCATGCTGCAGGAAAAGCCCATTTTCTGTAGCCGAAGGATCCAATGCCAACATTTACTTTTCAGTGTCTCATCTCTCTCCCAATGCTTGCTCATGAAACCAGCTTCAGAGGTGAAATCAGGCAACAGGCAACCCCAGGAGAACATGAGGGCCCCATAATCTGAGAAACGGACTTCAAGAGGAGAGAGAGAGGAGGGGGGGAGGGGAGGGGGGCGAGGAGGAAAATTCTAATCTAAACCAACTCTGTGGCTTTGTGCTAATGAGGCCATCCACTTTCTGGTTACAGCTGTGGAATTTATTGCACAACCACTGCCATTCAAAGGAAGGCCAGTTCTGTCCAGTTTTGCAGAGAATGGGCCAACAGCTATTATTATTTGTGTATGGGTGGGTTAGGGACACACTTAACATGCAGGTGCTGGTACCTGAAAAGAAAAAAAATAAGTAAATAAGGCCTCCACTTCCATCCACGAAAATTACCAGGCACGACGTTTACTAGAAAACCCAGCGGTCTCAACAGACGTAATGAGCACACAAAGGCCTGTGCGCTCACAACACAAGGAACACAAACTTTTTGAATGATGCCTTAGATAAAAATTCATTAGGTTTTACAGGAGCAGAGTGTTCAAAAGGCTTTAAAAGCTACTTGCCGCTCAACAGACCAACAAACCCTCCGGGACAATGAAGAGCAGTGACACTCTCTCCAATGAGATCTACCATATTAGTACAAGCATAACATATTATACAGCAAGCTCACCTCATCCTGGGTTATGTGTATTACCTCACATGCATTAAAAGCTACATGTTAACCTAACACATGGATTTGTACTAATGAATGAGAGGTCATGTTGCAAGAGATAATACAGAATGGAAAAAGCCGAAGACAGAATAGGAGTGTGTGATGGCCTGGCTCTCCCAACTGCAACAAGGTCCCCAGGGGGTCTTCTTCTGGTTCCCATGACAACCACGAGGTCTATTGTAGGTCCTTAGAGGGAAGGGATAATGGTAATTTCATGTCAGTGTACTTGATAATTTCAGGTCTTCCAAGTACTGATAGTAGGTTACCTGGGCAAAGGTAAGGAGATCAAGAAGCCAGCGAGAGGCTGGGGTAAGAAGAAACACAACACCGTGACCATCTGCACACCATATTTTAATCTAAGTCCTTTGGATGCTGTAAAAAGTCAAGACGGCTGGGCAGAGAGCAAGGGGGAAGGAAAATGAGCAAGTAACAAGAGAAAGGAATGCTCACAGAGTGATTCTGTATGGATATCATCATGTGCCACATTTCTACTACTGTGACACTATGACTTCTCGTCGAGCCACATAATAATCACACGGTCAACGGCAACCTATGACGCCGGAGTATCTGCTGGGAGTACAGAACAGCCAGGTCACAGTTCTGAGATGAGCGTACTGCCTCGGAGCCAGACTGGGATGAGCATAGGGCAGCACAGCCAGGGCGTCATAGCTCAGCTCCCAGACAGACCACCCAGGGTCAGTTCCCCCGAGGCTTTGCCCACGGGTAGGGGTCTCCATTCTGGAATTGCAGGTCCACACCAGCTTTAAATAAATGTGCCCCCTTCCCACACAGTGGCTGCCTTGTCTTTAGTTTGCAAGTGTGAAGACAACTTCAGAGAGCTTCAGAGACCAGCGAGCCAGGTTTGCACAGGTGGTTGGTGGCAAATATGGAACCTGCCTACAGATATCCTCGATTCCAAAGCTACATTTGTGACTAACGTGGTTAATCTTGAAAACACCTAGGCCCCCTTTCTATCTCCTGACTTCTATCAAGTAAGCATAGTTATTTGCTATGCTCCAAGTTCCACACTTTATTGACCATAAATAAATTGGGGATTTACAATATTTAAACAGTGACTTGCTTGTCAAGGAGCATTGCTGCTAATGGAACAAGAAAATAAATAAAACAGAATGTAATGGAGAACATTCTGGAACAAACAATAGTATTCATCATTTCTAGTAAATATGGTATATTACTACAGCTTAAAACATTTCCCCCCTGGATTACCTGTGATAGATATGCCTTCCCATTTATCCACTTATTTTCCAGTAGACTAAAGACCATGATGCCACTCTTTCTTTCTTTCTTTCTTTCTTTCTTTCTTTCTTTCTTTCTTTCTTTTTCTTTCTTTCTTTCTTTTCTTTCTTTTTCCTTCCTTCCTTCCTTCCTTCCTTCCTTCCTTCCTTCCCTTCTTTCCCCTCCCTCCCTCCTTCTCTTTCATTCTTTCTTTCTTTTTCTTTTCTACATGCTACTACTGGGGAAAGTCCATGTCTGCGTGCACACCTTTCCCTAGTAGTAACATGTAAATTACACCTTGCCTGATCTTTTGATTTTTGCTCTCATTCTTGCATGTGTCCCACATCCAGGTATGAAGTCAGTTTTTCCACTACAGAACTATAATCAATAACAGGGGCTGGGATAAAAAGATTTGCCCTATTCACTGTCTTTATGAAATGAATTTCATAATAATTGAATAACTACTATTTCTATATGTGGGCTACTGACTAAAAGTCTACAGAAAAAAATATTTGGGGCCCACTAGGTGGATCTGGAATTCCGTATAGTGACATTTGATCTGCTTCCTGGGTCAGGCCTTGTCATGCTGCTGTATCCGTCCTCACAGGCACCTCCAGGTGCAGTCCAGAGCTGATGTTTTATTAAAGAAGCACGTAACAGCGTCGGGAAAATACATACCTGATTGCACTTGCAGATAAGTGACCATAGGAGCCACTGGCTGAAGAGCTGCTGCGGGAATTATTGAGAATTGTGACCAAGGAGTTGGGAGACGTCCTTATCATGGTCTGAAGGTCAAAGCTATGATCGGACAGTGGAGATATAGACAGTGTGCGCTTTCGGTTTGGCCTGGCTGACAGCCGGGGGCTGGGGAATCTGGTGCCTGTTAATAAACAAAACAGAACCCGATTACCTGCCGTACCTGTTATTTATTGCTACTCGCATGTGAGGAAGAAATGAAGGATAAGAAGTGGCAACTCCCGATGACAAGTACCTCTCCTCCCACTTGTGATCTACTGGCTACAATTGAGGAAATTAGGGAGAAATATTTATCTTCCAAGGGCTTACCTCAGGGGAGCTCTGTTTATTAATGTGTAGGCAAAATGATAAATTGCTAAACAAAAGGGAAAGACTTTTATGTGTTATCCCTCTCATTTACAGTGATTTATGAATCTGATGGCTGCTTAGATATTCCCGTCATTAATTCACCACAAGCAACAAAGACAGTGGTTCCCACAGCTACACAACACACGCCACCCTCCCAACACACACCACTGTAAGGCAATGAGCCAAAGGAAAAATGAGTTGAAGTATCCCAAGATAAAGGATTCAGCTTGGTTATACACTCATTTCCCCACCAATGCCTGTAGTTATCTGATTTATTTCTTAAAAACAACTGCTAAATATATTATCCAAATTAATGGTTCTCAATTGGGGGGCACTATTGTCCCCAGGGGTCAAATGACAACATCTGGAGACATTTTGCTTCTCACAACTCATGGGGAGCTACTTACATCTAGTGGGGAGAGGCCAGGGATGCTGCTGAACACCCCGTGATGTGTGGGACAGCTCCCCACCATGAACTGTCTGGCCTCAAGAGTGCTAAAATTGAGGAACCCTGCCCTAAATTCCCCCTAGCCTAACAACAACATGAGTCCCAGGAAACATTTTAAATTTTGGGGTGTAGTTTGTTTATACAACCCCAGCAAGCATTATAATGAGATTTGATAAGTCTATTTTAAGTCTCTGGACTTATTAATTATCTACATTAGAATGTTTCACCTTCAAAAAGATCCCACCAATGAAATTCTAACCTGGAGGTTAACACGTCACAATGTAAAGGCATGCCAACTTGTGTTAACCCTTCTTAACTGGAGAGTTAAAAAATAGATGCCCATTTACCTTCAACTTGGTAGATATTCGAGATCTGAATTTCAGGGCATAGCTATGCATGTGGTTCACAGGCCCGCTCCTGCCTTTTCTAAGGTTACATTTATATTACGATGTCATCAAAATAAAGTTTAATGAAAGAAAGAAAACGTAAGCCCAGGAGATAGTGGCAAATAAAGCATGATTGCTTTGAGCTAACAGTGGAGCATTTCTATGTTATAGCAAGGATATGCCTGGTTAGATGGACAAGGCAATGTTATGACACCCAGAAAACAGAAGTAAAAGCTAAGTCTTCTTTATATAAAGAAGTCTAGGCACTTGGTTTCTGGAAAACCCATTGGAGTATTTTCCTCATCAGAGATGGACCTTGACACAAGACCACAATCCAACATGCTTTAATGCAATAACATAGAATAGATGAAGAAAAAGGCCCTACAGATAATATTATAGAAATAAATAGAGATATATTTTATAGTTAATAGGAAATAGACCACAAACTGGAAGTTAGTAAGTTAGTACCACCCATGTATAAAACTGAAAAACCAACTCAAATGACAAATGTGGTACCTTCTCAGATTTTTCTTTCAGGCACATTTAAAATTGAGTTTCTTCATTTAAAATAGATCCATTACCTGATTCAGGGCACGTTAGTACAAAAACAGTAATCCCAACTATGTACATACCTTTTAGTGTTTTATTATGGCATCGGCCTTACACATAGATGTTTGACATTTACTACGAGAGGCTAATTTCATCATACAGAAATTTTTCAGTGAAGAAGTACATTCCACTTCCAAAAAAATTCCAAGGACAAACTGGACTTATGGTCGACCTCCAGACAATCCTCTACGATAACCCTTCTCACGTGGACTCACTGGGACTCAGGGATCAACGGCACAGTTAGAAGTAACAGGACGTTCTGGAAAGAGCTGATCTCTGAAACACCTTTAATTATTTAAATCACGAACTAGCTAAGGAGACCACCCGATGCTATAAAACTCTAGTGACCTTATATTCCCTTCACACCTTCCCAAGCCAGACAGACACAGGCTGAGTCTGACTTCATCCCTCCAAGGATCCTGGGGTTGCTCTCGGCCTGGCTGGACCAGCAAATCTGTTTTTCCCTCCAAGATGGAATATAAGCCGGTTTTCGCCATTATCAACAGTGTTGTTTTTCAGGTGTCCTCATCGCTAGCATGTTCCTTGTAGGGATACCTCTCGCTCTCCTGTCCTTTAAGGTCACTCAAATCTCAAAAGGTAGAATAAGAGCCATAAAACAGACTTCATTCTAGGATGCAACACAAAAATGCGCTATACTGAAGCTGGCTGGAGCCCAGCTATGCCCACTATTGGCACACTTAAAAATCAGGTGTTGCCCTAGCGAGTTTGGCTCAGTGGATAGAACATCGGCCTGCGCACTGAAGGGTCCCAGGTTCGATTCCGGTCAAGGGCACATGCCTAGGTTGCAGGCTCAATCTCCAGTAGGAGGGCAATGCAGGAGGCAGCCAATCAATGATTCTCTCTTATCATTGATGTTTCTATCTCTCTCGCCCTCTCCCTTCCTCTCTGAAATCAATAAAAATGTATTTTTTAAAAATCAGCTGCTTATCTGAAAACAGTCTTATAATTTTTTTGCCAACCGAGGAGTCCAGATCTGCGACAACGGGCCTGAGTGACCTGCTGGATCCCAGTTTGGCTTTGCTACTGCAGCTGTGATTTCACTGCAAAAGTTTTAAATGGGTCCTGGCCAGTTGGGCTCAGCGGATAGAGTGTCAGCCCGCGGACTGAGGGGTCTCGGGTTCAATTCGGGCCAAGGGCATGTGCCTGGGTTGCAGGCGCCCAGCGAGGGCGTGCAGGAGGCAACCGATTGGTGATTCTTTCTCATCCCTGATGTTTCTATATCTCTCTGCATCTTCCTTTCTCTCTGAAATCAATAAAGAATTAACAAATTTTTAAAAATGGTTTCACTTCACTATTGGAAAAGTCTGCTAAATCCTGGATACACTTCTTATGCTCTGTTTAACCAAATGCTATTTCGAATATTTTAGAGAGAAAGAATCTAGTACTTTATGCACTTCCCAGCCCTTTCATTATGCTTTTCCCAAGCCCCTAATGACCAAGCAAAGCACGATAAAGCCAGCACTGTGAGGCAGGGCCTGGGATCCTCTGTTGAAGGGAAGAGGAGACAAGGTGAGCACTTTCCAAACAGCTGAAAGAGAACAGGCCCGGGTCTTCCCTAGCCAAACCATTTCCTTCTTAAATACAAGCTCGAGCATTCTCATTGCTCCAACACGGGTATCTTCGATTTGGCTTTCTGTTAATTGTTTTGTTTCTCCATTCTAATAAAATATTCTGACAAAGAAAAAGGAGTTTCCTTTTTTTAATGTGATGAATGATAGGACATCTAAATTCCTACTTAATGACGATCAATTTACCATATACCCGGCAAATTAAAATTCTCTTCATTAGTTTTTACAAAGTAAAAGGATAGCTTCATCCTTTATTTAGATAAAAAACCACCACTGTCTGACTAAACAGATTCTCATCAAATAAGGAAGGTAATATATGGGCTGACCTTCCAAGGATTCTGTATTATTTTAATTATTTGCAGATTTAAAATAACGAATTTGCATAATAACACCCAACTTTTTTTTCCCAACAGTCCCTAATTGAAAAGTGGTTATGATGAATCTGAACTTGAAGCTCTCCACTCCACAGAGCAGAACAACAAAGACCCCGCAGAACATGTAATGCAGTTCTTCCACTTTGTGTGAGGCAATAAACTCTCCAAGGGAAACCTGTGCAAGCGTAGGTTACTACGTAACATAGCCAAGTTCGTTCATCATGGTAAGACCGAGCTATAGATTTTACCCGGACCTTCTCCAGACCTAAGGACTGAATAACTAACTAGTGCCCGAGTTGACAAATGTAGACCCTTTTCACAAAAGAATACAAATAGACTGTGATGGAAAAACACAAGTTGTTCTCGCTAGTTTGGCTCAGTGGATAGAGCATTGGCCTGAGGACTGAAGAGTCCCAGGGCATATGCCCAAGGTTGTGGGCTCGATCCCCAATAGGGGGCATGCAGGAGGTAGCCCATCAATGATTCTCATCATCCATGTTTCTATCTCTCTTTCCCTCTCCCTTGGTCATTGAAATCAATTATATATATATATATATATATATATATATATATATATATATATATACACACACACACACACACACAAGTGAATCATTGCAATTAGTGAGTATAAACAAAATCTCAAGCATATGCCCTCCTCAAAGTCATATTCGTGTCATATTCAAAGGGTAGTGGCTTTCATGGATGACCCCCGGATGGTGCCTCCAAGTCACGTCCTGCCACCTGACACATGGATGTGGACTCAGAGAATCTGCATAGCTGAGAACTCCTGGGTGCTCTGAAAAGTCACCTTTTCCTACACATCTTGGTAAATGACTCAGAGAAATCATCATGAGACCCCAAAACAACTGATATAAAATGCATCCAATGATCCCATTTTCTCCCACTGCTATGTACCAAAAACAGGCTTCTAACTTGGAAATGCTTTTTATTTTTCCTAGATAAAAGGTTTTAGTGAAATGTAAATTTTAATGTAAAGAAAACATATGAGGCAAATCAAATGGGGGGAAAAAATGTCAAACCAAGTACAGGTCTTTTGAAAAATAAACTTTTAAGGCATAACATCTATAAAACCAAGGAATGACTAGGCTAAGTACACTCATGTAGTCCAACAGGATTCCTTATTTCGTTACCAAGACCAGGCAGAGCAGTTTTTCGTTTATCTGCCGAATCACAATCGCCTGCACCTTCCAGTTAGTTCCGAGTCAGACAGGGAGTCCTGGGGCGACCCAGTATCTGGCAGCTTCCTAAAAACCCTACAGAACCACAGCACCAAGCATCGGTGGCTCCTCCTCTTTCTCTGGTTTATCAAGTTAGACTATTGCCTGATCTTTGCGTCTTCTCTCCAGTGCATGAGTCAGCATCTTTCCCTCCCACCCTCCCCACTACAGAAAACGGCCCCATCACTTACTGTCCATGGCATGAAAGTACTCCATGTGGATGGCCCCCGCGCCAGTGGTGGCCGCCGTGGGGAGGATGTCAGCGTAGGGGCTGCGCTGGCCGGCTAACAGAGCCATCTGATGGTAGTATTCTGCGGGGCTGACTCCCGCGTGAGGCGCTGGAAGGGAAGAGGGGGAAAAGATGGGTACTTGTTGAAAGAAGGTCAACAGTCCATTTGTTATGCAGCCCACATCGACAACTCCTTTGAAGGCTCAGCCTACTAAGATTCCTTTGACTCAAATTGTGCTTTCACTTACGTCTACCAGATTATCTCTTATTTGGAAAGAAAACCGAAGGAAACGAATAGAGAAAATAAAAATACATTATAAAATATCTGAGGTTAGTGTTGAAGGGACCAAAGTTTTACCGTCCCAAAAAAAGATGTATGCTTGGGTATTGATTTTAAGGCATGAAAGACTCAGAAAGCACTTCTGACCCTCTTCCTTACACACCTACAGGAATTCAGACACACACACACACACACACACACACACACACACACACACACACACAAAAAAAAGCCTGTTTACAAGAAAGGAACATCTGGATACCAGAATTATCAGGGGATCACTTTGTAAATTATTCAACTGTCTGACCAATGTGCTGTACATCTGAAATTAACATAAAATCATATTGAATGCCAACTGAATCTGAAACATAAAAAAGAAGGGAGCATCACTTAACATTATAATATAAACTAAGTGTGGCAGACAGAGTGAGATCTAAAAAAGCCTCTTTTTTTTTTTTTGGACATCCCTTTGTGTCCAATTGTTTCCGGGTGACCAGCAAGAATTTGTTTAGCACAGGTGCTCTTTCTCACCTACCTGCTGTACATTGCCTGCTGTCCCTTTGAAAGCCCTCTCCTCTGTCCAGAATGGCATAGAAACCCCAAATACATATTCAGATTCCATATTTTTATGGCACATCTGCATGTATATCCGTAATAAATTTGGGGCATTTTCTCCTGTTAACCTGTCTCCTATTAATTACCAGCCAGCCAGAAGAACTTGGAAGGTGGGAGAAAATTTATTTCTCGTACCCTCACAGTTTAAAGAAATCTTCAAGAACTTAAAATGATTAAAATATATGTATGTATGTACATCACGCATCCCCACCTCTGCCTTACAAAATGAAAGTGTTCCTCTGTAAAACCCCAGTGTGTTCACATTCCTTGCAGTAGTTGACAACTTAGACATCTATGATTTCTTTCCAGACATACTTAACATACTTCTCTAAGCTTCCTGACAGGCGTGTCTGAGTCAGCTCTCACTACCTGGAGGACCCCGCACTTACCAGGGGAAAAGGCCGCACAGCTTTAATAACACACGACGGAACGATAAGCTGCAATTTCGTGTTCTATAATTTAAAAGCTCTCTTTTTTTTTCATTAAAAAATCAAAAAGAAAATATACCTACCAATCTGGAGCAATTTACTGGCAAGAGTCAGCTCTGTAAGAGCGGGATAATGATCAGTGTCCGCCTGCCAGTTTATGGCAAAACTGACGGATACTGCAGAGGTTCTGAGGGTGGTCTCCCGATTCGTGAGGATCTGGACACAAACGCCAGCTCTGCCTCTTGCTGCTCCATGAGGTTGTTGGGAGCATGAATGCAGTGATGCATGCACGTGCCTATTAGCACATAGCATTCCATCACTACAAGTCAGTGTTGCAATTATTATGTAGAAAAACTGGCACTCTATAAGTAGCTTTGTGTTTCACAAATTTTGTCCACAGACTTTCTTTTAAAATCTTTATTGCTGAAAGTACTTCCTAAATCCCCTTTCTGCCCCATCGACCCCCTCCAGCCCACTTCCGACCCCCCCACCCCGCCCCAGACCCTCACCACCTCACTGTCTGTGTCCATGGGTTATGCATATATGCATACAAGGTCTTTGGTTGGTCCCCTCCTATCCAGCCTCTCCCTCCCCCATCTTCCCTCCGAGATCCCACACTCTGTTTCATGCTTCCATGTCTCTGGACCCACTCCGTCCATCAATTTATTTTATTAATTAGATCCCACATGAGTGAGATCATGTGATAATTGACTTTCTCTGACTGACTTATTTCACTTTAGCTTGATACTCTCTCCAGGTCTCCACATGCTGTCCCAAGGGCTAAGAGACTTCCCTTTTTCACTGCTGCATAGTATTCCATGGTATAAGTGTACCACTGCTTTCTTATCCACTCGTCTACTGATGGTGTGCCCACAGATTTATTATACATGATAAAGACATGATATATATTAAAAAAATTCTTAGACCACAGGGAATATGAATGACTTGACTTTATTTTATTGGATATTATTGGACTCTTGAGGCAAGATGACAACCAATCAAAAATGCCTTATTCACACTCACCATGAAATACTATGGGTAGCAGAGGAAAAGATCCTTTCAACTAGAGGCCCAATTTCTCACGACTCAACTAAATTTCCACAAGCGAGGCATAACTTCCGGTCCACTGTGAGCTGACCTCCCTTCCCCTTCTCAGCCTCTGGTCTCCTTGGCAGTTGTTTCCAAAAATTCCCAAATACTACATGGAGGTAACTTTCCATTTTCCCCATTTTAAAAGCAAATCCCAACCAGAAGATTGTGTTTGACGCTCTGATGGTTTTATTTTTAAAATGTAAACTTTTAAATATATAAAATGTATTCTATATAATAAAGGGGTAATATGCAAATTGACCATCACTCCAACACACAAGATGGCCACCCCCATCTGGACACAAGATGGTCGCCACAAGATGGCTGGCAGGGGAAGGCAGTTGAGGGCGATCAGGCCAGCAGGGGAGGGAAGTTAGGGGAGACTGGACCAGCAGGGGAGGGAAGTTGGGAGGGACCAGGCCTACAAGGGAGGGCAGTTGGGGGCTATCAGGCCGGCAGAGGAGGGGAATTGGGGACAACGAGCCACTCCTGGACCCACCCAACAAAGAATCAACATTCTGTCACCATCCCCAGGTGATCCATATGCCCACTGGAGTTTGAGAAGAGCCGCTGGAGTAGACACATCTGCATAAATGTGCTGCAGAACAGAAAAGTAAACACTGGCTAGTGAGCAAAAGGCTCCGGTTACGACAGATGCTCCCTGTATGAGAGCACACAGGGCCAGTCTAAACCTCTGTCAAGACGCAAAGCAGAAAGGTGGACAAGAGCAAGGAGTTTGCACCTCTGTCACCTACTAGGCCAGTGCACCAGGCTGCAAACCATTTGGCCCCTCTGCACATTGCCATCTTTACCTGAAAATGGAGATGATAACCCCACCCTGATGGAGGTGTCGCTACGTTGACGTGAAAGCATGAACTTAAAGCACTTAGCCTAGGGTCTGGCATGTGGGAAACACTCAATAAACAACGCTACTCAACACCATGTCCCGGGGGAGGCAAGGGGGGGGGGGGGAAGAGAAGGTGGCATGGTGGGTAGAGGCAAAACGGGTCGGTCTGAGACTTACCATCGGTGGGACTCAGCCCCCGGGCTGCGGAGATCATGGAGAGGGACGGGCTGCTGTGCAGGGAGCGGATGTAGTCCATGTACGGGTTGATGTAGGGGTGCGGAGGGCTGAAGGGGGACTCGGAGGCGGCAGCGGGGTTCCGGTGCGGGGAGATCCTGATGAAGGGCAGGTCCGAATACGTTGGGCTGCTCGATAAGGCAGAAGGCCTGGGGAAAAAGAAAACCGGGTACAAGAAGAACGCATGAAACACGTGTCGCCACAGGCAGAGGCTGTCTGTGAGAGGACATGAGATTGTAAGTGAACTCAAGGTGTCCTGGGAGGGGGGGGGGGGAGATATCAGGAATATATATATTTCTTTTACCTTAAAGTCGTGGTGACATGATGCAGGTAGTATATATGGTTTTTTTGGGCAAAGAGAACCGACCGTTGAAAAATGTGATGACGCTATGAATACAGAAAAGGGAAGGGGTCTGCCTTTGGCTTTCACGAAGAGAAAGGAGTTCCAAACAACCGGCATCTGAGGTTACAGCAGCTGCTGAGACAGTACTCTCAATTTGGCCTGACCATTCATTTCGCCACTGAAAACGTAACCTCTCCCCATCACGGTGCCGCACTGAGAAGAAAGCAAATGTGTCTAGACGGGAAATCTGAGCGCGCACATGGCAGAGCGGCCCGCCCCTAAGAAAGGTGACTAACTGCAACAAAGTCTGAAAAAAATGTGAAATCAGACACTCCACCGCCACATATCCCCGCTCCCGCTCTCCTGGGAAGTCTTGCATATGAATGAAGCCAGTCTCGCAGGCCTGGGCTTCCCTTGGCGGAGGGCAGCTCCTCCTCTCAGCCAGGCCGGGGCGAGAGCCCGCTTCCTCTCACACTCATCTCCCCACTGGCCACATTCAGGGAACAGTGGGGAATCAGGTGCTCCTGGGGTTGGGAAAGTCGGGAGAGAGTGAGATTGTGACCAAGCCCCTGCTTTTGTTTGTGGGGGCGCTTAAAGCAGGTTGGACACTCGGGCAGATGAGCATACATTTCCCAACACACCTTGCTGCCACCGTACCCCCATCCCCTCCTGGTCCTGCCTCCCCACAGCCGTCCCTGAAGCCCCTGCAAGGGGCATTTCTTTCTTTTTTTTAAAAAAAAATATATTTTATTGATATTTTACAGAGAGGAAGGGAGAGAGATAGAGAGCTAGAAACGTCCACGAGAGAGAAACATCGACCAGTTGCCTCTTGCACACCCCCTACCGGGGATGTGCCCGCAACCAATGTACATGCCCTTGACCGGAATCGAACCTGGGACCTTTCAGTCCGCAGACCGACGCTCTACCACTGAGCCAAACCAGTTTCGGCGCAAGAGGCATTTCTAAAGAACAGCCAGACTGGGCAGCACCCTCCCCGCCTTGTTCCTCCTTCAAAGGGGAATGCTCGGTGTGGATAATCCAGCGAACTGGCCGCCACAGGCTCAACACTCGCGCTCTCCGTTTTTCCACTGACGCAGGGCCCGGCCACAGAAAGGAGAAGCCGAGACAGAGACAGATCTACTGCGGAGAACGGCAGGCTCCTCTTATGCCACTGGCGTTGCGTGTGGAAATGAGAGGGAGGGGACGCGTGTTTTCCCATCACGCCTCTCAAAGCAGGTGCGCACTGACGGCGGGTCCTGGCCCTATCACCCTGTCAGAGCCCAATCTCCGAGAAGCCGGCTCCACCAAGAGCACAGCACAGGCACGGAAATAAATGAAACCCAGGATCAGATAGTGAATTTGCTCTCAGTGGAAAATAAAAGAGGCTGAAATATGGGGAGCGGGGAGGATTTTCCTCTGGCTTGCTCCTTGTTATTCTCTTCTTCATTTTGAACTTAAAAAAAAAAAGAGGCTTTTTATTGTTATTCAGAAGCCACCTTTGGTGAAGTAAAATAAAAATCCAGTTCTCTAAATTGACATGAAATAAGAGTGAAAACTCCCCATGGGGGGGGGAGGGGAAAGCTTTCTTTTCAAAACAACTTGAGGTTGTCCATACCCACTCAGAAATGAGTAAAATTACTTCTACTTTAAATAAAAATCGGTGTAACCTATTAGTATGTCCTATTTCAGCTCTTTACCACAAAGCAAGTTCGCTCTGTGTTACATTCTAAGCTAATTCTTAGAGCTCAGGGGATGCTCCCATCCCATAATTCATTTCCTACCAGAAAGGAAAACCAGCCCTCCAAACTGGTTCGATATAATTATTATGAAGTATAAACTTATTTGTAGACATATAATCAGACTGGTGCAGCAGAAATGTAGAAAAGAAGACATTTCAAGACATCCATGAGGTGACATCTCCTAGGTCAGCTTTTGTGACCCACTACGACCTGGGTCTGAACAATCTGAACCAAAATTCTGTGAAGGCAAGAGCACCTCTTACTTGTGTTGTTGCTGTTGTTTTAGTGTAGACGAAAATTAAAACTTGTTATTTTCCTGAAATTCCAGAATTAAGAAGAGTTAGTAAGAATATTTTAGAGGCTAGATTCCACTCTGAAGAAGCACCCGTGTGTGTGTGTGGGGGGGGGGGGGGGGGGAGGTAGGGAGCTCCGCACCTAGAATCGCATGAAAATTACAGAGGTGGGAGTGGGCAGTCGCCACCCAAAGGTGCAAGGAAGCCATGAGGGGCTGGCAGTTTTCTCAAGTTTGGACGTCTGACGTCTGCACCCAGGCCTTCATTTTCATGTGACCCGTTTCCACAAGAAGACGGAAGAGAACTGTTAAAAGCACCACCGTGAGAGGGAATGCAGGCCCGCTCACACCGCCTGGCAGGAGCACCAGGAAGGCAACACAGAGAAGAGGGCCGATTCCTCCTGGAGGTGAAGCCAGGCAATGTCACCCTCTCTGGGGATGGCACAGTCACACGGCACTTCCAGAGAGATGATGCTGAGGAGATACTGGGACAGCTAGTTCTAAACACAGAGGCGGGGCATGCCTTCAGACTGGGGTACCATAAGAAACTGTAAGTTCATCACTGCCCTAAAGAAAGAAGCTGGCCCTCCCCAGGATAGGAACAGCAAAACATTCAGTATGGGTCACCCAGGGAGGGGTCATTAGGAATTCTGGAGACAGGTGAGACAGAGCCCTAGAACAGTGGCAGATGGAAGGGCTCAGGTGCAACCTCAGCCACCATACCTACCCTCTCCTTGTCTTTAAGGGTACCACAGGGAGATACCTACCTTCTAGGGGCCTTGGCAAATGTGTATGAGTAAAGCCTGATGTAGTGAGCTGGTATCTAATATATATCATACACTACCCTAATAAACTCCACTATTCTAATATACTCCACTCCTAATCTACATACATATACAGTACAGCCATATGTACTCATACACACACATGCATATTAGGGATGGCATAAACAGCATATTAAATCATTTTCAAACACTTAAACATTGGAACCCTCTTTTTAAAACGAATCTTATGCTTTGCTCTCCTGCCTGCCAGTGTTCCTGAAGCATCTTCCTGGATTCCCCAGGTCCCTCTTAGTAAAATCGTAAGACCACATAAGGTGGTTAAGAACTGTATCAGTAATTAGATACAGGAGTTCTGAGGGACCTGGATTTGGATTCCGGCATCACGGACTGTGTCACTGAGCAGAAGTTCCCGGATAAACACAGAAATGGAACAAGAACAGCTCCCGCGCAGGGCTGCTGCCAGCGACCGGCACTGACACTCATAAACAGAGAGAGTGCTGATGTCTGTCCCTGGGGGTTGTCAGAACACCCCCCAAAGCTCCCATGTTCTAAACTCGGCGAAGAGACGTCTGCACGGTGTTCTGCTTTCCTTGCTGGCTCCGTTTCTCCCTGGACGCTGATCACTGATTAATTGTTTCCACATCAGGCTCCCGGGAGTTGGCTAGCATGACATGCTTCTAGAGCTGAAGCCTGACATAAATTAGTTTCTAAGCCACCAAGGCTGAGCACTCAACCTTGAACTCCAATGGCTCCAGTGCCACAGGACACAGATGTAAAGATATATAAATTATCGTTTTTTCAAGAGAGCTGCTTTTAACATTACCTAACCAGAGTCACTTCCAAATTCCCAGAACTAGATCATTTGTCAGCATTTTTGTTTTGTTTTGTAAAGAAGATTTAGAGGGAAAAGTAACCTCCTTATATTTAATAGGCAGATGTGTGGCACCGCTGTGTGCAAGAGCCATTCAAGATTATGTCCAGAGAGGGGAATTCTACTGTGAGGAAAGGCGGTGGGAGTTGTGAGGAGGCAGCCACAAAATTTCCCATGTAAATGACATATATCATCTCACAAACCATCATACACGTGACCTGGAAAATATTTGTCAGACATTCTAAAAATCTTCATTTGAAGATTACAGTAGCACCAGGAAAAAAAAAATTATAGGTGTCTCTTTCTTGGTTTATATTTTTAGTAGATACACAATTTGAAGATTGCTGTTGGCTTCCCATGACTTCCTCTGCCGGGAGCTTCCCCTGCCCTCTCTGTTCTGGGGCTGGACAAGACTCAGTAATTGAAGGGCGGCACAAACCGAGGAGAGAGAAACCAAAGCAAGAAGCATTCTTGAAAGGACACTGGGACGGAGAACGGTTCCAAGTACAGAGATTCCAGGCCTTTTCTGTTGTCGCCAAAGAGCACAGAAACATGACTGTGACCCTCTGCACTAAGTCATACTCACTTGAGCCTGGGGACCAGAGATGCCCAGCTGCAGAGGGCTGGCTGGGCTGCCAGGGCACAGCTGCCTCCATCACCTCTGCATCTTGGCTCAGGCATGCGGGCCCGGCATGTCTCGTCAGGGACAGTGCCCCTTCCAATGCTCTCACCCACTCTTCCGCCCAAGGCCACAGAGACCTAATGAGTGGCTGTCATTTCTTTCCAATGGCTACAAAATGTATAATTTCAGACAAGGAAGAAGGTGGAGGTTACTTCGATGTCCCCCCAAAAGCAAGAAAGCAATATGAAATTGTGTGTTTGTCTGTGGAGATGATTTGACTTTGGGTTAAAAATTTTTTTTAAAAAAAGGTCATGAAAATAGATCACAATAAAGAGAGTAGAAGAAAGACTGTTATTAGAGTGTTTTAAACATTATACTATGTATGATAGCCTTCAAAACAAAAACACATTGCAGAGAATACCTTCTTAGTTAGAATGAAATATGATTAAATAATCTAATTTGTTACTGCCTTTTCATCTATCTTATTGGGTTACTAAAATGCCAAGATTAAAATCACAGTATTTAATCACTTGCATGACTTATTATGAGAGCATTAAACAAGGTTTGTATGCTGGATTATTACAATTTGCTTTCATGTTGCCTGGAACGCTGGAAATGTACATAATAGCTCTTGCATCTTTGTATGAGGGCTCCAACTACCAGAAGAATGAAATGGGGTTTTTAATATAACAAATTTATTTTTTTGTTTAACTTTGTTCTTCCCATAACACGTAAACACTCTTTATATTCAAGCAGTGGCCTAACAGAGAACAAAGGGAGTTATCCCTTCTAATGTATTTTTAACCAACTAATTAATTATTCAATAGTCGCTGTTTTAATAAACCAAAATTTGTAATAAAAAATTTGCTTTCCACGCAGTGAAGGAAACCATTAAAGTGTCCATGGCTAGTATACTAAATACTGCCAGAAACCAGAACAATCCTAAACTTCACGTTTCCTTCTATTCAAGGTGAGCGCCCGGAGAGTCTCTCTGCCCGGCGTTACCATGGGGCCCCTATATGCACAGAGGGCTCTGCCAGTTACTTTCTATTACCATCCTTCACCGGGGAACCCCTGCATGCCCAGGAAGGCTGGTCCTCAGGGTCTGAAACAGCTGGCTCATTTTTCCTCTGGATTCTCCTAACAAAACGCAGTGGATGGAAGCCGGATCAGGGGTATTTATTCCAGTCACTTCCTCTCCTTAGCTTGAGATCTGCAGGCCATCCATCCCATGGCCACCCCTCTAGAAGTGTGACCTCTCTTCCTGGGCTCCAGCTCTCAATGAATCAGTTTATTTGCACCTTCAGGTTAGCGGTAGGAACTTCTTCCAACTTTTGCTACTCCTGGGGGCTGCTGGGCTTTAGGGCCACTTTGGGGGCCTTTAACCTTGTTCACGCCTCTGTGAATATCCACTCTTTTCAACTGCCAGGACCCTACCTAATAAGGTGGTTCAGCTTCAAATCCCATTTTTTATCATCTTTGTGGCTAAATTATATTCCCCATGAATTTTGAATTGACTTAGGCTTTTTACAGATTTACCGTGTTGGATTTCAATTTTTTAAAAGTACATGTATAACTACACAGATATTTATTGAAAATCCATCTACTAAGAATCCATTATGACTTCAGCACTTGGGGGGAGGATTTTAATAAATATAATATATGGTCATTCAGTCTCTAATCTCCAAGAGTTTATAGTCAAATCGGGTGGAAAGTATGCATGTCGCCCAGCCAGTGTGGGTTGGTGGTTGAGCCTGGACCTATGAACCAGAAGGTCAGGGTTCAATTACCAGTCAGGGCACATGCTTGGGTTGCGGGCTCGATCCCCACTGTGGGACTTGCAGGAGGCAGCCAGTATAGAAGGAATGCGTTAGAGCAAATGTTATCCGATGAGCACCCCAGTCCACAAGTACCAAAGGGGGCTTCTAGGAAGCATCTTGGTTATGAAACCTATGGAAGGTAAACCCCCCTACAAAATGTAGACAGGGTTTGGTAAGGAGTAACCAGTAAAGGTGAAGGTGACAACACCGCTTAATCTGCACATTAACCCTGAGTTAGTGTGAATATTTTCTTACACAGAGAATTTAAGAGCTATGGTTGCATTCTTCAGCAAAAAGAAAATGGGGGTTGGGGAGAGACAGTGGGTATTTGTTTAAATGATGAAACATCATTTCAAGAGATTTTTCATAATGACGTTGTAATTTTTATTTTCTAATTATGTCTGAATATAAAAGGAGTTTATACCCATAAATGGAAAAGTTAAGAATTGTTTTTAAAAAAATAATTCCCTATATCCAAGCTCTCCAGATTGAACCACTGTCAGTATTTTAACTTATTTAGTCCCCGCACTTTTTCAGGCATAATGCACTTCTAACATAGTCAAAATAAAAGTATGTTTTGAATTATACTTTTAACATTAAAAGGTTTTTCTAATATATCTTAACAAACTGTGCATAACCATCATTTATAATTGCAGAACAAATTAAAGCCATAATGAGTTATTATTCAACGCCCACTGGAATGGCTAAAACTAGAAATACGGACGATGCTAAGTATTGATGATCGGTAACAGGCACTCTCAGACAATGTGAGTATCAGCCGGCACAAACTCTTTAGAGAATAGTTGGTCATTATCTACTTGAACGGATGCACACCCTACGCCCCAACTATTCCTCTCCCTGTTTCATACCCAACAATAACATGGAAACATGCGCCACCATGTCAACCATATTCAGAGCACTGTCATTCATTCAAATTAAAATTGGAAACAATCAAATACCTATTAACAGTAAGAACAGGCAAATAATTCATACAACGAAATAGGAAACACCTATGAAAATGAACAAGCTAGAATGAGAAAAACCTGACAAACATTGAGTGAAAAAAGGCCTTGCAGAAAAGAATATAAAATATAATCTCCTAAATTCAATTAAGAGACACATCTAAACTTTAGAGTTAGAACAGTCATGATAATGTTTACCTTTGGAACTGGTGGACTTTCAGGGTGTTGGTGACTGTCCCATTTTCTAGACTTGGTTATGGTTACAGGTTTTCACTCTGATAATTAATTATAATTTGTGGAACTATAAGTGTATATTTTGTGTACTTTTCTGCTTATATATTTTACCAATTTTTAAAAAGGGATACACAGAGGCCCTGGTCAGGTAGTACAGATGATTAGAGCAGTGGTCCGCAAACCACTGGATTAGAGCATCATCCCCAACATACCAAGGTTGCAGGTTTGATCCCAGGTCAGGGCATATATAAAAAAAAAATCAACTAATGAATGCAAAATAAGTACAGCAGCAAGTCTCTTTCTCTCTTTTCCTCTCTCTCCAAAATCAATAAAAACATATTTAAAGAAAAAAGAATTCCTAAATTTACTATTGATTCAAGTAATCACTTTGCACTAAATGACTTTTCACATTATGCATCTTCTTTCTGCCCCAGCTCACTGCTATGTGCCTCTAACATTTCAGAAACAAGGCAGAGAGAGTGCACCAGTTGGGAAGACTATCCATAATCCAAATGGCAGTTAACAAACCAGTTTTTAAATGACCTGTCATCAGTTTTGAACATTTAGGTGCATGGTATATTTAAAATTACTATCCTGACAGCCTCTTCAGTTGTTCAAATAGAATCCAAATATTCCATACAAAGGTGCCTTTCTTTTGCAATGTAAATTAAATAAATCATATTTTTCTTCTTCTTCCAATTACTGGAGTTTGTGATAAATATAAAAGTCATAAAATTGGTAATGTTAGTTTTTAAAATTGATTAATATAAATCATTATGTGTCATATGTTTATATATAAAAATATATGATAAATATAAGGACTATTACAGTGGTCGGCAAACTCATTAGTCCTCAGAACGGCAAACTGCATGTGGCTCGTGAGCCGCAGTTTGCTGACCACTGGACTATTAGAACTATTGTGTTGTGCCTTCCTTTACAAAGTCCACAGAGATACCCCCTGGAAGAGAAAACAACTGTGGATGACTAGGAAAGAAATTTAGAGAAATTCAGAATCCAGCTGCTAATCGCCCCCTAACCCACCACCTTGCAGATGAACAGTGGAGAGCTGCACTCAATGGTCTGATTCTGGGTCACTTGGTGGGGTCCTGTTCTCCAGAGAGCTCCCCAAATGGTTTGTGGTAACAAAGCAGAGAGAAACAGTCCTTTCTCCCTTCCTTCCCTGAGGCAGTATACACGGTCTCTTTGAACAGTCACTATTTTCCTTTAGATGCTCTCTTCCTCAAGGGAGGTTGTTCAATCCAGACAGGCCCAGAGGACAGGGGGTGGGGTGGGGTGGGGTATGTTCTGCCTCACTCCCCTCCTCCAAGCCTCCCAGTGGCAGGAAGTGTGCACTTAATCAGCTGTTCTACACATCAGAGTCACAAGATCTCACATTTAGATGTGGTATTGGGTAAACCAGATCTTCAAAGTCTGCTTTGCTCCAAGGCTATTTAGACCTGGATGGAAAAGCAGCAGTGCCGTACTATTTAATTTTGGAGAATCAGGTGTTAAGTTCTCAGCACAATGGCCCCTATGACCAACTCGCTCATTCTCGCTGATGCTATTACTGCTAGAGCTCTGGACTGGTTAAGGCCAAAGACACCTTGCTTTCACCAACTCCTTGTGTTCATGTTCTCGGACCCTCCCCCCCCATACGAGTGTTCTGGAGCTATTTGACATGTAGGAGCACCCACACCATCTCTTCTAACAAAGCAAATGGATTAGTAACTTTACTTGGACTTTAGTAAAACAAGTATGACTTTTTTTCCCTAAAAGTAAATTCGTGGGCATGGTCATTCTGTACTTTTAGTTCAAAACCTCATTGCCGTGCGAAAAGAAAAAAATGGAAGGGGCAAACATTTGAAAGCCTGATTTCGCTGATATTCCCACCAACTTTCCACGCATACTAATAAATAGATCCTGTTTTTCAGAATTTGATGAATTACCAATTCTCCACCCCCCACAAAAGCAGAATTCAAAATAGCAAAATGATGAACTTTCCCAAAAAAGAAAACACACAGAAAAATAGAAAGACGTTGAAACACAATGGTGTCAAATAACTCGGAAAAATGACAAAGTCCCATGAACTAAAGGTATTTAGAAAACTCCTGCGAAGTGTGGCATTTGTTCGTCTGGGTGTTATGTTCCTTAGTAATGTGGAATCCTATCAGCATCTCATCCTTTGGTAAGAACTTTGGGATTTGCACCATAATATCCATCAGGCAAAGAAAGCACACCCTAGGTCATATACAAGAGTGGATTCAAATTGCTGACTTCATTAACTAAACAAGCCTGTGCTTGTATCATTTACCTGGAATTCTCAGCAATTTAAGGTAAACAGTTATTTTTAAAATCTTGACAGCCCCACGACGGGATCTGTTATTTAAATGAGAAATCTCCCAGAAAGAGGCTTCCGATGTTGGGTGGAAATAATGCTATAAAATAAAAGGGTAGTAAGCAAATTGTACCCTCGACTGTGAATTCGTCTGAGAGTTCGACCAGGGGACGGGGCCGGCCGGGGAAGTGAGGGAGCCCCAGCCGGCAGCTGCTAGGGACCCGACCAGTGCGCAAGTTTCGTGTACTGGGCCTCTAGTTAGAAATAGTAAGTTAGGTTCCAATAGTTTAATCCTTGCTTCAGATTGAGTCCTCTTACAGGTGGTATGGAGATTATTTATTTCAAAGACAGGGTGCTTCTGGAATTCTGAGCCAGAGAGTCAAAGGCTTCTATTTCAATATTTTGTAAATGTTACTTCAAGAACCAACTAGATAGACCAAATTCTTTATCAACAGCAGTCTTCCAGGAGCTGATGGGGACTTTTTCACTATCCTCATAATCCTTATAATCCTCATAATTATTATTACTTTTATTACTAGTTCTATCGACTAGACTGCTTTCCTGGGTTGTCTCTTTGTGATCCTTGGCAAGAAACATCTGACTCATTTTTTCCCTCATTCTTTGAATCAAACTTTAAGAAAGCGATAATAATGATGTTTATCAAGGAACCAATATTAACTATCTAACGATTATCAATTATCTAAATAGCTCTCCTCTAGAATAAAATCACCAAGGTTTTCTAGGGGCCCATTCCTAGTGAAGGTGAAAACAGTGGCACTTTCTACGTAGCAGTCTCTTTAGATCCAAGTGGAAGTAGACCCTATAGGTCTCCCCTACGTGTTAATGAAGACTCTCTATCTGAGACACACTTGTCAATATTCCAGAATTTAAACCCCTTTGAGGGTGTCAAACTTTTCAAAAAAAAATAAATTAACCATGGAAAAGGAGTCTATCTAATGCACCGAGGAAAAGGTTGTCAACATTATTCAATAGGAAAGAAGCATTAACTTCTAAGAAATGGGATCATTTTCTTAACAGTTCTTGTCATCATGGCTTCAGAGAACTTTGCCCCGAGCCCAGAGAAGAGCACCCTGGAAGACTGACGGAGTCTGGCCACTTGGAAAGGAGCCACCAGGTCTCCTACTGCACCTCTCCTTCATGAGCAAGCGAGTCTCCTGATCCCCCCTAAGGACAGATTTCACAGACAGGAAATGTCTCAGTGACGGGCCAGGGAACCACTTGTTCACATTACCATTGGAGAGCCTGGGCATGAGACCACAGACTTCCTGGAAGCACTTATTTTGGGCTTCACATTTCTCATCTGTAAAATGTAAGGATTTGGCCGAAACCGGTTTGGCTCAGTGGATAGAGCGTCAGCCTGCGGACTCAAGGGTCACAGGTTTGATTCCAGTCAAGGGCATGTACCTTGGTTGGGGGCACATCCCCAGTGGGGGGTGTGCAGGAGGCAGCTGGTCGATGATTCTCTCTCATCGATGTTTCTAACTCTCTATCCCTCTCTCTTCCTCTCTGTGAAAAATCAATAAAATATTTTTTAAAAAGTAAGGATTTGGACAAGATGACCTCCTTTTCACCAACTGGGTTTAAAGCCCCTATTGGCCTAAAACCCAATGTTTTCTACGATCCAAACCATTTGGCCCTCCTTCCCACTGGTTCATTTAGACAATTAATGCTATAAAATCTGTTCCTTGAATAAAGTTTGCTTAAAATGTAGTGACCCTTTACTTGAGTATCCTACAAATGAGACCTCTTTTTCCCTACTTTCTTAAATGGCATTGCCTTCATCACAGTGACTGATGACCCCTAGGGCCATCCGAACTCCAACCTGGCTATGAGTCCCAGAAGAAAGGAAAGTGTCTGGCTTTACGTTCATTAGATTTGGATGGCAATTGTTTCGAAGAAAGTGAGGCTATGTAGCCGTGCAAAAGGCTCCGTACTAAGCTGCCGCTTAAGCACTAAAGAAGCTTTGACCAGTGAGTTCAGAGCTATTAGACGTTTTTATATTAACAACATTTCTCCCATCCAGGTTTGTGCATTTTATCTTCATTCTTTCAAATCCCGAAATTGCTTGGATAAGAGAGAGGGTTTATATATTATACACACACAGAGACACGCACACACATGCACGTGTGCACACACACACACACACACATACACCCACTTCTAAGAGCAGCCTGAACTTTTAGGGGAAATTGAAGAGGCTTTGTGTCAAGTACAGCTAAATCCAGCCTTTCCATATCAAACCTCTGCTAGAAAATTACTGTGCAGATGATAAGGCGGAAAGATATAATAAAAAGTGACTCTACTCAATTTACACTGCAATATTGGTATGACTGAATATTTTTCATTCAGGTGCCTGATAAAATCGCTAAACTGTATTGCAGATAAATAAAGGAGGCTTCTGTCAAGAATAAACACCATTAATCATGAAGCCTTACCCTCTGAGAGACTGTGCTATGCATCTGCACAAATACACCAACCGAGCCAGCACACAACACATGCTTCTCTTCTTTACACTGTTCCAGACTGAAGTTGTCTTCCTTTTCTATTTTTTTATGATTTAGGCAAAAATAGCATTTTTTTAAAAACACATTCACAATACCTTTTGACTTTACAGTCCTGCAAGTAGGTCCATTCCTATAATAGTTAGAAAAAATTGGCTTGGCCCTTGGGAGAAAAACTTGACAGTGAAACAGTTGTTGTTGCTGATTACACACTTACACCTACACAATCCATATGCTATATACTATATTTCATCAAACCTAAGGTGCTACTGACCTAAAAAAAAAATGCACCATTATTTTAGGTACCACTAAGAGTGACAATACTTCCTTGTCGCTTTCCATTTTTACTTTATACTCATTTTAAAAACTCTCTTAGACTTATTCAGACATGGGTTATATCATATTATCCCCAAAGCACTTGCACACAAAGGGAAATATCAGCAAAATAATTTTATTGAGAGATACCTGAAACTTCTCCATAGCTGCTACTTCACCAACAGTAATCATACAACACTACAGATGGTGAGATACATTCCAATTTCAGAGAGGTGAAAAGGTGAAAAGAGATACACAACTTAAAACAGATGGCTTAAATATGGTAATACAATAAATACATATTAGGTGATTCGGCCATTTATCAAAGACCTGTGATATGACAGATGGGGCTAAGTGCTATCTCTATGCTCATTCTTTGAATTCATGATATAAAATGGGATTGAATAATGAAGTGGGCTTGGACAGAGTAAGTCATCTGATAGGAAATGCCTACGCTGGATTCAAACCCGGCCTGTAATTTTAAACACAAAGGAAAATTGTCTGGAACCAAATGCAAAAAAAATCTGCATATGCTTAAATATTGCAGGTTAGCGTTATTGATGCTGTTAATAGAACCAGATGATCTGGTTTTCCAGTTATCCTTCCACTCCAGTGAGAACCTACATGAGCGACAGTGAAATGGCACGGATAGTGCCTGGCAGCTCCATGCTCTGGTGGCTAAGAAGAATGTGCAGCCGAGGTCGGTTTGGCTCAGTGGTAGAGCGTCGGTCTGCGGACTGAAAGGTCCCGGGTTCGATTCCGGTCAAGGGCATGTACATTGGTTGCGGGCACATCCCCAGTAGGGGGTGTGCAAGAGGCGGCTGGTCGATGTTTCTCTCTCATCGACATTTCTGGCTCTCTATCTCTCTCCCTTCCTCTCTGTAAAATATCAATAAAATATATTAAAAAAAAAAAAAAGAAAAAAAGAAGGGTGTGCAAAGCCCGCCTTGGGAAGTCTGAGGAAGACTGAGGGAGGGACGCACAGCTTCATATAAGGAAAGAGGGGACAGAGGGAAAGTGGCGCATGGGCATGCATGCAAAAGGGCCACCGTGTTTCACGGACTCCTCTTCTAACTATCCACACCCGGGAGAAACACACAAAGGGCAAACCTAAACTTTCCCATACCCGTGCCACGCTACGAAATCTTAAAGTCAGATCATCTCATCTGACTACGTCATTTCACAGATGAAAACGAGGAGGTGCAGAGAGGCCAGGGAGACGTGTTAGGACCCAGTTCATCTGTGGCCGAGCTGAGAATGGCACTGTCCGAGGCCCACGTCGGTGTCAAAAGCAGCTTAGGTAGGAAGTGGCTTTAAGAGGCTCATCAGAAACGACGTGCCAATAGACGTATGTTTGAATTTTCTGGAATGGCACTTTGAAACCCGGGGGGGGGGGGGGAGGCATTAACATTGGCTGATGTAACCACTATCTGGAGTGGGAAGGGGGTGTGCTCAGGGGTGATGGTTCAGCAAAGCTGCAATCCAGTCCTACTCCTGAGGACGGTCCACTGTGTTCACAGGAAGTGTCCCGGCAGCTGTGCCTGAGCTCCCTAGGCGATCGTGTTCTGAGCCCACTCCAGGAAGGAAGAGCCTCTTCTGGCCAAAGGAGGCTTAACTCCCACCTTCCCGGCAAATCCTCCTTGTGTGGGAAAGCACCTTGACCCCACGGAGGGAATGCATTTATTTGCCCAAGGGAACACTGTCCAGGAGGCCCTCACAGGAAGTCTGTGGCCCCAGGCCCACAACCATCGGATGCCAAAAGGCCAGTTCAAACTAGGTCCAGCAAGAAAACAGGAGGATCTCAAGAAACCGTCATCACTGCTGGGGCCTTATAACTTCTTTTAGGAAGAGTTTCTATGAAGAAAAAGGTATTTCATCAGCACGCCATTTCGACCACTGATTTCGTGTTCAATCGTTTCTAACAAACTCTTTGGTCGTCTTTTGGGGAGTCCCATGTCAAAACTACTTCCAGGTACCCTATCAATAGATGCAGGCATCCAGTGAGCACAGCACACCCCACCTGCTGGTCCTCATGTGTAAAAAAAAAAAAATGGGTACAAACAGGTGAACAGATCCCTTACAGAATGTTGCCCTTAAAAACAACTACATTTTGTCTAGTGGCCTCACATGTTTTACCAATACCTGCAATGAAGGTGCAAGTTATCAAAGAACCAAATATTTCATCTTTATTTAATAGGTTTCCGAGTTTAATTGTTCATCTCTGTCTTGGTCATAAACAGTACTATAGATAAAAACATATTTACAAGAAAATGGAATGGCTATGATTAAGATCTCTGAATACTTTTCATTATTGCTGTTGACGATTTCTACACAGAGGGGAGTGCATTTTGTGCAAATTACTATGAAATTCCTTCTGAATGTAAATTTAACTTACATGGAGCTAATGATCTCCTGCCCCAACCTGCACAGGCGGTTATGGCCAAAGCCGGTTTGGCTCAGTGGTACAGCGTCGGTCTGCGGACTGAAAGGTCCCAGGTTCGATTCCGGTCAAGGGCATGTACATTGGTTGCGGGCACATCCCCGGTAGGGGGTGTGCAGGAGGCAGCTGGTCAATGTTTCTCTCTCATTGACGTTTCTAGCTCTCTATCTCTCTCCTTTCCTCTCTGTAAAATATCAATAAAAATAAAAAATAAAAATAAAAAAAGTGGGCATAGGTATAATGACCTGACCTCCCCTCCTTCACTAGCCTTACTCACGTCGAAAGGAAACCAAATGACTGGTAGTGTCCTTCAGTGGTTTTAAAGGTAGTGACGATTCAACAGCAGCTAAGTTATTCACCTGGAATGAAGCACTGCCCTCTCACTAATGAGGTTACAAGCGGTCTTTAGGTCTTTATGTTAGGGAAACTTAGCAAGCACGTGGCTTGGCAGAGACCCACAGGAGGTGGAATCTTGGGACTAATCAGACAGGCCGGAATCAGATGGCCTGCAAGAATCTGGAGACCTTGCCTCAGAGGAATGTAATTCATGCAGAAAAGTGTTGTCAGAGGAAGGCCAGGGAACCTCGTGGGAAGAAAGCAAAATAAACAGTTCAACAAAGGAAACAAAGAAGGACCAATAGCCTTTTTGAAAATTGAGAACAGGGAGACTTCACGGGGCCTCAGACAAAGGCCTCATCGAGGACACCCTGGCGAAGCCTAAAGACCTGAAAGGATGTTTCTCTCCAGGCGCTGGGGGGAGGAGGCCGCCATCTGCTCTGCGTTCCTCCCAATTCAACTTCCACACACCTCCCGCCTCCCAACAAACAATAGCCGACATAACTAGAAGTGCTCTGTCTACCCAGGTGAAGAGGTGGGGAAATGTGGAGACGTTAATCCAATTAAATAAGGGAGAATGTATCTGCTCAGTGTTCTTCAGATCAGTTGCAAGTACAAGAAATAAATGCTCCACTCAGATGCACACAGCCTGCCATCCGCCTAAGACCTGTGGAATGTGCAGTCACTTACACTCTGCAAATTCTCTCTCGTAACCATCATGTGACATTCTCAACCAGGAGGGAATCCCTCCGCAGAGCTTAATGCAAGAGGTGGGACATCTGCTTTCAACCCTCACATCACAATTGCCAGTGGATTCCCAGTGGAATACTGACTTGAACTCCTCTCTCAATCCAGTATCTACATTTATCCCACAGTCCTGAAATCCACAATCTGAGGTCACCATATTTTCAGCAGTCAAACAAGATTACAACGCTTTATGCTGACCTTCTTTCCCCCTCTTAGTTCAGTTATGAAAGAAGATCATGCAAACTTTTACTAACCCATCCAAGGGCAGGCTGAGATTACCACAACGAACATGGGCAGAAGTGAGTGGTGTACGTGCATACATTTTAATGTTATATCTACATATATAAAAGGCTAAGTGACTGATTGTTCATCCGCCCAACCAGCTGACTGATCAACCAGCCAGTTCATATGATGCACACGGCAAATTAAAAATAAACATTGACTTGACCATGCCTGATACATATAAAGCTCTCACTGGCACCAACTGCACAAGTTTGTTTCTATCTGTCATTGTCGATTGTGAATTTGGTTGACATTTCTATTATAAAGAAAGAGCAAATAGCGATATTAAAATATTTCTTCTAATTAATTTCCTTTCAATGTGCACAAATATGTGCACCAGGCTACTAGTATTAATAATAATGAGGACATCAAATACTTAATTTAAATTAAAAACCCCAACATGTTAGGTAATACAAACATTAATATAATTCAATATAATTCTAATATTAATCTGTTGTATCCCTGGCCACTGCAATATGAAAAACCTTTTAAAAGCAGAGTCCCCTTTACGGGTCTGAATGCCTTTGCTAATGATTTACAATTTTGAATGTGTTTCTGAAAACTTTCACTGGTGTGCGCAGTTTAAGTTGCAAGCAATGCAGACAGGGAATACAGGGATTCTGTTCTGTAGAGGAGCCAGAGGTTGCTTTGAATAGAGACAAGAAGCATTTTTAGTAAACTAGGAATGCTTTCTTGGGATTCTGTTCTTAAAATGTAAATCATATCCAAGCAACAGGGTGTGGTGATTTGTTTTGCAAATGAGGCAGATCTTTAAACTGCCAGTGCCTCTCTCTCCCCCACTCCTCCATATAAAAGAAACACTGTTCACTTCAGATGAACAAGACAATATTTGGATATTATCTGAATGTACTTAAAACAGTATTGGTGTTCTCCAGTTAGGGGCTAACTCAACGATTTTCAGCCTTTCTCATTTTATGACACATAAATTGATTACTAAAATTCTGCAGCCCACCAATGAATATATTCTATTTTTTGCTGATCTGACAAAAAAATAAATAGGTCTAACTTTGATTCATTCACACCGGACTACTATTGTGTTGGCTGTTGTCTTTTGTTAGAAAGATTGGGTAAAATTTTTTTAAATTAATTTCAGGGAGAGGGAGATAGGGACAGAAACATCAATGCTGAGAGAGAATCAATCACTGGCTACCTCCACATGTCCCCTACTGGGGATCCAGCCTGCAACCTGGGCCTGTGCCCTGACCAGGAATCAAACCAGGACTTTTGGCTCTTGGGTCAATGCTCAACCACTGAGCTATACCAGCCAAGCTGTTGTCATTTTTTTTTTAATTTGAAAATCTAAGGGAAGTCAGTGTCCCTGACTAAATAGTGAGATATTGCATATTTCTTGTGGCATATGAGTTGAAAGTCATGAGCCTAACTCATTCCCAGGTGGTAGCATGCATACTCTAAACCCAGTGATCTCTTAATGCTCTGAAGTAAGATAACTGACCTTAGGCAGAGTTCTCATTACCAGGGGGTGATCCTGAGGAGGATTAGGCTCTCTGGGAAGAGTTTGCAGGTATGACTAGCACTGAAGGAAGGACTCTCACAACTGTACACATAACTCATTCTGGGATAAATTTAGATCTCTGAACAGTCTAAGTTTCCTATTGCATATAGTGGTCCCAACTGAACTCTTGTTAATGGATCTATAATCTCTCTGTAGCTGTATGAGAAGGTTTTAAATATCTATAACTTATAAACATGTGAGATGAGGCATGACTCACAGTATTGGGCGATTGGCTTTTAGAAAAATCTACAGCTTTAGGTTACAGACCTATATTTATTTTGCTCATTACTGGAAATGCTCTCATTGCCTAAAGGCAGTTCCTGACCCCTCCACTTCTTACTTTTCTCTGTATTCTTTTCTCCCTACTTTGTGTGTATGTGCAGAGAGAGAGAGAGAAAGAGAGAGAGAGAGAGAGAGAGAGAGAGAGAGAGAGAGAGAGAGGTATAAAGAGAAAGAGGCAGAGGTACAGCGAGAGGCAGAGGTACAGCACACAGATACCACATTATACATGATGTTTTTGAGCATCAGAGTTATAAGAAAATTGATGCAATGCCACGAATTCGGCTAGGAATTATAGGAGATAAACATAGGCCCCATAAGCCATTTAACTTGTTAAATTTTATCCAGCTGCAATATACTGACGCCCATTATTGTTGCAGTATTTCTTTTGCAAAGATCACAACAAAACTAAAAACGGTCAAGATCCCCCCCAATATCCTTTCAATACAGTTATCGAGAAATATTCTGAAAAAAAACATCCCTACCTTAGAACTGAGAGGATGGCTTTCAAAACCGACCTTCCTCCTGCTAGCTCCTTTCATTGTACTTAGGTTCTGGATCCCCAGAGATGCAAAACTCTAGCTAATATGTTACTTGGGATTCAAAAAGTAAGCAGACAGTTCCCTAGAAACAAATCTGCTGGGATTCCATTTTTTTTGATGTATGCATTTCACTGCGGGCAGGGGTGGGGATGCAACAACAAACAGGAATGAGTGACAGGCGGACCCGAGTCCCTGGCCTTTGTTCCCCCGGGGGAAGGTCTGAAATGAACTCGGCGGCTTGCTGTGCGGCTATAGGAAGCGGCGTGTCTTTGTTTAGGTGGAAAGAGCGGGCTCTGTTACCTAAGCGCAGGAGAGCTGGCCGCGTCAGATGAGCGGCCGGCAGCCTCGCTCTCGGGTGGCAGTCATCACATACACCCCCCGGAAAGTATCTCCCCGTTGTGGCAAATTCTGTTCAAGTTCAATTTTTTTTTTCCCCACAAACACGTATGTTGAAAAACAAATAAAAATGATGGCAGTAAACTCCTGCTTTCTCTGAAGCCAGGCTTACCATGAGTGGAAGCATTGTGCTCGACGGAAAAAAACCTGTTACAGGCCAGTACCCGCCCGGCCCCCGCCACAGGTTTGACAGCAGCAGGCTCCATAGAGCCCGCGGCTTCCGGCTCAGTGCCCCTGAATACCGTCAGTCACTATCCGCCCCCGGCCCCGCGCTGAGCCCTGCACAAAGAACCCTGAGGTTTTAGCCTAGAAACGGGGGCTCAGACTCCCGGGTGGGTGCGCGCCGTAATTAGGGCCTCCTTTATCAGCAACCGGCGACCAGATGCATTCTTTCAGTCATTAGAAATATTGCAAAAACAGAAATAAGCATGATGTCCTTTTGAGTCTGATTTATTGCATGTTTCTTAAATGCAAAATAAAGTGTGCGTAGCTGGATCCGGACCAAGGTGGCCAGCGCATGACAATGTTTGAAGTTTAGAAATTGTTAACTCCACCCACATTTGCATACGTGCACGGCAAACTAGGGATGTAAGCCATCTAAGGTAGTTCTTGAAAAGTTAGCAGGACTTACCCCTTTGTCAGTTTATAACCAAAATAAGACACGTTCTTTTTTTTCGAGCTGATATAATATGCAATGGAAATGCTGGGAAATAATAGTAAGAGAGCTTAAAAGTAGAAAGCACAATAAAAATAAAAAGACAATTGCTTGTGAGAAAGGAAAAATAAAGCAGAGTAAGGGCAATGAAGAGCAGGCTGGAAAGGGGGTGCTACCTTAGATCAGGGGAAGGCAAACATTTTAGGCATTTGGAGGCCATGTTCTCTGTGTCTAACCTACTCTGCCCTTGATTGCTAAGGCTGCCGTGGACAGTAGCGAACAAGTGGCAATCACCGTATTCCAATAAAACTTCACTAACAAAATCAGGCCATGGCGGGCATTGGGTGCATAGGCCATAGTTTGCCAACCTGGGTTCGTTAGATGGTTCTTCATAGAAGACCTCTCAGGTGTGGAGACCTGAGTGTAGGGAAATGTATTCAGTGAGGGAGCAAGCCATGGGTATCTGAGGGAAGAAGGTTCCAGGCAGCTGCATGCTATGATCTAGCCCAACCCGGCTTGCAACCTACTGAGTAAATGGTTATGATCACTGATCTCTACTTAACCATGTTTTAACAGAGTTGTCTCAAATGTGAGTATGTACTGCTCAATAGTCTACCGAGCCGACGAGTCACAAGTTATCAAACCATTCCTTGTAATAGCTGGTCATGTAAATTGTCCGGGTATTTGGTGTCACACATTCTACAGCAGCAAACAGGGTTCGATGTCGGGTTGCTTGGCTACAAGAAAGGCTTATTCATTCAAAAGGCTTTTTACAGCTCTTCTCCACACTGCCATACACATGTACACCATAGACATTTGCAGAAGATAACGACAGCCACTGACACAGAAAACTTCCTCTAGTGTGCTGTTCGGACCCTCTGTGCTCACCCAGGAAGTGGGAACCAGAGCAGCAAAGCCAGCAATGCTCATTTTCAAGAGCAAGAAGTAGTATATAGCCCCTGATGTCTGGGTTACAACAATGCTCGATCTACTCCTAAGCGTTGGAACTTCTCTGCATCAGGATCTCCATGTCTTTAAAATGAGGTTAGTAAATAACCACTCCATCACGGGGTGGCTGAAACTACTGCATAATTATGGGAAGTCTCTAAAACTGTGCCTAGACCATGGTTAAGTAGTCAAAAACATCGCATTACAGTTATGGTCATTATTCTTTTTTTCGGGTGACTTGTCTGTTCAATTTTACTTCCCCTTACCGTTGAAATGCTGTTATTCTTCTTAAGTTGTCCATTTGAGATTGCTATTTTCATCTATTTTATTTCCATGTGAAGGGCATGGAGTGCAACAATAGATGTCCATTAAAGAGTATCCTACTTTACATCCAGTAACTGATTTAATATTTGCCAGTGGATTGTATCTGACCTTTAATATATTATTTTAAGTAGTAATCAAGCTTTTGATTTTGAGTATTAAGCGTGCCAGCTTTGTTGGCATGAGAGGACACATTCCAACAAAAGTAAGCAACAAATAAGATGATGACGGTCCCCCTGCAGTAGCCTAAGAAACAATAGCCCATGATCGTCAGTGAAAATAATATTTATTTAGGAACTACTGTGTGTGAGACATGGCCTAGTCAATGCAAAGAAATACAGCCTTGTCATTGCCTTCAAGAGATATAATTATAATCTAGTTCATTCTTTTTTTTTTTTCTTTTTTTAAGGAAGGGGGAGGGGAAGATGGTTTTACACAGTGTTAGGTTACAGTATTCGATGTAATCTGGTATGTCATTACACTATACCAGCCTTACTAATGTATATGGCAGAGCACAAACACTGGAGGGGGGGGATTTCCTTTGTTAATTTTAAGTTGCACTATTAAAATATGTCAAACTAGTTATGCCCCAAATACACATAGAAGGTTTTGCTCACCTCTGCATGTTACTGGAGGCTTTCCTGGGGATGGAAAGAATGAAATCACTACTATGCATTATGGGACCGTCACAATGTTTTAAGTAAGGGCCTAGAGTGAAGGCTTTTTTAAAAAATATATATATATTATATAAGCTCCCAAAATCACAGTACCTAGTACATGCAAGATGCTGAATTCAGGGAGGGAGGGAGGCAGGGGGAAAAAAGAGAGGGTGAGAACCGAGTAGTAGCCCTGGCTATCTACTTACCCTTCCTCTCTCTAAGCTTTTACCATAATGATACATCTTTTCTTAGAGCTTTTTCTCTCCGGGAAAAAAAAATGTATTTATTCATGCTCCAAAATTGCCACTCATCTCCCTGCTCTCATTTCTGAAAGGCAGCCATAATCACGGGGGAGAAGCCTTCCCAGTTCCGATGTGCTCTATTTCACTGCTGATATTAATGACCTACCGTGTACTGGGCCCTCTCCCCAGGGGCCAGGAAGGGAACCGCTTTTAGTAGGGAGTGCAGCTCTTACTTAGGTGGAATAATTTCAGTGAGTCAGGCAGCCTTGGAAGAGCCACATTGATTCAACTAAGAGAAAAAGGAGCCGCCAAGTAGAACAGAGTAGGAGTGCTCCTTCCCCCGAGAGAGCGACGACGAGGCTGGTTTTCTACAATGAGTTAGTACCGTAGAGGGGATGGTGACACGCGACAGCCGCCTGTGGGTGCTGCCTTGGATGCAGCTTGGGGTGCAGTGCTCTTTACGTCCACAGCCTGAGACGAGGGCAGCCCGAAGCTCAACTGGTGAGGGCTGTGGGGGCTTGAGTGTCTGTAATGGATTAGTAACTAAGGAATCTGCTTTGGAAAATGAATTGCAGAGCTCAGATGGAGAAAATGGACAGTCTGAAATTCAATTCACATTGGTCCATAAATAAGAAAAGTTTAGGTCAAAAAGGTTGTAAATAAAATATTTTTTCCCCAAGAAAAAATCCCAACTGAATGTCGAATTTAAAACTTTATTTCGGTGTTTCTACAAATGCATTAAAAGAAGCATGCTTACATGAGTACTAACACTACACTTAAAAAGACACACACTTAAAATGCAAAAGAAAGGACACTTTCTTTATTAGTGTGAAATCAGTCATTTGAAAATAAATCTGTAATCTGGGGATGGGGGTATAATATTCCAACTGCCTAGTTTTCCAAATAATTTTTAAAAACGAATAGTAATTTTTAGCCTACAGCATCATCCATTCCCATAGAATACAATCCTGCCCCCTGGAATTATGCAAGGAAAAGCCCTGGTATAAGCAAAACAAAGTATGGTATACAGAGCAGGCAAAGAAGTAAAGAGTCACATGAAGTGACTGCCTTGACTATGTGGATTTGATTCGTTTTCTATCTATGCTCCAAATAATCTCAGTAATATAATAAAATGTATTCACTAAGATTTTTTCTAAAACACTGGTATTATTTTTTTCTATGTGGTTTAGTAAAGCATCAAATCTGTGGTCAAAGCAAGTAATTTTAAAGAGCATAAGTCCTGGTGAATTCAGTGGGGAATTTTCCCCCCCAAAGAAAGAGAAAGTTCTTCATATCCAGTGTATCCTAATTTTCAAACCACTTGAATTACATAAACATAATGCAGGAATTGCACATTTTACGTGACAATCTTTATGTGACAACCCAGGGTAAGATAATACCCCATGTCCTACTTATAAATTCTTAGTCTAAATTCATGATTTTAGTTAAGAAAGGAAATACCAATAAATTCTAATATTATTGTCAGTACTGTATTTGAGGGGGGGAAAAGATTCTATACGTCTATCTGCACTGCCTCACCATAAATGGTGAAATAACATGGAGTGTGAGTAGAGTAATCTAAAGACATTCCATTTAACACACTGGGCTCTTTAATACAAACTGACATATTTCTGCACATATTTATAAGGCTTGATGGCCATTATTAGGCTGTAACTGCAGTTGTTCTAACACCTAATAAGCCATGGTTGAAAAAACAAAGGCAGGTTAATTTGTGATTTCCTCGACTCATTCAGAGGCAAATTAAGTGTCAAACAGCTAATACAGAACATATTTCACTTTATGAGATTTTAATTTAATTCTGCACGGTATCGCTGATGCCTTAATATAGGGCGGTTTATCTAAAAATAAGAGCAATTTATAAACCTCTTTCAATAGAATCTTTAATGATAATATATGATAGCATAATTACTGCAGGCCCTGCCATCCCTCCTCAGAGAGGTCTGAGAGCATTTCCATCCGCCACACAAACCCTGCCTTCACGGCGTATAATTGACATTTTAAAGTTGGCACCAGAAGAACAATTCTGTGGATAGAATCAGGAGAATATCCGCAAAATTTTGCCTCCTTATAATTACAAATATTTACTCTAACAGCTCATAGTAAGCTCACGCGGTCTCGTTTTCTAGAATACTAGGGGCCTGGAGCATCACCTTCGTGCACTTGAGGTGGGGGAGGGACCCTCAGCCGGGCCTGCGCCCTTTGGCAGTTTGGGAGCCCTCGGGGGATGTCCGGCTGACAGCTTAGGCCCATTCCCTATAAGCGGCACTCTCCCTGTGGGAGCTCACTGACCACCGAGGGGCAGGCGCTCAGCGCAGGAGCTGCCCCTTGGTGGTCAGTGCTCATCATAGCAACCGGTTGTTCCGCCGTGCGGTCAATTTGCATATTACCCTTTTATTGTGTAGGATAATTCTATAGCACCCATTTTGAACTTCAAGAATTGGATTCAAGATCTGCGACTGCTCATCAGCTGTTTCCCCGAATGGACAGGGTGGGTGTCTCCTGAGCACCTTTTACAAAGTACCTGGAGGAAACCACAAAACTAACAGGGACAGTGACCACTACACAATAACTGACCAGGCAAGAGGCTCCACGCACACGCTACAAGAAAGGCTCAGACGAGGTGCTGTGAGGAACAGTCAGCGAGGGGTGGGGAGTTTAGACAGGCCTTTGCCATGCAGAGCCAGAAGGCCACTGAGGGCCAAGCAGAGGCAATGTTGTGTCGTAGAGGCACAGACATGTGGCTGGCACTAGCGTCCCCCAGCTTACTTCATAAACTCAGCGTCTCCACCCGGGACCCGGCCAGGAGGCCAGAGACCCAGGCTCCCCCCACGCGCTTCGCTCCCAGTCCTGACGTTTCCTCTCAGAACCTTCCAGGACTTCTCCTTTGAGACCTCAGTATTATTCATCAGCCTTCCGTGATGAACCTTTGGAGGACAATTTGGTCAACTGCTGCTCACGTATCCTAAAGCTTGAAAAGAAGGAAGTACTAACATCTGTGAAAATCCCAGTTCATCAGTCATATCTGAAACGCAACCCCTTCCCCCAGGATTCTCCAAACTCAACGTAAGTTAACCTTGTGGTGGTGTTTTTATCACTTAGCAAGCTAACACTGGAGGCACAGCAGTCGGGGCCCGGGGCACAGAATGTGGACTCTGTGAGGGCTTGCTATTGTTATAGTCTGCCAAAGAACCAATACCTGGGATTTTATTGATAAATTTGTATTTGGATTTAGTTATAAGGCAAGCCATAATGAACCCAGAGGAATCAGTTCATTCAACCACACAGACTCGTGTTTTGAAATTTTTCTATAACATGATTTTTGAAAGAGTGAAAAAAAAAACACTCCGAAATTCCACAGTAAATCTGATTTAAATTACTACATCACTGCAGAGACTGTAGAGTCTGGGAGAATCAGCCATGCAAAACCTCTGTGTAACGGGTGAATTACACTGCAGGTTTAAGCCTGAATTTGGAATTTCCTTCCCTTTGTAAGGGCATTTTAAATTGGCTCCTTGGTTTTATTTGAGTGTATTTCTAGCAAGCTTCAGAACCCTGGAAATGCTTATGTTCCAGTGAAAAGTGGGGGAAAAAAGTCACAAGTTTCTGTGTTTTCTCTCTATAAATACTCACTTCTCCTATAATGCTTATAGAAGTCTGCAACACAGATTTATTACTTACCTCCAGGCAAATCTGCCCTGAAATTACAATTTAGCAATGGAGGACGGATCCAAAAAGCAGTTGGTAAAATATTATATGTGTACTTGGGCACATAGTTAGGGTTGTTAATATCAATTAATTCTGTTCACAGAGGAGGACTTGTTTTAAAACAACCTCATTTTTCTTTGGCATATATGTAATTACACAGCTGTAACTAATAGCCAGGGAGATGCAATCTACCACCTAAATAACCAGCATTATTCTTCAAAGTATTATTTGTGCTTTTCTAACTTTACTGTCTCAGAATGAAGGGTGATTACATATAACTGAATGCGTGTGTATGTCTGCGTGCATGTATCCATTTCTAAAGGGTTCTAGTTATCTGGAAAGTACCAAAAACACATACATATATAAACACATACCACACATACACACATACGCACATACATTTTAGTTTGTAAGCCTAATGTTTCTTTCCCCCAAAACTGAGTAAGATAATATTTATTTCCACAGGATTTTCTTCTTCTTCCTTTTCTAATGTATGTTATCACCACCATTCTTTCCTTTTATCTTTGTGTAAACCATGTGCTCAATCACATTTGCCATTTTGTTTGGGTGACATTCCCATCAATCAAGTGACTATTGGTGTACACACCACAGGGGCTATGAAATTTACCATAGGAATTTCATTACGATCCATGTGATCCCTGAGACAAGACTTTCACATAACAGAAAGTTCAGCATGAAAAACTTCAAAGGCATTCTCAATCAAATACATATTCTGTGTGATATCCTCCTCCATTAGTCCTCTGTGTTTTAATTTAGTATTTACAGACCACAGGACACACATCACCAAACAAGATAGGAATTACTTACCGGCTACCTACTATGTAGTACGACAAGCATTTTTCAGGAAGCACTGGGATTTGTTTCACTGGGTCCGGGAATAGATAGGCTTGTTATAATTTCAAAAGTAAACCCTAAACGTCTATCACAGTGGTTGGCAAACTCATTAGTCAACAGAGCCAAATATCAACAGGACAACGATTGGCATTTCTTTTGAGAGCCACATTTTTTAAACTTAAACTTCTTCAAACGCCACTTCTTCACCCAGGCCGTGGTATTTTGTGGAAGAGCCACCCTCAAGGGGCCAAAGAGCCACCTGTGGCTCACGAGCCGCAGTTTGCTGACCATTGCTCTTTAATGCCCACTAGCCATGCTGAAAACGAAAGGTCCAGAGGCAGTAGAAGCTGGTATTTTGTTCTGTTTCATTACTGGGGACGGTTTTTAATACTTACACGTGTAGTGGAGGAATCGGAGACGGATCATAATGGTAACGCCCCTCATGATGTCTGGCATCGATTGGCACAGGAGGGTGGAATGCAGGAAACAGGTGAGGAGGGTCTGAAAAAGAAAGCCCGACCTCTATGAAAAGAACCCTTTGGAACGGAATTCCAACCCACGAAGCAGTGCTGCCGTGCTATCTTCGGGCGTATGCGCAGCCTCCTTTAAGACTTTGTGGGAGAACTCTTTTAAAGGGCATCACGGGGCTCCATAAGGCAGAAGTATGACCAAGGCACAACCACCTGCAGCTGAGAAAGCAGAGCCTATGAATGCACAAAGCCTGCGGGGGAAAGCAGGAAGGAAAGGCAGCCGAGCCTGCCCCGGAGGAAGGCTGCCCAGAATGGAAAGACTGGGCCACAGAATCAAAGGCAACAGGCTGTGAGGCACTTGCTTATTTTAAATTACTTTGTCAAGTGAATTTTAGGCCAAAATCAAGTATAAATATTAGTTTCATTTTTCCTATACCCACGATGCTTTTTAAGGGAAGGAGTCTATTCTAAAGTCCCTGCTGGAATCCATGGCAAACACACAACACCCCACACACATATATCACACACAGCATAACCCCACACAAACCGCACACACCACACATACGCCATGCACGCATACCACACAGACACATCTCATACACACATACAGTGCACCACATACAACACACACCCCGACACAAACCCCACATTCCACCCCACGCACAATACATGCCCCCCCCATCCATCCCACTTCCACACACACCACAGATACACCACATACACAACACATACCCACACCCCCCCCCCCCCACACACACACACAATCACCTCGTACCATGCACACACTACACACAAGAAACACACATCTTTGTCATTCAAATGCATGCTCCCTTCCTTGGCCTGGGTTATGCCTCCGCAGTCCTGACCCTGGGGCAGCTAGTCCAGAGGCGGGTGGCAGAAACGCTACCTGGCCTCGCTGCAGGAGAGGCGCTGACCCCCCGGCTTACAATGGGCGGTTCGGGGCGAACTGGGGGCTTCCTGGCTTTCGGCCCTAACCTTCACCTTGGCTCCAGACCAGCCTCCCATCCTGTTCTGCTCAGGCTTGGGGTTCACCGTTTCCTGGGTTCCTGGGTGCACCCTGAACAATAGGTCCTCTACTCCGACGTCCTTGTAGCAATCTATGCTAATGTCTGACAAACCAGGAAGTTCTCCCCCCCCCCCCCCCCCCCAAATAGTGATTCACTGCAAACACGGGAGTTTTGCTACATTTTAAAAAATATATATTTTATTGATTTTTCTACAGAGAGGAAGAGAGAGGGTTAGAATTAGAAACATCAATGCGAGAGAAACATTGATCAGCTGCCTCTTGCACACCCCTCACTGGGGATGTGCCCACAACCAAGGTACATGCCCTTGACCGGAATCGAACCGGGGACCTTTTGGTCCGCAGGCCGACGCTCTATCCACTGAGCCAAACCGGTTTCGGCGAGTTTTGCTACATTTTATCATTAGAACCATGAGGGCTATTTTGTCATGGACACTCCAAGTTTTTACCAAGTCTCAAGAAGCAAAATAAAGAGCTCCAAAGCCTGGAGGTGTGCCTCCCGGGCTTTAGACAAGCCTGATGTCACAGCAAACAAGCCCGACTCGTTCTTCCATCGCGCCTTCCACGCAGCGGGGCCTGCACACAGCCAGCACGCCGCTGCTGCCCGTGCGCTGGCACGGCTCCCGGGGATCGGCGTGCACATCAGTATGCCTCCTAAGGGCTTAGAGCCACTTCTACAAGTCTGAAGATCTGCCCGGACCTGAGGGTAGCAGGTGGTACAGGCCGTTCCAAATGGTGGCTGCAAGAAGCAACACAGAGCCCCGAGGGCGGAGTGTGTGTGTTGGGTGCCGGTGCCAGTGCCGTGCCAAACACAGAAAAGGGTGTGACCAGGACCTCTCCCCCTCCCTCCGCCCCCAAGGAACTCCTGGACTGCCTGTGGAGGGCTGGTGTGAGTGCCTGTGTGGTGAATTGGGTGGTTCTCATTTTCCTCCCCATACATTTCTCTTTTCAACGAGCATCTTTTGGAATATAAACCTAACAAACTTTTTAAAACTATGTATTTTCTATTTCGTTTTATTTATGTTGTTCTTTAGATTCCACATGTAAGTGAAATCATGTGGGATCTGACTTTCTCTGCCTGGCTTATTTCTTTTTTCTTCTTCTTGTTCTTCTTCTTTTTTTTTATGACATTAAAATACCTTCATATGAAATCAACAAATAAAAAAGAAACAGAGTCATCAATGCAGAGAACAGACGGGTGGTTACCAGAGGGGAGAGGGTTTGGGGATGGGGATGGGGTGGAAAAGGTGAAAGGATTAAGAACTAACTACACATGGGTAAGTGACAAGATGCTCATAGGGATGTCCAGTACAGCACAGAGAAGGAACATGGTCAGTAATATTGTAATCACTGTGTATGGTGCCAGGTGGGTACTTGAAACATTGGGGCCATCACTTTGTAAAGGATATGATTATCTAATAGCTATGCTAGCCCCCTGAATCTAATACAAAATAATATTAAATAGAAACTGTCACTGAAAGATAAAGTTTACCCCAAAAAAGTAAATAAAATTATGTCTTATTTCCCTTGTTTTGGACTTTGCCCTTCCTTTGGAAATGTAACAGTATGGTCATGAGAGGAAAAGATAGGAGTGAAAAACTATTAACATAGTATAGATAGAATTCAAAGTTGTAATTCCAGATTTAGAACCAGATTTAGAACCTAGGAAGCTTCCCTGGCTGGGGAAAGATCCTTGTACTGAAAAATGTCCATTATTCACCGTATTTTGTGGTTCTTGTCAGATAAAGGGGTGAGAGGGCGTTCAGAGGAAGGAAAGGAACCGTCTTGGTATGGTCCTACCGTATCATGGCTGCTGTGATATTAGGATGTGCAACAGTGCTGGGATTCTACAGTGAGGGCTATGCTAGCCACCCGATCACGTATCCCACATGTTACACATTTTATAGAGTGCACATGAAAAAAGCAATCCTATTTTACATGCACCACTAAGGACTTACTAATAACAGGTGTCCGCGTTGGGTGTTTTGTCAGGGAAATCTGGATAGTTGGTCGGCCAAGTTTGAAAGTTTATCCACCGATTGTCACGGGCCGAGCTCCACATAACTCAGAGCAGAATGTCCGACTTTATTTAACCATTTTCAATAAAAACCATTCATCCTTCTGAAAACAGCGTACTATGAAGTGGAGCAATCTTTCCCACTAGCTGGAAAGCCTGACACATCCCACTCAGTGAATGTTTCCCGGTTTTAAGTTTGGAAACGGGCCCACGTGGATCCGATTCCAGCCTGGGGTCAGGTGGATGGCCAGGAGACGGCTCTTCTTCCTCTGCCTTTCCTTTCAGCAGCCGCAGAGGAGGACACGCTTGCCTCCAGCAGGCTTCAAACTTAACACTTGACATCTGCTCTTGGAAATCAGAGAATAAACCTGACAGAACTGTGCGTGAAGTAAGCATTCATAAGGTCTAACCCACCTCTGAGAGGCTTCTCCCCTGTACCACTTTATATGGCTGTTTTGAGGTAAATTGTGACAACTATATCAAGGGTTGGAAGATATTTTTACTTCCTTGTTTCTTCACTCTTGTCTGTGTTCTGCCTGATTAAATTCTCTCCACCAAATAAGTGGGCATTAACTGTACCTGACTTTCTCTATGTGCATTATGACAAAGCACAAATCCACATTTTCCTCTTATTTTTAAAATACATCTTTATAGACTTCAGAGAGAGAGAGAGAGAGAGAGAGAGAGAGAGAGAGAGAGAGAGAAACATCTATGATGAGAGAGAATCATTGATCAGCTACCTCCTGCACACTCCCTACTGGGGATCAAGCCTGCAACCCAGACATGTGCTCTTGACCAGAATGGAATCTGGGATCTTTCAGTCTGCAGGCGGACACTCTATCCACTGAATCAAACCAGCTAGGGCCACATTTTTTCAAACACACAGGGCTCAAAATGTGTGAATTAGTTCCACATTCAATATTCCTCACAAACGCAGGAACTTACAGTCATTATCTATTATATGAGTATTTATACTAAAGTTACAGGGATTATGTGCATAGGAGTGAAGACAAACCTGTTATTCCTATAAAATTCAGAGTGTATACCCCAAGGAAATCTTACAATTCTATCATGGATGTTTAAAAGGCATTTCCATCTTTCATTTTTGAGAAGTTATTCTAATGGTATTTTATTTCAACATCTCTGTCCTACCCTTTTTCCTTTTTTTCAGGATAAAAGAGAAAATGACCAAGCACTGTAAAAACACCTGCGAGGAAAATATAAAACAATTACTGCAGTCATTTCTCACTGTTGAGTGTCTTTTGCGAGTATAAAAGTTAATTCTGACCGAAAGTCTGTGATGCATCTTACAGCACTGTTTGCACAGTCTTCACTTATGTCCCAAGGAAATTTATGAATTCTGCATTCTGGAATTAGGTTAAGTAAACAACAAAAAGTTATGGTTATGATCTGACTTGGCCAAAGGCCTCTGGTTTTAGGTTTAAGAATTTCACTGTTTCTATTTATTTCCCTCTTGATTTTGTTTAAAAGGACTTCAACTGGACTGATAAAATCTACTCAAACAATTTATACTTTATGTCATTTATCGGCGGGAATGACACCTCTTAAGCCACTTTCTGCAGAAATGCAACGGAACACCTCATCCAAGTAAAGACCGGCATGGCCATAACGTTAACAGGATAAACAGAGTAAAACACAGAATGGGGATGTCCTTTCGTATCACATAACAATAAGCCTAAAGAAGAGGAGAGACAGAGAAAAGCCTGATCCTCACACCCTGAATGCTTCCCTTGCATCCTGGTTTGTCGTTTCTATCTGGAAGATCCGCCGCACACTCCATCACGGGCCCAAGAAACTGTCCAAGAAAGCCCATATGACAAGAGCTGGCCCACGTCGCCAGCAGCCACCATCATTATCCCCCTCATGGTTTATTATTTACACATGAGCAGCGCAGCTGTGGCGCATCATAACTCAAGTGTATGTGTAATAAGTCACGGCACCGCAGCCATCTCCTGTTCTGGCCCTTGACAAAACACCACATGATGACTTTTCCAAACTCCAGTTAAAACTGCTGAAGCAGAAGGAAGTGCCACTAAACCTGGCTCCCTCCTATTTATCATACAATTTCCTGACTGATGGTTCCACAAACCAGCTGCTAAGTGCTGTGTACTCTACTGTCAGCAAACTAACGTGCTAAATGGAAGACAGGGAGAATAATGTGCAGAACTGGTGGAATCAATTTTACTGGGGGAATTAAAATTCTACCAGGTGGGGGTGAGCCTGTGGAGCCGTGGTAACCAGTCAACTGTACATGCTTATGGTTGCAAAGATGATTTATTACAGTCTTGCAACAAGAGGCTTGACTATTGGACCAAGTTCCTCTGTACTACACCGGAGGATTTCTGAAGAGCGCCTGTTATCCGAGGCTTGGGCAGAACAGTCTGAACCCCTATAAACCCGTAATGGGCTGGATGCCTGTTTACATTGAAATGCATAGTAAAAAACATTCTGTGCTGGGTCCGGTTGTCAGTGTTCGATTTCATGCCGCCCGCCCGCCCGCCGTCGTGCTGAGCGTTAAGGATCTCGTTAGGAACCAGAGGCATTGATTTTTTAGGTCTCTTCCCAACAGCCTGGGTTGATCATAAAACCTGTAGCCAGAGGAGGAAGACACTTGGAGATTTATCTCCAGTTGCATCATTCTCTCAAGAAATAGTTTTAGTTCCTCGGGCTATATGAGATCTGTTGGATGCCACTCTGGGGCAGTCTTTTAAGGTTTGAAATTTACATGCAAATATTGTAGATTAAAAAAAGGGAAGATCAAAGTCAGCTAAGTAAGTGCCCCGAAGGGGTAATGCTCCAGATGATACTGGAGTGGCCCTCAAGCGTATGGGAAATAACACGGGAGAAGCCACAAGAGTAACCAGGTCCCCCTGGCTTATTTAAATACCAAAGTTATCTGTACACTGCCTCGGGAGTTTATTCTAGACCAGAGCTAGAGATTACTTTTCCTGTCATCGGGGTCGGCCCGGCCTGTAATAATGTCCAGTTCTCACAAATTCACTTACTTGCCTGTCATCACTAGAAACATTAAAACCCCTTGTGGTCAACATCCACTACGCTACAACCAAAATTATTACCCAAAATCTATCCAATGAGAGGCCCTACGTGGAAGAAGAGGGGAACAAAGAGTGAGACCATCATCGCCAGCCCAATGAAAGGGTGGAGCGGTACCCCAGGCCTCTCCCGGCCTTGGCCATTCCTAGTCATCACCTTGGCACCTGCAAGACTTTTTCCAGGGTTCGGGGGCTTAAGGGAGTTATCACCCTGTGGACTGACTCCAACACCAAGACTACTTACCTACCTACCTACCTACCTACCTCACACATCCTGTCTACAGACAGGACGATGCCTATGGACAGCACTGGGCCAGAAAAGAGCTGATCTAGCTCAGGAATGCCTGACCCAGAGTGTCTACAGCGACAAGGCAGTCTGTGGCCCTCCTGGTCGGTGCCCAGCAGACACCGAGGAGTGGCACCTCACAGGGACCAGCTATATGGACTTGCTGGGCACCCTGGTGGAATCACCCATGGAACACCTCATGGAAGAATAGGATTTCTCCTACTGTCCTTTCAGACATGTTGTATAGAGTTGGGGGTGGGAAACTATGGAAAAAATATCCATGGGTGAGGATTAACAGAAGAAAAAATAGCATGGATGGACCAGATTATAATGCTCAGTGAAATAAGTCCATCAGATAAAGACAAATACCATATAATCTCACTTATGTGTAGAATTAAATGAACAAAATAGAAACAAAGGCCCTGGTTGAGCGTCGTACCATGCACCAAGAGGTCGCTGATTTGATTCCCAGTTAGGGCACATGCCCATGTTACAGGCTCAATCCCCAGTTCCTTATAGGAGGCAGCTGGTCAATGTTTCTCTCTCTGTCTCTCTCTCTCTCCTTCCCTTCCCCTCTCTCTAAAATCAATAAAAAACATATTTTTAAAATAATGAATAAAAAACAGAAACAGATGCATTAATACATGAAATAGACTGACAGCTATCAGCTTGGAGGGGATTGGAGGGAGTGGATGAAGGAAGGTGAGGTGGTAAGCCAAAAAAGACAACAGTATCGTGAGGGCCAGAAGGCAAGGCAGGTAGAGACTAGGGAGAGGTGGTCAAAGTGGGGGAATAAAGAGATTTTGTTTGGGGCGATGGGGGTACAATGTGGTATGCAGGTGATGCTTTATTAAGTTGTACACTTGAAACCAGTATGATTTTATGAACCAATGTCACTCCAATAAATTCAGTTTTTAAAAAAATCTATTGGCCCATCAAGTGTGGCTCAGTACTTGAGCACAGACCCAAGAACCAAGAGGTCACTGGTTCGTTTCTCTGTCAGGGCACATGGGCTCGATTCCGAATAGGGGGTGTCCAGGAGGCAGCCAATTGATGGAATTTCTCTCTCGCAGATATTTCTACCTCTCTATCTCTCTCCCTTCCTCTCTCTCTAAAAATCAATAAAAACATTTTTTAAAAATCTATTGTTTGTCATCTTATACCATGGCAGAGCCTTAACTTGGAGAGCATACATTATGGGTACATCCTCAAACTACTGTGCACAGGTCAGTTTTGGCAAGTAAGTTTTTATTGGAACCCATGTGTGGCCTTTTGTTCACCGGCTGCCTCTGGCTGCTTCTGCACTGCACTAGCAGAGTAGGCCAGTTGCAGCAGAAAACAAAACCCACGTTTACTCTCTGCCCTTTGCAGGAAGCGGTCTGACAGACCCTGCCCTAGCATCCTGCAGTACAGTGACTTTTCTGAAATTTTCACATTTTCAGAAAAGCCACCTATCAATTTTCCCTTATCAATATCTAGCTTTTTAGTGGTAACACTCTATGTGTAGAAAATTTATATACCATTTGATATGACTTAAGATTATCATTATAGAAATATCCTTAATAATAATTATTCAGAAAAGGGGCGTTTATCCTGAGATTTTAGCAAAATAGATCCTAAATAAATTTTAAGATAAGAAGGATAACAGTTGTAATTGACTATGAATCTGGCAAATAATGGCAATAATCAATTAACATTTCCAAGTTTTAGTTTCCTTATAACTTAAGTAACACAAACACAATGTTACATAGCAAGCTAATTACCAACAAAAACTATGCTATTTCTAAACACCCAATGAATTTTTAGCTCTGGCAACTGCCTGACATTCTTGATTCCGCGGGCATTCCCCACTACTCAAAGAGCCATCTTGCTGTCATTTCTTCTGTGCAAGCCTGTAGGCATATTAAATCCATTTAATTAATATTTTAGACCTACATGCTAGCCAAGCACACTAGTTTTGTCGTACCACAACTCATCTACGTTATGCTCCTTAACAAACAGAAATGTGCACTTCCATAAGACAATGGCAAACAGCCCTTGGCAAATGAATTGACAAAACAAATCTCTGTCTTTACCACCTCAGATGTGTCCTGGGGAGTGAACAAACAGTTGACGGCTCCCTTTTCTGGTCCCTTCTACCTTCTGTTATCAGAAGTCTCTGCATGTTTCTCAGTGAAAAAAATCACAGCCACTGAGTTCCCGGTGGCAGAAATAGACCACATCTACCCACTGACTGACTACGAAATCCTTCCATCCACAGTCTGCGGAATGTATCTGCTTATGATCACAAATACATGCACCCATGACATCTTTATTCTTTCTGGCTTTCCTGCCAGGATAAAAAAGAAAGAAATCAACAGGGGGGGAAGAAGAAATGAGATGTTTACAGCCATTATACCTGAACTGCAGAACTCTCCAAGGGAAATTGCATCAACAATACAAATCCATTACTTTTAAATATACTAATGGTGTATTTTCTGTGATAATAAATAATTTTGGAAATTAAAAAGGTGGAACTAGGTTATTGGTTAAGACATTCTCATATTTATAATCATATTTTTGTGCATCACAATTCAAAATCTAAATTCATCATTCCAAAACTATACATTAGGGTCCGTAATGTTGATTAAATGAAAGCAGAGCATGAAATGTTGCCAGGTAAAGCACAGTTCAGATTTAAAAGTATCTCACATTTAACTACAAAAGCCTGGGAGACACATTAGACTCAGAAGTTGCATGGTTTAGTTAGTAAACTAACCATTAATCAACAAAGATGAAGTCTAGAAATTGTATCCTATCCAAAACAAATCTATTCAAAGAGTTTCCTTTTTTTTTGTAATTTTGCAAAATTAGTGCAATGTGAAAACAAAAGGATATGAAGCTTTACGTTTTATAAAGCTCATGTACATTACCTCATGGAATCTTATTGACAACCCCAAAATCATCATTTTCAAACATTTATTCTTCTTCTTCTAAGTCTTATTTCTCTTTATTTCCTATATTACAACAATCCTGAGATCTAAGAAGGGAAAATTCTATCATCTGCTCACAAAAGCTAAATGATCCACCCAAGTTGCATAAAACAGGTGGCACTTTTAATGCAACCCCTGTCCAGGGGCATATTCCAGCCTAAGCAATGGAGCCCCATCTCCATCTCAGTTCTGCCTCTGCAGCAGTAGCACGCACGCACGCATGCACGTAGGCCACATGATGGAGACTGACGGGGCCGAGGCTCAGAGCAACAGGGGAGTTCACTTTTGTCTTGAGAGTTCCTCAGCGGAGAATCAGAGAGCCACTCATTCAAGTCCACCTTGGAAAATGTTTCAAAGGCACTGGAAAACCAACAGTGATCATTAAGTGTGCTTGTTGGCGTATTTTTATAGCCAATCAGAAATGAATAAGGCACACGTTCATTCCACTCAAAATCTGATGCGAAGCTGTGAGAGAGTAGGTTGTTAACGTCTCTCTCTTTCCATCTCTACCCTCTACCCTATTTCTAGTTCCTGCCCATCAGCAACTAAACATCTTCCAAGGTTTTCCCATTCGTAGTAATTAATATTAAAAAAAAAAACAATCACGAGTATAACTACAGTATCCCCTTTATCCTCAGTGGTTAAAACCCAAGACCCCCAGCGAATGCCTGAAACCACAGATCACATAGAACCCTATACACAGCCTATTGTGTTTTTTCCTATACATACATACAAATAACATTTAATTCACAAATGAGGTACAACAAGAGATGAACAAGGATAACTAATAATAAAACAGGACAACTATAACGCTAGAAAAATGTTATGCGATGTGGTCTCTCTCTTACACTATCTTACAGCTTTGTGCCTACAGCAAGCATGCATATGCAAGGCAAAAAGCGGCTTACACTGCCAGTGAGATGGAGCCCAATGGCGCTGGAGATTTCATCACGCTACTCAGGACAGTGTGTAATTTAAAACTTATCTATTGTTTACTTGGGGAATTTCCCACTTAATATTTTACAACAGTAGGTAACTAAAACTGTGGAAAGCAAAACCTCAGATAAAGAGGGCCCACTCTACCATTCACTGAGTACTTTACTGCTGAATACTTTAAACCTTTCTGGGATAATTTATTTCTTCCTACAACCGTAGGGAGCAAGCACACTAAGAATATGCCCATTGTTCTGGACAAGGGAACTGATTAAGGGCCCTGTCCAATGAAATGTGAAGAGAGTGGCATGCTGGTGTCTTTTTGTCTTCAAAGCAAGCACTCTTAGGCACTCGACTTCTTACCATGGCGCTGTCAAAGTACCAGCACTTTATCATTTCTTATCTAAACTACATCCTCTAGACTTACATCCCTAAAACCTAGACTCGACCATGTCCCTCCCTGCTCTCAAAATGTGCAGTGGCCCAGGACAGTCTTCCCTGTCCAGCCCAACAATTTATTATGGCATTCAAGGCCAACAACCTAGCTGCATCTGGGATACTGCTGTCGGAGATCAGCCATTTCGTTGTTATGGCTTAGGTTGTCCCCTCCGTAAAAACAAAGTCCCTCTTACCCAAATGCAACTCTGTCTTCAAGACTCAGAAAAGGCCACCCCATCAGCCAAGGTTCCCTAAGGCGCTGGGGGAATACTTGCTCCCTCCTCCGCTCTCCCTCATTTGGGTTATGGACGCCCGCCATGGACAACTTGTGGAACTCTATTTGCAACCACACTGTGTCCTCCTCACCGTCTCCTCTCTCACTAGACTAAGTTTACTGAGTGCCCAGTGTCCCTACTTGTTAGGCACGGTCCCTCACACAAATACCTGTTTACACAATATAGATGGTGCCCAACTTGAGTTATGATGGTTTGACTTAAGATTTCCAATTTTATGATGGTGCAAAAGTGATACAGCAGGAAATGGCTAGGCTAAGCTATGGTGGTTTGGTAGTTTCAATGTATTAAATGCATTCATTTCAAGTTATAATATATTCAACTTACAATAGGTTTAGGAAGGTATAATCCCATCATAAGACAAGTGGCATATGCACTGAGCTGTAAGCAGATAACACACATGAAAAAAGAATTCTCACCATGTTCCACTAACATGCCAGGCAATGAGGTGACAACCCCCTGGCCTGGCACATGGTCAGGTCAGAACTGTCTCCTTTCCCTCCCACATTACCTGGGGCATGAAGGCAGAGGAGGCTCAGTTATCCCTGAACACCCTCTGGGAACTCAAATCAATGTTTACCATAAGAAAGGTGGAGGAGGAAGAATAACAAGAAAGGAAACAGGCCACGCAGTGGCAAAAGTGGACCAGGCCAGCCTTGTTCCCAGGACTTTCATACACCTAACGGGCCTCCAGCAACAGGCAAAACCAGGGACACCAAAGGGAGGCCCAACCTGCTCCTCAGAAATGCCCCTGGGCAGGTTTCCAGCGCACGCACCACACAGGGCCAACTCCTAGCAGATGCCTGAACTAAATCGTAGCTCTGCAGTTCGGTTTGTTTTCTAGCCTTGCAAGGCTGCCTGCTTCCCGCTGGGCCACACATCATTTCAGGTAGGCATGCGAAGTCACCACCCCGGCCCACCCCGCCGCCCCTCAGAGAGGCAGCGGACAGTGGTGGACACTCAGCAATAAGCTCCCCACTTTGGGCCTTTTCCGGGACAATGAATGTCCTTTCCCGCCAAGGCAATGCTGGTGCTCCAGTCAATTCAGGATGCTTAAGCAGGCTGCTAACGCCCATATGGAAAAGGCTCTTTGACACCAAAGGTTGAAGGTCAAGAGTTTCAAAGCTCATGACAGAAATGACAGGGGGCCCCCTTCGCCTCCACGCCCCCCCTCTCCCCCCCCCTTTTTTTTGTCAATAACATCAAAGGCCCTGGCCTGTTCTTAATGCTATTATTGTGACGCCTTGAGAATCCATTGAAATTCCAGCACATTTATTACACACTGGGAGCCCTGAAAGGCCCCATTTTCCTGTCCCTTAAACTCTGAATTCTCCCAGTCTACAAAGCATCGTGAAGCGGGGAAATACAAAGCTTCTAAGCAAAGTTTATTTTAAGCGCTCCTTCCACCATGATTGTATAGCCATAAAGCTCTCAAAGTGATCCCCTTACGAGGATGAGCAGGGAAATCAGAGAGAAAAGGAGAGAACCTGCCATGGCGAAGGGGGGCAGAAACTTCCTTTACGTTTCTTGGCTCATGAAGAATGCAAGTACCTAAACATTCCCCGTTTTACTTAGACTTCCCCCCTTTTTTTTTTTTGCAATCCTGCATGAGCCACTAGACACACACGTTATACACACCCGCCAAAACATTAGCCACGTGAGCGTGTACCGCCTGTTATCATTTGAGGGAAATGGGTTTCTGCTTCAGAGTGGTGCTTCTGCGGCCCGCTGCGGCCTTTGCACCTATGGACTCCCCACCATTAATGTGTGAGACGACCATTGTCTGAGACGTCCTCTGGCCCATGAAAAAGTTCGGTGTAGCAAATTATTACCCTGATAACACAGACCTAGAAAGGACAGAACCTTGGTTATGGGCACACCCCCAGTAGGGGGCGTGCAAGAGGCAGCTGATCGATGACTCTTAACGAAGTTTCTAGCACTCTATCTCTCTCCCTTCCTCTCTGTAAAAAAATCAATAAAATATATTTTTTTAGAAAATAAAAAATAAACTTCCCCCTCCCTCATACTAGAATGTAGGGCCCATCTGGCTGTGTCACCTGTCAGCCCCGGACATTCAGTGTCTTCCAACTTACTTGACTCCCTCCCTCCCCACTGTCCATGCACAGCCCCCGGGCTGCAAGCCTCACACCTGTCCTCCATCCCGCTGCTGCCCCACAAGTTCCTTGTTATGCAGATAAAAAGCCCACAGCGGCCCACATGTTGGTCCAGAACTCCCCCAAGCTGCACGCCTCAAAAGCTCACCCAGTGATTCCTCTCTTCTGGGCCACCCTTCCCCTCGCCACGCTCTCATCTGACTTCCTATCTTGATTCTTAGCCTAATTCCTTTTGGAATGCTGAGTAACTTCCAGATTATCTCTAATCTGCTGTGCCTTAGAACATCTGTTCTCATGGTAATGCCCTTGGTTGTCTAAACCACCCCGCAGGCCAGGGAGCCTCGCCCTGGGCCGTCGAGCTGTTGGCACAACAGCCCGCTCTGCCCACGCCCACGGAGGACAGAGGCCAACTCATTCTCTCTACCCACCCATGTTTGCCTACAGCTCAGACAACCTCAACTGCTCAGGAATGTCCAAGAGGAATTCAAATTGCTAGCATTCTCCGTCAGGACGGGGAGGAATGATGGCTGTGGGGATCATCAACCCTAGCCCGTTCATCTGGGCACTGCTGGGGGGACATTTCTTCGGGAGGGGCCAATGATCCTGAGGCTACTTCCACTGAGTAGAGGCTTTGAGTCTTCCGGCCATGCTTACGGAGGGCCAGGCTCTCCTATCCACTCCCTTACGCCTCTGAGATGGCCTGTGCCCCGTCTGCTTCTACCTGATTTCTGCAGTAACCCGTGACAGATATGCCTCAGAGTGGGACCACATGGCTGGTTCTTCCCAAAACTTTCTGCCAGCACTCGGCAGCCACCCACCTTGTCTAAAAAGGCGCAGACTCTCCCTGGTCTCAATGCGATCATCACCTGGATCTTCTTCTCCCTCTCCTCAAAGTGGCCCTGGTTTTCTAGACCAACTGCATGGGACCCAGTCTTTACAAACTACACTTGGTAGACGCCTAAACTTTGTGATGTCCCTCTGCTCCCACAGGCCCCTGAGGACAGAAAACGTGGTGTACTTCTGGAGTCCACTATCTCCACCTGGTCCACCTGGGTCCACCGGTAACGCTAGAAACTATGGCCTCAATACATAGACGTGCATACCCAGGCAATAGCGGGCACACCCTTACCGAGACAACCCCATGCTGCACTTTCTCTGTGAGCCTCCGCTTGTCACAGAATGAAGTCTAGACACATTTCTAAAAAGTAAAGCTGCTTCTAACACTTTGCCTTTTATGTTAATAAAGACTTAAAGAGTGACAAGGTGAGAGCCTCAGTGTATTTAAAACAAAGCATAGGGTCCAGCCAGCATGGCTCAGTGTTTGAGCCCTGACCCATGAATCAGGTGGCCCCGGTTCGAATCCCGGTCAGGGCAAATGCCCAAGTTGCAGCTAGATCCCCAGTTGGGGATGTGCAAGAGGCAGCTGATCTCATCATTGATGCTTCTCTCTCTCTCTCTCTCTCTCTCTTGAAATAAATAAAATCATATTGATAATTTAAAAATAAATAAAACAAAGCGAGGTTTAATAAACGATGCCGTGCAGTAGCTCAAATTGATGGTGAGCTCCTGGTCATCTTGCAGCCAGTATGTAGTATTTGCACAAAATTTGTAATGCTCACAGAACAAAACCTTAGAAAACACATCCTTCCCAATCAGTTTCCCTTTTCTGAAGTCAGGAGAAGGCCAAATATTTGGCACCCTGAACAATGCATGTTGCTGCCCTTTTAGGACAATACCTAGAGGGTACGCCCTTCCCACAGCAATCATCGGCTCTCCATCATCCATGCAGCCGAAAATGCTTCCCCTTTTAAACCATATTTTACAGATTACGTAGAGAGAAATGTCAATAATGACTATACTCATAACATAACACTTTTAAGGTCAATAAAACCAAGGGGCCAAGTGACATAGGTGAAAGCGATTCATAAATTTAAAGGACTTGCATTTGAGGGATTATTGCAAATTCTAAGTGCGTCTTTCTCAAAACTGATGCCCACGTTGACGTCGATAGTGTAAACGAGAAAGAGAGCTCTGCAATAAAACCTGACAAGCTCAGTGACCAAAAGTAAACCACACAGGATGGTCTGGTCACAAATTCCTAACTGGGCAAGTCATAGTGGATAGCCACCTCCCCAGCCTATAGCTTCCTTAGCAAAAGTCAACCTTGACCTCAAGTGAGCTCTGTCCAGTGTCCAGCATACTCTGAAATGTCAGAGTAATTTTCTTTCCCAGCCACTCAAAGGCACAGCCGCCAGCCAGCCAGCACCAGAACACAAGCCCACCAGAGCAGGAGAGCACAGAACCCCTCGTTGTTATCCGCCCCCACATGCCATCTCTATGTGCTGTAAATGTTAATTATTGAATATCAATGTAAAAAAAAATGTATTTGTTCCTCCATTTTGCCTTTTATCCAATCCTACAGATTTCTCCACCGTACTTCCTCCCACCTCTTTACCACCAATGGCTTTCATATGCCTTCCTTCTGTCTTCTCCTTTGATTCTGAAATATGGTAGCAACCACACTTGGGTAAAAACTGCTGTTTGAATTTTAACCCTGCTATTCTTGCTTCTTCCTTGCTTAAACACTGGGCAGTTACCTCAGCTTCCAGGTAGAGACCAGGAACTACAGGAGATTGATTTCCACTGACTCAATAGCTTCAGGGGTAGAAAGTGTAGATAATCATTAGAGATTAACCACTGAGCTCTGCTTCTGTATTATCGGCTATTGCAAGATAGGGCCACATTTCGCCGAAACCAGTTTGGCTCAGTGGTAGAGCGTAGGTCTGCGGACTGAAGGGTCCCGGGTTCGATTCCGGTCAAGGGCATGTACCTTGGTTGCGGGCACATCCCCAGTAGGGGGTGTGCAGGAGGCAGCTGGTCAATGTTTCTCTCTCTTCGATGTTTCTAGCTTTCTATCTCTCTCCCTTCCTCTCTGTAAAATATCAATAAAATATATTAAAAAAAAAAAAAAAAAAAAAGATAGGGCCACATTCCAATGTCCGAAAGGATGTGACTGGGAACGACCCTTTGGGCTGTACCCAGCCTTTAGAATTTAGAATTTAGAATTTAGAACTAAGGAAAATTCTTGTGGTTTAGACCTTTAAAAGGACTGCCTACACCTGGAATGGTTCGGTTGTGTGGACTCCACCTGCGTGTGGTGCTCTCATGGGCGTCCTGGCCAGTTTTTCAATAAATCCTTGCCTGCTCTTTTCAATCAATCATCAGCCTCCGTTGGTCTTATTTTGAACCCAGGGTTCTACCCCCACAACAATTCTAATGTATAAAATAAGCTACAAACTGCTGTGGAGGCCCACATTGAGTCGCCCCCCAAGATGTGCCTCAGTGGTATACAGATTACTTTAAACTAAAGGCAACTTCAGCTGCAGGCTAGCAAGTAACTTCTGCCTCCCCCCCCCCCTCCCCCAACCCACACACACCTCACTCCCAGAAAGAACTTGAATTAGGGGCTTTACCAATAATAAACTATTATCAGAGATAAACGTCTTTGGAAATTATCTTCTATTTACCATGTTAAAATTAAGGTTTTTCTTGTCATCCTACAATGACCTTTTGAGGACCGTCCCCCACCCATCCCTACCTTCCCTCCCCACCCCTCCCCCCCACCCCTGTACTCAACCCTAGCTCAGAAAAATCTTGTAAACCTCAGTCCCCCTTTCTATCTCTGAACCGCTCCTGCATCTGGGGTCTCTGACTCTCACATGCATATGTATGTATTAAATTTGGTTATTTTCTCTAGCTAATCTGTCTCATGTCAAGTTGGTTATCAGACCAGCCAGGAAAACCTTGGGTGTAGAGGAAAGTTTGATCCTCTCCCACACTGTCAGTCTCTGAAGCATTTGAGATCTTGATCTCCCTAGCATACGTTGTCAGTTGGGCTCAAATAAACTCATAAAAATTCTCTACAGGATGTTTCTTACACTGACAAGTCAACAGCGTTTACCTGAGTATCTTCAGCTTTGTACCTAATCTAATTGCTCTGCCCATGTTTCTCCTTGCACTCAACTGATCATGAGGCCCATGAAAGGTTCTCTGTACCTTTGCTTCTATGTAAAATCTGTGGCAAAGACCCAACTCTGTCCTCTGATTCCAAATTAACCATACGCTGTGCCAGTTCACCTACTGGGGGGAAGGGGGATGAAGATTACAGCCCTAGATACATTCAAATAATAAATAGCTATCGTTTATGGAGTATTCACTATGTGCCAAGAATTGCCCTAAACATTTTTAACATAGTTTTTTTTTATTTATGCTATGCGAAAACTCAGTAAAGTACGGTAGGTGTTATCCTTGTTTCACGGATGAGAAAATGGATCAGAGCAGACAAGAAGTTAAAGTCACTCAGGGAAGGACTGACAGAGCTTGACCTCAGGTCTGGATCGGCCTGCCTGCAGAGCCCGGAAAGCTACAGCAACCCAGGCCCCCACTCAGAAGGGTTCCTATTCTGCTGTTGCCATCTTGACATTCTTAATAATTTTTAAGCAAAGGCTCCAAATTTCCTTTTGACAGTGAGTCCCCCAAAAATAACCATTACAAGGCCAGTCCTGCATACAGCTATCCTTCTCCTCACATGCATTCCCCTTGCTTCACCCTTCCCCACAACCAAAGCTAGAAGCATCTAAAAGGCACTGATATCCATCCACCCATTGATCCTTCACGCCCCGCCTGCACCCTGAAGGCCTGAGACAGGAACAGAGCTGGCCTTCCACCCTCCTCCCGCCCCCCCCATCTCAGCTGCACATCCTCTGGTCCAATCACCCCACGACTAGAGCAAGAGCAGAGCGGACTTTCTGGACACCTTTTGACAATCCACGATGGAGTCCCCGTCAGCCGTGACAGCTATGTCAAGTAGCATGAAACCCAGAAATGAAGTAAGAGGGTGCAGTGGGAACATCCTTGGGAGGGGCCCAGAATGCCCAAAACCACAAGTCTGAACACTGAGACCAGAACGCCATCTGGACACGGATGGGAGTGGGACCACCACCTCGTACGGGATCAACTAGCTCAGAGCTCCAGCCTTCCACACTCAAGCTTGGCTGTGCCCCAGCTCCCCCCCTGAGCCCTGCTGGACTTGCCCCTCACCAGACGACGCATGCGGCCTGGCTTTAGCAGGACTCTCTGCCTATCCTTCCGTGGACACCACCGATGAGCCAGGACCTGGCAAGGAATGCTTGCTCTGCTGGCTTCTATCACATACCCGGGGTCCCCCTCTTCCTGTGTGAGCTGCCTGTGACTATTGGCTTCTCGGGGAGGCCTCCTCTGATGAGCCTGGCATTGTGGAAAGACTCAGACGTGGGCGACGCCTCTCCTTTTGGGGGTGCTCCTTTGCTCACGACACCCCAGCACCCTCAGCAGTCCTCCCAGGCGTCACACAGCGGGTCCGCCGGGTGCCCAAACAGGGGGGACAGGAGCTGGGCCCCCTTATCCCATTCTCCTGCCCACCTTTGCCATCGCTAACAGCACTTTCCTGCCACCGCCAGCCATCCTGCGCGCTAATTGGCTTGTTTTAATCAAAACTGAATGAAGCCGAAGTCCCCCTACACATAAATAAATCACAATTACTGGCTGCAAGACTGGAGCGGGGCAGTCTCCTCCCCCGAGGCCCAGCCCAGGAATTCCCAGGCCCAGGGGCTCGCACAAAAGCCCCCGGCTGGCCAGGCAATATCCGCTCCCCCCGGGCTGGCTGATTATTTAAACAGCTCCTGAAGGGCTCTTCCTGGAGGTTAGCGAGGCCAAGCTGCTTTCCTTTCCTTCACAAAGCAGATCCGCGAGGCTTTTCGGAGCGTCTGCCTCCCAAGTTTACTTTAGGGCCCGTTCAATGCCTTCCTCCGCGGAGCCAAACAAACAGTTCACTCCATTAGAAAGGCAAACAACTCGGCGAGAGAGAGAATACGGGTCCTTGAGGGGCCGGGCTGGGCCTGAAACCCTCTGCAAACCCTCCGCAGGGAAAGGCGGCCTGGAGCTCCCGCCCAGGCCATGGCGCTGGGAAATCACTTCAAAACCCTCTTAACAAACACTTCACACATTCACTGGTAATTAACAGATAACCCCAAGGAGATTATCTGCCTGCAGGCTGGGGCCCTAGAGAATTGTCTCCTGGGCCGCTCTGGGCGAGGCGGAGCTGGGAGGGCACACCTATTTAATAATAATAATAATAATAATAATAATAACAATAAAATGCAAGTCAATACATTTATCTGGGAAAACACCCAAGTGTGCAGCTGCCCCCAGTGCAAAATAGCGAAGCAACACCTCATTTAAATGATATTCATCTTAGTAACAGCTGCCAAGTCGTGCTTGTGGGGAAAAAAAAGAAGAAAAAAAAAAACCACGCCAAAACCGGTTTGGCTCAGCGGTAGAGCGTCAGTCTGCAGACTGAAAGGTCCCGGGTTCGATTCCGGTCAAGGGCATGTACATTGGTTGCGGGCACGCCCCCGGTAGGAGGTGTGCAAGAGGCAGCTGGTCGATGTTTCTCTCTCATTGACGTTTCTGGCTCTCTCTCTCCCTTCCTCTCTGTAAAATATCAGTAAAATATATTTTTTTAAAAACACACACACAAAAAAAACAAAAACAAAAAACCATGCGGGAGGAAGCAGCCAGTGGATGCACAAAGGGAAAGTTCAGGACGGGGACCCGGTCAGGAACGAAGACTGTGGTGTGTCCTCAGGATTCCAACTCAAGAGGAAAGACCTGGAGGCACTGAAAAAAAAAACAGGGGACAGATAGAGAGCAGGTTCCGGTCGGTGCTTCTCCAGCTGCTGACAGGGAAGCGTGTCAGAGGCCCGCTGAAGCCTGAAGCCGTCTGGGGGGCAGCCGCACACCCGGCCTCGTGCAGCCAGGAGCCTCCGGGCCCGGACCCGGAACCCCTTTGCAGAGGGCGTGAGAGCCCCGTCCCGTCACCTGCCCCTTTATCTCAGGACCTCATCTCACCCATCCATCCATCCATCCGGGGCCCAGAAAACCATTTGGGGCTGGTATTTAAGAACACGCTGCCCCACACATAGACATGTTACAACAGTTACATCAGACAAAAATGGCCTGGGTGGTGAGGGCTTCCCTATTATACTTGAATGTGGGGTTTCACCCATATTGGGGTTGTGCTGGACAGGGTCAGACTAAGCAATTCTAGTCCTCACGGCTTTTACAAAGTTGGTAAACCTCAAATGCCAACTGCAATACATCATACAAATCTCTATTAGAACTCTAAATCACTCATGAAATGTAACACTGCCATGAAGAGTAATTAAGTGCTGATGTCATAAATCTACAAAAGAAAAAAGCACACGCGATAATGCAAAATCGTAAGGGTAAGAGAATGCTCACGTTGCAAGCACTTTAAGACTAATGTTTGCCCCAAAATATTTGTGTATTTTCCTATTCAAAACCAGTGGTCCTCAAAGCAGGGGTGGGGGAAAAAATCATTAAAGGCCCACATTTCCAAACTCAGGACCGAGGGCCAAAGACATAAAGCAAAGGAACGCAGGAGAAGGAGGGCGGGAGACAGACAAGAAGCGATCCCGTCCAGGAGGCGAGCTGGGGTGGAAAGAAGGTCTCGGAGGGAGACATAGCAATCCGGGTAAGGTTACTCCTTCCTACACTTGCCCTTCAAATAACCGCTTCCTTGCTAAGCCATGCGCTCTCCTTGTCTCTTCCCGTACCCTGATCTTTCCATTTTAGCAAGGAGGACTGGGACCAGCAATTACTTCCTGGGCTATGGCAGCCACACACCTCAGGACTCAACAAGCAAAAATCGATTCCTGGTACAAACCTCACCAGCACTGCTGGCTCCCAGGATTGTGAGGGCTGTGGGGACACGGGGAGCCTAATGCGCAATGCTAGAGGAGCTCTGGGCTCATGGGCCATAAAACCACCAGCTCCAGTCCCAGTGAAAAGACTCAGAAGGGGGGGTGGGGAGGTGGGGAGAGGGGAAATGGGTCAGCAAGAGGAGCGGGAGCCCAGGTAGATGTGCAGAGGGAGGGCACGAGGCAGCAGGTCTGTCTGGTGATGCACGGGGGCCCGGGGTAGCTGAACTGCGCTGGCGCTACCACTTGCATGGAACGGGTCCGAGGTGAGATGGCGCCGCCGGTCTGGGGCGCTGCTCTTGGAGGGCCACTGCTCCTAGGGTCTCAGTTCCAGGAGCTTCAGCTCCAAGTGGAAGAAAAGCTGAAAGGATTGTTGTTACACAGGGGACTGAGATAATCAGGCATGCATTTTGGAAACATTTCTTTTATTAATAATGGGGAGAATTATATATACTCATAGGGAGAATGGGTTGGAGAGGGATGAAATCGGGTGGGAGGAAGAGACGTCAAAGCTCAAAAATCAGGCAGGGCAGTGAGAATGGAAATAAAGAGGTGGAGGAGAGACTCTGGGTGCAGAAGGATGAAAGCATTATTGGGGAAAAGAGAGAGAAAGGAGAGAAAGGATATCAGTCTGACTGTGAGGGTATGTTGATCGGGCACTATGCTAGTCTCATCTTAGCTCGGGGAATGCAGAGGGAAGGTAGGCAGGGAGGGGTCTAGGACCAGGGAGCAGGCAGAGAAGGGGTTCACCCTGCGATGGGTGAGGTTTGGCGATTGTAGCATCAAGGCTCCTGGTAGAAGTCTGAAGAGAGGGGGGTCAGGTCTGGAAATCCAGAGCCAAAGTCTGGCCTGGGGATGGGAGAGGAGATCACAGGGGCAGCGGGTGCCGTCAGCGTGAGTAAAATCAGCCAGGGTGAGGGCACAGAGTAAGAAGGGGATGCCTGGAGGGCGGCCAACAGTTAAAAGATGAGCAGAGGAAGAGGTGAAAGCAACACTGTGCGAGGAGGAAATATCAGAGGCCCGAGGAGGAGCCCCAGGGAGGAGGAGGTGGCTTCAGGCAGACAGCCCGGGGCGGGCGCATGCGCTGCAGTGGAGGGTGCAGTGGAGAGGGCTGGGGAGGTGGAGACTATGACATCCCCCCCCCCCACCCCCAACCCGAGGAGTTTGGCTGCGGAAAGAGAAGATAGGCAGCAGCTAGAGAAAATCCAAGATCCGGGAGGCGTGCTATGGGGTGTCTTTTTTATGGACGGGAGGCATCTGAGCACATTGCACGTGGAAGGGACGGCACCAGTCACATCCAGCAGGGGTTTGGAAGACAGAAAGGAGAGGACCGGTGGGCCAGGTTTCCTAGCACCCAGAACAGGAAGCAGGTTAGCCCATCCATCGCCCCCGCAATCAGGGAGATGGACGAGAAAGGGAAGGGGCTGATCTGTCTGGATCCCTAACAGACAGGCTCCAGTGAAAAACGTCTAACCAGGTGGCACTGCTGAGTCAGAGGCGGCTCCTTTAAAATTGAGACCACAGGCTGGAAAAAAAAAGTGGGGTGTAGGCGATTGCTTCTAGGAGTTTCAGCTTGAGGGATGGATTCAGAGCACACTCCTACTTCCTTCCTCCTGGCAAAGAGAACTGCTTCAATCAGCTAAAAACTAATGCTCCAGCCCCTCTCCTCCCCCCCCCCCCCAGTTCCCTCTCCCATGACTGCACCTCCTTTCACCTGGAGATACTTGCTGTGGGGCCCCCTCCCTGGGCACCGAGACAGAAAGAAGGAAGAGATCCCAGGAGCCAAGTAAGACCAGGGGGGGGGGGGGGGGGGGCTGAGCAGACAAGATGGAACAGAGAAATCAGCAATGGAGATCCATCATCGAACCAGATTCCACCCCACGTGCCCCCCAAAACGGGTGCCTAAAAGTCTACGTGAGCCCAGAGTCCTCGAGAGGCTGAGGACTGTACCGAGGGGAGGGTTGGAGGCACGCAAGGGGAGGGTTAGGGCACTGGGGGGGGGGGGGGGGGGAGGTGGCTGCCGGGGCCGGCCTGGTGATTTTACAATGTGGCGGCAGCTGCAGCTGAGCTGAGGCCAGCAAAGGGGAGGCGCAATAAAACCTGGGGCCAGTTTCGCCCCTTTCTCAACGCTGGATTCAGTCTCTTTCTTTCCGACCCCGGACATGCTATGGGGGAATCCGAGGGGCCGGGGGAGAGAGTGCAGGAAGGGAGACGGAGACGGAAAGAGTTAACAGGCAACAGCTTTTAGAGGGTAGAGCGTTTCTGAAACAGCGAATTTACTGGCGCTCCCCGCTGCTTTTATTGCTTTCGCTCAACAGCTGGAGAAAATGTTTGATCAAAATATTTGTATTATTGTGTTTAAGTGAAATGACATATGACAGCTCATTATCCCAAACTCAGAATTCCCACAGCATCTGTCACAGACACCCTCTTAGAGACAGTCATTTTTCCCTCAGAAGATGGAGAGGCATGGGTGGAAGATGTGAGACACCAAGCAGCAGGCAGCAGACCCCGGGCGTTCTCGGCCCCACCGGGCCTGGCCCAGCTGCCATTACACAGGAGGGGGCCGCTCCAGGCAGAGCCAGGTGAGGCCCAGAGCTGGCGCTGAGCCCAGAGCTGGGCTGTCCCCTGGACCCGGGCAGCCAGCCCGCCTCCCCTGCCACAGCCTGGAGCCCGGGCCCCGCCCACGGGGGGACTTCCCTGTCCCAGGACAAGGCTGGGATCTCCCTTCGTAGGTGACCCTTGGCAAGGTCATTTGGCAAGCTCTGTTTATTGATGAAGATTCTAACAAAATATCTCCCCCAAGCCTTCTGCCTGTGTTCTTCTCTCCGCCCTAAATGAGTAAGGATATCATGGGGCAGAGCCGGTGTTTATGGCCCTAAATTATTTCCCAGGACATGCTTTGGGGCAAGGCCTCGGTTCTGCTCCTGCCCCGTTCACCCAGGATGCCCTACGCCAGACACCCAGGGGATGGAAAATCAGCTAAGGAGTGTTTACCATGTGCCTAGCACATTTCTGAGAACTTTGTTTATCTGATTCAGTCCCCACAATACCAGGAAGCAATGTGATATTATCTTCTTCTCTTCGGAGATAAGGAGATAGGTGCTCAGAGAGGGTGAACAATAGGCCCCGAGTCTCAGAGCTCCTAAGAGGAAGAGTGAAGTTTTAAACCCAGAATCCAGGGCCCTAAAGCCTATCTGCCTTCCATGGCGCCCCGGTGCTGTCCACAGGGAAGTGAAGAAGTATGCTGAATGGCCATCAGAAAGATGCTTAGCCAGTCCAAATGTGTAGACCCAAAAAATTCGTTCCTCCTCCTCCCACTCCCCCACCCCACTTATTAGTCTCTGTGCAATATATTAAAAAAAAGAGATCCGAGGAAACCAGTTTGGCTCAGTGGATAGAGTGTCGGCCTGCGGACTGACGCTCGGTTCGATTCTGGTCAAGGGCAAGTACCTCGGTTGTGGGCACTTCCCCAGTGGGGGGTGTGCAAGAGGCAGCTGGTTGATGTTTCTCTCTCACCGACGTTTCTAACACTCTATCCCTCTTAATTCCTCTCTGTGTAAAATCAATTATATATATATATATATATATATATATATATATATATATATATATATAAAAGAGAGATCCATACAGTGGAAAAAGATCTAAGTTTTAGGCCCATTTTACCCATTTACTGGTTAATAATATTTTGGAGCCTCTTATTGAGATTTGTGAGTCCCGATTTCCTCACCTACAGAACTGGGGAGGCGATCCATCCCCGCTCTATGAGAAGACTGCTACACCAGGCGGCAAAAGTCCCCAGGACAACCTTGTACAGAGAACCCTATTTTTCAGAACATCCATCCTCTCCGGTGTAAACCCTGCCACCCCTACCTCCACCCCCAGGTCATTCCAGAAATCCAAATAAAAGTGAGATCATGTACATTAAAGCGCTGTATACGCTGGGAGGTGCTCTGACAGTTTAGTAGGGTAGCTTCCATTGCATCATCTGGGACTATGATAAAAAGCCTTGTTTCTAATGGTGCATTTTATTCAAAAAAATGCTAAATGGCTCTTATTCCCTGATGGGTCTGATTGCTCAGCTACCCCAGGAGAAACAGAAACTGACACCGTGCTGAAGGTGAGGACAGCACAGAGTGTTCTTTATTCTGCCTGGCCCTAAAGAGGGTGGATCCCAATTCCTACTCGTCTCGTCACCTGTTTTGAGGCTGGGACACCTAAGGATGGGTGAATAGACAGGGTGGCAGCTAGGTCATCCTGGGACCTAACAGCCAGACACGCATGAGAAAGATGCCCTGGGGTCTCCCAGCCCTGCGGCCCGGACAGGGTGGTGACGTCAGGCCAGGAAAGGTCCCGCCCCAGAAGACGTCTGCCTTCACCAACTTTCATGTTACCCTCACAGGGGACTCACGGGGTAGGCCATCTTTACAGAAACCAGTTACTGCCTACAATCGGGGGTAGGAAATACAAATGCAAGTCAAGATCTCGCATTCTCCCCGTGATGCTAACTTGCAATGATTGCTTCCTTTGAGTTCAACACCATCTCCCATGTTGTTTTATAACAGAAAATCAGCCCAACAATCGATCCACTACTTAATCAATACCGAAAACAGGTCACAGGGAATCGTTTTTTTTTTTTTTAAGTTAACAGTAACAATAGTTGTTATTTACTAAGTTCGTTTTCCTTGGTAACTTCAAACTGTTCTCCAACAAACACTTTAATACTTTTAAAATTTAAAGCAAAATGCGCTTTCAAAGCAGAATCCGACATTCTGGAATCATCTGGGAAAGGCAGGCTCATGCCAGAATACTTCCTCTCCACAAGCATGACATCCACGTTCGTGCTCATACGCAGTCTTCCCTTGTAACCGGCATCCACATGTCTTGGTAATAAAGAACTTGTCGCCGAAACTGGTTTGGCTCAGTGGAGAGAGCGTTGGCCTGCGGACTGGAAGGTCCCAGGTTCGATTCCGGTCAAGGGCATGTAACTTGGTTCTGGAATCTAATGAACAGTAGGGGGTGTGCAAGAGGCAGCTGATCAATGATTCTCTCTCATTGATGTTTCTAATTCTCTATCCCTCTCTCTTCCTCTCTGTAAAAAAAAAATCAATAAAAATATATTAAAAAAGAACTTCTCATCTGATTCTGTGTTCAAGGCCTGTGTCATCCTCACACGCTATGCCACCCAGCGTAAACACAGGCAGCTTCCTAAGAGCAAGTGAGTAGCTAGCGTGCCAAGTCCACCCAAATCAGTGGACCTCCAAGTGTCTTTTCACGAAGCGCATGGCACTGCTGTGGGAGATGTCCAGGGCATCCAAAGCAAAAATAAAGGTCCGGGATGATTATGGAGAACCAGCAGCCTGTGCCCACCTCCTATGCTGTGGAACGAGGGTATACTGAGCCACCTGGTGTGGACCGAACCGCATCCCCTGGAAAGGTAAATTGAAGCTCTGACCCCTGGAAGGTGAGCTCGTGTGAAAACGGTCTGCAGAAGTCATCAGGTTTGATGAGGTCAGTAGGGTTGGGTCCTCAGTCACTATGACAAGTGTCCCTCCCTCTGAGGAGAAGAGATCAGGACCACAGAGAGGCACAGGAAGAAAGCCATGGGAAGGCAGAGACCGGAGAGACGGAACACCCGGGGCCACCGGAAGCCGGAAGAGGCAAGAAGGACCTTGCCCTCAGGAAGGTGTCAGAGGGAGCACAGCCTTGCCACCACTTTGATTTCAGACGTCAAGCCCCCAGAACTGCGAGAGAATAGCCTGCTGCCTGTGGTACTTTGTTCTGGGAGCCCTGGGAAGGCCACAGCACACCAGCCGCTCCTGGAGAGAGGTCCACATGCCGCTCTCCTGTTGGGCGGCAGCTGTGATGAACATTTACAAGGAACAAAGAATACCACAATTCTCAGAGAAGCATGTGCAGTTGGCCTCTGTCAATTTCCTGGCTGGGAAGCATCCATTCCTTCTTCCCAAAGAACTCTGACTTCCTTTGGGAAATTACTCCTTCTCTACGGTACCTTGTAGGCCTTGTAGGAAGTGACATAAAAAAAAAAAAAAGCCATGAGCCTCCCCATCCGGACAGCAGGGCACCGGGCTCTGACAGCTGAGGTGTCTTCTGGGAAACGGAATCTTAGGCGAGAAAAGGAGGAAAAAGAGAGGACACGCTGGGAGTTCATTTCCCCAGAAGAGACGGACTGTCCCTTTCGGGAGTCCTTCCTCCCACGCCGGGTCTCTGCAGCAACCTGCGTCTCTAGATCTTTGGACAGCTTCGCGCTCCTAACGTCATTCCAGCAGCTCCTGCTCGAGCCAGAATTGGAATCAGTTTTCCTTGCCTGTCATTAAATAGCCCTGACTGACTGGAGAAGAAAAACCACACGGGGCAGCTGGCCCTGACCGGCAGCTTGGGGGAAGTCACTGCAGAGCCCCGTCAAGATCACGCCCTGCTGGCTGGAGCAGTCCCTGGGTCAGGCAACCCCCGATCCTCTTTCTAGGCCCACAATTAGGTTATTTGTGGCTCTGCATGTTTCTGCTTAGGAAGTGGATTATGGAAGGTTTGGAATTGGGGGTTTCAACCACAGGTAGAGCATTCCTGCCTGGTTTGCCCCAATGTTTAGCGGGGTGTCTTTGAAAGTTAGTCCTATCTTTCTCTCACTGGCTTTTTTCACTTAGCACAGTACTCTCCAGGTCCATGCATGCTGCTGCAAATGGCAAGAGTTCTTTCTTTTTGACAGCCGCACGTGATATTCCATGGTATAAATATACCACAGATTTTTTTTTTTTTATCCACTCATCCACGGATGGGCACCTGGGCTGTTTTCAAACCTCAGCTGTTGTAAACTGCGCCGCTATGAGCCTAGGGGCGCATATATTTCACATGATCTCACTCATGTGTGGAATCTAATGAACAAAATAACACTGATGAATGAAATAGAACTGGAGACACAGAAGCACGGAACAGACTGACAAATTTCAGAGGGAAGGCAGGGTGCGGGGGTGGGAGGGGAGTGATTAACCAGGGAGCTTATATGCACATTTGCATAACCCATGGGTACAGACAACAGGGTAGTGAAGGCCTGAGAGTACAGGATGGAGGGAGTCAATGGGGAAAAAAAAAAAAAAAGGGCGGGGGAACATCTGTAATACTTTCAACAACTAAGATTTAAAAAAATAAATAAATAAGAAAGTTAGTCCCAAAATCCACCTGAATAAATTACCAGGAGTGGAAACAGTGCCAACAATACCAGTGCAGGGGCTCTCAGGCATATTACAATGCACATCACACCCACAACTCCAAAGGCTTCCAAGTCCGTTCTGACAGCAGGTCCTGCATTGGTGATCCGCCGCTGACAATGAGCTATCTCACATTTGCCAGTTCAACTCAACACACTCGCCTCCCAAAGTTCTGTGCATGTGGAATATGGGAGCAGCTTCGCTGGGTGGTTCAGACCCAGGGACTCTCATGAGGGTGCCTTCAAGCTGTGAGCCCACACCTGTCTGAGGAGGAGGTGCTCCCAGCTCACTGGCCGGGCTCAGTGCCTCTCTTCGAAGGTTCTGCACCGGCTCCTGTGTGGCCTCGGGCAGGGCGGTGCTCTTCCTCCCCGGTGAGGATCCAAGAGGCAGCGAGAGAGCCACCACCAAGGAGGCTGCGATCCTTCCAATCCCCAGTGTCAGAGGTGACATCCATCCCCTCTGCCATCCTGTTTGCTAGCACCGTCACTAAGTCCAGCCCCTACGTAAGGGAGGAGGAACGAGTAAACCCCACTCCTTCAGGCAGGAGAATGAAAAGCGTGTGGGCATGTCGGTAAACCCACACGGTGCCATAAATAGCTGCACTCTCTCTAGTCTCCAATTTATCTAGCGAAATGACTCAAAGATCAAATGTATCCTATTAAAGAGGAAGCGGGGCTAAGAGCCAAAAGCCGTGGCTTTGATCTGAGTTGTGATGGCAGCTCCATTTGACCCAAGATAATTGGCACACTTTCCTGTGACTCCATTTTTTTCAGTTGCTCCAGTTTGGCCATGCACTGTGCTAAGTGCTCTATGTACATGGTCTCACCAGATCTTTTGGGCATTCCAATGAAGTAGACATTTGAATTCTCTCTTTTTCTTTTCTTTCAACTTTGGACACCGAGCCCCAAAGAGGTTAAATAACTTGCCCACAGTTACACCAGAACCAACCAGACTGAGACTGTAAATCTGCCTCTTCAGAGATGAAGTGACACACGAAAAGACTCAGGAAAAAGTCAAAAGTAGAAAGAAAAGCACCACAACTTGATAAAGCATTATCATTACCCATAGGTAGGGGAAAAGTTATTAATAAGTAGATCAGAGTAATGATGCTGCAATGATGATAGATGAAGTCAGGGGTGTGGGTGACTAAACGGTTGCTATTTGCTGTGCATCCTTTTCTTACCCGTCATATCTGAGAGGGCCCAGTCCCCCATGTGTGTGAGGGTGCTGATTTCCTCCACCTGAAGAGGATGAAAGCCTTACATACTAAAATGGTTCCTGGCAGGTAGACCACTGGTTGAGATTCCTTCGTACTCAGTAAAATCTTGGAACTTCTTTGACAGTCAATATCATGTCCAAACCAAAGACTGATAGTAGAAAAGGCAACAGTGCGTCACGTAGAGCTTACCTAGAGATACTCAATGTCCAATATCCAACTGAAATGTTCCCTTGTTCTCTGAAGCTTGCCCTTGACATTCCCACTGTCCTGATTTATTCGCACATCAGTTCTAGCTCTCCCCACTTTCCATTTTTACAATTGGGGGGGGGGTCATACTAAGCTTTGAATCTCAGTAGGGATTCTAGCATATAGTAGGCATTTCCAAATATTTACTGAATTCACCATCCCTGAGACTATCACATGTAAGGGTGTGAGATTATGAAACCATCATTTATTAAACACCCATTTTTTCTGAGGTTCAAATTCCTGGATTCCTTGTTTACAGATGAATGGATTCAGAGAAAAAGTTAACGTTATAAGATATTGCCAGTGTTATGGACTGAATGCTTGGGTCCCCACAAACTCCAAAGTGACATTATTAGGCGGTGGGCCTTTGGAAGGTAATTTGGTGAGGAGAGTGGAGCCCTTGTGAATGAAATTTAGTGCCTTCATAAGAGGCTAGAGAGCTAGCTGGTCCTTTGTGTCTGCCGTGTTAGGATACAATGAAAAGATGACCATCTAAGAACCAGGAACTGGGCCCTCACCAGACACCAGATCTACCAGTTCCCTGATCTTGGGCTCCCCAGAGTCCCGAACTGTGAGAAGTAAATTTCTATTGTTATAAGCCATCTGCTCTTATTTGTTTTAGTGGCCTAAACTGACTGAGACAGCCAGGAACTTTAATAATTATGATCTGTATTTATCAAAAGAAACAGACAGTAAAATTCTGTCTTCATTTCGCAGGTGAGGAAACAGACTGAGATAGGCTAACATTGAGCCACTAAATTGCCCCAGGACTTACAGAGCCAGGCCTGGAACTATGTATTTTTAACTCTTCATCTGCCAAATGGATAATCAGTCTCTAAATGGCCGTTTCTTCCTCTGCTCTGTGTATTTTACATCTACAAGGGGAACTGGATTTACAACTTCATCCTCCAAATTATTTTTCCGAAAGCAACTTGGCTCTGAGAAGCCTAAGTGTGGTTTCAATATGTATAAAAAAGGTAAACTATATAAAAGCAAAACTCCATGGAGGAGAGTACTGGCAAAAAAAAGAGAAAAAAGTGAGAAGCGACAAGAAGTATGAGGAAAATTGGTGCCGGTGGGGAGGCCATGGAGGAAAAGAAAGAAAACAGGGGAAGATTAAAAGGAAGATAATTTGTACTTAAAGTAAATTACAGATGATAGGAAATCTTTTCAGGAAACGTCTGTCTGCATTAAACAGCGGCATTCCTCAGGTCCTCTCACCCACCCAACAGCGGGATTTGTAAGCTGGAATCCTTCCAGGAGGCCCGGCCCGCCTAGCCCAGAGCTACCTTGGCAGTGGCCAGCTCTCAATCCACACCTGCTGACTGGAAATGAATTTTCCAGGAAGCTCTGCCTCCTCGTATATGAGCCCCTCACTGGCCATGGTCATAGGAGAGCGATTTTAATGAGCGAGGTGTGAGCTGACACCCAAGGTGCATCAGCTCATACGAGCAGCCCCAGACATCCCAGCAGGAAATCAAATTTCTCAGTGCATACCTAAACGTTGAGCCTTCCTTTTAGTCCCTAAAGGCTTCTCTTATCCTTTATGCATTTGGTTTTGGGCCAAACTGGCTGAATTGTTCAACAGCCAGAGGAGGCCGGGGCAGGAGCAGCTGGGCAGGCAGGGGAAGCATGCTCCCCCCTTCCCCGCCCCCCTTCCAGCAGACCCAGTGTGTTCCTCAATGAGCAGGCTTCCCTCACGGCCCTGCAAGCATGCACCTTCCCCTTCTGCCTGCAGTGCGCCTCTATTAACTATACATGTTTATCTGTACCTTCTTCTCTGAGAGAGAAAAACCCAGAGCCTGGGTGTGTGGACTGACCCTCAGAACTGGGCTGCTTGCCCCTTAAGGCCCCAGGAACCCTGACCCGCTCCGACAAACATCGACAACGCAGTGTCCCAGCACCTCTGGGTCCCTTGAGCTGCTACCACTAAGGCCACAGCAGCAGAGCAAAAGGACCCTCCAGTCACAACCGGGTTTGTGTGTGTTTAATATATTTTTATTTATTTCAGAGAGGAAGGAAGTGGGAGAGAGAGATAGGAGCATCAACAATGAGAGAGAATTGCGGAGACCGGTTTGGCTCAGTGGATAGAGCGTCAGCCTACGGACTGAACAGTCCCAGGTTCGATTCCGGTCAAGGGCATGTACCTTGGTTGCGGGCATGTACCTTGGTTGCGGGTACATCCCCAGGAGGGGGTGTGCAGGAGGCAGCTGGCCAATGATTCTCTCTCATCGATGTTTCTATCTCTCTGACCCTCTCTCTTCCTCTCCGTAAAAAATAAATAAAATATATTTAAAAAAAAAAAAAAACCAAAACAATGAGAGAGAATCATTGATCAGCTATGCAACCCAGGCATGTGCCCTGACTGAAATTGAACCCTGACCTCCTGGTCCATAGGTCAGTGCTCAACCACACGGGCCAGGCCACAACCGGCTTAAAGGGCTGAGGTAAGGGGCTGGGGTTAGTGGTTATGGTTACGGTTAGGTTAGGGGTAGAAAGCCAACAGGACCCCAGTTGCTTCTGGTTTTATGGCCACATGAGCAGGCACAGGCCCTGGCCCAGGCCCCCATCCTGCCCGGGACAACGGGCTGCCTGCTGGCTTTGTATCTGCTTTGCTGCTGCAATGAAGACCTTATGCTTTTAGAATCCTTTGCAGCAGCGGCCTCTAAATACTGGTTGGAAAAGCAAATTTAGGTTCGATGAACAGAAGCTGAGTGAGATTAATTAGAACAAAAGAGGTGACTGTGCCACATAGCTCAAGTTATTCTTCCTAAAAGAGTATTTTCTGCTCGGTAATATGTTCTTCGTAGAGTGAAAGCTGCCTTTTGTTTTGAGCTGATGGCCATAGCAGATGATGTTTTTGTTATTGTTTTATTTTTCCAGTGTCCCACATCACCCGTGTCCTTATTAGGACAAGTATCTGGCATCCCTGTGTCCGTCTCTCCCACAGTATTTTTTTTTTAACATACAGCCAAAAATCTGAGAACTACTGATTTGTAGCGGTTAATAAATAGGAAGGAGTGCTTAAGAGACAAAAGAAACACAAAAGCACCAGGATAACTAAAATGCAATGGCACCAAGTCATGAGTGAACTTGAGCATAAGCATGGAGTGTTTTTTTTTTTGTGTGGGTTTTTGTTGGGTTTTTTTTTTTTTGAGCACGGAGTGTATTAAATTCAGGAGAATGAGTCCGGCATAAGAAATGGGTCATGGAACGACAGTCACAGGGCTGAGGCCGCTGGCAGAGCACAGTCCCTGGAGCTCCTCACAGCTCGCAGCCTGAGGACGCCCTGGGGTGGGCGGTGGGAGCAGGGGAGCAGAGGGGCCAGGCACGGAGCAGCGTGAGCTGGCCACGGAGAGCAGCGGAGAGCAGGAGGCTCCCTTCCAGGGTTTTTGTGAATGGGAGGGTGTGGAGTTTTCATTTCCTGCACATTCCAGAGGAGCCAGGAACTGTCACCGCTGCTGAGGGCGGAGAAATGCTGCGGGCGCTGGTCTCCGGGGACACGTGGCATCTCTGGACGCCTGTTCAATGAACTGTTTCTCTGTGTTAGCAACCCGAGGGGGGTTTGGTTTTCATTTTGTTTGCTGTTTTTTTAAAAATAACCAACCTTGCCGTGCATTGAATTCTGAAATATTCTTTCTTCATCACACACATACTTACAAGTTTGACTAGAAATGGCCCATGATAAGACTTCTCATTTAATTTGGACCACAAAGAAAAATAACCCACAATCCCTGCTCCACAAAATAAAAAAGGGAAAAAGGAAGGGAGGGAGGGAGGGAGAAAGGGAGGGAAGAAGAGAGAGAGGGAAGGAGGGAGGGAGGGAAGAAGGGAGGGAGGAATTATCCTAAAGTAACTTCCCTAAGTATATAGGGTGGGGAAAAGTAGGTTTATAGTTGTTTCTCTGAAAAAAATAATACAACTGATAAATAATAATACAAGAATAAACTGTCTTTCACATACTCACAACTGTAAAACTATTTTGCACACCCTTGTAATAAAACCATGGGATTTCAGAGATGGAAGGATGGAAGGTACCTTAAGAGTTAAAAAACTGTGGCACATCTACACAATGGACTACTACGCTGCTGTAAAAAGAAGGAAACTCTTACCATTTGCAATAGCATGGATGAAACTGCAGAGCATTATGCTAAGCAAAATAACCAGTCGGGGAAATATAAATAGAAGCATTGAACAGACTGTCCAACCGCAGAGGGAATTGAGGGGGGGGAGGGGAGAGTAAGAGATCAACCAAAGGACTTGCAGGCATGCATATGAGCATAACCCATGGACACATTGGGTGAGGGTATGTGCTCAGGGGTGGGAGTGGCCGGGAAAAGGTCCATAGGGTGAAAAAGGAGACTTATGTAATACTTTAAACAATAAAGCTTTTAATTTTTTTTAAGAGTTATCTACGTATTTACTGCAATCTCGCCTGACAAGCATCCCTCACACAGTACCTGCCACCCACCCCACCCTGGTGGCTGAAGAACCTATTCACTCCCCTCCATGATGGCAAGCTGCCTCCCTCCAACGTTACCCATCATCTAGTCCTGGCTCCATGTTCTGAAACCACCTACATTAAATGCTGCTGGTTTTCTTCGTGATGGCTCCTTAAGTATTTGAAGACACCTAACCATGCCTCCACTGCGCCCCACTCCCCACCAATCTATTCTTTTCCACGCATAAAAGAAGCACCTTGCTTGCATCCCATCCATGGGTCAAACCTAAGGTAACTGACAGTGTCCATGAGCACATCTGTTGTTTGTCACAGCAACTGCAGAGCACCTGAGAGGGAGGCGAGGGACGACCTGCTTCCACGGACAGGCTGTGTCCCATGTCTTGGAAAGCAGGATTTCTGGAAGTCTGGCAGCTTGGGAAATTTAAGGAGCACACGGACCCCCTGAGCTGTAACAAGATCTAGCTGATGTTTTGGCTGATACACACCAGAGAGCCACGGGAGGAAAAGGGCCTAGAGGCCGTAATGAATAACAGCATAATGCGCTGCGTCTGAATCCACAAAATTAGAAACTGAGATGACGACAGAAAAGCCAACCGGGCATTGGAGCTTTCCAGTGGAGCGTTCTGAGCTGACAGTGAAAATAATGAACAAAACACAGCAGAGTGGAAATGGAGTTTATCCAGAGTAACCTGTTTCCTGGAACTGAAGCTAGCGCCGTTGAATAAGAGGTCTCAGAACAATAATCAGCAAATAAGATGAAGAGATGCGTAGCCATGAAGATGCAGACCCCATATCCTGGGTCTAGGCGGCTCACTGTTGAACAGAAACAGTGCTCTGAAATGAGCAGAATCAGCAGTCATTCTGAACAGCTTTTCCACTTGAAAAGAAGACTTTAACGTCACCTGGATATGCGGGGACATTAAGTGAGAAAACAAAAAAATTAAGAAGACTTTGTTGCAGGATGCTGGATATTCCTCTTTTGGACACTTGGTTATTGGAAACCAAGTTGTTTTCCTACTAATGGAACTAAATGTGAGGAATATGTATATATTTCTTATGAATGGTTTTGTTTTACTTAGACCCGCAAGAACCATATTTGATGCCTGAAGGCGGCCAAGGAAACAACATAAAGAGGCAAGTGGGAGAATCTCACAATAAAAGGTTGTAACAAAAAGAGGAAACAACCTCTGTCTTAAGTCTTCCCTCAGACATTTCCAAAGCTTATTGGAAGTTTCTCCTCATAAATCAGTGTTCAGTTTTATAATACAACTAGAGGCCTGGTGCATGGGGGTATGGGGGTGGGGAGTGTCCCTCAGCCCAGCCTGCACCCTCTCCAATCTGGGACCCCTCTCACAACCCGGGACTGCTGGCTCTCAACCGCTCACCTGTCTGCCTGCCTGATTGCCCAGAACTGCTTCTGCCTGCCAGCTTGATCACCCCCTAACCACCCCCTGCCAGCCTTATCGACACTTACCTGTTCCCCTGCCCTCCCGATTGCCCCAACTGCCCTCCTCTGCCGTCTGGTCACCCATAACTATCCTCCCCTGCAGGCCTGGTCACCCCTAACTGTCCTCCCCTGCAGGCCTGAATGCCCCTAACTGCCCTCCCCTGCAGGCCTGATCACCCCCAACTGTCCTCCCTTGCAGGCCTGGTCCCTCCCAACTGTCCTCCCCTGCTGGCCTGATCGCCCACATCTGCTCTCCCCTGCCAGCCATCTTGTGTCCATATGGGGGTGGCCATCTTTGACCACATGGGGGTGGCCATCTTCTGTGTTGGGAGTTATGGTCAACCTGCATATTCCATCTTTATTACACAGGATGTGATTTAAAAATTCCTCTTACAACCAACTGTTCTGCAAGGACACCTGAATATCGTTGCACTTCCACTCATTCATACATTCATTCATTAATTTATTCAGATGTCAGCAAATATATATTGAATGCCTACTGTGTGCCGAGCATTGTGCTAGATGCTCACGACATAGCCACAGCAGCACGGACATGGCCCCCAGCCTCGTGCAGTTAGCAGAAGACAGACAGACAGACATCAAGTCATCACATTAGATAATTAATTACCTAATAAAAAAAGTATGGAGTCCAGTGAAGTACGAAGAGAGAGCCAGAGTAAAGCAGGTAATTCAGAGCAAACTCAGGTCAAGCATGCTTGCTTTCATGGTATCTACAAGACACATAAAACTAAATCATCAGCTTCGTGAATGCTCGTGTTGCCAATTATCTTAGGATATTATTAAAACAACCATCAAAACCTATTTTTATTTACAGAGAAGTAAGCCATTTACTAGCTTTAAGCGATCAGACAGAAGAGAAGGAGGCTTGCAGTTAAATAAATAAATAATAGCGAAGACGGGTTTTGTTTGTTTTAATAGATTAGTTCCTAAAGAGTGATATCAGTTTACTCAACGAATGCTTTACTTAGCATTTTCCTCACCAGACAGCTTCCGGCTGGTAACAAGTGAGACTGGGATGGAGGAGGGGGGATAGATCAACACAAACTTTGGGAATCAGTCAGACTTGGGTTTTAATCTCAGCTCTGCCACCCATTGTGCAAACTCTGGAAAGTAATTTATCACCTCTAAGCCCCCGTTTTCCTCTCATACTTTCTATTATTCATAGTAGGAAAAGGATTATTAAAAATTACTGAGGGCTCACCTCATAGTTGGCTTAAATGCGTAATGAATAAGTAATGGCGTTAGTGGTCCATCGGCTAGTCTCCTAACCAAGCTCTGCGGGAAAAGCTCTGGGAGGAATACTGGCCTGAGGCCCACCACGGGCAGGGCATGCACTGAGGCATGAGGACCAGGGGGCTCACCGGTCTGACCCAGAACAAGCTGAGGCGTATAATTAAGACAGAGGGTTTCCACGGGGGCCAATGGCAGGCAGTCAAAGAGGAGATCAAGGGCCGGGACGATGGGTCAACGGGGAGCCACAGCCACCAAGCAGGCGGATACTATGCTCTACGGGACATTTGGAGAAGATTAATAAGGCAGCACCATAAGGACAGACAGACTGGAGATAGAAAGCCCAGAGACAGTGACAATAATGCAAGCAAGAATAGGATGGAAGTGAGGACTGTCAGACACTTTCTGTTCTTCTAACCGCGGGAGGAGGGAAGGCCTGAGGAAGGTAGAAAATGTTTGGAAGTCGCCGAAACCGGTTTGGCTCAGTGGTAGAGCATCGGTCTGCGGACTGAAAGGTCCCCAGTTCGATTCCAGTCAAGGGCATGTACTTGCGGGCACATCCCCGGTAGAGGGTGTACAAGAGGCGACTGGTCGATGTTTCTCTCTCATGGACGTTTCTAGCTCTCTATCTCTCTCCCTTTCTCTCTGTTAAAAAAAAATATATATATATATATATATATATATATATATATATATATATATATATATCTTTTTTTAAAAAAAGAAAGAAAAGAAAATGTTTGGAAGTCAATGTCAGGAGCATGAGACCCAGCAAGAAGAAACAGAGTTCAAGAGCACCTCTAAGTATCCATGGAATTAATGAGCATCTCCACTGGCCCAGGCCCCCTGGAAAAGGGGCAGGCAGCAGCAGGTGGTCTGGGTTTCAGGTCTGAGTACAGCACACAATGAGACTGCCAGCATTATGGGCAAGCCGGGTAAACCACCGGGCATAATACGGCACAGCGAATGTAATGGTAAGATGCGCAGCATGGCCATCCTCGAACTGGGTCTGGTGTGTAATGCCTTGGAGAGCCGGAAAGAAGAGCCTGAGCGGAACGAGGGAACGTGAAGCCACCGTGGATGACAGCGGAGAAGGTGCGCCAGAGCCTGACAGCGCCACCAGCACTGACCGAAGAAACGTTACCCCACTACCTCCGGCGTGCCCGGTCCTTCCTCTGGCCTCTATGAAGAGATGAACCTTTTCTGGAAACCAGGCCTTTTCTCTCCAAATGGGCTGTACCTCACCAGGTAAAACTGAGCACCAGAAGACTGCGCCTGCTACTGTCATAGGCAAGGAAGCCAACCAGGAAACCTCAGCTGTTCAGGAACAAAAAGCCTCGGGTTCAGTTCCTTAGTAACTTAGTCAGCATCGTTAGGCTATATGACCTGACTCGTCTAACCGTCTAAGATTCTTTCAACCAATAATAGCGAAGAAGAACGATGCCCGGCATTTCCTGAATGCCAGAAGAGTCTAAGGGCTAGAGACATGGTAAGCCTATGAAAGGTGGTACTGATGTCGTCCCCGTTTTACAGATGGGGAAACTGAGCTCATGCACCCCAGCCTGGACAGGAGAGAAGAGATATTCAGTTTAAAAAAAAAAAAAAAAAGGAGTCAGAGGAATGATGGGTATGCAGTTTGATGAATGAGAAATACGGGAAGTGCTTTCTTAATTGCAAGGATGTGTGCAGCAGTGAGATGATCATTAGGGCAAAGAGGTCTACGGAAGAAGAAAGGTGTCTGTCCTTCAGCCATCTCTAGGAGACACCCCGTACTGTGAAGGGAAGGCCCGAGGATCCTACAGTCATGTTTCAGCCTGGGGCATTAACTCTTTTCAGAGATCTGTCAGTGTAAATGTGCATACATGTGCTGGAGAGAAACATAAGTTAAGAAACAACAGGGGTTTAAATGATGAAATACATAGGAGAGAGTGGGAAAAAAGTGCTTACGATAAAAATGCAAGCCCTTTTCTCCAATGGGCCACAGATAAGTTTCCTACATTTTATAAACTTCAAACCAGCCTGCATGTCATCCCTCCGAAGGGAATGCCATATATACAGTGTCTCTCTTTTTCTTCCACGTGCCTGGCGGTTCAAGGAAGGCGATGAGATGGTGCAGGAACCCCATCAGGCCTCCGCCGGCTCCTAAGCACGTGTGGTGGAGGTGCCCCCAGCTGCCTGCAGGGCTTCCCAGGGAACCCACAAATGCACAGTAAAGTTGCCTGGGTGAGAAAACAAAATTTCTGAGTGAGGTCACTTTCTGGTGGTCCAAGCTATACGTTAGGAAGGTCTATGCCCTGAATTGTTTCTTATCCCACCTGAGAGTGGGAAGAATGCGGCACCGAGGTTCTTACTTACATCATATTATATAATTTTGGGTTGGCAGCAAGTACTAACATCTGTCACACCTTCCCACCACTACATGCAACACGGGACTGAAATAAAGATTGCTGTGGGCTGTTTGGGAGTTTTCCCTCAAAATTTCTGAGGAAGAAAGCACTACCAATGAAGAGTCTCCCGCTGATGGCACAGCCCAGCCCAGAGGGGACCACCTTACACTGTCCCAACACCTAGGAGTTGTTTTGAAATTTTCCTAAAGCAACAAGTTAGAAAAATGAAAAAAAAAATCCTTTTCATATTAACTAATGTTTTCCCAATAAACTTAACTTATTTTTAAAAGAAGAAATCCTTTTCTTTAACACAAATTTCTGTAAAACCTGCCTTCACAGAAACCACCAGGTCTCAAAAATGCCACAGGCACAGAGAGCTCAGGTCCGACCGGGAAGAGCTGCTTCTGCGTGACCCACCCGCAGCTGCAGGCCCCTATTTTTTTTTAAAACATATTTTATTGATTTTCCACAGAGAGGAAGGGAGAGGGACAGAGAGTTAGAAACGTCGATGAGAGAGAAACACCGACCAGCCGCCTCCTGCACACTCCCTACCAGGGACGTGCCCGCAACCAATGTACATGCCCTTGACCGGAATCGAACCCGGGACCTCTCAGTTCTCAGACCGACGCTCTATCCACTGAGCCAAACCAGTTTCGGCCAGGCCCCTTTTGAAGTGCACAGTTACAACCTCTTCTCAGACCAGGTCAAAAAGAAGCACCCAAGCTTTCGGGAATTACCTGGATGTGATGAAATGTGGGTGTTGCCCCATAAGCATGAAGGAGATGGAGGAAGTGTCCGATGGAGCACTTGTAAACCACACTGATCCTGAGAAATTCTAAGCCTTTGGAACCAGACGAATAAATAGATAAACGTAGCATCTTCATCGAAACCCAGGGGATCTGGCCCAAGTTTTTAGCTTTGCAAAGAACTGAGTTAAACTGAAGTGTTTCTTCCTCTTTCGAAATATGTCGGATACTTCTTTAACCTATCCATAGAATGTACCGTACGGCTTGCTTTCATTATTATATGAAGACTTCTAAAAATGCTGGACAGGCCTCTTGAAAGGCAGGGGAGGCTGCACCGGCTACCTGATTGGCCCACGCATTCTTCAAACCGAACGGGGTTTCTTGTCTGGGAGGCAGGTCTTCCTGCCACAGGTCTTCAGGAATTATAATTCAAAACCTATCAAAACACTAACAGAATCCATAACCCACAGGTAAAGATCGCTTCCAACATCCTCAAATTTGGTGAGCGTTCCACCCACGGTCCCACAGCAGGAACTGTGCCGTGTGGAAGTCTTCCATCGGTGGACAGAAACTCTCACCGGTCTATCAAGTTACCCAGGCCACCCGCAGACAGATGTCACTGTGAACGGAAAACGTGGTTTTCCTCCAGGGCTGAGAGGAAGGCTCCAGCATGCAGATGCACATTTCCAATTGTGGGTGATGCTCAACCACCCACCCAACCAACCAGAGTTCCCTATTCTGGAGAGATTCCCAGGTCTTCCATGCAATACTAGATTTTGGTGTTTGGCATTTAAAAATGACTGTGGCTAGGAACATGGGTTGCCCAGGTTGCACTCAATATGGTGGTCAGAAGGACGGGAGGGAGGAGAGAGAAGAGAGGCAACTAGCACGGGAAAGAGAGAGGACGGCCGGAGGAAGGGCCTGCTGATCCAGGAATGCCTTTTTAAGCAATGTTTTCTCTCCCGGCACATAGGTGCACCCTTATATGGCCGGGCCCTTTGTTTATAACGCCGCCGTCAGCCCTCTGACAGGTAGAGTTTTACATGTTGCAGTACCGAGCACCAAATGCCTTTGAGTCACATTCGGAGAGCAGCAAGCCACTTGACCGCTAATAGCTGCAACTCGGTTTTAAGAAAAATAGGAGAATGCTTTCCCACCGGAGGGGTGCAAGCGGACGCAATGAAATGGGTGCAGGGAAGAAGGCAACTGAATCTCGTGCTTTAAAAAAGGCCAGGCAGGACTCGTAACGGAAAAGAGTTCTGACGTGCCGGACGCCCGTTTCTGCGGGAGAGGGAAGCCAGTGATGTTTCAGGCGGAAGCTGCCAGTTTTAGAAAAGTAACTTCTCTGGTAAAACATATAGCCTGAGACCAGATATTCCCATTCCCCCTAAAGTCTAATATTCTTAATGATGTTCATCCAAAGGTTTTGTTCACCTTTTTCTCTAAGTTGTTGTTTTTGTTTTTGTTTTCCTTCATGTGTAAGCTTTTTCCCCCAAACAGCTTCCACTGCCAATAGTGTTAAGTCACGGAGCCCAAGGACTGACCTTTTCTATTCATCGACTCATCTTGATGCCGCGGTAATAACCTGGCTATTATTTAAGAGGAGGGTAGTAAAGGGGAGACCAAATAACATAGGCATGCCATTTACACAGCTTTGCCAAAACACTGCATTGAACAAACAAGTCTGTTCCCCGCCGACTGATGCGGGGAGGGGCTGGACAAGGCGGTTTAGATGCATGCCCCCGGTAAGGTCTAAGTGGCGCGGGAAGGCGCCTACCGGTTTGACCCGTCCATCACACCTTGAAGGAAGTCAGTGACCAGAATGGGTCTGGCCACTGCGAGGGCTGGAAACCTAAACATGCAAACTTTTAAACAAAGAAAGCGAGCTCTCCTGGATCCAGGCCACTGGCGCCGTTGACTCCTGTTCCAAGGTCACTCTCCTCTGGGCCCACATGGGCACCCACAATAGACTCTAATGGGCTTCAGTGATCTTGGACGCTGGACTCTACCCGGCTGCAACATGGGAGAGAAGCTCTGGGCACTGGCCTCGCCTCTGGCTTTGCTGACCCACCAGCTAGCTGCTCCTCTTCCAGGACTGGATTGGGGGAAATGGGACACTGCAACCTGAGGGCTGTAACGTCACACAAATAAAGCCTTTCCCACATCCCGTCCTCTCTCCCGCCGCTGCTGAAAGGCTTGTTTCAGCATCATCCCGAGAACCTCATTCCCACTTGTGTCTGGGAAATCTGGCCCATTAATTCCTCCTGCATGGATCTGACCCCTCACAGAAGGCCTGGAGGACAATGCACATCTTCCCCATTTCCAGGTGTTGAACCTGAAGTTTACAGGAAACCCGTCAACCATCCATGATGACAGAGCCAGGCACTGACAGAGACATGACTCAAGACGGGCCTTGTAAAATTCCACCGGGGCTTGAACACGCACGGGCCAAACATCCCTGCCCCCTCGCCCACGGCTGCTCCCCAAACTGACCCCCGGCCCCAGCGCTTCTGAGTTCCACCAGTGAGGTTCCCACCAGTTTCACCTACCCCATTTGATACTGTGGGCACTGTTTTAGGGCGCTGACAATGGGTGGCGTAGACATGCATCCAAACCAAACTGACCACTGCTTTGAAACAAAAACTGCAAGGTCAGCATTCTGAAAGTGTCCCAGAGCTCCGAACAGGAAACTGGCATCCAAAACCAGCTGCGGCCTGCCGCCCCCTTTCACAGGGTAGCAAGGGGCCTTCCAATCAGCCCTCTCAAATAGACCCCTACAGCACAAGGTAGGTGGGGCTGCTCTCAGCGTCTCTCCGGGAGGGAGGCGAGAGAGGCTCCGACGGGAGGCAGGGGCCAGCCACAGTTGCTGGCCAGCACCCAGGTGTCCAGGCTTCCGTGCAGGCCTCTTTCCTCCAGGCTTTCATTAAGGAGGGGGGCCTTGCTGATGAATCTGCCCAATGCCTGCACTTCTGTGTAAATGAAAGAAAACCAAAAGGAACGTTTGAGGAAAACCGTTTTTTTTGTTTTTTGTTTTTTTTAAATATATTTTTATTGATATTTTACAGAGAGGAAGGGAGAGAGATAGAGAGCTAGAAATGTTGATGAGAGAGAAACATCGACCAGCTGCCTCTTGCACACCCTCTACCGGGGATGTGCCCGCAACCAACGTACATGCCCTTGACTGGAATCGAACCCGGGACCTTTCAGTCCGCAGACCGACGCTCTATCCACTGAGCCAAACCGGTTTCGGCGAGGAAAACAGTTTTTAAATCAGGAAGAGTCCATAACTCAGAGTGTTTTTCCCAGACTGCCTTTTGATTCACGTGAGGAATCTCAAGCGTTCCCATGGCATCGATGGGCTGTCGAGTTTCTCTTCACAAAAACAGAACTCAGAAGTCGGAGTCAGGGGAACCACACCGATTAGCATCCCCGCTGGTTCTGCTGGGCTGGGAGGCGGGGCTGTCTACTCAGGGTCTGGGGGAGGTCACCAAGCCTCGCCTAATGTTTCCCTCTTCCGGAATTCAGTACAGGGGCTGGCGAGGTCCTTACTATACGCATTATGGCTTAGGAATGACTGTTAGTTTTTAGCTAACCATGGGTCTCTTCGCAGTATGGAGGCACAACAAAAACTGCAAGTAGGGTGGATATAGAACTGACACAGCTCCCACTGTGCCCAAGGTTTCCCTTCCAACAACAGTCATTTTCCTAAAAAAAACGTTATAAGGGCGGCGGTTTGGCACAAGCCTCTCTTACAATCAGCAGAAGTCCTCTAAATATTTCCAAAAAGACCCAGTCTAAACAATATCCCACAGCACTACGGCGGCCTGATTTTGATTTCTGAGTAATTTGACTAGGAGCACAGAAAGTCACAACAGCATTAAGTGCAATAACGTTCTACCCCCTTTTTGGTTCCCAATGCGAAATTTGCTGAAATGGAAATTGACAGCCCAAAGCTCCCCGGGATGTGTTCCAGATGAATTGAGTCATCCGTGCACACTCGCAGACACACGGACATACATACTCACAGACACGCACACGCTCGCGCGCACCCTGAGCCTTCGCACGGACAGAGAGAGTGGTTTCCATCTGTGCCCCACAGCCCAGGGCCGTGGGTCCAAAGCTGAAGACTGCTTAGGGATGCAACTTCCAATTTAATTTGGGGGGAGGGATGCTAATTGTTGAGCGGAGGGAAAATGCTGGTGACATTTTGAATTTAGCAGCCCCGCTGCCCTGATTAAAAAAAAAATATCAGCTCTCCATCTGCAAGACATTTCTAAGGTGGACTCCTTACAAATTGTTAAGGTGCAATTTGTGCACAGTTAGTTCTTTGTTTAATCGAGAAATCTGCCCGAAGTCTGATTGGGCTGATTTCCCTAAGTCCGAGGGGGAAGGTTATTTCCTTATTCCTTCTGGGAGCAGCAATCTCTCTAATATGTTTCTGAATTATTCCAGACCGGGCTGAGGCTGAGCAGCAGAACAAAGCCCCGGTTCCACGGCAGAAAGACGAACTGAGCTCCCAGCTGGGAAGGTTTAGGCAGAGATTTATAAGCGCAAACACCGAAGAAATTTGCAAGTAATTGCATGTGTTTGCTCTCTGTTGCGGCATGCAGTAAACCGGTATTTATTAAAATACATCAGCCAGGTACTGTTTATTACCCTCTCTCCTTGATGCCTTGTAGAAAAACACAAAGTGTCTGGGTTCTTTCATTTCTTTAAATTAAGAGGCCAAAGCTGTATTTCGAAGAATGTAAGGAAGAACTGAAATTGGATACACAGGCTCCGTGGCTATTGTCCTTAACTCGGGGTTCAAGCACAGTCTCTACCTCTGCTGTGCTGACTTAATCCTGCAAATACTTACTTTATTTTTCAATTCATAAGGTTCCAGGAATCCGTAATTGGAGGATACGCAATCACCAATGTCTCCTAAGGACTTTCTGCTGTTGTTCTTGCATTGCAGCCTGCAAACTTGAGTGCTCAACCGGCCCATTTGAAAAGATATACAACTCCAGATCAGAAAGCCTTCGATTAATAAGGGAGGGACTTGAGCAAACACTGACCCTCCCACCAGTTACTGCAGGTTTTAATCTGGCCTGAGGCAGTCAGACGAAACCAGAGAAGTGATACTCCTTCCCCCTCCCAAGCTGATCTCAGCCCTTTCCCTGCTCCTAGGATCCCAGTCTTAGGACGGATCCAAATCATTCCACAATGTACTGGAACACAGTGCTTCTCAAACTTCAGCGGCATCAGTCTCCCTTAGAGAACTTGGTAAAATGGACCCAAGGGCCCCAGAATCTGTATTTATAGCAAGTTACCCCGGATGCAGAGGCTGCTGGTCCCAGGAACCACACACTGAGAACCACTGACCCAGCAGGTAGATGGGCACAAGCTCAGAGCAGAAAAGGTAGGAAGCACACATACAAAAATCAGCAAATAATGACGACCAGATTGCATTTTCCCTCTGTCCTCATACAGAAAAAAAAATAATAATAATAATACCAGCTTCTGTTGTTTTACCCAACAAATGCCAACTGCCACCCACTTACATGCATGGTTGATGACACAGCCTCCACAGACCCCCACGGCCCCTCCTGCCTCCCCTTCCATCTGAAGGGTTTGGATGGGCACACAGATCCAAGAAGGGGAACTCCCTGAGAGCTTCCGGTCTCCACGTCTGCTCTTTTAAGGGCTGTACTACCCTCACATTTCCGCTTCTTCCTCCTGCGCCAACAGTCACCCACACCTAGGTGGGCGTGAACACCTGGGAACACCAGGGCACTCACTGAGCCCTCGCTGCGGCCCTGTTAGAATTCTAACTGTTACAGTCCAATCAGAACACAACAACAGAGGCAGCGGGCGCCTCTGCTTTTCCCCAGGCTGGAAACTCCGCAGGGCAACTTAGATTTACTGAGTGTCAGCGTTTGTAACTTAGATATGGCCCCTGTCTTCAAATAAAAAGGTCCTGAGCACTCACATCTGGTGGTGAGGCCAGTAACAGAGAGGGGCAGGCAAGCCCGCTGCCCGCGAACGTGGCTGGGTTTCCTGCACGCAAGGGCATCTTTCAAGCCAAGCACGCAAGTTCTCTCCAAGGTCATGACACAAAGACAAGAAATGAGTGAGCGTCAAAAAACTGCCAAAATGAAAACGCTATTAGATGAAAATAAGCCACATAAAAATACCACTAGTGTCTTTTTTTTTTTAACTTAAAATATTTTATAGAGAAAGTGCTGGCTTTTGCATACTTTTTCCAATCACATAAAATCAGGTTTTCTGTGATTTTTATTAGAGAAAAACCGTAAGGTCTGTACATCTGATCAAACTGGCCAAAAGAAATACTGCTGGGACAGGAAACTAACCTGCTCTTTTTTTTTTTTTTTAAGGTTTACTAAGAGAATAGACCTACAATTCTGAATAAATTTAAGATGTGCTGCATAATGACTTGACATACATATTTTGGGAAGCAGTTATTAACATCTATCCATATAGTTAGCTACAAAACAATTTTTTTTCTTGTGATGAAAACTTTCCGGACTTACTCTCATACACCAGACAGCAGTGTTGACTGTAGTTGTCACCTACAAATGTACATCACTCAGGAATGGCAGGTGCTTCATACCAAGAAGGGCTTGCAGACCTGCTCTATCCTTCCCACCAGCCCCTTAAAGCAGGCACCTGGTCTCAGTTAGAAAACTGAGATATGAAGTGACTTACACAAGATGCCCCGACAAGCAAATAGCTGAGAGTTGAATCCTGTTCTTTCTGATCCCAGAATCAGACCTTCTTTTCCTCCAAGCGACCATATCATCAGCACCCATATTTCCTTAGCAGAAGCTTGCAGCAGGGAGAAAAATGACTGAATAGAAAATATTTGTACTAGGAACAACCAAGACCTTACAACCAAAATGGGCAAATGGAGATATTTGGATGTTAAACACTAAACTTGTACTATTCCAAACTTCTTATTTCACGCTTCTACTGTTCAGACGTGTTTATGACAAATGTTAACAAAGCGTTAGCATTTATTAGGGGTGGGGAACACCCAGCCCAGAGACCATATAAGGTCTGTGAAATCATTTGGTCTGGCCCTGCCAAGGCATTAGGGGTGAGTTAATTAAATGTCTTACTAAGTATAGCAGGCTAATTTTTAGGGATAATTTTGTGTGGCCCCCAATTTGTTATAAATATCCAAATGGCCCCTGGCAGAAAATAGGTTCCCCGCCGTGATTTTTATGTAGGAAAATCTACTGGAAAAGCCATCGTGCCATTTATTTTAAATGTGAATGTCTGGAGTGTGCATTAATCAGTTCTTCAATTAACAGCTTCCATTTCGATGGGCTCACGAGAGAGACCAGACCAACTTTTTCAGCAACCATGCTTGTATTTTCCCATTTCTGGAAATAATCAAGGCAATCAACATTTCTACATCCTGAATCTGATAATCTCGGAATTAAGAACTTTCTTTAAAACAAATGCAAGTCTTGATCAAAAAAGAAACAACAGCCAAAACCGGTTTGGCTCAATGGTAGAGCGTCGGTCTGCGGACTGAAAGGTCCCGGGTTCGATTCCGGTCAAGGGCATGTACATTGGTTGCGGGCACATCCCCGGTAGGGGGTGTGCAGGAGGCGACTGGTCGATGTTTCTCTTTCATCGACGTTTCTAACTCTCTATCTCTCTCCCTTCCTCTCTGCAAAATATCAATAAAATATATTAAAAAAAAAAGAAACAACAGAAAAATAATCCATAAATTTGGTGTATATTCTAGCAAATGACAGTATTTTCATATTTCGGAAGGTTTGTGTTTTTGTTGACTAAATACATTCAACTACATATACATTAAAATATATACAAGGGTGTATATTTCTATTCCCTAAACAAAAATTTAGATATACAACACATAATTGCTTAAATTATCCTTACTGCCTATTGCTAATTCAGTTTAGACACAATACAGAAGAACTAATAAATAAAAATTCTCTGTTGTATTAAATAATTTATCTGACCTTCCTTACCTTATAAGGAAAGGAATTTGATTCCATAAGTATTCGCATTTCTATTTAAACAACTGTCAACAATAAAATGTAATTCAAATAAAAATGTAATGTATAACAATCAGGTGAGCAGATTTTCAGGATCATTTTGAGACAAAAAAAAAAAAATCTGAGTGTTTACCAATTGAAGATTTAAAGAAATTGAGATCAACATCTGACCTTTAATTCTTAAAGCAGTGTTCTCACACTGTATTGTACAAAATCTTGTTAAAAACACAGGATCCCAAACTCAGTTCTCAAAAATTCTAATTCAGAAGGTCTGGGGTGAAGGCCAGGATCCTGCAAAGCTAAACAAGCACCCCAGTTTAGTTCTGATGCTACAGTTTCAAGAGTCACCCTCAAAGGCAAGGTGCCGAAGCCACAAGTCATCATTCTCCCTGTAACCCCCAAACCACTTCTTCCCACTGTCTTACCTTCCATTAAACACTCACTTGTCAGAGGAAGAGAGTCAACCTCAAGAAAACACTGTCTTGGAGGGTGCTTTTCCTTTTGATCCCTGAGTACACTGCAACCAACGTAAACACACAACAAAACAGCCCCTTGCGGAAGTTTAACGCTTACAGCACATGCTTATCCCCTCGCTGTCCTAAGGTGGCCCATATGACAACAGTCTCTTCCTTCACTAAGTTGACTGCTGCTGTTGTTACCTCAAAAATTATTTCCAATTTGCAGTCGCACCTGCACAAAATTAACATGTGGACGGTGCTCACTCTTGGAGTGATGGCCAGTTACAGTGATTGCTCCAACCCAAGTACTCCTCCTGTGAAGAACTCAACGGACACCAGAGATGCTGTATAGTAGGATGTTAACTCCTTTCAGTCACTGACACGAAAGTTACCCTGAACCCCTGACTGAGGGATGAGAAGCCTCCACATCCCACTGCTAATTCCGGGGCAGCCCTTCTTAGTAAGAAGCCTTTTCAACTTAGGCCTGAGGGGCCTCTCAAAGGGTAGACCACTGCTCCCAGGCTCTGAGCAGACACACTGCCTCCTGCTATTCCGTCCACGCTCAACTAAAGGTGTTTTCCCCTGACACTACAGCCCAGAACACACCCTCAAATACAGGGAGCTGCAAGGGCAAAAGCCTCACCTTCACTTGCTTCCTCAAAGGCATGCCTCAAAGTCTGCCACGTGCCCCTTCAAATGACACTCAGGAGTCCACAAAATGCTTTGTTCAGCCAGAACTTTATAAAGTGTCAGGGCAAAGTTTATTTCTGAAACTCAGGAGACAGTTTTGTTTAGTTGTTGTTGCTGCTGTAGTGCCCAATAAGGCAGATATAAAAAATGGGTGCCTTCCCTTTATCTAACAGGATTACGTAAAACAGCAAATCCAGTAAATCTTACGTTTGATTTGCTCATTAAAAAAATGTATTTTTTAATGTAGTGCTCCAAAAAAAGATGTAATTTATGCACATGGACGTTTTCCTGGGTGCACCTGTGGAATCTTCCTTACAAACTGTGTTTTTAAGAGGAGTGGGTTAAAAGAACTCACCAACCCATTCTACAGCCAAGCAACACCCTCATTTCTTCCTAAAGAGAGAGAGAGAGAGCCGAAACCGGTTTGGCTCAGTGGTAGAGCGTCGGTCTGCGGACGGAAAGGTCCCAGGTTCGATTCCGGTCAAGGGCATGTACCTTGGTTGCGGGCACATCCCTGGTGGGGGGTGTGCAAGAGGCAGCTGGTCCATGTTTCTCTCTCATCGACGTTTCTAGCTCTCTATCTCTCTCCCTTCCTCTCTGTAAAATATCAATAAAATATATTTTAAAAAGAGAGAGAGAGAGAGTTGACAGGGAGTCCGGTGAAAAGGTATGTATACTAAAAAACACTGACGGGCCGGATGAATGAATAAGAGAAGCAGGCGATTCCGCGCTACAGGGTCGCTGCAGCGGGACAGAAACCCGGCCGTCACCAGAACAACGTGAAGCCAAGGGTGGGAGCGGAAGGTTTGCTGCCTCAGCGTCGGCACCGGGGACGGGAAAGAGGGAGGCTCCACAGGGGGCCGTGCAGGTGGCACCGCCATCTCTGACGGGGCCTCTGGACAAAACCACGCCACGCAAACCTTCCAGAAGCCTCATCCTCCAGGAGCTCTGTAACGAGACCTTAAAGGGCTGAACAACAGCGGCCTATCACAGGGGAAGGCAGTCACCTGCTCCCCAAAGCCTGGCTAGCAGAGTTACATCAAAGCCAACGGGCCCCAGATAGCAGGCTTCCGCAGAAATCCCTTATCTCAGCTCCGGCGGGTGCGGCGGCCGTGATTGTCTCGAACTGCCACCTGTCCCAGGCATCTTTGAAGGCAACGCTAAGCCTCTGATGGATCTGACCTCCTTGAGCTGGGATCCTTTTATGTCTTTCTTCATTTTCTGCCCTGCTACGTTCTTCCCCTGCCATGCACACGACATGAAACAAAGGGAGTTCTCACTCCGGACTCACTGTCCCCGGCCATTTGAAAGCAGAGGAAAACAATGTTAAGGATTACACTCCACCCGTGCTATGGAGCGGTCCTCGGGAGACAAGCCTCTTATTTTTGAGAGTGTGTCACTAGACCACATTTACGTGGTGGAGGGTTACAATGGGGCTCCACGGTGCTGGGAGCTAAGACCCCAAAGCTGCATATGGGTGATAACTTACAAACGCAGGCACGATCTCATGGAACTTGATTGATACACCTCACGTGGAATGAGCCTGCGATTCTGTCACTGCCACTACAGCTTTCTTCTGGTCTGTGTCCGGGTCTAGACTACAAAACCGATTCATTCAGAAAATAAAAGGTCAGCCAGAGGGGCTGGGAGGCTGAGGCCTTCTTGGTTCGGGCTTAGAGGACTTCCTCCAGCCCCCCCAAAAATTGAGGAACACACACACACACACACACACACGCACACACACACACACACACACACCACACACACACACACACACACACACACACACACACAGTGATGAGGATCGGCCCACAGCCAGCCTCTGCTGGAGCCACATCTCCTTCCACTCCCCACACCAGCTCTGTGTGGCCTCGGCAACCCTGGGCCTGTTCCAACTCTTTCCGTTTGGATTTCCAGCTTTTCAATTTTTTCACCGGCTTTCAACCGCGCGGTCGTGTTCTCTGATCGACAGCCTATCTTCCCACTTCTGACATGGTTCGCGATTGCAGGCAGCCCTTCCAGTAAGAAGCCTTTTCAGCGTGGGCCCGAGGGGCCCTTCAAGAGGTAGACCACTGCTCCCAGGCTCCGAGCAGACACACTGCCTCCTGCTCTCCTGCCCAAGCTGGGGTAAAGATGTTTCTCCCTGACACTACAGCCCATTACACATTCTTCAGGGGTGCATGATTTTAAAAAGGAACACTCTGACATTCACTTCATGTGCGGTGGGCAGAGTGGATTTAAAGCTCATAAATCTGCTCACCTCCCTCTTCTCAACGAGATCTGACTTGTAAAACTGTTTGCAGGCTGTGGTGCCTCCTATACAGCACATGTGCATCTCCGCATTTCTCGGTGCCCATCTCCTAAACACAGCCAACTCCTACAATGGAACAGTCTAGGTACTTAATACAGCACCAACTTAAAATCTTTAAACCCTAATAATACTTGGGGCAGGTTGAAAATAACCTAATTAATATATGTTTAATATAATATTTATTTCTTCAAGTTTGTAATTTCTAACAGTACAGGGGCATTAAAATGAACCATATTAAAAATCAATTAAGCCGAAACCGGCTTGGCTCAGTGGTAGACAGTCGGTCTGCGGACTGAAAGGTCCTGGGTTCGATTTCGGTCAAGGGCATGTACATTGGTTGCGGGCACATCCCCGATAGGGGGTGTGCAAGAGGCAGCTGGTCGATGTTTCTCTCTTATCGACGTTTCTAGCTCTCTATCTCTCTCCCTTCCTCTCTGTAAAATACCATGTCAGAAGTGGGAAGATAGGCTGTCGATCAGCCTATCTTCCTCTCTGTAAAAAGAAGTAAAATAATTAATTAAAACAGTTTATTAGCCAATTTCATTAAAACATACCTAATATGAAAAAAGAAATAAAACTAAAGACACACACACAAAAACACAGACATATATAGATGTTATGTCTGCGGTAAATAGGCACTCAATTTCAAACATATGACAATATCATCCATTTTAACTGTTTGTTATGCATTAGCCACAGCTGAACTACTTAATTTCAATTTCTACTGAACCACTACACTAGTTGATTTTTTTTTTTTTAGAAAAAAAGAAAAAGAAAATTTGGGTAAAAAAATAATGAAAAAGAAAATTTGGGTAAAAAAATAATGTAGGGTTTCTTTTCTCCAAAGACGAATGACTAAGCTCTTCGAGCAGGAAGGAGTAAATATTTTTGGCTGGGCTGGTAGCTGCCTTCTGGAAGTTGTACTACATAGTCTTTGTATGTTACTCCATAAAATATGACACAACGACCATACCTAGTTTTTATCCAGGTAGGGCTTTTCCTCGTTCTTAGGGTTAAAATTCCATTATTTTCAAAGGCTCTCAAATCTATAAAATCATAAAGTGAATAAACTACATTCTAAAAGCTGAAAGTAAAGATTACACAGAAGCATTCGCAGCATCCGAAGACATCCTAAATGTGCAAATGGCAGTGCACAAGCCACACTCTCCTGTGTGTGTATCTTCCTTCAGCGTGAGATGCAGAGCATCAGGGAGGTGAAAGGAACTGTGACAATGCTTGGTTTTTCACAGAGGGGAAGCCGATTTGCTGGGTGGTTTAGCACATTCTCCCATTTAGTTCCCGGTTCCCCGGTGAGGTCGCCATCACTGCCCCTATTTTAAAGATGAGGAAACCAGACTTAGGCGATTGCTTGAGGTCACACACACCCTGTGAGAAGCCAACAGAGCTGAGACTGGATTCTCAGTTTAATGAACTCTAAATCTTTCTGGAATATGCCCCAAATGGAAACAATTCAATTTGTCATTTCCAGTTCAAGATGGCAGCCTGAGCCAACACGTTTCTCGCCTGTCCTCCTGCAGACCTCTCTGAAATAAAACGATGGAAGTTGAGGTGTAGTAATGATTGAAATGCCAACAAAACTAATAAAATATACCGTGTACTTACTTTGTGCTCGGTGTTTCTAAGAGCTTAAATTTGTATTAAATAATTCAATCCTCAAAAAAAGCCTAGGAAGCAGGTGCTGTTATTACTCAATTGGAAAAATGAGAATGCAGAGGTCCAGAAAGGCCAAACGATTTGCCCATGAGCACATTGTTAGAAGTGGAAGAACCAGGATTTGAACCCAGCTAGTCTGGCTCCAGAGCTTGAACTCTTAACAGTCAATGAAATAAATAAAATCAGAATAAAATATGTGAACCCATGCAAAGTGGCTAAGACTTGAATTATAACTGAAACATGTGGAGAAGCAGCAGCCCTGGACTATTCTTTGAGGCAGTGTTTCCCAAACTTCTCTCATGATGAGAATCACCTGGTGGAGTTGTTAAAATTCAGATTCCTGAATCCCAACTAAGAAGTGCTAAACTAGAAGTGCTAATCTTAGAGCACTAGTTAAGTATACAATTTTACCTATATGTTCCCAAAAATTCTAGTTTAGCCCTTCTTAGTTGGGATTCAGGAATCTGTATTTTAACAACTCCACCAGGTGGTTCTCATCATGAGAGAAGTTTGGGAAACACTGCTTTAAGGGAACAAAAAAAAGAGTTATCAACCCAAGTCCACCCAAGAAGCCGTGGGCTGTCTCCTGCCCCACTGCACAGCAGCATCATTATCCCTGGAAAAGTGAATTCAGCGGGGAGTTTGGGACTTTTCCCCATTCCCAGGTTTCTCACTCAAAGGCACTTATCGTGTGTGCCATACCAGCGCTCACCACCAATGTCAGTCAAGCCCTGATGGGTGCCCGAGCCACGCTGGTTCTCACTGCTCCCCAGAATCAAGCCGTCCTGGTCTTGGCATCGGAAGGGCCCCAGCTTATTTCCCTAAAGGAACTCTTGCCAGTAAACACATGATGTTGGGATGCCAAACATAAGGCTGAGCAGAGAAAAACCTAGGGCAGCAACCTTTCCCAAGGCTTTAATATAAATGAACACCCAAGATCACCAGGCGTATGAAGAGATGGAGGACATAAATGAGTATGACCAAAAGAAAATAGAAAAAAATAGGCCAGGGGGGGAGGGGGGAATGGCCCCAATGAAACTTTTGAAAGGTTTTGAGAAAGTACAGTTGACTCTTGAACAACAGGTGTTTGAACTATATAAGCCCACTTATATGCAGATTTTTCAACACTGTAAATGTATTTTCTCTTCCTTGTGATTTTCTTAATAACATTTTCTTCCTAGCTTACTTTATTGTAAAAATATAATATATAATACATACAGCATACAAAATATATGTTAATTGTCTGTTGATGTTATTGGTAAGGCTTCTAGTCCATGGTAGGCTATTAAGTCGTTAAGTTTTGGGGAACTCAAAAGTTATACATGGGTTTTCAACTGTGTTGGGAGAGATCAGCTTCCCTAACACCTGAATTTTTCATGGGTCAACTGTATTATGTTCAAACACCACCAAAAAAAGGGGGGAGCTATATGAGATTTCTTTTAATGCCAAAAAATTAAAAATGATTGCTGAAATTAAAATATCACTAAAAGCACTGAAAAATGAATTTTTAAAAATTCCCCAGAACACAGGACCAAAAGCAACCAGGGAAAGAATGTGAGAGAAAAGATGAGAGACACCGAGGAATAACCCAGGAGACCTAATATTCAATGAAGCAAAGTCTTAGAAAGGAAGAACAGAGAAACCAGGGCAGGTAAATGATAAAAATATAATAGAATTAAAATTCATCCCCAAAGACAAAGAATGTATCTTCACAGGTGATAAGCAAAATGAGTGAAAATAAAATACAATTTTAAATACCTATTGCTTTTAGCATCAAAAGTTTCCAGGGGGAAAACAATAAGGAACCATCTAAAAAGAATTCAAATCAAAGGGGCATCAGACTTCTCATCTATAATTTTGGATGTTAACAGAAAATGTGGTAATGCCTTCAAAGATCTCGAGGTGACGGTGGTTTTTTGAAGTTAGACTTCTAGCTAAACTATCAAGCAAAAGCAAGGGCAGAATAAAGATATTATCACATTAAAAAAAAAGATATCATCCTATATGTGAGAACTCAGAAAGTATACCTCCTCCCTTGTTGGAAAGTTACTTGATGTACTCCAATAGAATAAAAGGAAAAAGCATAGTGTGGTGAAAGCCTGGGGCAGGGGCGGGAGGTTAATAGGGGAGGGAAATGGGGCATCTGTAATACTTTCAACATCAAAAATAAATTAAAAAAAAAAGGATAAGCTAAGAATGCAAAGTCATTTAAGACCCAGGAAACAGTAGTTCCAGTCAGGATGATGGTGAGGGGAAGTCCTGAGACACCAGATCCAGATTGCTTAAGAGAATGAAATGCCCAAGAAAAATGGGTGCTCTCCCTTAATATAAAAAATATAGTTAGGAAGTTGGAAGAAAAAAAAATATAACAATAATATAAAGGGCCCAGCAAGCATGGCTCAGGGGTTGAGTGTCAACCTATGAAGCAGGAGGTCACGGTTCTATTCTGATCAGGGCACATCCCCGGGTCGCGGCCGGATCCCCAGTGTGGGGTTTGCAGGAGGCAGCTGATCAATAATCCTATCTCATCATGGATGTTTCTCTCTCTCCCTCTTTCCTGCTTTCTGAAATCAATAAAAATGAATTTTTTAAAAAAGTATATAAAGGCAAATAATAGAGGAAAAACCAAAGCAACTATAAAAATGCAATTTAGTAGGTGTGCAAGCAATTAAGAAAGGACAAGAACATATAAAACACTTGTTCTTAATGCTAAATAGGATGATCTAGGAATTAAAATGCTGGACCCTCAAAGAAGTAGGTATGATCCTAACATTCTTCTTCAATACTAAGAATTCAGTGCTTTTCACTTTTAGAGTCAGCCTACGTACAGAAACGTGGCCGATGAAGTGCTGGTTGCAAGATACCATGGAGATATTAACAACTGTGACACTATAATAGAAAAACTTGGCTCCAGAAGATGGAATGGGCAGGGTGACCTAATATCCTCATCTTCTGAACTGAAAAATCAAAAGGTTTAGAGTTTTAAGACATTCTTTAAAGTGATAAAAATAACTATTAGACAAATAATAACATAATATCAATAATGAAAGAAGTGGAGGGCACAGTGTTAGAAAGCTGAAGGTTAACTCTCACACTGGAGAGTCAATAAATTGTACTGTGAAAATATCTAGACTTGATATGTCAGGAAACTACTGTATAAGCAAATTCTGGACTTTCTATTTAAAAAAAAAAAGGACAAAACCTAAAACAGAAATAGTGGAAAGTATACTTGGGACTGGGGCTGACACAGGAAAGATGGACGGAGCGACTTTAGCTTTCTACACTAACTTCATGAACTGTTGAAATGAGTGTATTACTCATAAACGTAACTTCTATAAAAATACAAGAAACTCTTAAATTATAAAGAGAATTTCAAGGTTTCTTTTTGACTCTTCAAAGGAAAATAACAAATGAATATTAGAGTCACCAAATAATCACCATATGTATAAATAAAAAGAAGGTTCAGCTTTTGCAAGTCTGTTTTTGCCTGATCCATTTTCAAAGAGAGAACCGTGCTTGCGTGTGCTTCAGCTTTCCCAGTCTGGAATATCACTCTGGGGTGGAATCCTAGTAAAATCCCTCGAGAACCCCTGGTGGGTCGGAGGCTCACAGCCTCCCTTGTTCCATCGTGGCACCCCCAGAGCATTAGCTCTAATGGTTCATCTACACCGGCCACCATTTGGCAGAGAAGAGCCAACATTAACAGGTTGAATGCGGAAAGCATTTAACTGAGACTACAAAAAGATCCAAGAAGAGGAGCTCTAAAAGAACACGGGAGACTCAGTGATTGAACATCGACCTATGAACCAGGTGACTCCGTGGTTGAACATCGACCTATGAACCAGGAGGTCACGGTTCAATTTCCGGTCAGGGCACATGCCCAGGTTTCAGGCTTGATCCCCAGTGTGGGTCATCATTGATGTTTCTCTCTCTCTCTTTCCCTCTCCCTTCCTCTCTGAAATCAATAATAAAATAAGTTTTTTCTTAAAATAAAAGAAAAACACAGGCATCTTCACTTACCATCCTACCAAGAATCAACTGCTTTAATTCTGTGCCTGTCACCAGGTCCCACTGTCATGGCCCCTGGTGCCTAAAGCCTCTCCTACGATTTCAGAACAACAAAAAGGCCACCCTGAATATTAATGTTACCTAAAGGGAAAAAATGTTAGGACTATTTACTTTAACAAATTAAATTATTTAAAAATACAAAAGCAGCCGAAACCGGTTTGGCTCAGTGGATAGAGCATTGGTCTGCAGACTGAAAGGTCCCAGGTTCGATTCCTGTCAAGGGCATGTACCTTGGTTGCAGGCACGTCCCCAGTGGGGGGTGTGCAGGAGGCAGCTGGTCGATGATTCTCTCTCATCGATGTTTCTAACTCTCTATCCCTCTCTCTTCCTCTCTGTAAAAAAATCAATAAAATATATATATTTTTAAAAAACACAAAAGCAATAGCAACAGAAAAGCATTACCTATGCCTTGGTGGGGGAAAAACAAAGCTCCAACTTCTCAGAATGCTCCCATTTCTACCTTGGCTCCTTGTCACTCAAAACAAAGCAGGTACTGTGAAATGGTTCACCTTAGTCTAAAGTTCTAGCGGAATAAGGATACGTAAGGAAACGCCACACACCATCATTAATATTGCTGATGGCTGCATGTTCATTAATTCTAAAACGCAACCACACAACACAGCCCACAAAGCTTCTCAGCCGGTCTAAATCCAAACCTCGCCCCACACACTCGTATCGGGAGGAATTCACATGACAGGAGAGCTCGCACTTCCACACATCAGCACCCTGTAGGACCCCGACTCTTCTAGGAGAGGGGCCAGTCACAGCTCTGCTATCAAGCTGTTTAACAGAGCTTCTAATTGGAATCTTAATCCTCATGACAGAAAGCAGCAGAACAAAAAACCCATGCCTCAGAGTCATGCTAACCTGGTAGCTCGTTATGAAAGAGAGGCTTCAGAAAAATCTAAAAATTAAGAGCAGGTGAATGGCACCAAAGGAAAAAGGTTGCACTGTTATCAAGAAGAGAGAAATTTTTTTCGAATGTCCTATTCTGCAGTAGATTCCCGAAAAGAAAATGTAAGATAGACCTTCAAACCCGTTTCCTCTGTGGGGTAGATAATACCAAGTACTGACCACTGGCCTCCCATCTTCACTGGGATATTTCAGTATTCTTGTGCTTCTGAATAGCAAGAATACATGAGCATCAAGACGATATTAAGCATGAAAAGGAGTCACATCTAAGAAAAACCAAGCATGAATGACCAAAAGCTGCACCTGAATGTTTCATGCCCCAGACTCAGTTCCTTGTTACTGTGAACCACCAGCAGACACAGAAGAGAGGAAACATGGATTTTCAGCAGCCGCTATGGTACACAAAGATGCCACAACTTTTACCTGCCTTAGATCACAGGGCAGGCCTGTGAAAATCCAGAAAACCTATTACGAGGTTTGAATTTAGACCGTACATGCCAGAAGAGACAGGCGGAGGATGCTCAGGTTTGATCAATCGGGGAGGTGGGGGGGAGGGGGGAACGCAGTGAAGTCAGCATTGACCTACCCTAACTGCGCACCCCCCAGCTGCCAGGACAGCGCATTCAAGCACACTTCACCAGAGGGCCTGGAAAGGTTATGAGGCAGCAATAAGCTCGCATGCTTGGCTAAAATATTAGCAAGGGTCATGATCAACTGATGTGAAATTTGCCCACCGCCCCCCCCCCCCCAAGAGTCTAAAACTCAGAGGAGCATTCAGACTGCAGTTCAGAAGTTCTCATAAATTAATGAACGTCAGACATGAAAGTTAATAACAGCTGGGACGGATCAAGCAGAAAGAAAATGCAGCATCGGTGGATGTGTTCTGTGAATTTCTGGGAGTCCATAAATTTGCTCTTTGGAGAGAAGGGAAATGTCAATTAGGAGAAATTTCATACTGGATTGAAATCTGCCATGGAGTCAGAGCCCCATTGTAAAAGCCCCTCGGAATCAGAAATTGCCCTCCCAGGCCCCAGGTCATGCCTTTCATCCTGTTACTTCTTACTTGTTGATAGGTTTCTTAATTGCTTTCATGTGCTATTCGGTGCAGTCTCTCCCCAAAATATAAAATCAAGAGCCAAGGTCATAATTTCTGTTTCTCCTTGTGTGTGACACTAAGTCAATGTTGGGGAATCAATAAACATATCTAAGAAGCCATCCCTCTGCCCTCTCTAAATGCCTTGTAATGACTTTCCATAACTTTTAGACTCTTCTGGTTATACCTAGCTCAGGGGATCGGTAATCACTCTTTAAAAGTCTCAATATCAATGTTTCCTATTTTTCTGATACAGTCGGGGCTTTCTCACAACCTGTATCTTCCTAACCAGTTCCCGACACATCTCAGGTCAGGTCAAGTCCCCTGAAACACAAAGGTATGCAGAGGGAGAGGGATAGCTATGCACATCAGTCATCACAGCGAACGCCAGCCCTACATGCGGGTCCCTGAGAGAAAGGGATCCCACTGTCGGCCCCTGGACTGTCTTCTGAGTCCTGTCCGTCTTTAGCATCTACTTCCTTAAGTCAGCAATTTTTAGCCTTCTTCATCTCATGGCATACATAAGCTAATTACTAAAATTCTGCAGCACACCAACAAATATAATTGTTTGCCAATCCAACAAAAAATTAGGTATAATTTTTATTCATTCGCACCAAACAGCTATGGTTGTTGTCATCTTCTTATTTGACAATATGAGGGGGAAAGGTTAGTGTCCCAGACTAAATAGTCAAGTCTTGAATGTTTTCTTTTTACTTTTTTTTTAATTTTTAAAAATGTATTACTGATTTTTTTTACAGAGAAGAAGGGAGAGGGATAGAGAGTTAGAAACATTGATCCGCTATCTCCTGCATACCCCTACTGGGGATGTGCCCGCAACTAAGGTACATGCCCTTGACTGGAATCGAACCTGGGACCTTTCAGTCTTCAGGCCGACGCTCTATATGCTGAGCCAAACCAGTGAGGGCAAGTCTTGCATGTTTTTTAAAAATCCTTGCATTACACTGGCTGAAAATCGCTGGCTTCAGTTATCCGTTGAGAGTTGCCATGTGTCTCCTTAGCCCGCACTCTCACTGTTATTCATATTCAGTCTTTTTCATCTTTCCTCATAAATCATGCCTCCAGCCCCTTAATCATGCCTAACTGCTTCTCCCCAAGGTTCTTCCAGTTTATCGGAGATACCAAAGCCTGGAGACCAGGAACCGCCCTGCCCATATTAGTGGGATGCCAAGATGCTTTTGGGCAAAAAGTTCTGTTTGTATTCCCTCCCCCAGCTCCCCAATAACATTCCAAGGATACTTATAAATAAAGGGGGTGCTCTGTCCCTGCCAATTCTACCCCTGGGGGGATGGAGGGGGGGGGCAAGGTTATCTGATGCCCTGTATGTCACCGAGAGGGACAGGTGAGGGGTCACTCTCCCCAAACAAGGTCTAGGTGGGGCCACAAACTGTATTGTGCTGGTGACATGTGAAAGCTCGTGGCTGTATGGAAGGAGGGGTAGTTTAACAAGACAAGTAGAAGAGCAAAGCACAAGAAGCCTCCCTCACATGCTCCCAAACTGTGCGTGGCCTTGGAGTCCAGACTCAAACTGGCACAGTAAGCCCACTTAATTCAATTGCCAAATGGGTTTGTGCAAAAGCTAAATGAGATCATGGAATGGGGTCAATAGCCCAGGGTCTGGCACTGTTTCCTCACACACGTATCCTCCCCAAATGGAGGGACACAGAGAGGACCCAGAGGCTTCCCCGTAACTGAGCCATAGGTAACTTCCAATTCCTTAGGGAAGCAATGTCTCCTTCCCTCCCAAAGAGCAATGCCTGGAGCACAAAGACTGCAGAGGTGGCACCGAGCATACCCGTGTCTTCTACTAATGGATGTCTGGAGACCTGAGCGACAGGCAGCCTGCCCTCCAAGCCCTTGCCATCACCACCAAACACCAATACCCGGTTACCGCAGAGTTCCCAAGCTCACCCCTAATGAGCTTAAACCACTGCCCACATGGCCAGGCCCCTGCACAGGTGGGGACCGCCACTTTGAAGTCTCAGCAGTTCTGGGCATGGGTTAGGACGTTGAGCTCTGGAGCCAGACTATGTGAGTTCAAACACTGGCTCAGTCATTTCTGAACCACATGATAATGGACAACTTACCTTCCTGGTCCTCCATGTCCTCACCTGTCAATGGGGAACCTCAAGACATCTCTCATAATGATGAGAGGTGTGTGAATTTGATGAATTCAAGAGCAAGGTTTAATAGGTGGCACAGAGGGCTCATTTCTGCTGGCTACAGTTTCTGAGAGGGGACCATTTCCCACCTGAGCTACTGCAACAACCTAGCGAGTAACCACCCTAATTCTACTCTTCAGAGCACTACACACACAGTGATGCACCTCCAGTCAAATCCAACTCACAGCACTCACGCTATTGGTTTTCCATTGGCCCACAAGGTACCCCCAACCTGATCTCACCCCCTCACCAGCCTTCGCTCTGCTCCTGGACATGGCCACACACACAAAAAAAAAAACAAAATTTAGCCGAAACCGGTTTGGCTCAGTGGTAGAGCGTAGGTCTGCAGACTGAAAGCTCCTGGGTTCGATTCCGGTCAAGGGCATGTACTTTGGTTGCGGGCACATCCCCGGTAGGGGGTGTGCAAGAGGCAGCTGGTCGATTTTTCTCTCTCATTGACATTTCTAGCTCTCTATCTCTCTCTCTTCCTCTCTGTAAAATATCAATAAAATATATTTTTAAACAAAATTTACATTCTTCAAGTGGAATCTTCCCATGGTGGGCTCTTTTTTGTCACTTGGGTCTTGACTACAAAGACACCTCTGAGCAATGCCCTTCCCCACCCATTCTGAGGTCTATCATTCCCCCTGAGCCTCCCTCGCACAGCCCCTGTTTACTGGGTTCAGACCACCAGCTGCACAGCCTCCTGGAGTCTCTGTCCCGGTGTTTGGTGTGGGTCCTCGAGGAGACTAAGGACCTGACTGACTGGTCTTGGCAAACAGTGACCTCTTGGGGTGAGGAGCTGGGCAGTGACATCCCATGACACTCCTTACGTAAAGGGAAAACCAGGGATGGGGGAGAAAAACGTGAAATCTTGCTGAATTTGAAAGCAGGTTCATTCCACAAAAGCACTCTGTAAAAGGAGATAGTGTCCATTTCCTAGCACCTGCCATGGGCACTTCTGTGCTCCTCTCTAAAGCAGGAAACACACCTCCTTTTATTCCACTCAAACCAGGAGCACGGTCAGCATGCAGATTTGCATCCCACTCAGTGGGCAAGTAAACACCCAGCTTCCTACAGGGGCCTCCTGGGCCCTGCACAATATCAGCTGATTAGCTCTGCAGCCTCCCACGGAGAGGGCAGATCTCCTCCTGGGGCTGGGGGGCTTCCTACCATCTCCCTTAAGACTCTTCCAGTTCCGGCCAGATTCTGGGCTTATCCCATCACTGGAAGTCTTTGTTCTTACTTTCCCCCAGGGTAATAGCTACTGGATTTCCCGGGGCTGGATTTCACTTTGTTGTTTCCGGCCCCTAGCAGCAACCTCACCTTGGGCCATCGCGCAATTTCTCTGGCTTGACTAATGTTAGGGCACCTGAGAGTTTTCCAGTAAGATTAAACGCAAGGTTTTTAAGATTATGAATATTCCTGTGTCTTGATTATGAATACAATGTGTCTTGATACAGAGCACTCTTCATTCATTGGAAATTAAGCCACATTTATTCCCCAATGTTAGGGGTTTGTACTTCAAAATCAAGATGTGATTATCGGGGTTATCGGGGTTATCTCACAGAAAAGCTCAGCAGTTGGGGGACAAGTAGAAGTGGATTTTATTGTCTTCAAGGGAAAATATGAACACACGCTACTCAGGGGAAGCAGCAGCTCCTGAGGACCAATGAAGTGCGGAGGGGATGTGGGTAAGAATCACACACTGACCAATCTGAGTAAGGAGGTGGATTAAACTCTGCAACAAAAAACGTTGGACCAGTGATGGGAAACATAGCTACTCAAAGATCTGTTTTAAACACCCCAAAGCCATGGAACACGTCTCGGAGGTCACTATGTACTGGTGCAGAAGAGGACCAGCTCCCCCTGAAACAGGCTGGCCTGCATTCTTAAAAAAAATACCCTGTCCTGCCCTCGAAGGTTTGGCTCAATGGATAGAGCATCGGCCTGTGGACTGGAGGGTCCTGGGTTTGATTCCAGTCAAGAGCACATGCCTGTGTTGTGGGCTCTGTCCCAAGAGGGAGGCAGCCAATCTAGGTTTCTCTCATTGATGTTTCTCTCCCTCTCCCTTCCTATGAAATCAATCAAAATGAGAGGGCAGGGTAGGGCAAGGCTAACTCCTGACTCCATTTTGTATTGTGGGGCAGGGCAGAACAGGGTGGAGCTATCCTCCATTTTGTGTAATGACCCCTCACCCAACCAATCAGGGTCAGCCAAAACAGTGACATCACCACCCTTATAAAACTCCTTGACCTGTCGAAGTTCGCTCTCTTTTCCCGCCATGCTGATGGCATGAGTGGAATGGAGCCCATACTAGCATGGAAGAGGCTCTTTTGTCTATTGCATCGGACTCGGCTCCCTGGTGGTCCTTGGGGATCATGAAGTCTGGGCATAACAAAAACATATTAAAAAATAAAATAAAAGTATCCTGTCCCCTGCCACTCCCTTCCCTGAACTCCACCTGCCCACCAAAGAGCCCAGACCTCTTAGGTCCTTACAGGCGTCAGATTTTCCTTTGGCCTCCAGGCCTTTGCCAACATTCCTCTCCCTACCTCTCTGCCAGGGGGTCACTTCCTCCAGGAAGCCGCTGGACTCACTGAGTCTGAACCAGGCGTGTGCGTGACCTGCTCCCAAAGGACCCTGCTTCCGTCTCTTCTGACTGGACCTTCATATGCACCTTTGCACTACGTCTCTCCGTGTCCCACCAGCCTGGATGTCCATGGAAGCAAGGACCTCGCTCTTTCTGTCCAATACTGATGAGCACTCAGAAGACACTCAGTAAGCACATGCTCAAGTAACAATGCCTGACAGAGGAATGGCTGGATGAATTTAGATTTTTTTTCCTCATTTTGTTCCAAGAAGAAGAAACTCGTCAAAACCTGAGGTCAATAAAAAGCCTGGAGCCCCCCAAAAAGGAAGGAAGACATCAGAAAGATAAGAACAATTCATGGCGGGAGAGCCCCCAAATAGAGACCCAAATGTAAAAGCTACCAAGATGGAGGGAGTTGAAGACTTTTCAAAGGATCCAAACTCCATCAGAAATAGGAAGAACAGAGCACTAAAGTGCTCGATCGGTTACCCGATATTAAACCAAGCTGAGAAAGGCACGGAGAAAGTGCAGCCCTTTCACGGGGAAGTATGACAACACAGCACAAATGTATAGGTACAGATCAAGAGAGCTCAAGGGAGACCGGAGATGCAGCTTTCCAGAGACATCAAAGGTAACGTTCTTTAATTATACAAGAAAAAGAACGAGGAGCCGGGGATAGCGTTGCCTCTGTTAGAAAATGGGATGGGAAGCTATTAGTACGTGATTAGGAAACAGCAGCGTGCTGTGTTTCTTGAGGTTTAGTCTACAAAGGAAGACAAGAAGGAGAGGGAGGGGGGGAAAGAAAAGAAACTGTAAGCAACTGGCATGGAGTGGGTGCCAGGTTAGAAAGGAAGAGGGTGGCATGGGATATTTAAAGCCATGGATTCATGATCCCAAATCAACCTGTTGATGAAGTCTCCTGTGACCTTGCACACTTGGACACTCACAAGTTGAAAAGTTATTACCAAATTCCTGAATTGCCTTGAAGATAAGACAAATCACTGAAATTTGGAAAGGGGAAAAGAAGTATGCTCACCTTAATTATACGAGAAATACCTACCTGCTCAATTTCGGATGGGTGTCAAAGCAGGCTAACCCAACCCCAGGACATCGCAAATGAAGGTCCTCATTCATGTCTGTGAGTACAATGCCGACCTAACTCCAAAGTAACTTTCAACTACGTGGGAGCGTCCTAGCAGGGTTCGATGTCTGTCTGTACATAGGCGCAAATATGTGTGATGTTTTAAAATGTACAATTTATAAATGCATGAATGTGCCATAAATACCATAAGCCCTTCCTACTTTTAAAAAGGACCGAGTGACTGCATTTGGATAATAGGCCTCATACAATGACTAACTTGTCAAATGGAGGCAGAAGCAACAATCTCTTCAGATACCAAGTAGTCACCTCTGACCAGCAGGCTCTGGGCACACTTCCTCTCTGGTGTGACTGAGGTCCAGCAACCGAGCAGCTTGCTCTCTCTGCTCTAAGGTGGCATAAATGCACCTTCCAGGGCCTGCCCTGAGAATCCTAGTGGACATATAAGAGCTCAGTGGTGCCCTGGGCTACATTATGCTGTTAAGAACAGGATTTGACAAAATACATTGGAAGATCTAACTGGCTTTAACAAGCAATTAATGAATTGTGCAGTATCCCATACAGAAACTAAAAAGGCACTCCATAGAGTTGTATAAAATGGAAGAATTTTATAGGAAGAAAGGGGGGAGGGGAAGGGGGCAAGGAAGCTATTAGTGAGAGAGAGAAAAGGGGGGACCGTTTTGGGGCCAGGACACCTTTTCTTTGGGAGAAGGGAAGGTTAAGGTTTTTACCATATAGATGGTTTCTTCTTTCTATGGCCCACCAGACAGACCACCTTACTGCTGCTTGACCAGAATATTACATACAAGTTAATTAAGATTCTGTTTCTCGGGGAAACTGGAACTGGGATTAGATCCGGTATTAAATCTAGGTTTGGTATCATGGGCTTTTAGCAGGAGTAATGCCTTTTGGTATGTGACATTTTTTCCTGTCACAACCTAAAGATCAACACACGAGGACATAGTTATGATGTGTTTAAAGGTGAGAATTACACATCTACTTGGTGTCAAGGTAGGAAAATTGCCTGGTAAAATTGAACTTAAAGAAAACATTCAAAGGAATGGTGTATAGATTGGATTAAAGAATTAATAGGATCTGAAGGCGAGGAGGAATGTTAAAGGACGATTCTAGAAGGAGCTCCTGGATGAGCCGGGCAGCCTGGGAAGAAGCTGTCAGAGGCTCCGGAGCCTGACTTGCCTGCGGGGAGGACTGTGTTAGGCAGCAGTGAAAGAAAAGGCTGGGCCAGTGCACCAATAGGCCAACTGATTTTCTCTAGAACGTGGTCTCCCTTAGCTTTTTTCTTTCTATTCCTCTCCTAACATGGCCTTCAAGCTTCTCCCTTGTCCTTTCTATTAAATATACCCCCAACATTTAATGGATAAAATCAATAACTATTTTGTTTTTCAAATGCTGCCATGCTTTTCTTACCCTCCGTTCCCAATTTCACTTACTATCTCCCAAGATCAATATGAACAATCACAGTGACAGTAGGCACAAGTGTTGTCAACATTCACTGGCAAGAGTAAACTGGAACCCTAAGAATTATCCCTCAGCCCTAACTGGTTTGGCCCAGTGGATAGAGCGTCAACCTGTGGACTGAAGGGTCCTAGATTCGATTCCGGTCAAGGGCATGTACCTTGGTTGCAGGCACATCCCCAGTAGGGAGTGTGCAGGAGGCAGCTGATCGGTGTTTCTCTCTCACCCATGTTTCTAACTCTCTAGCCTTCTCCCTTCTTCTCTGTAAAAAAAAAAAAATCAATAAAATATATATATTTTTAAAAGAATTATCTGTTAATTTCTTCCACTTTCTGCAGTTACCTTGCATTGTAGTTCTTTAAAAAAACACAAACTATGGAAGTGGCTCACTATTTCTAGTATTTAAACATTACCTCAGTGTTGTTGAAAGAAAGCCTGGATTATTATATCAAATTTCTAAGAGAAAGACAAGAATAAGCAGGGAGTTACTCTTAAGCTCACAAATAACACGTTTGCAAAGGTTCAGAGACTTGTTTGCATTTCCCACTCCAGTTCCTCCTGCAAGTCAAGACTAACAACCGAGGAAGCGAGATACCTAGAAAGCCCCCTGAGTATGATCCAACATCAGTCTTTTCAGGTTAAACAGTCTCCTGTTCAAGGGGGGGGGGGGGGGAGCCAAAACACTCCTGATGGGCTCATCGACTGCTCTCCAAGAGGCAAAGAAAGCTGGGTAAGAACGGAGCTGTGTGCTGAGATGCGTCACTGCCTTTGCAGTGTGCTCAACACCAAACTATTCATTTGTGCCTTGTAGGCATTTCTGTCTCTCTCAGTCTCCACATGACACTCTAGTAGAGCAATGTGAGCAGGTGCTCCTATTAAATATGTAAAATACACATCTTCTCTTCCACTCACTTAGAAGATGTATCTCTAAGGAGTGTAGGAAGTCACCTAGTATATAGACAGATAGGTAGGTGTACAGATCTCATACGAACTTTCCTTAAGCACGTAAGGATGGAAAGTGGGCTCAGGACATCAGCTTTCCACAGAAAAATAAATGCAAGCAATTAAAAACTCAGTTTCTTTTCTTTAAGCCACTTCCTCCAGTTTTGCCAATTAGCCACTAATAGTTTTGTCATCTGAGCTGGGAGGCACAAGGAAGAATACCAGTGGAATGTTTTCAATCACAGCACTGGCATGGAAGAATGAATCATATTTTCCAGGAGGAATGGCTGCTTGGGAACAGTTGGGGGCAGAAGTAAAGCAGCCTTCACGCAACTATAAAACTGTAAATGAGACTTGAAATTTTAGGAAAGGGGGCATTTTTCCTCCCCTCCATGCACAAAACCAGCAGGGAACCTAGAGGACATGACTAGTGAATCCAAGAAACTCCCCACAAAGACCCCTGCAGGGACTTTTAGAAAACTCCACTCCAAACAGTAAGGCTAAGACAGAAGACAGTGGACCACATGTTTCCTGTAACAGGGAGGAGAATAAAACTTAAGTGTCACCCAGGGTAAGGGAATGCTTTAACTATTATGTCACCTGCCTCACAAGTTTATAGAAGAATAAATGCATGGCAGTAAGTGAAAGCAGAGGACGATGGTGATTTGAAATATCTAGCTACAGATGGCACAGAAGCAGAATGCAACTGCTGAGAAATCCCCGGGAAGGAGATGGGGTTCCTTATCCTGACTCTAATACAAGCAGGTCAGGTCCCACAAATCCGGCTTCCCTCTGCCCTCCCCCCCACCATGTTCTCCCCAATTATCAAGCGCCAGTGATCCTGCAGCCGCGAGCCTGTCAGCACCACACCATGTCTGAGCCACGCAGCCTGAACGTCTACTTTCTGGCCTTGATATACAGCCCATCCACAGCTCCCTTCATGAGAGCATAACCCCCCATGCCCCCAGAAGGGTTTTATTCCAAACACATGTTGCAAATGTTTGAAGTACCCACTAGCCCTGGGTTTTCTTTCCCTTTTTTAGAAGTCAAACCCACAAAACCTAAAGTACTTTGAATCTTACCTAAGTGCAATTTGTGAAGATGCAACTTTGCATGCCCACGTATAATAATGCCTTGGGCAATAAAAATTTTTACAGATGTCCTTCTGAGGGGGAAAAAAATGATGTTCCTTTTTCCGGTCTTACAGGAATCCTGCCCACACGTTAGAAATACAAAGTTAGTGTATATATAGAAGCACAAATTAGGCATCTTGGAAAGTCTGCATTTTCCAACCACAGAGAAATGAAGGAATTACTGCGAATGGTCGGATACCCAGCGACGCTGTGTTAGGAGTCTTTTCTCTCCCACAGCATTGGTGGAGCTGGCTCAAGGCTCAAAGGAAAAGGGAACGGCCCAAAAAGGTGTTTTCTGAACCTGGAGCTGCTGAAGGTCTGCAGTGAACTTAGGTTACTGACAGTGCTGCAGGGCTCAGGCAAGGTAAAGAAACGTGATCAAACTTTGATGTTTCATGTAATTTAATTAATTTATTTTTTTAATCCTCATCCGAGGATAAGTTCTCATTGATTTTTAGAGAGAGAAAGGGGAGAGAGAAACATCAATTGGTTGCCTCCGGTATGCACCCCAACCAAGAATCAAACCCGCAACCCAGCCGAAACTGGTTTGCCTCAGTGGTAGAGCATCGTCTGCGGACTGAAAGGTCCCAGGTTCGATTCCGGTCAAGGGCATGTACATTGGTTGCGGGCACATCCCCAGTAGTGAGTGTGCAAGAGGCAACTGGTCGGTGTTTCTCTCTCATCGACATTTCTAGCTCTCTATCTCTCTCCCTTCTTCTCTGTAAAATATCAATAAAATATATTTTTTTTTAAAACAAAAAATTAAAAAAAAAAACCCGCAACCCAGGTATGTGCCCTGATGGGGAATTGAACCTGCAACCTTTTGGTGTATAAGATGACACTCTAACCAACTGAGCCACCTGGTTACATCTCATTTTTAAAAGGTGGTACTTTTCTCATACACTTCTTAGAAGATGTGATGTGATGTATCAAATTCAGCAGCATCATATTAATTATTAGCTTTACTTGGATAATTCAGTCTACATAAAATCTAACAGTCTTTATTACAAAGTACCTAAAAGATACTCTTTATAATAGTAGAAGATTCAAGAAGCCAATAAGGGTCTAGAAAAGGTAAAGTCATATCTTATCTCACTCTTTGAGACTTAATTTAGGATCTCTTTAAATTGTTTACTATAAATAAATCATATTGTTCCTTTCGTTTTCCACATGTATTAAGTTTGTTACATAAAACACTTTCTGTCGATAATTTAACACGTTAAAACTTCTCAAATGCATTTAAAAGCTTTAAAACTTCTTCACTTAAAAAAATAGGGGAAAGTTATCATCAATCTACTTGAGTTGCATGAGGAATGGTTATGTTCAGAAGGCCACAGAGCACAGTTTCAGGCCACGTCATCCCTTTTCCTAATTTTATAAACCAACCACTCCATCGCTAATCTGTGTTCACAGGAGACAGGGACCTCAGGGAGGCAGGTGAACAGGTCTGGCAGGGAAAAGCCAGTCTTACCCTGAACCAAACACAATTGCAGCACCTACAAAAATAGTTTGGTTTGGAGAATGAACTCTTCATGCAAAGATGAAGATGATGATGATGATGGAACAAAAGGAAGAAGGAGGAAATAGGAATAGGTGGAGGAGGTAGAGGAGAAGGAGGAGGAGGAGGAGCCAACACAAGACAACTACCATAATACTTTTGAGGCACCATGAGCCAGTGATTTTATTAAATACTTTATTTGCACTGGCTCACGTAATTCTCAAGAGAACACCATGGGGCAGGCAGTCACATATCAACAGTTAGGAAATGATTCCTAGAGAGGTCCGCACACTTGGCCTAGGTCAGACAGCCCATAATGGCAAAGCTGGAACTTAAACTCAAATCCCCTGAGTGCTCGCCCAGTCTGTGTAATCTCTAGGACTCCCTGTCCATATTACTGATGCACTGATACCATTTATTTATGACCAATTTAGGGAGCACATTGCAGTGGTGGGTCAAAATAGCAAGTACTTGTAAGGTATCATGTAATTTTAATAGCGATTTGAACAATACTGTGGGAAAAGCTGAAGAATAGCCAACCTACTGATGCTATGCCCTCTACACAGAGGGACAATGAGTGGTCCCAAGCCCACTACGAGCTACCCAGTGCCCGATATTCCCCTGGGGGCTCGGGAGGTGGGATGCACACACAGACCACGGGGAGGTGAGGAGATTCCCTGTTCTGCAGAGTTCCTGGACCCTCAAATGACGGGGAGAGGATCCAATGGGCAAACTGTTAGAACAAATGGGTCAAGAGCAGGCTGCAAGGTGAATGGCACAGAGAAAGTTAACGGTCATCTGCCTACTTCAGTCAACCAAAAAAGAAGTTCTCTCAGCTGCCCTGACCAATTAATACCTCACTAATTAGAGGGCATCTGGAACAGAAAACAAAGCATCAGATGGGAAAGTTTTGTTCACACATAAGGATGAAAACAATGCAAGGAGTCTATGGCTAGCAATCCAGGCTTAACCATAATAATCTACAGGGGCGGGGATAGTAGAAAGTTTGTAGAGTCCCTCACATTTTCTGCATGGATGATCTCTAATAGAAACCCCTAAAAACGAACAAACAAAAAACAACAACAACAAAAACCCCACAATGTATAAAACAGGAATGTGCTGAGATAAAAACCCTACAAACACCATTTTAAACTGTTATTTCTAAAATAAAATGAAACGAAACAACCCTTGAATGAAAGGAGGACCGGATCACGCACACCACCCCTCCTGACTCCCGAAGCTGTGAACATAAAAACCGCAGCAATAGGCTTGGCAGGCATTTTTTAAACTGGGAAGTTGTGAACTTTCTAAGAATTCATAAAAACCTTTTTCTCCCACACTTCTGACCACCTTTTTAAAAATCCTCTCTCCATTGGAAAAAAAAATAAATGCATCTCCCATCTTTACCAACAATACTGGGGGAGGGCGGTTGCTGAAACTTCAGGTTGTGCGAGGCCCTTTGATCTGCACCCTGATGAGGGACCGTCCCCCTCTGCTGCAAGTCAACTAATGAAGGGATGGAATTAGCTTTTATCCTGGGCGCTTTCTTGAGCAAGAAAATATGCACTAATCAGCTGTCCTCAATAATCAGTCATCTGGCTAATGACCTTTTGCCTTAAAACACTAAAATTTCTGAATGATGTGGAAAAGGGGAAACAAGAACCAGTCCCCTACTCTGGAGCTCAATGGATCATCTGGAATTGGAGCCGGGAAGGTTAAATGGCAAGCTCGTATCCTGGCAAGGTGATAAATCTGTAATCAAGAGCTGCAAGCTTTGGCACCTCAATACTAACTTCATTACTCCACGACCAAATTATATTTCTTAACTAGAAACAGGCCAGAAATAAACTCAGCACAGCATTGTCCTTCCCGGGGTCTGCTTTTGGGGAAAACCATTGTGTATCTGTGTTCGGAGTCCACTTGATTGGTGCTGAAAGAGGGAACTGCCGATGTGTCTGGTGGACCGGAGAGTGAGGAAAGTAGAGCGTGCACAAAAAATCTTCTATGCCAAGGAAATCTGTACTGATTTGTTGGAAGAGGTTGGTTGCTCCTCAACAATTAAGCAGAAATTCACTGAAAACAAGAGCTGCTGCTGTTAAAGATTTCAGCTAATGCAGCCCACTTTAATAACTCCCCCAGCAACCAGTTTTCCTCCTGCAAAGTCTAGGAGACTTTGGGGAAAGTCTAAGAGACTTTGGGGAAAATTGGGTGCCAGTCCCCAGGAAAGATCCCTGGGAGTGAGCCACAGATGGACACCCTCCAGAAGGCCACCCCACTGACGCCTGAAGTTACACAGGAAATGACTCTCCCTAAAACAAAGAATGGAAAGGCTATGGGAGAAGAAACGTGGGCAGCTAATTAAACATCTATATAAGTCAATGTGAAGCCAAATAACTCATAAAGCGCATGCGCAGGCACACACACAGAGCCGCCCCTGGCCCTCCACGCGCCGTGAGGCAGGACCCACTTACGGTAGTGAGGTTCCATGTAGCCGTTCCGGGGGTCCATGGCGAACACGGCCCCGCGGTACGGGATGGAGGGCTCGGCCAGGTGCGGCAGGGACCCATGGATCTCCTTCTTGATCAGCGAGCCCCTCTCGTCGCTGGAGGTGGCAGGCTCCTCGCTGATCTTGCCAAGGCCCTGGACGCTCTGTGGCTGCATGGTGACTGCGTTTCTTCTCTCTCGGTGATAGGTCTGTCCAGGACTTTCATCCTCTGAGGAAAGAAGGAACACAAAAGCTCTGTGACCATTTTTTAAGGAGCAATTAAAAAAAAAAACCCAGTCATCCCTCGGGTCTCCCTCCAGAAAAGAAGCCCATTTCTCATTCTGGCAACGTTGAAAAGCTGCACCACGATGGGATGTTCTTCAGACAAAACGGCTGGTGAATGAGGGTCCAAACACAAATGGAAGGATGAAGGGGAGCCAGAAAGGAGCCAATTAAATGGAGATGTAGGGAGCGTCAGCACATGATCATCACAGGCTCGCAGTGAAATCTGCCAGTGAGGCTCTTCCTTGGGGACTTGCCAACGCCCCAGCAAGTCCCACTGGAGCGGGACATTTTGGCAGCCGAGGGCTGCGGGCTGGCGGCGAGTTTGACATGCTTGGTGTACAGCTTCCCTTCATCTGTCTGGAGGCCAGGCCTCTGGGGTAACGGGGGCTTGGAGGCCCACTGAGGCTCTGGGTAATCCTGGGGCCAAAGAGCCTCTGCACCTCAGAGGATGGCCTGTCAGAGAGGGATCCAGACATCCTCCTCGTGGTTTTAGTTTTTTAAGTCAGATTTGTAACCCAATGAGAGGTTTCATAGAGCCAGAAAGGGTGCGGAAAACCCACTGGTCCCAAAGGATAAGTGTGCTGATCCTGGAAACCTCCAGGGCCCTTGGCATGGCACATCTGACCACAGAACAGAGCTGATAACTAGGAGGAAAGGGGAATGAAGGTGAAAGTTCAAGTGTGAGATGGCTCTAAGGGTGAGGGAGGCGCCCATTCTGCTGATATGTACATACTTTGGGGGGGGAGGGAGGCGGGTCCAGACATTGCTTTAAACATGGAAAAAAAACCACACAAAACAGTCCGATGAGATTCCCAGCTCCCTAATACTTCTGGTTTCCTTTGATCTGTAAGAACTTTCCATCTATCCAGTATGGTTCTCGACAAATGTGATTGGATGACCTTTTCATAATAGCAGATCAAAGAAACAAGGCATAAAACGAAACCAAACTGGCAATCTGAACCCACAACAAGTGAAACAATTCATCTGTTAGAACCGTACACACACTCTGAACAGCATACACCAGACAAGCTCTGCATTTCACCCACAGCCTGCGCCCTGGCAGGCAAGTGCTGACGGAAGCAAAGCTGCTCAGGCGCTGCTTAGGCACCTAATCTGAAAACTCCTGATCTGAAAAAGAAAAAAAACAGGAAAAAGAAAAAAAAAAAAAAAACAGAAAGAAACTCTATTTGAAAAACAACAACAACAAAAAACTGTATTTGAATATAAATAATAATACATTTTACATGGACCGCTTTTGAACATATCCCAATATATAAACTTGCCTTCCAAGTATTTCATAAAGCAAATATGTCTAGGGGAGAGACCCTGAGAACCAGCAATAGTGTGCTTTAGCAGCCTAGATGTTGTTCATACAAATTCGGAAGGAAATATAGCCAGCTATAAACACAGACAAGCACGATAATACAAACGAAAGTAACCACCACTGTTTTGTGTTGAATAAGGACGTAAACTACCTAAAGCCAGCAGTCTTTCTGCCTATGTCCAGGACTTTAAGAAACAAGCAATGCATTATTTTCGGTATAGCAAACAACGTGCAAAACAATATAAAGCATGAGGTACACTTTAGTTGTCAGTGAATTTGCTGACTACGACAGGGTAACTGTGAAACATTATTGTGTGCAGATCCTCACCCCAAACCTTGTAATTATGGGATAAATAAAGAGTTTAATCTATCAAATAACTACTAAAAAAAAATAGATGTAATACCACATTTCCACACATTGATCTTTACAAAAGCAATTCAAACCATGCTTTTGCTTATTTAAAAGCAAACTACAAAAAAAGTCCTACATTTTTCTTTTCCTTCTGATTAATACTATCCACCCTTGTACTTGGTTAGCAGTAAAACTGCAAACTACAGAGTAAGGGCTCGCAGTCACGTGAAAGCAAAAGGGTGTCAAAAACACTAAAACTCTCCGTCAGTTTTATGAAATTTTCTATAACTTACAAATGGCTAACGTCATATTTTCCACTAATTTCTGCCTGTATAAAACCTTTATTTCAAATGTCAACCTGAACTTGTAACGCTGTGGTGCCAACGCTATAGAATGGACCTTCATTTGTAAAGCTAGGAAGCCCTTACCACGAGGGGCTGAGACTCCTAATTAGCATTCTCTGGGAAAGATGAATAACCAAGCCCCACTAATCTCCTCCAGGTTTAAAACAGGATTCCCTTGACTTACTCCTCCTAGAAGAAATGAAGTCTTCTTCTCTTAAAACTGTGCCACTACACTGAGGGGGTTTCTTTTAGAAGCCATGCCTTTATAATGAGGACTTGAATCCAACTTCATGAATAACTGAAAATTTGGCATGGTCTGTTTAGAGTCCTCCCACCTCCCCCCAGCCTCCTGGGAGAAGAAAGTTGGGGCGGGGGGGGGGGGAGAATAAGGGTGTCTTTTTAGCTAAACGACCCTTTTTTTCCCCCACAAGTACTTAACTTTATAAAAATGAATTATTTTCTTAATGAGATTCCATCCAACATGTGTGGATATTAAGTTATAAAAAGAAATAAGCAAAGTTCAAATATTTAATGCAGAAAGAAATGAACTAATTCCCTAAGTATTAAAAAAAAAAAAGTAATCAGGCATGAATTTTTTTAATGTGGAAACTTTCACTAGACTCACTTTTACAGTAACAGTTAAGGCTACCACATTTTTACCTGCCCTCTCCCTCCAAAACATCCCGGTAGAACAACTACTTCATGAAGTTTGCCTCGTGCACGGAGTTGCTTCTGACGGGCTTTCAGATGAAAACCTGACAGTGCACACGCTCCGGCATACAAACAGCGGCGGGACTTGAAAGCACGTTCTCCGCGGTGAAAGGGAAGCCTTCCAAGCAATACTGCTGCCGACTCTTATAAATTTAGCAACCACTTCAGCAAGCCAAAAGACCAAAGCTGTCTAATCTCGTTCAGTTGAACCGAGTTGCTCAATGAAGTTTGAGAGTCAGTGCAGACAGCCACCCCGGGCCAAATTATTGACAGAAACATACTGTCCACCATGGCAACAAGCAGAAGTTCGGCTGCAGAAATGTAAGCAAACAGCCCCCTGCTCCAGGAGCATCTGCCAATGGGCTCTCACAGCCAAATGCTAGGCGGCTGCTCGGTTTCTCTGTGCTCGACTGTTGCATGCTCGGGGGTCACACCAAAGCATGCCGTTTTTTTGGGGGGAGAGACATTATTTCAAATACTGACACCATAATCCCAGTCTTTCTGTATACTCGTGCCTAAGAGGAAGTTAACGGATTCCTGCCCCACATGGGAAGCTGCCCGAACATCACATTTAGAAACGGCCCCAGATTTTCCAAACTCATCCAAAGGCAACTACTGACATCGAGCCAGTCACTCAGGGCCATAAACTCTGAGAACTCAAAAGCTGCTCCATTGCAAACACTGCTGAGCCTGCTTACAACAAAGATTCAGAGGAAAGTAATCCTGCTGCATGAAGCGGGACTAGAACACACACACTCCTCCCCTGCCTTGCTCACACACTCCTCATGATTTCTCACTGAGACCCAGGAAACAAGTGCCTTATCCGGCTAAGAAAGACTGGAGATAAAAGTATCAAAGGACCCTTCCAACATAAAAGCAAAACCCTGCTCCACATCACTAACTAGGAACACCTCCTGTCACCCTAATGAAATTAGCTGTTTAGGAAGGCGCTCCCGGTACAAGTGTTCACCTTTTTAAAAAAAATTAACATGGATGTTACGCTGTTCCCTTAAACCTCATTTTAATATCCTTACTCCTTTCCTTCCCCAAGATGCAGAGGACAGAGTATAAGGGAAAAAGACAATACTTACAACTCAGGCCCCAGGCTCTGGCTAGCTACTTTCTGCAAACTTCTCTTGGTGGGCTCTCTCTGACCGCGCAGACCCTCTCAGGAGCATGCTGGTGCCCCCTGCCTCCCTCTCCCACTCCCGGGCAGTGCTTCTCCCATTAGAGGAATCAGAAGTGGATGGAGCCATGCTAAATTTAACAAGCTCATTAGTATTCTTTCGGAGTGCTTCTGAGTGAACTCTCTCTATTCAAGCCGCTCTCTCCAGGAGAAGGGTCAGGCGGCTAATCATTAAATCAAACTAATGTCACCCTATCACAATCAGCCCGAGAGAAGGAGGGTGTATTATTTCAGTTTATGCTAAATAAACGGTTTTACAAATGGTCCCCAAGCAAGGTCAACAACAGCTTCAATTACAAGACAAACTTAACAAGAGTTGCTATAAACCAAGTACTCAGTATTGACTTAAGAACAGGCTCAACTCCACATATTGCCACTAGCCCGAGTATTACAGGAATGCATATTGTAAAATAAAGGAGGGGGTGGGGGGAGCTTCTTTCTTTGCCAGAATTTGCGACTGCACAGAGACTCCTCATTCACCTCTCTCCTACCAGCTAACCGCTCAGCTCAATTCACCCCACACAAAGGCTGGAGCCCAGACCTCAATGGACCGAGTGAAACATGTTCAAAACTAGGCTCTCTATTGTGACTGAATTTCTTAACATCTTTTCAAAAAGCGGAGAATGCCTTGAGGCTAAAGGAAGAAACAGGCTAATGGTGAATTGGGAATTCTGAGCAAATTTCAGAGCCCTTTCCTCCTAGCTTTTGAGGTTGAAAGCAAGCTCTTTCCTTTCAAGTTTCAAAGTACTTTTTCCTCCCGCAGTGTCACAGAAGGATTTGAAAAGAAGGTAATTGTGCTCGCAGTCTCCCTGATCAGAGCTTACGTCCTATTTCTGGTATTTCGGAATACTTCTTGCAATAATAGTGCATATAGCTCAATCCCTTAACCGGCCTGCACTCTGCAATTGCTCATTAAATGAACAATTGCGGGTATAAAATGCCTTTTATGTTCAAGGTCTGGATATAAGATAAGCATTCTAGGACTCTAAATTTGGTTTACTAAGGAAACTCTCCATCATTAAATTACAAAACTGAAGTCAGAATATCAGGCTTTCCCAGAAAAGTGGCACTCAGATTTCAGTGAGCCAAACTGAAGGGAGGATGGGGGTGGGGAGAAGGCAACAAAATGTTAAGAGTGGTGGGGGTTTGGGGGGGGGTGGAGGGCGGGGGGCTGGATACTCAGATTTCTAGCCGAATGGAATTCTAAGGAGAAAACAGTATTTCCATGTTTAGGAAGGTCGGAGTTTGTGAAACCTAATCATTTCCAAACTGAATGATATAAAGTCATCTTCAAATACATTAAATCAGGGGTCTGAGACTATCAATACGCAGAGGACTAATCAAGACCCCTCACCAGCAAGCAACACACACACACACACACACACACACACACACACCCTTAAAAATAGAAACAATCCTTTACCAATATGGAAAGTTTAATCATTTATTATCATCTCATTTCCTCACAACCCAAGGCCGGGAAGGGCAAGGTGTTAGGTCCAATTCACAGTCCAGAGCGAGTAACCACTTCCAGGCAAGTAAGTGATGCAAGAAGAATGCCACCCATGCCTTACTGAAGCCACACAGCCCTGTTAACGGGGCAAGAGGTCTGATCCTGGGCAGGTCTGGGGATGGCACCTGAGGTAATTTGCATTCCCAGCCACTACCAACCCATGAAACAAGAATATCTACACATTTATGCACGGACATTTTCAACATCCCAGTCCCATCCCATTAAGTTTTGGTCAACATACGTTCACTCCTGGAAAGCACCCAGTACAAACGATAGATCTATGGTGAGACATCCAGCCTCAGGATCTCAGTTCCACAGAGCATCCTATCCTCAGGGACATGAAGAAGACACACATTTGCCCTACACATGGCTGCACCCCGGCCCCACAGCACACTGAGGCTCAGCCAAGGGCTGTTGAGTGTTACTGCAGTTCTTAAGGTGACCCCACAAGCCTGACGCCCCACCTTCATTCTTTTCTGCTTCCTTCCCAGAAAACTGCCTCGCTGTGCTTGCAAAGGACATTCTTTCTTTCTTTTTTTCCTTTCCTATTATTCATTTGTTGCCTCTTGCCAGCTTTACTTCTTTGGTGTTTTACATTTTGATGTTCTTTGAAGAAGAAAAAAAATGGAATCCAAGTTCTCGTCTCCCTGATTCAGAATTCTCATGACTTTGACCAGAGAGAGACCAGAAGTGAAAAAGAGAAGAGACTGAGAATACATGGTAGAACTGTGCTAGGGAGGGGGAATGAAGTTCCTGTGGTTTCTAGAAGAAGACTCTTGCCTCTTTCCATGTGACTGCAGTTCTGCCTAACCCAGGGGCTGCTCGAGGAAGGCTAGAGCGTGGCTTCCTCGGGGAGATAGGGAACAGCGCTTTCTCTAAGAACATTCCCAACGCCTCAGCATGAGACATGGCCCTTCTGAAGCCACAAATACTTCTCCTGTTGACAATGACTGATGACAGAGGGCGAGGTCCCGAGGGTTGAGAAAAAAAGCACTCTGCTTTGTCTGCAACCTTTCACCACACCGAGGAGCCTATGACACGAGAGGGCTGCAGCAGGACCTGAAGCTGTGGAGAAATTCAAGTGGAAACCCTCCTTCAAAGATGACAGCGGGGCGCTCTCTTCCTACCTTCATCCACCTGGCGGTCCAGAGGTAAAAAAGGACAGGGGGAAAAAATGCCCTTCATCAGTCTTAAAGAGTATCTTAGTTATTTTAACATTTCTAGAGCTCTTTGGCCAAAGAATCAAATATAGTCTAGGTCCCGTGGTTGACAAAAACTGCGGCTTGCTAGCCACATGCGGCTCTTTGGCCCCTTGAGTGTGGCTCTTCCACGAAATGCCACGGCCTGGGCGAGTCTATTTTGAAGTGAAGTTGAGTTAGAAGAAGTTTAAATTTTAAAAAACCTGGCTCCGAAAAGAGATTTCAATCGTCGTACTGTTGATATTTGGCTCTGTTGACTAATGAGTTTGCCGACCACTGTTCTAGACTTACTCCCCAGTGGCCCCTCGCCGGAAACCATTTGCTCCAAAGTTCAGGTTAGTGCTCGATCCAAGGCTAATTTCTCAGCTCACTCCCCACTTCTCATTTTACAGAGCTCCATTCAACTTCAAAAGGGGATCCCTGGGACCAGAAGAGAGTAGGCAGAGAAAGCAAGATGAGAATTCAGATAAACTAAAATGCAAAACCAGGAATGCCTGTGGCCCCAGGGACGCAGCAGCAGAGGGCTGTGATGGTATGCAGAGCAAGCAGCCTCCTGCCTTGTTTAAAAAAGATAATACCATGAGGGCTCTGCTCCTTGCCCATCTGGAAAATCAGGAACCGATAACACTGTCTGCTTGTCTGCAGCCTCACCAGGCATGCCCTGTGGCCTGCAGGGTTTTCATTTACTTTCCTTGTGCCTCTGAACCCGCACAAATCAGAAGTCTACAACCCTGCTCCCATCTGCACCCCCACCTTTGAGAGGATGCTTCTGGGCACTGATGACATGGACAGCAAAAAATTATTGTGGCTTGGTCAAACATTCCCCTACACATCAGGGCATTTAAGTCCAAGAACAAACCCAACCATACTAGCCATCTTTCAAAATCCCAGACAGAAAGCTCTAGCCAATCCCACCGGTACTTGGGGGTGAGGGTGGGGAGGAAACAGGAACCTGAGGGTCCCGTCAGGTTCCCCTGTAAAAGAGAGGAGGAGATAGTCCCTATTTTTCCCTGAGCTTAGAAAGACCTTTCCTCGAACTAAGAATTCTAAAAAATGTCATGGAGCTTTCCTATTAGCCTGCTATTAGTAACTAGTCACTGCTTACACAGAGTGAGTTAATTAGTGACATCAAAGGCAGTACAATAAATTCTCAGGAGGGCAAAATGTTTCCCCCGTCTGCCTAATAGTGCATTTATGCCTATCTGTGAATGACAGCCTCATGAACATTTAGGTATGTGAGATTTCTCTGAGAACTTAATTTCAGTCTTTTGTAAGCAAAGAATGAAGCGTCTCTCCTCCTTACTTTGCACATACAGACCTGAGCAGTTAAGATTCCACAATGAGACCTACAGCCAACAGTTTAACAGAAACACTGAAAGGTCCTCTCACAAGGCCAGTGTCCAGGGTGCTGCAGCCTGCGGCATCCTCAGATGAGACTTACCTGGAGATCTACCCTAGCCCAGAGCCAGAGGGAGGAAGGAAAGAGCCTGCCTTTTCTATCTTTAAAGATACACAGGATTAAATCTCAATAATAACTTTTGCTGGCATCACTTTCAAAAAAAGGTGGCCCTTAGGTTCACACCCCTCCCCTCACTACATCACTGTCCAGTTTCCTAGCCTTTCCGCCATGTTCTGAATGGCAGGAGGGAACACAAACTTAACTGGCTTCAGCTTGTGTGTTCATGTGGCATGGCTTTTGTTTTTAGAAGATTAGGCAATGAGGAAGCCCAAGCATACAGCATACAGCGGTGTGTGTGTGTGTGTGTGTGTGTGTGTGTGTGTGTTTAAGTTTTAAAGTTAGGCCAAAACCAGTTTGGCTCAGTGGTAAGAGTGTCGGTCTGCGGACTGAAAGGTCCCGGGTTCGATTCCGGTCAAGGGCATGTACCTTGGTTGTGGGCACATCCCCGGTAGGGGGTGTGCAAGAGGCAGCTGGTCAATGTTTCTCTCTCATCGACATTTCTAGCTCTCTATCTCTCTCCCTTCCTCTCTGTAAAATATCAATAAAATATATATTTTTTAAAATAAAGATTATGCTTATTCCATTACAGAAATCAGACCCTCTTGGAGAACATCCTCACTGTACCTAATGAGCTGGGGCTCTGCCCACACTGTGACAGGATTAGAGTTGGTGAGCGGGGCTCACATCTGCTGGCTCGACTCTGGGCAAGGCGGGGTGCTGCTTGGCAAGGTTTCCACAACAGGGGACCCCTCTCGCCACCACCCTCTTTCACCTATGAAATGTGCATTTGAGAAACCCATACAGCCACACATTTTGATTCTTCACCATTAGATACCGGTAAGGCATGAGATGGCTTTCTTCTTAGTTACAGTGGCAACAGTCTGCACCTCTGCAAGCTGCTTGCACAAAATGACTCAGGTACTGTCTACGAGTGAAGCAGGAAGAGACACGACGAAACCTGATCTCCCCCAAAAAGACCATCTTCATGGTCACAGCCCAGACAGGATGCGCTGGGACTCCAGCTGCTCTGCCCTCCCCCTGCCAGCTGGGTAGGACAGAAACAGCCACCTACCTCCCCCTTCAGGGAGCCTGGGAACCAGGACACACCAGACCTTTCTTTTGCCCTTGTTCCAACTTTCTAGGCACATCGAGGAGAACCCAACGTCCCAACACCAGTGGATGCATTTTGATTGTCAAGAAGCCCCGGTAAAAGCAACTGTGGAAACAGAAGTCCAAGCTCATCTACCTTTCTAACATACAAGCGATTTAGACTCAGTCATTTTCCTAGCAATCTCTTTTTTCAAAAGCCTGCCGACTCAATCTGTTAACCATGTACCAACAAACGACAGCTAACGTTCAGTGTCTACGAGGTAAGAAGGACTTAAAAAACAACAACAACAACAACAGTGTCCTTATGCTTAGTTGCCAGAGAAGAAAACTCTGACACAGAGAATCTGGGTCACTTACCCAGCTTACCCCGCTGGTTCTCAGGCAAAGTATGGAAGCCCAGGCAGTCAGACCCTAGAGCCCACATTTAAATATTTGGCTATCAGCCCTTCCTACTCAGTGGTAAAAAAATTTTTTTTAATAAATTTGAATTTGAATTTTGGTCAATGCAGTAAAACACAGGTCTGCGAACTTCACAACTACCCAACTCTGCTGCCTTAGACCGAAAGCAGCATCGGGCAAGACTTGGCTGCGTTCTAACAAACCTTTCTTTACAGGCACTAAAAATGGAATTTCACATAATTTTCACGTCACATTTAGAAATGTAAAGAACCACCCTGGCTGATTTGGCTCAGTGGGTAGAATGTCGGTCTATGGACTGAAGTGTTCCAGGTTCGATTCCAGTCAAGGGCATGTACCTTGGTTGTGGGCACGTCCCCAGTGGGGGGTGTGCAGGAGGCAGCCAATCAATGATTCTCTATCATCATTGATGTTTCTCTCTCTCTCTCTCTCTCTCTCTCTCTCTCTCTCTCTGAAATCAATAAAAATACATTTAAAAAAATAAAACTAAAAATGTAAATAATCATTCTTAATGGGCTGTACAAAAACCAGTAGCAAACTGTGAAATAATAATTGAGTTTTAGAGAGGGTACCGAGAGATAGTCACTTGCGTAGACTATTAAAATATTTCCATAATTGGCTAGGTGGATCAAATGATTCCACTTCCAGGATAGATCTTAAAGGAAAAAAAAAATTAGCAAAGATACTAATTTATATTCAAAGATGTTCATCACAGTGTTACTTACAATAAGAAAAACAAGTTAGCAAAATAAATGCCCATTATCATATTATATGATGAAATGTCATTAAATAGAGTACATTCAAGGATTTTAATGAACATAGGAAAGAACTGGGCTGGGTGCCAAGTACTGTTTGTTCTAAGGCCTTACATGCCGATCCTATGAGCTAAGTATGATTGTGATCCTCATTATAAATACAAGACGTACTTGTCCAAGCAAACACGGCTAGAAAGTGGCCGAGCCTGGATTAGAATCCAGCGTCTGTCTCCTCACTTGCCCTCTAGACTACCACACCTCCAAATTTTTTAAGGATCCAAACTTTTGGAAGTTGGGAAGGTGAGAAAAAAAAAAGAAATATGTGATTATTTCTATACAACATTCCTAAATTAAAAAAGAAGGACTTTAAAGGAATGTACCAAAATAGTGTGAAAGCATTTCTGTACCTTTTTCTTTGCTTCTCTATTTCCCAATCATTTCAGATTGCAGCAATAGCTGACCTAACTTACTTTTATTTTAATGTTATCGTTAAGTATGACCGTTACAATGATTCTCCAGAGAAGTCCACATTAAGCACACACCAACTGAAAAATTATCTCACAAATGTATATCCCTGAAGTCTTGTTATAAATGATTACACCACTATAAAGCCTAAGTACCTGGTAGGCTATTTTTTTACACATCTTAGGGATACCTGACATTGATACTGGGATTTGTGGAGATTTCAATATATCTTCTTATTTCAAAATCATATGTTATTTTAACTATTTCGTATCTGTACACAAGTGCCTCCCCCAGAGGAACGCCTCGTCTCCCTCGCCTCCCTCCCCACAAAACTTGGTAATAACTCAACTTTCACTAACCACCCCTGAATGGTTTCAGAGGGAAACTACATTAGAAAATATCATGAAAATACCATGGATATCGCTTGTGTTTACTGAGCATTTGCCCAATTAAATGCCAGGCCTTGTGCTCTATGTTCCGTGCGTCTTAACTAATCCACTCAAATGCTCACAGGCCTGTTAAGTATGCAGTATCACCGCGGTCCCAGTTATTTAGGTAAATATCCTGGGGCTCCAACAAGTTTAAGCAACCAGCTTCAACTCATACTTAATCAGCACCACTTTCTCATCTACGATAAATGACTAGCAACCCTCGCAAAGGATCTCCTGTACAGAGGCCCGCAGAGCACCGAGTTGCTTGTGCTTTTCTGGATGTGAAGATTCACTTCCCTGTTAAAATTACGCTACCTCTCCCTATAAAGGTTATTGGGAAAGGCTACTGCAAAGTGTATTCATCAAATAAACTTCACTGTAAACTTTAATCTAGAGTTGTGAAACACGGTTTGTTTAGACACTTCTCCGAAGTTCTGATTCTGCTTCAGTCGTTGCTATTGCCAAGTTTGGATCTTAGTAACATTCAGGATCTTGCCGTGTACATCACACCTCTCGTGCTCAGGCTAAATTATTTTTTTCACCACTCCTCCCCCAAGCCCTTCCCTTCCACGACCTGTTATCTCTGTAGAGTGCTTGTAGGTTCTGAATAGCCATTTTGCAAAGGGTATTTCACACTGTTTTCTGGGGGACTTGGTTGTAGGCTTCCGTGCAAGAAGCAGTCTGAGTGTTTGGTTTGTGTTCAAATTAACTAGAGTTCCAAGAGTTAAAGCCATACACGGTTTATTGAAAGGGACACATGTCCCATAGTTAAAGAAGCATAAAGAGAGAGGGGGAAAACTTGCTCTCGGGAGCAGCTTTGCTAGGATTATTTACCAACAAACGAGAGGCCCATCAGGCTGCCCCGGAGTCTGCGCCCCTCCCGAAGGCCGGGGAGGAATGCAGAATGAGTCCATAAAACCAGTGTCCCACTCAACAGCAACCTTCTCCCCTGCGGAAGATGATTATCAAATTTTGGCAAATGGAACAAAGTTTTCTCTCTCTCTCTCTTTTTTTCCCCCCGATCAAGAACAAAAACCAGAAAACCAGATTACTTCTTAAAATGCACTATTAGGAATTGTTAACTGTTCCTAAAAGTGCCAGATATAGTTCTACCCATGCAATATTAAAACAACAAGCGTCTTTCCAGTTCCTTTTAATGACCGGGGGGGGGGGGGGGGGGTGCAATAAAAGTACAGCAGTGCTTCATTTCGCCAAAGGAGCTGAAGCAAAAAGAACCAAAATAAATAAATAATAAACTTACATGGGCCACTTACCAAGGATAAAGTCACTTAATTCAACCCCTTTACAGGAGGTGCGGGCAGCGTTTTGAAAGCAAAAATTCTCATAACACAAATCTCCACTGAAAATCACCGCCAGGGGCTGAGACGGGGCGGCGTGCTATTTTTCAATTTATTTTTTAATGTTTGGGTATTAATGACGTCACCTCCATGCCATATAATAAGGCAGTGAGGTATAATAAAAAAGGGAGTTTGAAAACCTAGGCCCCAGACTTCTCTCTAGCATTGAGTGGGTGTGTGACCCAGGGTAACTTAAGCTGTATCACAGTGTCATTGTATATAGCAGGGGGATGATGAAACTTGTCCCCTCTTATTGACAGAATTTTCTGAGTATTAAATAAAATAGTATTATGAGCCGAAACCGGTTTGGCTCAGTGGATAGAGCATCGGTCTGCAGACTGAAGGGTCCCGGGTTTGATTCCGGTCAAGGGCATGTACTTGGTTTCGGGCACATCAAGAGGCAGCTGATCGGTGATTCTCTCTCATCGATGTTTCTAACTCTCTACCCCTCTCTCTTCCTCTCTGTAAAAAATCAATTTTTTTAAAGTAAAATAAATAAATAAATAAAATAGTATTATGAAAAGTATCTTTTTTAAAATATATGTTTTTATTGATTTTAGAGGGGAAGGGAAAGAGAGAGAAAGATAGAAGCATCAATGGTCAGAGAGAATTATTGACTAGCTGCCTTGTGCACACCCCTTGCTAGGGATTGAGCCCACCACCCATGCATGTGCCCTGACCAGGAATCAAGTGGTGACTTCCTGGTTCACAGGTCAAGGATCAACCACTGAACCACGCAGGCTGGGCAGGACCTTTTGATATACACTCTATATTTATGAATGCCAGGTACGACCACTATTGTCATCTATTTAATAATAACGCAAAGCAGGCTAGGGGGGTGCAAGTGTCCTGGGCCAGAAGTCGGAAGGCTGAGCTTCCATAGGCCTGGTCCTATGGCTAATGTTGGGTGAACCTCAGGCAAGTCACAGAATTTCTTTGGGCTGCTGCTTTCTCTTGTGTAAGATGAGACATCCGTCATGTACTCCACTGAAATCCTCATCAATGTCCTAGAAAAAGATCGGACTATGTAGAAAAAAGTGCTCTGAACCCTCCAGAGGACGAATCGGTGTACATCTTCACCAAGAACCAGGCCAGACAGCTTGGGAGAGAATAACTGCCGTTTCACAACCAGAAAAAGGATCCAAGTGAACGACCTATAATTACATAGGTCATCTCTTTCACCCACCTCTTTATTCTGAGTCATAAACAGCACTTACCAGACAAGTATGCCCCCTTGAAATAGGCACTGAAATATTAAACCGCCCTCTACTTGATTTTCTACAATGACTTGAGACACTTAAATCTTCCCAAGAAATCCATTTTAATATTTCTGCATAAACAGTATTTACTATAAAACAAAGATTAAGCACATTCTGTTAGGGTGATTGTTGGCAATCTACAGCCACTGCCTGTTTTTGTACAGTCTATGAGCTAAGAATGGATTTTACATTTTTAATGGCCGAAAAGTAACCAAAAGGGGACTATTTCGTGAATTATAAAAAGTACATGAAATTCAAGTTTCAGTGTCCATGAAGTTTTATTGGAACATAGCCAAGTTCATTCATGTTTGTATTGTCCGTGGCTGCTTCAAGTGCAGTGTTGAATAGTGACCAAACGGCCCACATAAATCCAAAAATATTTACCAAAATAGGGTGCCATCCTCAACTTACCTATCTCAGGACATGCTAAGCACACCCATCATTAAAACACTAAAGCACACCTGGGAAATATAAACAAAAATGAAGGCAGCACCATTTTCACACTACTTAGTATTGATGCTTCTAAACGTTAAGATAACTGAGAAGCAGGTAGCAATATCACTGAACTTTATGGATGAAACAGACTTAGCGAAATGAACTTCCCCAAAGTTTGAAGTCATTAAGTTGGGGATCAAGCCAATTCCTTACAACTCAAACCTACCCATTGATACAGTGAAAAGGGGAGAATGTTTGGCTTTTATCATAACTCAGAGGTAGAAAATGTTTCCAGTTCCCCCCGTGCTAAGCACTAGGGTAAATAATAAAATTTAAATATAAAATCTGAAGTTCATGATTAAAGGTCTGCCTTCTTATCCAGCTTCGGTTGTGTTTGCAGTTGTTTGGGTTGTCTGTCTGTTTAAGAGCAGTCACAAAACAAACAAGTACACACTTGTGTTCAAAGTGCCATTCTCTCTGGAAGTTGAAGGTGACAAAGGCCATTTCCCACACAGCAGGCTATTCAATGAGCCTTGTTTCAAGTACAAGGGAAAGTGCCCTCCACTGAGCCAAGAGAATCCCAAAAGATCTGTTTTTGAAGATAGGATGAACCAGACTGGCATGTATTTTTGTTAATAGGGATGCCAGACTAAAGTGTTGAGTCTTTCTCTTCCCACCAAACCAAGAATCTCCTGGCCAAATGTAGTCAGGGTTCCAAGAGAGTTTCTGCGCCTTGGGTGAAAAATTGAGCTCAGAAGGATTAGGGTTGTCGGAGTCAACACAGAGAATGCAAACTGACCCAGGTCTGCCAATCTCCACACTTGGTTCACATGGATGCACCATGTCAAGTTTCCATGTGTCCTAGCACCAAATCTGACTTTCTGAGAGGAGTAACAGCAAAAAGATTGATGCTCTTCCAGGCCTTATAACTGTAATTTCTCTGTATGTGAAACTAATTGAGAAGGGAAGGATGGGCCACAGGGTTGGTGCAGAAGACTGGGGGTCAATAGTCAATACTGGAGTAGAGCGGTGTTCAGCAAACTCATTAGTCAACAGAGGGGCGAACCATGGTCCTCGAGCCACAGTTTGCCGACCACGGGACTGGGCTATTGGGATGCAAAGGGCTCATCTTTAGATGTAGAATACAGGAGTGTAGGCCAGACAGGCAGTCATAGAGTAGGTTTGGACAAGATCCAGTTTGGTAAAGTCTTAGGTGAGTCCCCTCAAATTCAGATTTTCAATGAGATTGATCATCCCTCACCTAACACCTCAGGGATTCCTTCAACTCAACAACACAATATTAATAACTGAGGGCTTCCATATGGAGGTTTTTTGTGTATGTGTGTGTTTTTAACTTTTCTTTCTTCTTTAATTCACATCTTGCTGACACAAGTAGAAATTCCTATTTCTTGGCAAGAAATTTAAGTTTACTGCCAAGCCATTCAGATATTAAAATTCTTCCATCCTCACTCATCTTCATTGCCTAGTCCAGCTCTAAAGCCCTCAAGAAGAGCTGGAGAAGACAGTGACCCAAACACATAATCCAGGCAATTTTATTATGCTGGTCAATTTTATTAATTCTGTTGGGTCTCTTTAATCTATTCCATTAATTTGTAAGGGGCAAAAATCTTTTTTTTAATATTTTTTATTAAGGTATTATCTGTGTACATAGCTTATCATTGCCCCCCCCCCCATAGGTGCCCTCCCTCCCCAGAGTTTTGTGTCCATTGGTTGTTCTTATATGCAAGCATACCAGTCCTTTGGTTGATCTCTTATCTCCCCCAGATCTCCCTACCCCCCCCCCCCCCGCTGTCATTTGGCAGGCTGCCTGTTGTTTTACTGTCACTATATCTATCTTTCTGTTCATTCGTTTATAATGTTCTTTAATATCCATAAATGAGTGAGGTCATGTAGTGTTTCTCTTTCATTGACTGGCTTATTTCACTCAGCATGATGCTCTCCAATTCCATCCAGGTTACTGCAAATGATGAGAATTCCTTCCTTTTTATGGCAGCATAGTATTCCATGGTGTAGATGTACCATAGTTTTCTGATCCATTCATCTGCTGACGGGCACCTAGGCTGTTTCCAAGTCCTAGCTATTGTAAATTGTGCTGCTATGAACATAGGGGTGCATATATCCTTTCTGATTGGTCTTTCTAGTTTCTTGGGGTATATTCCTAGTAGTGGGATTACTGGGTCAAATGGGAGTTCCATTTTCAGTTTTTTGAGGAAGCTCCATACTGTTCTCCACAGTGGTTGCACCACCCTGCAATCCCACCAGCAGTGCAGGAGGGTTCCTTTTTCTCCACAACCTCGCCAACATTTGTTGTTTGTTGTTTTGTTGATGTTGGCCATTCTGACAGGTGTGAGATGGTACCGCATTGTTGTTTTGACCTGCATCTCTCGGATAATTAGTGACTTGGAGCATGTTTTCATGTGCCTCTTGGCCTTCCTTCTGTCTTCTTTTGGGAGGATTCTATTTAGGTCCATTGCCCATTTTTTAATTGGCTCATTCATTTTCCTTTTATTGAGTTGTATAAGCTGTCTGTAGATGTTGGAGATTAAACCTTTATCAGTGATATCGTTTGCAAATATGTTCTCCCATACAGTGGGTTTTCTTGTTGTTTTGTTGATGGTTTCTTTTGATGTAAAAAAGCTTTTTATTTTGATGTAGTCCCATTTGTTTATTTTCTCCTTAGCTTCCATTGCCCTAGGGTTAGTATCAGTGAAGAAGTTCTTTAGGCATATGTCTGAGATTTTGCTGCCTGCGGATGCCTCTAGTATTTTTATGGTTTCCCGTCTTATGTTTAAGTCCTGTATCCATTTTGAGTTTATTTTTGTGTATGGTGTAAGTTGGTGATCTAGTTTCATTCTTTTGCATGTCTCTGTCCAATTTTCCCAACACCATTTATTGAAAAGACTGTCTTGGCTCCATTGTATGTTCGTGCCTCCTTTGTCAAATATTAATTGAGCATATTGATTTGGGTTGATGTCTGGATTCTCTAATCTATTCCATTGATCAATATGTCTGTTCTTGTGCCAGTACCAGGCTGTTTTGAGAACAGTTGCTTTGTAATACAGCTTGAAGGGGCAAAAATCTTAATACGATCCAGATAGCAAGAGCAATACCCACCTCTCCCTATAAAATGAAAGCATTTCACCATTCACTCAGCAGAATATCAGCAACCTTTGAGACTGCTCTCTTGGCTCCCTCAGAGAGAAGTTGCTGCCCCTTAGCTCTCAAGTAGCCCAGCCTCACAAAGCAGTGAGTGAAGGAAGCTCATCCTTATGTGTGTCTTCCTTCCTGTGCATTATTGGCTCTTGCTTAAGGTCCAGGAGAGACAGAAATAAATTTTTTTTTCTATGTTCAACCTAATTTTCAAATCTACACCACAAGTCTGTCTTTTCCTGTCAAATAACAATGGTGTTTGCAAATTATGGATCTTCTACTCGAACACTGATTCTTTACAACCATAACCTCTTTCTGCAATATTCAGGCCAGTCTTCCTGGCTAAGGGCCTCATAAATTATTCAGAATAAAACCAAGACAGGCATTTATCTCTGCGCACCTGTCTTTCCTTTCATTCTGCTCCTCCTTCCCCCACCCCACCCCACATTAGAGAGTGCTCTTCCAGCCCACCTTGACCATCACACCCCTCCAAATGCCAGAAAAGAATACTCATTCCCATCACCAATTCACCTGTGCCATGCAGCTGCCCCTCTCTGATTGACCTTTTCTCCAATTAAGCCTTTAATGAACCAACACCACTTCCATCCAATAGACCAGCTTTCTTCTTCCGTATACATCAGAACCACTGAGCAACTCCTAAGGCCTCTGACCCAATGTCTCTCCTGACCTTGTGTGGCTTGTACCTACCTCCTGAAGTTGTCTGTAATGTTTCCAAGAATTGTGTTTTGGCCAATTTAATGGTCTCTACCATTTAAATTTAAATTTAAATTTAAATGTGAGTAAACAGTCCTTTGTAAATGTGGTTATTTTTAAATAAATCTATCAAGATAAACTTAACATTCATTGTAAGGTAAAAAAAAATCAAAGTATATGTACAAATATAAATTTTAATTTAATAATACAAGCAGAAAAGTAATCATTTAAACAATCCTGCATATACCCCTGCACTAAGCAGATAAGGTTTCAAAGTTGTATACTCCCGTGTTTCAATCCACTGAAGGAATCTTAAAAAAAAAAATGGGGGGGGGGTAGTTTTTACGTAATGAAAGTACATTACAGGAGCAGTCTTATTAGTGCAAGAGAAAGAAATAATGAAATGATGAAGGAATTAAAACCTAGTCAATAGATTGCAGTCCTTGGCAGGTATAGCAAATTAGCCCAAAAACTTTTAGCTTTATTGAAACTCCCAAACGTTTTAGTAAAATTCTCATCCTCTGAGGTTGCCTCAGTCCCACTCAATATCACTTCCTTATCCAAGGTGAACTGTTTCTATTTGAAGGTTGTTAAGAGTTAAAATAATTTGCAAAAGCATCAGGTTTTCATGGATTCTAGGAGGATTTTTATTTATTTATTTATTTTAAATATATTTTATTGATTTTTTACAGAGAGGAAGAGAGAGGGATAGAGTTAGAAACATCGATGAGAGAGAATCATCGATCAGCTGCCTCTTGCACACCCCCCACTGGGATGTGCCCACAACCAAGGTACATGCCCTTGACCGGAATCGAACCTGGGACCTTTCAGTCCGCAGGCCGACGCTCTATCCACTGAGCCAAATCGTTTTCGGCTAGGAGGATTTTTATTTAATTACTTTTTAATAAATATCTCCCTCAGAAACACATATTTCTGAAGCCAAATTTGTAGCCACTTTTCTACATATGCACTGAAAAATGAGAAAACTTAAGTCCTGAATTAGATTAATATCACTAATCAGGTCATGAAGATATAAATGTGCCATATAATTTATCAGGCCATTAAATCAAAATATAATGCTAGTGCATTTGGGTTCTCCTTCCCCACTTGTGCCATGACTTGGCCTTGACCTTGTCTTATTGAAAACCAGTTGCTGATGATCTCAAGTCCGGAACTTCTTTTGTGCTCTGCTGGGCTGACCACAGAAAGGTACACCAACCAACAAACAAACAACAGGCCCCTTAACAGTGAACCAGTAGATTCTGTAAAGTCACTGAGCATGCCCTCGCTGGTTTGGCTCAGTGGATAGAGCGTCAGCCTGTGGACTGAAGGGTCCCAGGTTTGATTGGGGTCAAGGGCACATGCCTGAGTTGTGGGCTCGATCTCCAGTAGGGGGCGTGCAAGGGGCAGCCGATCAATGATTCTCTCTCATCATTAATATTTCTCTCTCCGGCCCTCTCCCTTTCTCTTTGAAATCAACAAAAATATATTAAAAAACAAAAAAAGAAGTCACTGAGCATAGTAACATTCTGAAAAATCCCATTAAAAATGCACAATCCAGTCTGGCAGATAAGCTTAAAAACACAGAGGGAAAAAGACAAAACACTGGGAAATAGACACCTTTTGGATGCTAAAATTACGTATTTCAAGAGTGCAAAAGCAAACTCTTTGTGGAGTTCAGAAAACTGAAGCAATGTTGAAAGTTCTGGTGTTCCCCACTCCATTGCCTAAAATTCTTCTAGAAGCACATGTCACTTCTCAGCTCCCAGAAGGCCAGCTGTCTACAAGGCTAATGCCAACCGCTTGTCCTGCAAAAAGCCTGAGCGGGAAGAACCACCCTCGGCCTCTTCTCTCCCATCCTCTGAGGTTGCCCCAGGCCCACCCAGTCCCTGCAAGAGCATTTCTCACACATGAGTCTTGTCAGCTGCGTCATCTCTGTGCCTGCATACCGCTGGCACTGGAGAATTATCCTATGGATGAATAAGGGTAATTGAATGAAAGGGGTGGGACTTGCAGGTACCTTCTGATAGTGGCAGGGCAAGTTTCCTGCTTCTCCTGTTTTCAGTTAGCAGCAGCAGCAGCAGCAGCAACAGCATCTATCTAATCAGGATCACGCCCCAGAGGAGAGGATATGGGGGTGTCTCTGGTGAGCCTGGAAATGGGGACCCCCCCCCCAGAAACAAGATGCCAGAAAGAAGGCACAGCTCCACACAGGTGAGGGAGGATGAAGAGAAGACAAAGGCAGTCACTGATGGCAGCATTTTGCAACAGGTGGGCTCTGGTTCTTTATGCCATTCACTACTGATAGACTATCAATGAAGAACACTATCCACCTATTCATAAACGTAAGGCTGCTATCCTTTAATGGCAGATAAAATATTAAGGACAGTCAAGCAGTGAGAATGAGAATAAGCAAGCAGGTAAAGGGCAAGGAAAATGGACAGGAAATACTGCACCACAGACTTCCTCTCTCCCAGCATCAGTGTTTTCTCCTTTCAAATAGGTTAACACTTCTCATGTGTTCAATACTCGCCTCGTGGAAGTTGCTGTGGAGATTAATATTTAGTCTATTTTTTTGAGCAAAGTGATCCGCAGTTTACAGAAATACCGATAAAACTGGAAATGTATCAGCAAATATCTGGCCTTCCTCGATACTATGAACTATCAGTCTAGCTTAAGGTGACCTTAGGTTAGATGTGTTTGGGAAAGTGTCAGTGACTTTTAAATAGATGCATACACACTTGATGGATTAAAGAATACAAATGTAAGACTTTAGCCTTTTTCCCTACTCATAAGGGAGGGAGGGCAGAGATTATCAGACAGAAAGAGGTAAGGAGGGAGAAAAGAGATGAAGAAGGAGAGAAAGAGAAAATAGTAACCCTGCCAATTCTTTACAGGTAGAGCATTTTTATGTTGCACATGGATTTTTTTTTTTTTAACTCTCAGCCTTTCATCTTCACTCTGGTGAGGACTGCATTTGCCAAAGGCTGGTAAGTGAATGGGGTAGAACTTCAAAACTCATGTCAACCGAAGAGAGAAAGGCGGGAGGGGGGGGGAATTAGACACAAAGCTGGTAAAAGGCAGCTATAATTTTTAATGCCTTTTATTTAATTCTACCAAAAGATCATACAGCAGTGTGATCCAGATTTGGTACATCTCTCAACATCAACTCATGGACACACATGGCCTTCATCTGGGTCCTTAGCCCAAAAGATGTGGTTTCCATTAAACTGGTAGACTTAAGAGGGCTTCTTGTATAACCACTAAGTTAATAAACCCCTCCTAAGACAAATCTGAACCTTCAATTTACTAGGATGAATCAAGAACTGATAGAGAAGAAAATATAATGTAAAATACAATTCTTCACGTGAATCAGTCCTCAAACCCTTAGAGGACTTCCTTGCTTTCATCCTTACTGAAAGTAAAGCCAAGGAGAGACAAATTACAAGCGTCGCACTGCACTGCTGGCCCTTGCTGTGTTTTACTTGGCTCAAGAGATGTAGGGAGAAGGGTCAGAAGGAGATTGTGGGCACGTGAACTTATGCTGAAATGTCAGTTCTATTCTCAAAACCAGGGGTACCTTACAGCAGCACTATTTGCAACCAAAAATTTGAAACTACAAATGTCCGTCATAAATTGTAGCACATTCATACAGTGGAATATCACACAGCAAGGAGAATGAATGCTTATAGCTACACAAAATGTAGGTGAATCTTTTAGGCAGAAAGTAGAGAAAAAGAGAAGCTGCCAGACACAAAAGGAGAACAAATTTATAAAGTACAAAAACAGCCACAACTAACCTAGGCGGGTAACCTTGCCCAGGGAAGGGATGGGGGGATGGGAGTGGCTTTGAAACTGATAGTGGTAGTCTGTTTCTGGAGCTTAGTGCTGATTTCATAAATATGTTTGGTTTATGAAACTCATGGAAGTGTACAACTTATGATATGTGCACTTTCCTGCATGCATGTTTCCTTCGGTAAAATGTGGTGTCAGTTCTAAAAGCTTCCAGACGGTTGCTCAAGGTCAACTTCTTCAGATTTGTCTCTTGTGCTCTTATTCACAAGTGCTATTATCTTTCTTAAACAGGAAACTTACAGCTGTGTGTTTCAGGTTAAACACAAATCTATTTAAATATTTGCAATATATAACAAAATGTTGCTCTATAACTAAAAGAATTCCCAAGACAGGGGTGATGGGGCATCAACAGGCAATTCACTGGAGAAGAAATTTAATAATGTGCCAGAAGAAAATGAAAACTTGTTTTTATTTCATTACAGAGTGGAAGTAGTGAAAATTGAAATATTATACTGGGTATTTTGGAGGGCTTTTTGTTGTTGTTGTTGCTGCTGCTGCTGCTGTTTTTTGCCTTGGTACCAAATCAGGAAGTGTTGGCAAAGGCTGAGTAAAGGAAAATACAGTATGATCAGCAGAGTAAAGTAGTACATTTCGTATTCTCACAAATCTGTACACCAGGTGCTTGGTGACCTGTATGACAGGTCTTAAATGTACAAAGCAGTTTACCCAATACTCCCGTTGCTGGGTACATTCCTGAAGAAGGAATTTAGGTCCCATGCAAAGACTTAGTTACAAGGATGTTCCCTGGAACATTATTTATAATAGAGGGGGTGAAGCTCGTAAATCACCAATGATGGGAGATTAATAATATCCACAAAGGGATAGGAGAGGAGAAGAGAGAAAGCATATACCAAAATGTTAGCAGTAGTGCTTATCTCTGGGAAGTAGATTATGGTGAGTATGTTTTATTATCTTCTATTAACTGCATTTTCTGACATTTTTCTTTTTTTTTAAAATATATTTTTTACTAATTTTTTTTACGGAGAGGAAGGGTGAGGAATAGAGAGCTAGAAACATCAATGAGAGAGAAACATCGATCAGCTGCCTCTTGCACGCTTCCTACTGGGTATGTGCCCGCAACCAAGGTACATGCCCTTGACCGGAATTGAACCTGGTACCTTTTAGTCCGCAGTCCAACGCTCTATCCACTAAGCCAAACTAGTTAGGGCCTGACATTTTTCTTTAAAAAAGTCTTAAAATTGTTTAATTTGGAAATAAATGTGTCTTTTCAGAGAGCTGTTTCATGCTTAAATAATATAGTTCTTACATAGAACATACCGACTCTTTAGAAATCTCTTGGCCTTTTGAAATACGAGTTAGTGGTAAACAGAGGAGATGCCAGAACTCTCCCCACAATTTCCACAATCAAGTATCCGCTTGAGTATTTCTTTTCTTTCTGAATCCTCATGAGTATGGGAAGGAAGTTAGAGACATTCTGTGAGCTCACACCCAGTTTAACCCTAATTCCCCAGACAAAATAGAACCTGTGATTCATTTGTTCCTCCTCTCTGCAGCAATGACCATCACACACACACACACACACACACACACACACACACACAACCTTGTCTTTAACAGGCCACTGCCAAGAGCTCTGCCTTCACCATGCATCAACCTTGTGAACTATGAAGATTATGTCACGTTTTAATGCCGTGGAAACAGAGGCTCAGAGAGGTAAAGCATCTTATTCAGAATCCCACAGCTAGGAAACAGCAGTCAGAGCGAGACAACTGGTCAAGACGACTGACCCAAGAGTCCGGCCCTCCAGCCCTGCAGTGACCCAGGCTGCACCTCACACTCTGGAGGGTACACCGCTGTCAGCCCCTTGTTAGTCTCTCTGCAAGTCAAGCTGCCATGACAACAGCTGCATTTCCATTTTGCATCCTGCAGCAGGTGGCGGCCCTGTAGGTGCTGGGGGGGTGCCTGGTGCCTCTCTCATCTGGGGAAGTGGAACCGGGCTGGACTGGCCGAGCAGATGCACAGGTGAGCAGTCTTCTCAAGGAATCAGCTGAAAAGCCTACAGTGTTTCCCAAACTTCTCTCGTGATGAGAATCACCTGGTGGAGTGGTTAAAATACAGATTCCCGAATCCCAACTAAGAAGTGCTAAACTAGAAGTGCTAAGCTTAGAGCACTAGTTAAGTATACAACGTTACCTCTATGTTCCCAAAAATTCCAGTTTAGCCCTTCTTAGTTGGGATTCGGGAATCTGTATTTTAACCACTCCACCAGGTGATTCTCATCACGAGAGAAATTTGGGAGACACTGGAACACATTCTGAGAGCTTTTCTGTCCGGGCTTCCCGCACATCCCAAGCAACGTTAACTGCTGCGAAGGCCCGAGTCTGGCTCTGATTTCTGAAAAGGGAGTTTAACAATTGCCCTGATGTTACTTTGCAGTCTCTACAATAAATCTAGCAGCGTGAACGGCTGAGCGTCCCACACGGAGCTGGATGATAGCTTGGCAGTCTGTTTCCCCTCTTGTGGAAAGCTGTCCTTTCATTCCGATTTAGAAGTAAATATGACAATGTTCTCCAACCTTTGGCTCCGGGTTCCCCCTCCCTTTCCTCACTTGCATTCCAAGCCGGGGCCTGCCAGAAGACTGACTGGGGCATGGCTAACCAGGCTCCTCTGCTGAGCACGGCGGGACTTCTGAGTCACCGATCCCCAGAGCAGAGAACCCTCAGGAAATCCTTCAGGAACACGATCAACCAAAATACAGCCAGTGACCCTCAGGAAAGGGCTGTGTTTGTGCCCATGCAGATGTGGCTCGGGGAGATGAGAAACAAGAGCGACTGCTGTAGGACCTGAGAGAAAAAGCAGTGCGTGTCCATTTCAGTTCTCACCACTTTGTATTTTCAGTCGTGAAATAAAGGGACACACACTTGACCACTGACTTGCCGAGGGATTCTAGAAATCTTGCCTTACTCTGTCAATTCTTTTTTTTTAAAAATCCCAATTTTCTATTTCTCCCAAAGGACAAAAAGGCAATGAAAAGCAGAGTCCTGATAGTATTTGAGTAAACAAACAGAAATGTTAGGCGCAGTCTGGCTTCATGTATTGTATGGAATAAAAGACTCACTAATATGTAGGAGGCATTAATAGTTACAATATAATATAAAATATAAGCATTCTGACTGTTCAAAAATTCCAGATGACAATTTCATGACATTTAAAGTCGAAGAAGGATGCCTGTCCCCTGATGATATCTGGGCAACTGGTTTTTTCTTTTCCACCTGACTTATTCCACCTAACCCAGGTAAACTCCCTTATTGCAATAACACAAGTAAAGATTTCTTTTGACAAGTCTTATCGGTGAGAAATGGGGAACTGACCAACAAATCTGACTTCCTGACTTTTGTTTGCAGTGTACTCTCAGGTTCATAATTGGGTCTAGAGCAGGGGTGGGCAAACTTTTTGACTCCAGGGCCACAATGGGTTCTTGAACTGGACCGGAGGGCCGGAACAAAAGCAACCTGACCATGCTGGCACTCTCACCTTGGGCTGCTGGTGAAGGAGCGGAGGGGAGAGCAGGAGAACCCTCCGCTCTTTCGGCTCCGCCGGGCCAAATAGAACAGCCGAACAGGCTGGATCCGGCCCGCGGGCCGTAGTTTGCCCACGACTGGTCTAGAGTAAGGTGACCAGATCGTACAGGTGTTGGCGGGACAGTCCTGATTTCTAACAATTTTTCCCACGTCCCTCGGCATTTTGAAAAAGTCCCGATTTTTGGAAAGATTGGAAACACTGGAAAGATTCTTTCCAAAATTCAGGACTTTTTTAAAACGCCCAGGGACACGGGAAAAATTGTTAGAAATCAGGACTGTCCCGCCAACACCTGGATGATCTGGTCACCTTACTCTAGAGATGTCTGCACTGTATGTCAAAACAGAATTCACCTTCCAGCCAATCCCACGGGCTTGGCTGGCTTCATCCCTCACACCTGCTTATTTCGTGCCCTCCCCCCTGAAATGTTAAAAGCTCTGGGCTGCTCACCAGCTGGTGGAGCTGAGCAAATCCCCCTAAATCAGCCCCTGCCAGACGACCCGGGCGGGAGTCAGTTCACGGTGGCTCTTTGCTGACACGCAGAGAAAACAACCCAAGTACATTCTGGTTCACAAAAGAGCCTCCACGTGTTTCACAGACCTCGTCTTTCTTTCATCTGCCGGTTCACAGCGCGTTTTTGATGAACTGTGCTCATCAGCCGGCTCCCCCAGGGCCGCACAGAGGGTGACGGCACGGGCGTGGAGTCTGGCTGCAAGGGTTCAAGGCCTGGCCCCTCACTACACTCAGTACCGAGCCCCCGAACTCCCGGTGCTGCCCCCTCGTCTGTGATTGGCGGCGGTGGCGGCGGGCTTGCCGAGAGGATTAAGGGGCACACGTGAGAAGTGTTCTATAGATGTTAGCGCTCAGTAGCACCGCTCGCCCCATGCTGACATGCAGTATGTCTGTACAGATGCGGGATCGTCCCTCCTGCCTGATTTATATCAGGTTCGGCCTCCTACCTTACAGTTGCACCCCATGCTATTTTTTTTTTTTACTCTATTAAGTTCCTTAGAGAGACCTGAGACCAGCTGATCAAAAACACACCACATATGTGACATTCCATGCACCTGTGTGTCTGTAACCAACTGAGTGGCAAATGTTTCTGAGCGCTACCATTTCCCGGGGAGGCTAGCGTACATGCAATGGCCTGCCCCAGCTCCCCGAAATGCTCGCCTTCCACACCTCGGGCCAGCGGTGGGAGCTGAGGAGACAAACGGCACCCCTTTGGGCCTCAGTTTCTTCATTTTGAAAAACGGAGGTGACAACAGCTCCCCTCAGAAAACTTTAGAGAGCAGGAAATGAGTTACCTTACACAAACTTACACAGAAACGCAAAACTGCTCCATGGGAATAAGTGGGTTCTAGTTTGCATACTGGGATAAATAATATTAACAGCAACACCAATAGCTACCAAGTGTCACGCTGTGCAAACCCTTCACATCTTTTGATTTCCTGAAATCCTCACCTTATTCCCATTTTGCCAATGAGAAAAGCAAAGGTTAGAGGAGGTAAGAGAGTCTCCCAAGGTCACACAGCAGGGTCAGAGGAGACCCAGGTCTGAGTCCCACAGGCCTGGACAGTACAGGCCCAGAAGCATCTTCTGACTTTGGCAGCTCTGAACTTGCCGACTGCGCTCCAAGTCACAACAGAATAACGGAGGAGAATGGTCACATGGGTTAGCCAACAAGATCATTGAAATCAGGCACAGAGACCAACAAAGGGGTATATGACAGGACCTGTCCATCATGAAATCCTATTTCAACTGGATGTAACATTTTCTCACACCTCACTACTTGTACCCCACACATGTTCGTGCTGACCAGAGACATCCTCCAAGATGCATCTGGTGCCAGAGGGAGCTGGTTCCCAGCTGAAGTACAGGGACCGCCTCACATTCTGTGCACTACTTGGCCCCTAGGTCTTGACAAATCCTGTTCAGGCCCATGGATCACATAATACTCCTTCCTGAAAACAGATGTCAGCTCAGGTTTCCTCATCTAGGATCTAAACCATGGAGCTAAGAATCCTAAGAACATCATTTCTCCTCTACCCTTCACACACACACACACACACACAGGTATATTCTATCTAATAAAAGAGTAATATGCGAATTGATCACACCTCCACTTCACCCTCAAGCCACACCCACCAGCCAATCAGGAACAGGTATGCAAATTAACCCAACTAAGATGGCTGCGGCCACAGAGAGAGCCAATTGGCTTGGTTTTCCCCAGCAATGGAGGAAGCCAAGCTTTCTGCACAACCTGGCAGGCCCAGGCCTCCATTCAAGGCTACAAAGTTTCAATTATAGAAGATAAATAAATCCCAGATATCTATGCCTCCACTTGGGTCTCCGGGGAGCATGGTCAGCCTGCAAACCACCACAGGCCCATCGCCCAGGCCTCCCCACACCCCAAGGGAATCCCCACCCTGATCAGGGACACCCTTCAGGGCAAACCAGCTGGCCCCCTACAGTGCATTAGGCCTCTATCCTATCTAATCCTATCTAATAAAAGAACAATATGCAAATTGACTGTCACTCCAACACACAAGATGACTGACTCCATGTGGTCAAAGATGACTGACCACATGTGGACACCAGATGGCCACCACAAGGTGGCCAGCAGGGGAAGGCATTTGGGAGGGACCAGGCCTGCAAGGGAGGGCAGTTATAGGCAATCAAGCCAGCAGGGGAGGACAGTTAGGAGCGACCAGGCCAGCAGAAGAGAGAAGTTGGGGGAGACCAGGCCTGCAGGGAAGGGCAATTGGGGGGGGGGGACCCAGGCCTACATGGGAGAGCAGTTAGGGGCAAATAGGCTGGCAGGGGAGCAGTTAGGCATCAATCAGGCTGGCATGGGAGTGGTTAGGGGGTGATCAGGCTGGCAGGCAGAATTAGTTAGGGGCAATCAGGAAGGCAGGCAGGCAAACAGTTGGGAGCCAGCAGTCCTGGATTGTGAGAGGGATGCCCAACTGCCCATTTAGGCCCAATCCTACGGATCCTACCATAGGATCGGGCCTAAATGGGCAGTCAGCCATCCCTGGAGGAGTCCCAGATTGGAGAAAGTGCAGGCTGGGCTGAGGGACACACATACCCCTGTGCACGAATTTCGTGCACCGGGCCTCTAGTATTCAATGTTTTCTTTCTCTCTCTACCTATCTCTCTATCTCTACCTCTCTCTCTCTCTCTCTCTCTCTCTCTCTCTCTCTCTCTCTCTCTTTCTCTCTCTCCAAGTACTTGGCCCAGCTTGGCTCCTTGTTCAATCAGAATAGAATAAGGCATGAACTCATGCAAACAACTGCCCAAAGCAGTACAATCCATCGGTTGTATACGTAGCAGACCCCCTGCCCCAGTCTGAACCCAGCTGGGAAAAGTCTGCTTCCTCACGTGTCTAAGACAACCTACTTCTTCAGCCCTAAGCTACTGAGACAAACAAAAGGTCCAAAACTGAATTCAGCTGGAAATACCTCCAAGGAACTATATTTCCCAAATCTTCACTTGGTTGGCCCATTCTCCTTTGGACTCGGGTGCAGGATTACTGATCACTGCATCCTGCTTGCAGCCCAGCTCCTGGCTCCGCTGCCTGAAGAGGGCTGGGAACGTGGGCAAGAAGGCTTGATCCCATCCTCTCGGCTCCTATGAAACCTTCCTCCAAATTTCAAGTCAACAGCCAAGCTATTTGCCTGGAGCACACACTGAAGTGAGCCAAACCTGAATCACACTGCATTTCTCATGGGGCCGAGAAGGAGACAATTGCATTTATGCTTTCTTTGCTGCCTGATTCTCCTACTTACTGATCGCCGGCTATTGCACACAGGGCACTATGCCAGGTGCCCATAGGACAGTCCCAGTCCTTCCTTCTGGAAGCGTACAGACACCTGCTAAAGAGTCCATATTCTAGTGGGGATTAATGGGGGTGTTAGAGGTCAGCAAAGGCCTCAGGGGACCCTGAAACTGAATAATGGGATACATCCAGAGATACCAGCTCTGAGAGAAGAGACAGAGATGGTCTTGAACATTCAAAGCACAAAAAAACATAAAGATGACTGTGCCTTGAAACAAAGAGGAAGGTTTCTTCATGATTGCCTTTAGAAACCAAGGACAGTAAGACTGAACAGCCAAGTAAGGGGACGCAGAGGGGAGGGATGAGGCTGGGTCCATTATCATCACCTTCGCAGGTAAGGAAACTGACGCACACAAAGGCCAAGAACACAGCAGCGCTGGACCTGAACCCAGGCTGACTCCAGGACCCAAGCCTTGGATCCTGAGCTCTAATTCTACTTTTCCATGACTTCAAAATATAGAAATGTTAAATATTCAGATTGGAAAAGTGATCGCTATCAGTTTATCGAAGGAACAAGGGACTGAAGACACACTGCAGAGTGAATCACAATTATAAACATAGATGGACAGCACAGACAAGGGGCATTTGAATAGCTCAAAACTGACACAATTCCATGTATCTCAGTAACAATCTCCATGCCTCCTGACTTTAGTTCGTCCGGTAAAAGGATGCTAGTGTCATATTTGGCGGGATAGCTAATGCATGAGTCTCTTTCCCCCAAATGCTTTATTGTGGTAAAATACACATAACACAATATTAAGATTCTAACCACTTTTAAGGCTACAGTTCAGTAGTATTAAGGACATTCGTATTGTTGTGTAGTCATCACCACCGTCCCTCTCCAGAACCATGCTCATCCGCCTAATACATAACTTCTGATGAGGTTCCGCTTTAAGCAGTATCACTCACAATGTTGTAAATATTCATTAAACCCTGCCATGTGTGATGCCAGTGCATCAAGACAGATACAACACAGCTCTGCCTTCGTGGAGCTCAAGGTCTACTAGCAAATCTGGACACATAATCAAATCAGGGCTAAAACAAACTTCAAGGGCTGTGCAATTAAGAAATCAAAAGGATACAATTTAAGATATTAGCCCCTCTGGTGTTGTTCAGTGGTTGAGCATCGACCCATGAACCAAGAGGTCAGGGCTCAATTTTTAGTTAGGGCTCATGTCTGGGATTGTGGGCTCGATGCCCAGCAGGGGGCATGCAGGAAGTATAGCCCATCAATGATTCTCTCTCATCATGTTTCTATCCCTCTCTCCCTCCCCCTTTCTCTCTCTGAAATAAAAACGTAAGTTTTTTTTTTAAATAAATTATACAGACGATGAGCACCCAGTTCAGTCCCAAATGAGAGGATGCTAGCTTAAGACAGCATGCAAATGTCACAGAGGACCAGAAGCCACTCACACAACTTCTCTCCTTTGGAACAGAAAGTTTCAGGAGACAGGGCAAAAATGTGCATTACCCAAAGCACTGATAAAGTTTTAAAAATTAACTCTATGCTTCACACAGGTAGCCTCTGGAGGGTCCCGAATTTCTAGTAATTAGTTAAACTGCAGGCGACTAAGATGCACGTGCTTAATTCCAGGGACTTATGTGCAATAAGTCCCCTTTGGCAGTTACCAGCACTGCAGAAGTCAGGTACTGAGCATCCTGGAATGCGTGTCTTTGAAAAGACAGCCTGCTCTCACCACCTACGGTAAAACAATACAACAAAAAGACCTTACCTTTGATCTCCAAGGAACTCATCTCCCCTCTCAAGAAGAAAGGAGAGCTATTCCTTTAGCAATCAGATGGGCCCCATCTGATTGAATCAGGGCCCCTTCATTCATCCAACAAATATGTACTAAGCTCTTACTATGTACTAGAAGTTAGTAACTAGACCCTTTCTCAGGCACTTGGGCTACTATACGAGGCAAGAAAATAGACCCAAATCCCCATCAGCAGAGGAAACAGGCAACATCTGTTAGAGGGTAGCAAGAGCTATGAAAAAATAAAAAGTGGGGTGATGTAAGTGGAGACAGGCAATAGGGAGAGAGGGGGAAGGTGGGAGGAGGGCAGGAGGCAATAGGTGATACTGGTGGATCTCTCACTGAAAAACTGACATTAGGGCACAGAACTGAAGGAGACAAGGTTGTTAGGAGAGATGGAAAGAAGGAGCAGCTAGAACAAGAGGCCCCAAGGCAAGGGCTTCCCTGGTGTATTTGGAAAACATCCCAAAGCAGAATGTGGCTTAAGCAGAGGGAGTGGGGCAGGGGAAGCAGGCAGGGCCCCGATGTGGGTGGGTCCAAGTGAAATGGTTGAGTTCACAGCGGAAGAGTGGAAGAGTGACACAATCTAATCTACATTTTAAAGGCCCCCTCTGGCTCCATGTTGACAGAGACAGTAGGGAAGTTAAGATCCTGGTAGGAGGCAGGCGCAGCTATTGGTGAAATCCTAGGAGGAGTTGAAGGTGGCTCCTAGGAAGACAGCAGGGAGCCAAGGTATAGGAAGGTAGAGCCTACAAGGGTCCGAGATGTTGGGCCTGCACAGCTGGAAGGATGGCAGTTCCATGAACGGAAAAGGGGGGATGAGCAGATCGGAAAGGGCTGGAAATCTGATCAGTTCTTCAAGGACATATTTAGAATTATATCTGTTATGCTAGTATAATGCAACAGAAATATCTAAGTAGTTGAATATCTGAGTCTGAAGTTTTAAGAGAGTGAGGTCCAGGCGGGAAGAACAAATCTGGTAGTTACACGCAAATCAAGAAATCAATGTTTTTCAACTTGCTATCACCAAAGGAATGAGCAGAGATAGAGAGAAAGACCCTGAGCTATGGAGTACCCCAATATTAAAACATTGGAGAAAGAGTAAGCCAGCAAAGGACATGGGTAAGCAGTGCACAGAAAGCAGAAAGTGGGCAGAAAGATGAGCTGGATGTCAAGTAAAGAAGGTGAACCGAGGAAGAGAGAGGGAAGCGCTGGGTCAAACGCTGCTGAAGGGCCAAGTACGATGAGGACTGAAAACTGGCCACTGGATTTACCCACCACATGGGATCACTGATGGCCTTGACAGAGCAGTCTCCGTAGAGCAAGAGATCAGAAAAAAGCCAGAGTGGGTGTGAAAGGGAATGGCTGAAGAGAAGATGGAGACAGTGAATATAAACAACTCCTTGAAGATCTGCTGCAAATACATGAGGGGTTGGGGAGCTGGTCATTGGTGAGGGTGAGTAGGATCAAAGAGCTGGTTCCTTTCAAGAGGACTGATGCTTATGTACTGGTAACATCATCCAGCAGAAAAACAAAATAGATGATTTAGAAGAAAAAAGGAATGGCTCTGGGCATTAGGGCTGGAGAAGATAAGGACTGGGCCCATAGGATATCTGGAGGAAGTGGCTTCAGATATCTCTGATAACAGAGGTGAGGAGAAGTGGCTGTACCAGCTGGTGCAGGTTCTCTGGCATTGGCTTAGATGTGCTTAGTGAAAGCAGGAAAGTAAGCCCCTGGCCAGGCAGCTCAGTTGGTTAGAGCATCTTCCTGATATACTAAGTTGAATCCCTGGTAAAAGAATTTATTTTGCAGAATCCCCCCCGAAAAACTCCCTATTAACTATTAGCTGTTATCATCCCTTCAAGCTTAAACATGACCACACTAGTGGTGCCAACCAGGCCCATAACAAGGGCTTACAACAAGCAAGCTTTGAACAGTACGTGATTTCTGGGGACAGCAGGAAGGAAAGGGTTCCTGACAGGAATCCATGTAAGTTAGTTTACTTTTCCTTCCAGGTCACTAACAGACCCGTGACAGTCTGACTTCTCCCAACCCTTCATAACCCCAAAATACAAAGCATGTATGTGCACCCTCTTTCATATGCATACATATCTTATAAACTGGCTCAAGTCAAACTCAGGTGTCATCTCAGATTCCTCTTTCCTCCCATACCCAGGTCCAAGGCCATGTCCACACCACAGGCTGAATGTAGCCATTTCTATCCATCTCCAGAGTGACAATGCCTAACAACAGGCTTCTAAATGGCCTCCTAAATACACTCTTACCCTTCACATTAACCAGGTGATCTTTCCAGAACGAAGAGGTCAGGAGCACAAAATCACAAGCCTGATCTCCCCAGATTGGGTCCCCAGCTCTGCCACGTACCAGCTCTATGGCCTTAGGCAAGTCATTTAACCTCTGTGCTCAGTTTCCTCATCTGCAAAATGGGGGTAATAGCAGTTCCTACTTGAAAAGGTTGCTGAGAGAATTAAACGACTTACTCATATGAAACACCTAAAAGAGGACTGGCACGTGCCAAATGCCCTCTCTAGAAAAGCCCCCTCCTATTTCCAAACCTTCCAATAACTCCTGGCAGGCTCAGAAGAACAGCTAAATGCCTTGCCTTGACCTCGTCTCATTCTGCTTCTCCGTGCTCTTGCCATTCTGTGTCTGCTCTGGAATACACCATGCCTATGTCCCCTACAAGCCTCCGCTCTGCTCTCCTCTCAGTCTGCAATGTTCTTCCCACATCTTCCCATGGACGTGCCTTCAGGTCTTCCCTAGCTCCTCGGTGACTCACCATCTCAGTCCTTCTGTGACCATCAGAGCACCTGTCCCATCAGGTCCCCTTGTTTCCCAACTGTCTCCCAACTGGAAGGCAAGCCTGCTCCTCAGGGCAGGAACCCTGCTCTACCCCAGGACCTAGAAGAATGTCCGGTTTTAGTACGTGGACAATGAACACGGTGACTGATGGCTGCTTCCATGAATGAATGAACAAACACACAAAACATAGTCATGTGATACACAAGGTGTCCCCCCAAAAAATGTATACATACTTTGCAGCTGGTATTTCAATGTGATTCTTTCTTTTCAGATTTAATTATTCAAAGGTTGTATGCATTTTGGAGGTACACCCTGAGTATTGTGGTGAACATCCAAATGTTCAACCCAGACCTCACTTCGAAGAACAACCTGTGGCTTCAGCTGCTCTCAGCCGATTCCCTTCAACTCAGCACCTGCCAGGGAGCGCCTGAGCCGGGCAGAACTGCCTTCCTCCCGGTCACCCTGGTTCTTGGACAGCATTCACCCGATTACTGATCTATGTGGGGGTTTGAAGGTCTGGCCACCTCAGTCCAATACAGAACAACTCTCACAGGCCATACTCATTGCAGAGCTCCCTGTGGGCTGGCTGAAGCTGGTGTCGGGCCCGCATTGCATCTCAACATCTTCCTGTACCCACTCCTGCTCCTTTCCACAAGGGCCCATCTCAAGGGAACTCCAATAGACATCCACACAGTAAACTCCACCTCACAGGCTACATCCCAGGAAATGCAACCTGCAATGCACACTATGCTGCAAGGGGGACACAGGCCCCATCCACCCAGGCATGCAGGTCCTCGGGCTAACTGGGGAGGCCTGCACTCTGGGCATCTGCCCAGTCCCGTGGGTCCCCCCTTCTGCCTGGACTGATAGCTTTTTCACTCACTATAGCGCCCGGCCTCAGAGCCCACCCTGAGGTGGCGGTGACGGCCTTGGGAGGAACTTCCGTCCATGTTTTCCCGATGCCATCAGGATCCACACATTTTTCAAACCTACAGGTGGTATTCTAGTTGTAATTCAGCCTCTTTTTTTTTTTTCAGACTCGGGGGAAGTAACGTAGCACTGCTTCCATCTCTCCGGCTGCTTTCTCGTTCCGTATTACTCATTCATGGTCTCCTGCATCCCTTCCTGGCAGCCACTCCGAGGTGATTCAGAAACATGCTCAGAAGCCTTTAAAGTGGTAATCTGAACCCCACACGTGAAGCCATCTTTTTCTAATCATGACAGCAGGATGCTCGGAGGTACTTTCTGTGTACTTCTCAGATGCTACACAGGAGCTTCTGTCTTGCAGCACTTGGGAAGCACAATGCTTTATTCATCCCCTTGTGCAGCCACCCAAATGCTCTGCAAGCTTGTCTTGAGCGACCCGGTGCGGTTACAGATGTGCTGCCTCAGGAGCACAATGCAGGGCCTTTTGGGCCAAGCAGCGGTGCTCGCCAGCCGGCAACAGGGCAATTATCCAGGATGAAAGATTGTAATTTTAAAAACAACAACAAAAACACTCAGGTAACAGGATGTGAGGCATGCTTTCTGGGGCTGACCATCTCTACACACACACCCTGGAGCGCCAGACTTCTCCCTGCCGTTGGGAGCTTGGCTCCTCTCTGCATGGTGGCAGCCGTTTCGGTGACAGCTGGCCGGTGTGCTCCTGGCAAAACCTCACTGGAGCAGGGACTAAGAACTTAGCCTCACTGTCACCTTGTGTTAAGCAAGTAATCAAACAAGCCCAACCGTATCATCGGCCACCTGGGTATGAAATGCCACCTTAAATTGACTTGGCGCATCGGAACCAGGACTGCCTGCTACAGAAGCTTGTGTCTGACACAAAAGTCACATCTGAGCACCTCTGACAATCCATTCCCGTGTAGTAACTGAGCATTCTCTCTTCTCCTGTCTCCCAAGAGCACTCTGCATCATGATATTGGTTGTAGAGGTTGCCCCATCTCAAGTTTGAATTTTTTAAACTCTGTCCTCTCCATCTCGATTAGCATCCCTCGTGGCCGACACAGGGATGCTAACCTGGCACAGGGAAGGTCCTCAAAAAAGTTACAGAAAAGACAATGAAGCTCTTGATTTACTGGGGAAAGGATACTTTAAACGTCCTCGGCCACTGCTAAGGTAATGCCACGTTATGATAAAGTACCTAAGAACATTCGCTGGAGAAAGGGAAGTCTTCAATAAATGGGGTTGGGAACATTTATATGTGGAGAGCCTCGTGCAAAAGAATGAAGCTTGACCCTTATCCTACACCATACACAAAAATTAGCTCAAAGTGGATTAACGACTTGAACCTAAGACCTGAAACCATAAAATTCCTAGAAGAAAACACAGGTGGTAAGCTCCTTAATAAAAGTATTGGCAGGGATTTTTTAAATCTGATACCAAAAGCAGAAATAAACAACTAGGATCAATGAACTGCATCAAGCTTCTAAAAAGCTAAAATGCTACTGCACAGTGAAGGCAACCACCAACAAAATGAAAAGGTAACCTTCAAAAATGGAGAAAATATTTGCAAATCATATGTTTGATAAAAGATGAATTTTTGAAAAATAGAAAGAATTCATACAACTCAGTAGCCAAAAAAAACCAAACACTCTGATTAAAAATTAGGCAGGGGCTCAGAAAATACACTTTCCCAAAGAAGACATACAGATGGCTAATAGGTATACCAAAAGGTGCGCAACAATCAAACCGCCAATGAGTTATCACCTCACACTTGTTTGGATGGCTATCATCAAAAAGACAAGAATTAACAAGTGCTGGCAAGAATGTAAAGGAAAGGGGACCCTCGTGCACTGTTGGTGAGAATATAAATTGGTGCGGCCACTATGAAAAACAAAATGGAGGTTCCTGAAAAAATTAAAAATAAGAACTACCATATTATTCATCAATTCCAGTTGTGGAATTATGGTTATTTATCAAAAGAAAATGAGAACACTAACTTAAAAAGTTATATGTGCCCCATGCTCATTGCAGCATTATTTACAATAGTCAAGATATGAAAACAACCTAAGTGTCCATTTATGGCTGGTGGATAAAGAAATATATATAATGGAATATTATTCAACCATAAAAAAGAATGAAATCTTGTCATTTGTGATAATATGGATGAATCTCTAGGGCATTATGCTAAGTGAAATAAGTCAGACAGAGAAAGTTAAAAACCTTGAGCTCTATCTTATGTGGAATCTAAGAACAAACAAACATCATAGGTGGAGAACAAATTGGTGGTTGGTTGCCAGAGGCAAAGGGCACTGAGGAGAGTAGTTTAAATAATCTAAATTTAAAGAAAATACATAGAAAACACATAAAGATCATGGATAGGTCAAGGGAGAAAAGTCATACATCGCAAAAACAAAAACTTGTGAAAAGTTATCCAATAAAAATCAACACACATTTTTTTATGAAAGAAAAAGTACCAAACTCAGGAGATAGTTCCCTAACATGATAAAAATAATAATAAAATTATTAAAGTAACAGCCAAGCTGGTTATCATCAGAATTAATCACTATTATCTAGGAATTTGAAGGCAGTTGATGTGATAGAACACGGAAATCAAGTATATAGCAATTAAGAGGGAAAGAAAATATTATTGGCAGATAGTATTATAATCTAATCTAGATGTAACAAAAGTTGTTAAAACAAATATACTATTTAATATAGCCATAAAATTGAAATATCCAGAAATCAATATACTATTTGTCAGAAATTACTAGTTAATAAAAAGAGATATTTTAAACACATATTGACTCCCAGAAATAGTGTTAAGCCCTTAACACATTAGCTCATTTAACTTTCACAACAACCCTAAAAAGTAGATAGCATTATTACCTGCATTTTATAGGAGAGAAAACAGATACTATATCTGTTATATATATATTTTGCCCAAAATCACACCGGTAGCAAATGATGAAGCCAGTATGAAAACCAGGCCAACTGGGTGCAAAGTCCTCATATCCACATCCTTTCCACCTCTGTCTCCCACTTAAACTGCAAAGGGACACTCTTAATGCAAGCAAACATTCTAAGAATAAACACACAAGAAATACATGCCACATATATAAAGGCATTAAAAATTGAAAGCTTTCTGACAATCACAAAAAAAAAATCCCATCTGACTATTTATGCTCTTACCTTTGTGATTAGCTAGTTTACTAATAGGAATAATAGAAAAAGAGCAAAGGGGAGGCCAGGCGTGGCCATCCAAGCAGCTTCAGCAGGAAGCTACAGCTTCACGCTCCCCAAGGAACCACTGGTCCATCCCCTGCGGGTCACTGGGGGGAGGGACCTTATAAAGGGGGTGATGGAGGCACACACAGCCCAGTCAGGGTGCCACAGGGGAAGCGCAGTCCAGCCCGGGGGGGGGGGGGGGGGGGGGGGGGGGGGGGAACAACCATTAGCCAGAAGGGTGGAGCCACCGCAAGGGCACGAAATCTTGGAAAATTAAACTACCCGAAGAGTTTCCCCTTCTTGCCCTCTCCTGATCTCTCATTCACTCTTAGCCTCCCTTGCTCACTCTTGCTCCATGACCCGAACTCACCCGGGCATGTGCTTGCTCTCCCCACAGCCATGTGGTCTTAAGCAGCCGCATGGCCATGGACCGCAGCTGGGGACACAGGCCAAGCTAGCCAGATGCTGGGCTGGACTGGACTTCAATACGGAACAGGGATTCTGTGCAGCAGCCTTAATGCCGGCCCTGCTGAAGACACGGTGGGACTTTTCCCCGGGGCGGGATAGCTTGGAGGGGGACCCCCTTAATTTTACATGACCAATAAAGATTTCCAGGAAACCCCATCCTCCCCTGGGGCCCTCAGGAAATTCTTTTCCTCGGGGGGCGCCCCAACAATTCCACTTCCACTGAAAACAATACCGTACTCCATAAGAGGCAAACTGTACTTTATAAAAATGTTAATTAGCCCCAAAATAATAAATAGACTCAATGTAATTCCGATCACAATGTACAGAGCTATTATCACTTCTGTTGATGCTGTGCTTTCCTTGGGCGAGGCAAAGTTCAATAACAAGACCCTAAAGTTCCTCTAGAAGAAAAAGAAGGGACTATCCAGCCAAGAAGTTGTAATAGCAGGGACTACACTGCCCTCTAAGAGGACTGTCACTGCCATCTCCAAGCTTCGGCCGGCTCCACATTCCTAGAAGCAATTTTCCAAACAGGAGGTCTGTGATCACCTTTGACAGCCACTGAGCTTTAAGATAAAGAAACTACAAACGAACTCACAAACCTAGAACAACAAATAGGTGGACATTCTAAAGAAAATAAGCAAGTGTGTTAAATAGCTAACATGTGAAAGTGATGAAATCTGTTAGTATCCACTGACTGGTCTTTAAACTTTAGTGTTACACTCTTTGTATCTGATAGATCCTCCCGGTCTCCGGCCCCTCCTCTGTTTCATCTCTCAGTATCATTAATTTTTTTTTTTTTTAAGAGCAAGAGAAAGGAAGAATGACAAATGCAAAATTAAAAAAAAAAACACCTAATTTTAAAATTACCTTTAAAAATTTCTTAGAAAGATTGCATACCATGCATTCAGAACGTTTACTGTGGAAAAGCAAGGCCCAGGAATAATTCCACCGCTGTATTAAAACAGAAGGCGACACCAAGGCACCTTTATCCCCCTCCCTGCCATCTCTTCAGGTAACCGCCGTGCTGACAGCCCCACTCCATTGCCACCCCTCCACCAGCCATCCCGCGCCCCATCCCACCCCCAATCCAATCACCTCCGTCAGTGAGCTGAGCGCCTTTTGCAGTCCCTTCTCTACCACACAGCACCAAGTTCTCTTGACACTTGTGTATCAACGGCCCCGGGGAGGAGCAGATCTGTCTCCCACAACCTCCTCCAACCCCAATCCTCCCAACTTCATCCCCCTCTCCCCCCCACCCCCACCATGTGAGGACCACCCACCCATCAGGGAGCCAGCGCCAGGGCCCTGAAAGACTTGTCGACTCGGGCACTGCAAGTCAGCACTGCGGCTCTAGGAAAGTTTAAGGTTTCAAACGATGGGGAAATGGCCACATCAAAAAGGTGAGGATTTTTTTGACTTGCTCCAGCTTTTTAAAAATATTATGTTTCTAAATAAAGTAAATGGATACTCTAGAGAAATAGCTAAGGAAAGGTCACCGAGCAGAGCAAGACTTGATAAATCAAGTAAGCACGGAGGTCAGCACAGGAAAGCAGAGAGCGTGCTACCGAGCTCTTGCCTTTTTGTTTTTCCATTAAGGAGCTGTTCTTATAAACAATAAGCCCATTCAAAAGGATCTTTTTCTTTTTTTAAATCCCTGGAGGAAGCTTCTATCTCCGGGACCCACAGTGCCCCTCACCCCTCTCTCCTGTCTGCGACCCCTGAGGAGCAGCATCCTGCCCTCATTGGGATGGAAACACCTTTGATCACCACTCCAAGGAAAAACAAAAAGCTCCTGACTCCAATTACTCAGGAATTCCGATTGGTAGCAAAAGGTGAGTGAAAAGTAAAGAGCCCACTGAGAATGAATTTGCTCTGGGCCCTGGTTCCACCAAAGGCCAGGTTTACAAAAACAGGTAGGTGTTTGGCCGTCTAGACAATCCCATTCCTTTTAATTTGCTATTTACTTTTTGAACGTTTATTTATTATTCATTTACTACTAGTGATTATTTCCATCTATTCCTGGGGCTAAACTAAATAGGTAGTCAGCACATGCATATCCCATCATATTTTTCTCCCTTTCTTAAAGCTTCTCATGATGGCCGAAACCGGTTTGGTTCAGTGGATAGAGCATCGGTCTGTGGACTGAAAGGTCCCAGGTTCGATTCCGGTCAAGGGCATGTACATTGGTTGCGAACACATCCCCGGTAGGGGGTGTGCAAGAGGCAGCTGGTCGATGTTTCTCTCTCATCGAGGTTTCTAGCTCTCTATCTCTCCCCCTTCCTCTTTGTAAAATATCAATAAAATATATTTTTTTTAAAACTTCTAATGATGAAATAGCCACGTGTACAGAAAAGTCCTAAACATGATAGGATAGCTCTCCATTTTACACACAACCCGGATTTAAGCAATGTTAACATGTTCCCATATTTGCTTCAGATCGTTTTTAAGGAAATGAAACAGATATGCCTGAAGTCTCCCATCCCCTGCCCCAGATATACTTAGTCCTCCCTCTCCAGAAATACAAAATTGACAAAGAACCTAAATCACTGTCGATCTTTCCTGTGGATCATTTTCAGAAGAGCCTTCCATCTCACAATCACTCTGTCCTGATCAACCTCATCGTAGGCACAATCTTGCCTACCAACATCAACATGAAGATAACAAACTTAGGAAAGAATAAAAAGAGACAAAGCATAAATATTCACCATTAGAGAGAGCAGGCCCAAACTTTATGGTCAATATCCTAGGAAGACATACCACATTCTCATTTAGCCAAGCTCCTTGAGAAATTCAGCATTTCTTCCTGTATCTGTGCATTAGGCACTGTACCCCCACGGTGTTCAGGCCTGCAGCCATGCCTTCTGGCTCTGCTTCTGTAACCTGGTGCCTTCCCAATTACCAACCAGGCCTCTTTTCTAAGGTTCCAATCACCTGGATGCCCTCAAACTTAACCTGCGATTTTGAGGCTATAATAATAGTCTCCAGACTTGCTCCTGGTTCCTGTCTCGGTGGATGACACCACCATCTACCCACGAAGCCAAGCTAGAGGATGAGGAAGCATCCTTGATTCTCCCTTCTTCATCCTCACAGTTCTACTAAATTATTAAGACTGCCAAATTCAATCTAATAGGTCTCTAATGCATTCCACTTCTTTTATCCCCCACTGCCTGCAATGAAGTCTAAGCCACCACCAATTTGTACACAGACTATACATTCCCTGAGGGCAGAAATTTTGTGTAATTTATCCCTCAGGACTTAACAGTGTTTGGTATATAGTACATATGTTTGGGGAAATATTTACTGAAGAAATTAATCAATGGATAGATGGATGGATGGATGGATGGATGGATGGATGGATGGATGGATGATGGAAGGATGGATGCATCAACAGGCATTCAGTAAGTCTGGTTTTCTGTCTTCCTCCTCCAGGACACAGGCCAAGGGAACAGACACAAGGTCATTTTCTAGCTAGAATGCAGTAACTGAATTTATTTCTATCTTCATCTTTATTCCAACATGGTTTTTATTGCCAGACTGTCCAGGTGGAGTGTCTCTAGTAAACTAAACAAAGGTAAACACAAAAATTAATGGTCAGAAAAGCAGAAATGGTGTCTCACCCTCAGTAACACAAAATAGCACACATATGGATAAGGCAGGTCCCCAAGTTGTTCCAGAAAACAATGCTGCCTCCATTTACGAAGTTACAATTGAAGATAGTTCCTCATCCTAAAAAGCTAAGGCAAATATTTTTTAAAAGGATCTGTATCTAAATGTTGACACACTGTAAATCTCTTTCAGCAAGAACTGGTAAAGAAGTATAGCTGTGAGCCAGCTCTTTCTATTTTAACTAACAATTATCAAAGCGTTAAATAAGAACTTCAAAAATTGTGGAGGGAAAGGAAAAGTCAATTATATAAAAGGTTAAATATTTTCCTACAAAAGAATTTAATCAACATTTCATTACAGAAGATGTACCTCCCATGTAAAACCTTTTAAACGTCAATGTTTAAATGGGACAACCAAAGAAGTATGTTACACAAAAGCACTGGCCAGTATTCACTTCTAAAAGCAGTAAACATCTGATTCATACAAATTGACCTTTGTCAATCCAAGTTAACACTATAGTTTCATCTTTGCCCCCGATTTAGGAATCCAATGAAGACAATGTTGCTTTTGACATGAAGATTCCAATTTCCCTCTGAAGACTCTTGGTATTGAGGTGGTTTCATGTCTCATGAGATGTCAGAAAATGTTGGATCTTTCTAATTGAGGGAGAAAAAATAATAGAAGGGGAAGAGAGAATTGGAGAAAAGAAAAAAATGAAGAAATCTATTTTATCAATCTATTAACATTGATTGGAAACATTGGAACAAAAATGGAAAGAAGCCATAGAAACATTTAACAAAAGAAGGGGACTGAACATGGAGTTGACAGTTAATGAGAATGCACGTCATTCTTTTACTCCTCATAGCAGCCCCCTGGAAAGTATTATGATTCCTACTTTACAAATAAGGAAACTGAGGTCTACAAAGTATCTTTCTTCGGGCCTTCATAGTCCCTGCTACCAACGGCAGGATCTGAACTCACATCCAAGTCTGGCTGGAAGTAGAATCCATGTATACCAACAGTTCTCCATCACACATTCCTCTTTAATGTCATAAAGTTCAGTGGATCTTTCAACTAGAAAAATCATCTTCACACCCTGTCAGCAACTGTCCGATGTCTATGCAGCTGAATGAGTGGCCGTGTAACAATTACACCATTTTTAGGCTTAATCGAATGCACCAGTACATACCTGGCAATGAAAGGCTGCACCTCATCTGCACCTAAGGAAGGTGTAGCCAAGTGAGGAAGATTCTTTGCTGAGATGTAGCTCCTTTCTGAAGAATAAAGGAATCTTACACTGCAAGCCCTTTTCTTATTTTTATCCTCTGACTAACCAACTAAGACAACCAAAGACAACCAAAATTAAAATTAGTAGCTCAGCCCTAACCAGTTTGGCTCAGTGGATAGAGCATCGACCTGTGGACTCGAGGGTCCCTCGTTCGATTCTGGTCAAGGGCATGAACCTTGGTTGCAGGCACATTCCAGGAGGCAGCTGACTGATGTTTCTCTTTCATTGATGTTTCTAACTCTCTCTCCCTCTCCCTTCCTCTCTGTAAAAAATCAATAAAGTATATATTAAAAACACACACACACACACAACAAAAACTAGTAGCTCACTAGAGAGCAGAGGTATTTGTCCACTGGACAGCCTTAAGCCCAACAAAGCAAAAAGAAATATTCTGCTACTGGAGCAGTGAGTACACAGAGAAGAAAGAATGTGGGCTTTGGTCACCTCTAGATTTACCACATCAACGATCCCACAGGCAAGAGGCTAGCTCTACACGTAGGCCTAACAACAATATCAGGCTTCACCATCCCAGCCATGAAAGCGAGCTCCTGACTCACTTTTTTACTATCTCAACTGTTTAACCGGGTGTCACAGAACTGTGAGGACCCCTGAAGACTCACTCCGTGTTTACAGAATGCTCTTGCTCCAAATGTTCATCATGAAGCCTACACTGACATTTCCAAGGAAACTAGTCAAGATGGCAAAGATAAGATGTGGGGGGGGGGGGGGGAGACACACAAGTAGTGATTTTAGTAAGTAAAGGTGTAGCTTCCAAAACATACCGCACAAACATCTGCTCCATAAACTAAATGGAACCCACCATAACCTATAGAACTCTATCCTCTAAAAGAAGCGAATATTCTCCCAAACCCCTCCAGCCATGGCTTAAGGTCATTTTCAGACCTACACGTATTTTTACTGAGTCCCACACTGTGTTGGCCTCTGTTCCAAGCAGAGGTTCAGAATGAGGGAGACAGGAGAGGCTCTTGGTTCTTAGATCTTGGTGAAGAGACAGAAAGTAAACAGGCAAACATAAAGGAAAATGACTGTATAGAGCAATACGTTCTTTGAAGAAGAAGAAAAAAAGGAACCTGTGATGGGGAATGTGGGTGAGGGGGAGGAAGGGCCAGGAGAGAGGCCTCAGAGAGGGCAGCAGGGAGCTGAGGCGGGACTGCTGGAAGCAGGAAGCCTGCACAGGTCAGGACCAAGCCCACTGGGCTGACACTCCTGCCAATTGCATTTCCCATCTGAGTAGCTGCCCCGAGACACCAGCTGCAGAGCCGATCGTAGGGGTTCTGACCCGGGGATGTGGGAGGATTGCATTGCTCTACTCACAGGCCAGGACAAGTTTTGTTTGTTTTCCAAAGATCCTCTACCTCACCTCATGGTGGTTTGGCAAAACATAGAATCATGGCCTTCTAGGCAAATGGCTGTGTTCTCTTTCACGATATCAAGACTGTAATATCTAAATCTTTAAAAATATTTAAAAATCAGTATATCACTCAAGTCTAACTTTGAACCCCCAGCAATGCCATACATACACACACACACACACACACACACACACACACACACGAGGCAGATTAAGTCTTCTGCATAGAAAACCAGAGACCATGACAGTTCAGACACAATCAGATGATACATAGTCAACGTCATCAAAAATGTACAGCTTAAAATTCTCAAACCTCTTTCAGAAAGTTGTTGTTGTTATGGGTTTTTGTTTTGTTTTTTACTACGGAAAAGACTGGGGACAATCTCACTGCCAACTAGAATGAGAAAGCATTTTTCTCCCCTAAGTTTACTATAGATGGCATCTATAAAGCAATATAGATTACAGCCAATAACCAAAAAAAGAATACACTGCAAAGACAAAGAACCGAGTTAGAAACAGCCTGTGAGACATGCAAGAAGCGCCAGTCCTTTGAAAATGTACAACTTGGTCTAAATGTTAGATGTGGTTTTCACTCTTCACCACAAAGTTGAGTTACTAGCATTTCTAAAATTTCTGAAAATGATTTTCAGACCACTAGCCTGCTTTGGAGCAGATGAACATTTTCCATTGTTAATATATAGACGTCAGTATGCAAGGTAAATAAGAGGCAACAAGTACGACATCTAATTCTAACGAGGTTACAGAAAGCACGTTGGAACGCTCATGTTCCCTCAGCCCACAACACGGGCAGCGTGGGGAGGGGGGGAGGCAACTACCGTTCCCCCTGCTTCAAGTCCACTGTCTGGCCAAACAGGGCAGAGGGCCAGCCGGGCAGGTGAGGCTCGCGGTGCTTCCCTTCCTGACGTGAGTTTATTTAGGGTCAAACAAGCAATGCTCAAGTCATTTTCAGGACAGGAGTGGCAGAAATATGGCTTAGCAGAGACATGAACAAACACCTCGGCACGCATGTTTACCTCACGAAGAGTGGACCGGTTGTGAGGCTGAGGTCTGGCTGCCCAACGCCTACGTCAGTCTCCTCAAGCTGAGCCGCCCTCGTGTGCTCTGTACTGCCATACTGAGGTGTATGTTGGGCCCGGCTGGGTGGACAGTGAGCACTCACAGCCACCCCAAAACAAGGAACAAACTAAAAGGAAGGAAGGAGGTCTTGGGGCCTTAATCAAATACTAAGAGGCCTGATATACAAAATTCGTGCAAGAGTTGGCCTTCCTTCTCCCGGTTGCCAGCATTGGCTTCCCTCTGGCACCCGGGACCCAGGTTTCCCTTGCAGCCCCGTCTTCATCTGGAAGGATGTCCAGAAGGACGTCGGGTCTAATTAGCATATTAGGCTTTTATTATTATAGATTTGCAAGTATGGTGGTGGTGGAAGGGGGGGTGGCTGCCTCTACCTTGTGTGAATCTCGAAGGCCAGAGAACCTTCCCACACACATTATCTAAAGTGCTTCTGAAGGCAATGGGGGTGAGGAGGGGGCAGACAGTGTTGGAATTATGGGGAGGTAGAGAGCTGTGCCACATACAGAAAATATTCTAGTCATGAGAACTGTCTGAAAATGGAATGGGCGTCCTGGAAAAGGCTTCTTTCCCTTCTTAGCAGTGGTTGTGGCAGTCCCCTTTCAGGGCTCTTGCCATCATTTTTGTACATTAAAAAAGGGTATGGACTCTAAAATCTACAAGACGTTCCACTTCTGGCAGGTGACGGTTCTATCAAGATTCCTCCGCCTTGTGGGGGATGGAGGATGGCAGGTATCGGTCTATTAGTGCTCTTCGGCACTAAAAAAAACACTCCTCTTGTAAAAACAAAAAGAGAAGGGTGGGGAGGGAGGAGATGAACTAACACACGTTGTTCTATGCTGGCAACAGCAATGGTAATGAATCTAAGACATGTAGCCACACCCATTAGAAGCTGCTCTCCAAGGACCCATTCCCATCTGTGTTTGCTCCCATCTCATCTCGGGGGGGGGGGGGGGCACAGACTCTTTACGTGGGTGAGGGCAAGAGGACGTTTGAGAGGGGCGGAGGCTTCTGGGGGCATCTAGGCATTTCCCAGTCAGGGAGCTAGACACCATAGCCAAGGCACAATGCCCACCCCCAGCAAGGCCCTGGTTGGTACAGCTGATTGGTTACCATTTCAGTATCCTCCTACCTCCTCTGGGAGGGCCACCAACTTAGAATAAGAGCAGAAAGGAATGGATTGGAAAACCTCCCCTAATTCAAAATCAGCTATGTCCCAAGAAGCTTTGATCCCATAAGATTTTCAATCAGCATTTCACTAGCCCTAACTTTTGTACCTGCAATATTTGTTTCTGAAAATTGCTAGCCAATTACCTGTTATTACTTGCAGTTGTGTTTTTTAAAATAATCTGTCTCCATTAAGGAAGTGTGGTAGACATAAAAAGTGATGCTGACAGACTGGTGAACTATATAATCCTATATAATAAAAGACTACAGTGCAAATTGTCCCTTCGACCAGGTACCAGGAGTTCGACCAGGGGGCAGGGCTGGCTAGTCAACCACGTGCAGTCCCTTCCCCCAGCCTGCCCAGCCTGATCAGCTCCAATTGGAGGCCGGCCATCTGGCCAGAACCCACCTGTTCAGGAATTTGTGCACCGGGTCTCTAGTTTTAAAATAAAGATGGCAAGAACTATATATATATTTTGGTCTGAAAGAATGTATCTCTTACTGGACCAACTGGTTGAGCCATTTTGGTTGTGAGGAGGTTCAGGCTTTTAGTCTTGTTCTGGCTCTCTCAAAATTCCTTAGGCATTGCAGGCAAATCTCAAGATAGAAAACTCTCATTCATTTCAGACTTTTCAGGAGGGGAGTGGGGAAGAACCACCAATCGTTTATATCTAGATTCGTTCAAGATGAGCCAGTCTTGAGACGCAAGGAGGGATTAAAAGGTATGAATACATGAACCATTCCTAGGAGGATAGAAAAACTCCCAGGTCTACACACTCTAGGATTTGAAAGATAACCAACAACAAGCATTTTAGAGTTAACTAATATTTATGAAATATTAAGTGTCCAAAACTTGCTAGACGTGAGGTAGAAAATGTTATTGCCACAGCTACAGGACAGGGCAAGTTTGTCATTCTGAGACCCCAATCTTGGCAAATCCTGGCCACCAGCAATACTCCATGTTATGGACACTCTATACTGAGCATTTTCAGTGCCTTAAAAAGTGCTTCCAGATATTCTCATTTGTATTTCAAACTACTCCTTTTTCAGTTTGCTGTGTTAAGACGAAATTATATGTTTCAGTTTTCCACCCAATGGCAAAAAAAGAACACAGATTTTAGAGAGGAAAAACAAGTATGCTGTATAAGGATACAAAAACAGAGACACATGCTCAGTATTTATACAAATATCCTAATATATAAAAAGCCAGGGTCTGTCACGACCTAAACATCCCGAGGGATGACCGAACACCAGGGTAAGGTCCCAGCCGGTGCGGTGGAAGTCAGTCCTGGGGCCTGGCCACCTGCAGCAGAGTCAGTCCTGGGTCCCAGCTGCCCGCAGCATGGCAGTGGGAGGGAGCTGTGGGAATGGAGCCATGCTGCCATCAGTCTGGCCTCTCGGTCCCTTCCCCCGTCCACAGGCTCTGGAGCCATGATGCAATGGGATTGGACCCTACCCGAGGGGTCCTGGATTGTGAGAGTGTGCAGGCTGGGCAGAAAGCCCCCCACCTTACCGAGTGCACGAATCGAATTTTCATGCACTGGGCCTCTATATATTAACTAGAGGCCTGGTGCGCGAATAAATCGTGCAAATGTAGGGTCCCCTAGGCCTAGCCTGCCATCAGGGCCATGTCCCCTGCCTCTTGATGCCTTGCACATTCCATGGACACTGCCAGCACCCTGTGATGGTCCCAGCTCGTGCCCTTCCCCCATGTGCTGCCTCCCATATGCCTCCTCCCCTCCCCCCATGGCAGGAGCACCTCCACTCCTCACCTGGGGACCCATGCCACATTCCCCACCCCCGCCCACCTCACACCCATCCCCTACACCCTCTTCACCTCACAGCCCCCCTGCCAGCCCCGTGCTAGCCCCACCTCGCCATGGGGGCTGCAAGTCCCAGCCTGAGAGAGGTGTTCCATGCACCTCCTGGTGACCAGTTGTTTGGTCATGATGCCCCAGGCCTTTTATGATATAGATATACATATATTAGAGTGTGTGTGTGTGTGTAATATATATATAGTGATTAGCAATGGAGCTTTACCCAACAGAAATGATCATTTCTCACTTACTACAAAATATGCCAATGCTTGATCTTTGATTCAAGACGCAAAAATGTAACCCCATCCCTTTCATGACCCCACTCCCTCCTACCTGCTCTTAGTGGAAGGAGGCCAGGAGCCAGGAAAACAGGAGCCAGAGGATAGTCCTGCTTGAGTTCCAGCTTTGGGACTAGAAAAATCCCTTCTCTGAGTTTCCATATCTATAATATGTGATTCTAATACAGAAGACCCCTTTCAGTTCTGACAGGCTATGATTTGTGGTGAACAGAATGACATCTCAGAATAAGCACAATGAATTTCTCTGAAAAACCCAACATACATTCTGGGCCATAGCAACAGTGAGGGGGTCCCGAGGCACAGGTTGGGAGCACCCCTCAACTAAAACAACTCTTTTTTTTTTTTTTAGCTCCTAACCCTTTTCCCAGACGTCCAAGCTATCCACAAGAAGCTCTTCATTTGGTTTAATAAAATGATCATGACTACTGAATTAATAAACACTGAACCTAATTTCACCAAAGGAAACAAAGATGCCTAACTGTTCATCCTCATGCACCTCTTAAGCTGTTTTTCAGGAAGCAATTTCTAGGATTTTACATGTGTATTTGTCCCCCACATCAAAATCCTCAAAGCGGTGACTCCATCATCGTTAATGTAAGAAAAAAGAAGAGAACCAGTGTTGCCGGTGGAAGTGTAGTATTTTCACAGAGTCAAGAGAAAAACATTTCGGGAGATTCGGGAGACTTACACAGGGGAGGATGAGGTTTAGTTCACTAGGGGTGGAAATAGAAGGCTGCCTTGGGTTCCCAGTGTTTATTTGCATCCATCCCAACTACGGGAAAAAGTCTTCACCAAGACCAGAAATAGGGCCACTGTCCAAAGATCCTATGCTGTGCCAAAGTTTAGTCCATTGCAAACCCTGGTCCAGTTCCAGCTTGGAGCTCAGCTTGGAGACTGCTTGAAGCAACCACATGGCTGCTAAGGCCACATGGCTGCGATGGAGAGAAAACACAAGAACCAAGGAGACAAGTGCATGTTCCCAGTGAGAGAGAAAAGGGCATTTGTCTTTGTTAGGCTCTGATTCCATTACCTCAGGCTTGGGAAGGTGCTTCTTCAACCTAACCAATCAACTTCCCAAGCTTTCCCAGCTTCTGATGGGTCCACCCCTAGCCAATCTATTTCCTGGATCTTCTGGAGTTCTGTGTCCCTTATCCCATCCCATCCTTTCCCCAGGCTACACCAACAGGCCTTTACGGTGGTCATCGTGGCTCCTATTGCACATTCCTCATAGAAGCACCTCTCTGCAATCAATAAAAATGTATTATTTTTTTTAAAAAAAGTAGTTTAAAAAACAAAAAGGTCTAACTCAAGTGTTACCTCTTCTATGGTACTGCACCTAACAAGTGTACTATAATTTGGGTTTACTCATCCATTGCAAGTATCTTAAAAGCAGGCCCCACATTAATTAATCTTCAGAATCAGATACAGTGTCTGACATTTAGTAGAGTCTCAGTAGTGTTTGTTGACTATGGGCAGCACATCAGTAAAAAGGAACCTTAGATTATATATATACACACACATTAATTGATTTCAGAAAGGAAGGGAGATGGAGAGAAAGATAGAAACATCAATGATGAGAGAGAATCATTGATTGGCTGCCTTTTGAAAGCCCTACACTGGGGTTTGAGCCCACAACCTGGGTATATGCCTTGACCGTAATTGAACTGTGACCTCCTGGTTCATAGGCCGATGCTCAACCACTGAGCCATGTCAGACTTCTAATGGCATGGATTTGAATGCAAAGAGTTGGAAAAATACAATGATTCAGGGTTTTCTATATATCCTTTTCCTGCATTCTGTCCCCAATCTTTTCCTAAGCTTTATTCCATTTGAATATACTTAAGAAAAAAAGAAAAGGTTCTTCATACATAGAAATCCCCTGGGCAAAGTCTAGACATGAAAAGTTCTATTGTATGCATAATTTCCCCAGGACACTCCTATGGAAAAAAGAAGGAAGTTCGAATTTCTCTGTGGGCTGGCAAATTTTCTGTACTTACTGGCATTGCTGTGGTGAATGTGTATCTTCCCAGACAAAAGCCCAGCAAAATGCTGGATGATCTGAAATTTGGGAAATAAACAAATGTCTCTCAATTATTTCCAAAAGCTTTAGGCAGTAGATTGTGGGCATGATTTCAAGTGTATGAAGTTGAGGCTTAAGAAACGAGTAGATTTACACCTTTGATGGCAACACTTCCTATCTTCAAAGGGATGTGTATTCTGCTACTTGGAGTCTTAGAGTCGTTTGTGATTATTTTATTCTTCTGAGTTCCACTTCATACTCACCCACTACAGCAATATGCCACACACAGAACCAAGACCATATCCTTCTTAGACCTCTCTCTCTTTAGTTTGGCCAAGACCAGAATCAACTTAAAAATCCAGCAATTCCAAGTTATTAGTCAACGAAGGTTACCCCAAGGTGAAGGTAACTTAAGATCAAAAACAAGAGTGCCACCCAGCCAGTGTGGCTCAGTAGTGGAGCATTGATTGATGTAAGAACCAAGAGGTCAAGGTTCGATTCCAGGCCAGGGTACATGCCTGGCTTTGGGGCTCCATCCCCAGCACAGGGTGTGAAGTAGGCAGCCAATCAGCTCGATCAATGATGTTTTTCTCTTGTCAATGTTTCTCTCTATCCCTGTCCCTTTTTATCTCTTTCTAAAATGAATCTGAAAATTTTTAAATATTGAAAAAACAACAACACATGAATGCCAATATTCCTTTGGCCATTACTGTCGCCATCAAAGGCCTTTAATAACAGCAATAATAAACAAATAAACAAATAACAAAGAGCCTCAAACCACTCCTAATTCTTTTTTTTTTTAAATATATTTTATTGATTTTTTACAGAGAGGAAGGGAGAGAGGGATAGAGAGCTAGAAACATCAATGAGAGAGAAAAATCGACCAGCTGCCTCCTGCACACCCCCTACTGGGGATATGCCAGCAACCAATGTACATGCCCTTGACCGGAATCGAACCTGGGACCTTTCAGTCCGCAGGCCGACGCTCTATCCACTGAGCCAAACCGGTTTGGGCCACTCCTAATTGTTGATGCTTGCATGTTATCTCAGTGGAAAGGCCACCACATAACAGCCAACACCGCTATCCAAGAATATGGAGAGCAGCTGCCGGGGCTCCATAAAAATGCAGAGATGCCAGAGCAGAGGATTTTTCCCTGGGAGAATGCAGGTAGTATTTACATTAACCCAGTTACTTATTGATGAACCCGAACCTTTCAATTCAAGACAGATAAGACAAAAGAAAAAGTAAATTGCTTGCAGAACATGTTAAAGTATAAAAGGTGAAAATAAAGCAAACACTTATTAGGTCTTCCCCACTGTTATTTCCTACATATTTTCTTATAAGTGACAGATTTTTTTTTTTAAATCACTTCTGAATATGAACGCAGGACACCAAAGTGAGTGTGCATTTGTGTGTACTTTGATGTACGCCTGGGGAGAGAGTAACTTTGTGAGAACGTGGCAGAAAACAGCTGAGACTCTTTCTTATAGCAAATATAATTACAATACGGCCTGGTTAAGCTGACTGAATATAATTCCAAACAAAATTCCAAAGTGGCGTCTTTTAATCATGACCTGTGTCAGAGAATAATATAAGCGACATTGAGATACCCACTGCCCAGAGTTAACATATTAAGTTGTGCCATATTTCTCTTTAATGAACATGGTACAGGTATATATGAACCCTCCCCCATTTTATCCCTTTCCTACTCCCCTCCACAGGCAAACACTATTACTGAACTTCTGTTATCCACCCATGATTTTATGCTTTTATTACATATAGAAGAATTCATAAACAACAGAATTCCAGGAAGATATTCTTAAAGTTCACATAGAAGACAAAAACTGAAAAAGAGCCAAGGAGCATTTAGAAAGGAAGAATAATAAACGATAATGTGTACCATCAGATAAAATGTGTAGGTTTAAAACATCTGGTGGACAATAGTACTGGCTAAAGAACAGACAGGTCAATAGAATAAAATAGTTCAGAAAAAGAAGCTACAAAATATATGAAGGCAGAGCAGTGTCAGAAATAGGTATGTTTTTTGGTGTCCTGAGACTCAAGTTTTGATGAGGGGGAAAGGCGGGGGGGGGGGGGGGAGGGGGCGCTACACATATAACAAATGATTCTCAGTAGGTCAGCAGGGTGCATGATAATTTAACTTAATTCTGACTCTATCTACCCAGAGGTAGCATCAGGTGGCAGGTTAAGGGTTCAGACTGCCCACTCCCCGCTTCAGACACCAGTGGCAAATTCAGGTCATTACCTATACTAGGGGTTCCCAGGTCCCCATCTTTGGGCTCAACTAATTTGCTAGAGCATCTCATAACTCAGAGAAGCATTTTACTTACTAGATCACAGATTTGTTGTAAAAGGCTGTAACTCAGGAACAGTCGGATGGGAGAGATGCATAGAGAAGGGTATGGGGAAAGGGTACAGAGCTTCCATGCCCTCTCCGGGGGGCCACTCTCACCACATGTTCACCAACGGGGAGGCTCTTGGGACCCTGTCCTCTGGGTTTTATGGGAGCTTCATTCCATAGGCTTGACTGATTAAATCACTGGGCCTTGGGGATTTAGCTGCCCACCCTCCCCACCCCAACCCTCAGGTCTGGGGTGGAGTTGAAAATTCCTACCATCTAATCAAAAGGTTGGCTCCATTGGCAACTCCCCCCTCCCCCCCGTCCACCCCCATCCTTAGGTGCTTTCCAAAAGTCACTTTATTAACATAACAACATAACTTTATCACTCAACACTTAGGAAATTCCAAGAGTTTTAGGAACCCTGAGCCAGGAATTATGGAGGAAGACCGAATACATATGAGAAACATATTTTGGACATCTAAATGACCAATTACATATTTCTTATAAATTACAATATCATAGGTATCATGGCAAATCAGTGGTAGAACTAATAAACAATCATCTGACCCAGTTGGGGCAAGTGTGGGAGGCAATCAATTGATCTATATCTCGCATCAATGTTTCTCTCTTCCTCCTTTCCTTTCTCTCTTTCTCTTTCCCTCCCTCCCACTCTCTCTAAAAATCAATGGGAAAATATCCTTGGGTGAATATATATATAATAATAAAAGCATAATATGGTAATTAGACTGACAGTTGAACAACCTTCTGGACGTCATTCCAGATGAAACCACGGTGGTGGGGGGCCAAAGCAGAGGAGGCTAGGGGCGATCAGGCAGGCAGGCAGAGTGGTCAGAGGTGATCAGGCAAACAGGTGAGTGGTTAGGGGCAATCCGGCAGGCAGGTGAGCAGATAGGAGCCATAGGTCCCGGATTTTGAAAGGGATGTTGGACTGCCGGTTTAAGCCCAATCCCACAGGAATTTCGTGCACTGGGCCTCTAGTGTGTGTGTGTGTGTATGTGTACTTAAAAAGAAAAAAGAAAAAGACTTCAGAGATCACCTTTCCCCTGGTATGAAAGGTTAGAGGAAATATGGTTCTTTCCTTTTCTGCTTAGGCTCGAGTGGCTGCTGTTAAAATTGGCAAGTTTATGAAACCCTGGAAGGTGGTGCTGGCCCAGCCAGTTAGTTGCAAAGGGGTTGTCCTGGAGAACACTGATAATGGCCCCTCAGACCACCCACAACCATGATCTGGTGGCTAGAATTGACTCCTACGCCCTAAAAAGAAATAGTCAAGAGGTCAAAGATCAACTCTTTTGTCCAAGTTTATACCTATAATCCCCCCATACCCACAACGTACCCTGCTGAATACCCCCTTGGACAAACCTGTCACCAACAAGGATGGTTCAGAGAGCCTGCTCTAGAACACAAGGCCCAAAGGGAGACCAAGCTTGAGTCCCAAGAGAGGTTACAAGATGAGCAAGAACAAGTGATTCTTTCCAGAAACTGTGGTTTTAGATTTTGTTTGTTTGTTTGTTTGTTTCTGTCATTAAAAATAAAAAACATAGCCCTAGCTGTTTTTGCTCAACGGGTGGAGCATCTACCCTCAGACTAAAGGGTCCCAGGTTTGATTCCTGTCAAGGGCATGTACCACCTCGGTTGCAGGCTCGGTCACTAGCCCCATACTCAAATGCCTCTCTCTGTCTTTTCCCCTCCCTTCCACTCTGTCTAAAAAATCAATGGAAAAAAATATCCTCAGGTGAATATTAACCTAAATAAATAAATAAATAAATAAATAAAACTCAAAAATAAAAAAAAAAGACTTCAATGGACACCTCACAAAGGAGTATGTGCAAATGATCAATGAATATCTAAAAAAAGATGTTTCATACACTTAGTCATCAAGGACAAATTAAAACCAGAATTAAATAATAGAAAAGACCTAGTGTTGACAAGAATGAGGAGCAAATCTGTACCACCACCTGGGAAAGCTATTAGGCATTATCATCAGCTGAAACTATTAGGAATCATCATCAGTGTAGGGCGGTTAACAGCCAGCACTGGAAACCACCAAACGCTCATTGGTAGTAGAATGAACAGAGCCAGCTCTGGAGCAGGAGGGAGTAACTGGCCAGGGAATGAAAGGGCCTTTCCGGAGACGAGTAGTATTTTCTTCTTGATCAGGCTGCTGTTTACATGACGTGTTCACTTTAGGAAAACTCATCAAACTCTTCACATATCTTATGTGCACTCTTTCTGTATTATACTAGAAGCCCAGTACACGAAATTCGTACATTGGAGGTGAGGGGAGGGGGACCCTCAGCCCGGATCGCTTGCGAAAGGGTGCCAGCCAGGCCAAGGGACCCCACCAGTGCACAATCGAAGACAGGGGAGGGATGCTGGAGATTGGCCAGCTCAGGAGGTACCACAGGAGGGCTCCAGGTGTGTCTAGCCCATCTCGCTCAGTCCCGATTGGCCGGCCCCAGCAGCAAGCTAACCTACCAATTAGACCATCTGCCCCCTGGTGGTCAGTGCAATTCATAGCAAGCGGTTGAGCAGCCTAGCATTCATTAGCATATTACACTTCGGTTGAATGGACCAGCAGAAGACTGGACACTTAGCATATTACTCTTTTATTATATAGGACTTCAATTAAAAAATTTAAAAACGGGGTGAAGTTTTCACCTATCATATTTTCTTCAAAATATATCACTAATGTTGACAAGTATCTTTGAAAACGAATATTCATAAACATCTCATGGAAATATAAGTTACTACATTTCTTGCAGCTAATTTGGTGAGATTTCTTTAAGATGTGAAGGTGTTTTTGGTTTTGGGGTTTTTTTGGGGGTTTGTTTGGGGTTTTTTTGTTTTTTGTTTTTTTTTGGATTTTCATCACATCCTTATTTACAATTGGAAAAAGAAAATAGAAACATAAATGTCCAATGATAGAGGACTGGCTGAACAGATTGCATTTCCATTAAAAGTGAAGTTGGAGAAGAGTAGGACATGATATGGAAAATGCTCCCACCGTATGGTTACCTAAACATGTAGCCAAGGAAATGAAGAGAGAAAAACTAAAAATATAACAAAATCATAACAAAGGTTATCACTAGGAGGTGAGATTCCTGGACATGTTCGGGCTTTTCGTTATGCGTTTCTTAATTTCCCAATGAGCACATATTACTTTAAAAAAAATAAAGAATAAAATATAAAAGTTTACGAGAGAGTAAAGCTGAAATAACATGGGTCGTTCCTCAGACTACGGGGACTAGACTGTCCAGATGCTGGTTAAGGGAGAAGTGCACTTCATTCCTTGTACTCCTTTAGGTTCCATTTTCACTGAAATGGCATTATTTTAAAATTTTCTGCAAAATGAACCACCTCATCTTGCTTAAGAATGACAGCTTCTTCTCAAGATGTCCTGGGAAATGCAGCATTCACCCAAATCCACAAGGGTTCTCTGGCCTCCGGCTCTGCGTCCTTCCCTGTGTATCTGAATAGCAACAGTAACAACGCTTCCCAGGTTCCTCCTACAGATTCCATTCTCGAAAACTAATGGCAAGGATGGGTTACTTGAGCGGTGCAGTGTTTGGGAAACTGGTAATCAAAGTTTATTGTACTCCTGGTTTTGTTTCTTTTTTTCCCCCCCTCCAAAGAGTTTAAAGCAACTAAATTAGCATCAAAGAAATTTGCAAACGCTCTCAGTGAAGCTGTGATGAAATATAACTACATCAAACCAGATGCCCAACGGAAAACTATGCAGAGCACTCCGTGAGGATGTTGAAGAGATTCAAAAGAGGGCCGTGGTCTGGGAAGAGTTAGTCACACAAATGTCAAAATGCCCCTAAGCAGTCCCAAACACAGACTACGCCCATGTGCTCCCAGGAGACAGGAGCAGAAGTCAGGTTGGCGATGTGTGACACGGGGTCCAAATCCAGGACGCACACATCCCAGATTTCAATCCATCTATTGCTTTTGTGGCAACTGCCTGGAATTATCAGCAATTGAGACAAAATTGGGCAAAAACCTTCCTGCATTTGCACCTGAAATGGATAGCTACAGACTGCCCTCCAAAATACTTTGAATGTTTAAAATAAAAGAAAAATGACATATATATATATTAGAGGCCCAGTGCACAAATTCATACACGAGTAAGGTCCAGCCAGCCTGCCCTGATCAGGCCCATTGGGCCGGGCCCTCTGGGGGGAGGGGCTGCAGGCAGTTGGTCAGCCACCCCCGCCCCCTGCTCGAACTCCTGGTGGAGGGAACAATTTGCACATTAGCCTTTTATTATATAGGGTGTTATTGATTTTCAGAGAGAGAGAAAGGAAGAATGAGACAGAGTTAGAAACATCAATGAGAGAGAAACCTCAACAGACTGACTGAAGGGAATAGAACCAGGGACCTCTTGGCTCATGGGCTGACACTCAATCACTGAGCCACACCAGCCAGACACCTGGCCTGTGTTACTCAGTGGATTGAGCATTGGCTTGTGCACCGAAGGGACACGTGTTCAAGTCACAGTCAAGGGAATGTACCTGAGTTGCAGATTCAATACCCAGCCTTGGTCAGGGTATGTGTCTTTCACATCGATGTTCTTTCCCTTTTTAAACATTTTTTTTTTTTTATTGTTGATAGTATTACAGATATCTCCCATTCCACCCCGCCCCGGCTTCCCCCACCTTCACCCACCCCCTCCCCCAGGTCTTCACAACCCTATTGCCCTGTGTCTTTGGGCTATGCATATTAAGTACATAAGTTCTTTGTTTCTCTTTTTCTTTCTCTCCAGTCCCTTCTATTCTCTAATAAAAATTTTTTTTAAAAAATCAATGGGAAAAATATCCTTGGGTGAGTATTAACAAAACAAAACAAATAAATTGGTAGTAGTTACAAAATAGTCGCAGGGATGTAAGATACAGCATGAAGAACATAGTCAATAATATTATAAAAACAATGAATAGTGCCAGGTGAGCACAAGACTTATCGGGAGCATCACTTTCTAAGCTATATAAATGTCTAATCACTGCGCTGTACACCTAAAACTATAAATGAAAGAATTTTAGTTTAAAAATAAAAGGGCTGTGTTCTAAAGCTTAGAAACTAACATCACCTTCATGAGGAAGATTGTCTAAGAAAATATAACTCTCTCGCTTTTTAAGCGCATTCCTCTTACTCATATTTAAAAATAAAAAGCATTGTCCCCTAAAACATTAAAACAAGGTATAAAATTGTACTAGCACATATATGTAAGATTTGTACTTGGGTCACTAACTTACCCGTGGAGTATGAAGTTTCTGTATTTAAACACTGACTGGCTCCCCTGGATCCACTCACCCCCAGGAGTGTGAAGACCACTGGCCTAGTCTAGAATACTTGACAAAACAATATTTTGTAGCCTGGTCCCAGATCACATAACCTCTCTTCTTTCTTAAAGTAAGCAAGAAAGAATTCTTTCTTTTCAACAACTTTCTCCCAAACTTAAACTTTTTGAAAGAGTAATAAACAAAAGGCTGTTATTTTTAACTAAATTTTTCTTCTATAAAACAAAAAAGGGGGGGGGAAGATCTGCAAACAACCTTCTTTCTTTTTTAAAATATATTTTATTGATGTTTTACAGAGAGGAAGAGAGAGGGATAGAGAGTTAGAAACATTGATGAGAAAGAAATATCCATCAGCTGCCTCCTGCACATCCCCTACTGGGGATGTACCCGCAACCAAGGTACATGCCCTTAACCGGAACTGAACCCGGGGACCTATCAGCCCGTAGGCTGACTGACACTTTATCCACTGAGTCAAACGGGTTTCGGCACAAATAACCTTCTTATTTCTCTTTTCTTATCTGTTGTTGTTGAAAAGAGAATCAATGGATAGATTTTTTTCAAGATAGCCAGATAAAGCAACAGGCACACATAGGACATATCCTCCCCCCCCCTTTCAGTCTAAATTTTTTTTAAAAAAACGACCATCAGCAATCCAAACAGGAATACTACCTCATGCTACACCAGCTCACAAGCAACAATAGAAATTGTCCTGCTACAAAACTGCACACTGCCTCTCACATGTTTAATCCTTGGATTCCCCAATTTCCAACCAATATGTTATATGCTGATACATGTTTGAGAGAACGTATTTATAAGCATCATTTTTTCAAATGCACCCAGTTCTGTTGAGTCAAACCGTAGATGAAAATATTCTCAATTTGTGTGAAACTGATCAAAGAAAATGCTTTGAATTTATGTGAAAAAGTTTCCCATTAAGATGGTAGCTATTTTTTTTTCAAGCATGATTCCTTTTAATTGCGGAAAAGAGCCCAAAGGCTTTGTCAAGGGGCACATGTTTCCTATAAATCAAAACATAAATAAACGTGAGGTTATTTCACTAGGCATACATATGGTTTTTGCTAAGTAAACTCTATTTATAAAACATTGTTAGCCTCCACCGGAACCGCTGTCAACATTTATAGGAGAGGAATTTTTCTACTGCCCTGAAACTTGCCAGCATTTGAAAACAAGCCTAGAAACATTCGTTTCTTAAGACAGATTTGACTTGAACTTAATGTGAAATGGGCCACTGTGTGTTTTCTAGTTTTTAAATGCTTGGAGGAAACCGTCAACTGAGTATTTGCAAGTGTTTTTCCTTGCTGGAAGTTCCATTATTTTAACCATGACATTGTTGTAGTCTTTCCGGAAGTCCTTTTCCAGTTATAGGCAAGGCTCGGGGATTATTTTTCTTATCACTGCCAATAGAACAAAAGTACTCTGAGAAAGGAGGGTCCTGGACATCCATTAAAGCCGAGTATTCAGAATTGCGTCACCATCTTCTCTCAAATGCTCATTTGCATGATCTCCTCCCTTTCGATACTCACCCACCCTACACTACAAACGCATTTATCAGTTCTACTCAGAGGGCAGTTCTCAAAATGAAGTTTTCTGTGAAAGGAATTAGCTATAAGCAAGCCTGAAGTAAAAAGAACCTTTGACAACCAACAGCAAACACTAGAAGGTAACAGTAACTATGTAATAATTCACCTTCGCTATTTTCCATTCAGCTCTTCTTTCTTGGGTTATGTGCCTTCCAGCACAGAAACTGTTCCAAGGCTTCTGCAATCAATCCCTACTCTAAGGAGATGTGAGCCAATAGTTACAGTGCAGTCAAGAGTGCTTCCAGAAAGAGATTGCTTGCTTGCTCCTGTTTTTTTATTATTTCCTTCCAAGGTGCATCTTCCGTGGTTGTGGGATTTGTCACCTCTTGTTAGAGAACACATTTGTTTTTATTTTTGAATGGCAAAGGGAAAAAATGTTAAAAATTTTCCGTAAAAATAATCGAAAGGGTTTTTTAAAAGTCCTAAAATCATAAATTTCCAAGGTAATACGGCATTTAAATCCATCTAATGGTCACCTAATGCATAACTACCTGTATATGATTAAACTGTTATGGAAACAATGTAAATGTTTTCAATGCTGTACATTGTCCCAATTTTTAAGTAGAATTCCAAAATACTTACCCCATTTATATATAAAAAAATTATATTTCTTTACAACATACTTAGAGGGAAAGGTTGCTTATAAAATGCAGGCATGGCTCCAATAAACTTAAAAATAGACGTAGATCCAGAAGAAAAATAACAGTATTTTGTATACTGTTTAGGTTTGTAATTTCGTGGGTTAAGAGTTAGTTACCCTAATGGTGGACACCAATGAATGTGACATTATAAGAAAGGCCGAATTCTCCAGAACTTATGGTCCTAATCAATCACCAGAGATCCGTGACATCATTAGAGCCTTTGATCACAGCTCCTCTTTAAAGCTCCGATGGGACTGGGCTGATCCTCGCTGGCACTGAGAATAGAGAAACACCTAGGAATACAATTCCCCATGAAACATGAGAGGTCACCAGCAACTCTTTCTCTCCTTGGAGAGCAGCAGAGAGCGCATTCCAGAGCAGCCCCACACCAAACAATAGAGCCACCTCGTTAAAGCCAAACCCAACTCCGCTCTTACTAGAATTCCCAGAGCACTTTAAGAGAGGAGTAGACAATGTGCTACTTTTCTCCCCCCTTTGGTCTTCCTTACCCACTACCCACCCCCACGACTACCAGGGCAAGCCCCCGATCCTCACCCTGGGCGGGAAGAGAAAATCTGGGGGTATTTTTTCTCATCCTCCCCAACACAAAGCATTTATACAGTTCAGAACTTCCACTTCTCCTTCTGATTCACTGAATGAGTCTTTACCAACCATGCTAGTCACTCCACGTGGCCAAAAAATTATAAGTCCTTGAATATAACGTTGGCTTCCATCATTTTAAAATACTTAGACGGCAACTGCCCAGAATGCTCTGATCTGAAATGGTCGCTTTGGGAATGAAAAGTTTTAATTGACCTTCAACCACGTCAGTTCCCTTGGTGTTTGGGTTTTCTCCCCTCCTTATTTGTAATGCGAATCCAAATGAGCTTTGTGGACACTGGTGAGACGTGGTTTATTATCTTCCTCATCAGGTGATCAATGATTTCATTAATAAGACAGATAACAAAACTGTCATATCATCGACACGGTTATGAAGGATGATCCCAGCTCCCCACTCCATTTTCCAAGGTCCAGGGTTCTCCGTGGCAGCTCGGAGTCTATTCAATATTTTCCACAGACAGAGAAAAGTGAAAATCCATTTTGAAACCAATTTCAATTAGGATCCAGAAGCTGTTATCACAGGTGTCTCAGAATGGGCCGGTAAGTGGAAATGTCGCCTATCCATTCTGAAATGAAACCTTATCAGAGGCTACGACGATGGCTGGGGACAGCCTATCTGTAAATTACTTTTCGCCCTGTGTTAACTCAACCTTAGTCCTGTCATATGGAATTCTTTCCATCCACTAGTAATAATCTAATGACTAGCTAGATACAGCACCCAAACAGCATTCAGCCGGACGGGGCTGTCCCCTTCCACCGGGGCACAGACCGCAAGCTCGCTCGGGCCGGCCGGTGAGCAAAGGGATCCGCGCGGGCTTTAAATGACAGGACTAAAAAGTTTATTACGGGGGGTGGAAATAAAAGCAGCCCGGCTCCACCCATCGCATTCCTGGTGATTTTTCAATTGCAAACTCCAAGGCCCAGTTATTTCATTAATGCAGCACCCAAGTCGTGAGGCTTTTCTCTCACATCTTTCAGGCCCCTTTCAGCAAATTATCCCATGACGGCGGATTTATTCAGTCAAAGACCTCGGACTTTGAGAGGCAACAAAAGAATCAAGAGACTTTCTGGTCCACCTGCCTGGCGAATGATGAGGCAGGGAAAGTCTCCCCCAGAGAAACCAATCAAACCATTGTGTGGCACAGTCAGACCTTTTCAACTGTCAAGCCAGAGAGCAGGGGAGGAGATGAAAGGACGCGGAATGAAGCTACCATTTACAGAACCATGTGGGAATGGTCTCCTAAGATTTAATAATTGGGATGGAACTCAACTTTCTAGCACTGAAGGGGGAAAAAAAATAACAGAAGAGAGAAGAGTCAAAGAAAGGGGGTGGGGGAAGGAGGCAAGAAAGAAAGAAAGAAAAAAACAGCACCCTAAGTCAGACTAGGAATAACTTTTATATATAAATGTCCCCTACCTGAAATGAAGTCCTGTCTATAAAAGTAAAGGGGAAAAGAAAAGAATGTTACAAAAAAAAGAAAAAGGAAGGAAGGAAGATTTAAAACCTTTGATGTCTTTCCTCTAGGTTAAGATGCATTAAACGTTCTGATTCCTACCCCTTGTGCAATTAATTCATAATAGCAAAACAACAACAACAACAACAACAACAACAAAAAGCCCTCATTAATAAGGCTGCCTTGTAGTTTTAAGTATAAAATGGCATTTTAAGTTGGCCTAAAAAAGAAACAATACATTGATTGGACACACACACACACACACAAAAAAAAAGATTCAGACTGGCAGACACTAAATCGTATATTTCCGAGCGGTGTTTCAAGTATATTTTAGTTGTGATAAATACAACAGGAACTATTTAAATAGAAAGGAGGGGGGGGAGTAAGTTCTGGTAAGAAGACCTAAAAAATCATGAGTTTTTTAAAAAACTCACAAGTCTAATACTGTCAGATACTAACCGTAGTTCTAATGCTTTCTAATATCACTGGTGACTCATACTTCATGTTTTACCATACCGAGTTTAAAAAATAAGTATTTGTTGAAATTGTAGAGGTGCTGGAAACCATTCTGTTTGATTGTGGTGGTGGTTACATGCCTTCTTGAATTTGTCAAAACTCATAGCTCTCTACACCAAAAAGAATAAATTATGTTGTTCGTAATTCTTTTAAAATAAATAAAAATTACAGCTGATCTACCGGGAAAGATTTCCATGTAAACAAGATGAGAAGGTTTCTGCTTTCACCCTCACCTCGCCTTCTTCCCCTCTGCCTGGGACCCTCACGCTTCCCAGTGCTCCCCGCACGTGCTCCAGCCTCCCGGGGTGTGAGCTGCCTGGAAAAGCAAGCTCTCTCTCTCTCTCTCTCTCTCTCTCTCTCTCTCTCTCTCTGAACCTGGGGCTCTAAGTGGTGCAAGGAAGGAAGGCCTGGAGGGAGACTGTCCTCCCACAAGCACCATTTTGCCCCGGGACTTCCACTCTTCAGTTGCTATTTCTGATTCTGACCAGTTTTGTTTCTGGAAATATGAATTACCCACATCACATGATCACAAGCAATCAAGGGCAACCCAGAAACTTTCCACAAACAGAACACATCAGAGTGTGGCTTCTTTTTACTCTGAAGTTTGGGAAACAGCCCTGGCTGGTTTGGCTGGGTGAAGAGAGTGTCGGTCCTCAGACTGAAGTGGTCATGGGTTCGATTCCGGTCAAGGGCACGCACCTCATAAGTCAGTTGCAGGTGCAATCCCCTGCAACTAATCAATGGTCCTCCCTCACGTAGATGTCTCTCTCTTACTCTCTGTCTCTCCCCCTCCCTTCCACTCTCTCTAAAAATCAATGGAAAAAATATCCTCAGGTGAGGATTAACAAAAAAAATAAGAAAATGAAGTTTGGGAATATTTATTTTTTTCCTGATTTATCTGAGCACCCAACAAGTGGTTTTTTTGGATTAAAAATACAATAGCCTATATACAAAAGAAAAAAGGAGCCTTAAGAATGACTGATTTCAACCTGAAAGGACAATGAATGGGAAGTACTCCCTAAAAGTAATCATTCAATGTAAACTCATGCTCATTTCAGGACTAGTGGTTTGAAGTACTATTTCCTGATCCCAGCTCCTATGATCAACTTGCCTGTTAAGCCACATCCTGATGACCATCACATTTTAAGGACTATTAGCCCAACCCCACTAATTCTCTCAGATTGCAGCTTAACCACTTACAGATTGTTAACAAATGATATTGTACTAAAGGAGTGAGATTTAACATATCAGTGAATTAAATCCTACCAAATTATATCCAGTGGGTGTTATTACTATCCTATATAATAAAGGGCTAATATGCAAATAGACCGAACAGCGGAACAACCCAATAACCCGTCACTATGATGTGTGCTGACCACCAGGGGGCACGCACAGAACATGGTGGGCGTTGGCCGTGGCGGGATGATGGAGCAGGTGAGTGAGGGCACCAGACCAAGGCAGGGTGCTGGTCGCTGTCATCAGGGCAAGACTCTGGTGGTTACTGAAAATTCTTTGCTCCTGTGTGTCATGATCCCACCCAGCGCTTGTACCTACTGCCAGCCCTGGCCTCCCTCACACCCACTGCCTGTCCCTGACACTGGCCGAGACTGCTAGGCACCATCAGTGGGTGCACGCAGTGGCTGCTGGCCCCAATTGCCCCTCAGAGCTTCTCCTCTTCCCCCTGCTCCTGAGGGGTGATCAGGGCCAGCAGCCACCTCTTGAATCCCTGCTGGCAACAGCCGCGCTTGCACCCACTGCCTGCATCAGAGCAACCGATCACACCCACTGCTGGCACCTAGCGCTAGTCTCAATTGCTTGGGGCCACCAGTGGATGCAAGTGGCAGCTGTCGGCCCAATCGCCCCTAAGGGCTTCTCCACCTCCCCCTGCTCCTAAGGGGCGATCGGGGCAGCAGCTGGTGTTCACAACCACTGACAGGGCTGGCCTCGTCAGCACCACCAGCAAGTGGGAGCCACGGCAGCAGGAGCAGGTCTGCCAGCAGACAAGAGGACCAGGGGCTGGGCGGGGGTGTGGAGGATAGGCCAAGACTAGCCCCTGTACCCACTGCAGCCTCGAGGCCCACAGTTCCTTTCAAGGTGTGCAAATTTGTGCACTGGGCCCCTAGGTACTAATAATGGCTATCAGGTTTGGGTACTCATTCTACCAGCCTCAGAGATGTTAAGTAATAAGCCCAAGACCACACAGCAATTAAGCAGTAGAGCTAAAATTCAAACCTTGGCATGAACACTTAACATTTCTGCTATGCTCCTCATGGCCCCCTGCCTACACTGAGCCGAGTCAAGTTCTGGCAGGCTTATTGAGTGTCTGCTGAGAGCCTCCCAGCACAAAACACTGAATGGGAGGTGGGGATTGGCATGAGGAAAAGAAAAACCAAGTGCTTCTCTCCAAAAATTCTACCTAAAATATAAAAATTATTATGGGGGAGAGAGAGATGAAAAAGTGAAGCAGAGGGAATTTTTAGGGCAGTGAAAAAAAATTTAAATATATTTTATTGATTTTTTTACAGAGAGGAAGGGAGAGGGATAGAGAGCTAGAAACATCGATGAGAGAGAAACATCGACCAGCTGCCTCCTGCACACCCCCCACTGGAAATGTGCTCGCAACCAATGTACATGCCCTTGACTGGAATCGAACCCAGGACCTTTCATTCCACAGGTTGACGCTCTATTCACTGAGCCAGTGAAATTATTCTGTATGAAAGTGTAATGGCAACTACATGACATTATATATTCGTCAAACACATAGAATGTACAACAGAAGGAGTGAACCATAATGAAAACTATGGACTTAAGTTAATAATAGTGTATCAATATTCGTTCATCAATTGTAAAAATGTACCACACTAATGCAAACATTCAGAGAAAATGGTGTGAGGATGAGGAGAAGGGTATATAGGAACCCTATACTGTCTGCTCGTTTTTTCTATAAACTTAAAACGTCTCTAAAAAATAATATAGGAATTAGAATTTTTTTAAAAATACCAAAACAAATATATAAAATCAAGTGTTATTACCGGTAGGTCAGTCCCAAAAGGACCCAAAACTATATGGAGAAAAAGAGATTGAGGACATAGTTACCTTTTGAGAACAATTGAAACATGCCTGATGTTAGGAAAAACACTTGTTCTATGTAGGAACAATATGAACAAAGGCAAAGAGTCCCACACGTTAGCAAAAAATAGGTTATGGGTGGGACATTGTAGCGGCAGCATATCAAACTGCAAAGTCGGACCGGGGTCAGATTTCGGAAGTCCCTGGGCATCACTGAAGGTTCTAGAAGGGGAGTGGCATAAGCAGAGTGGTAAAAGGATGCCTATGGCAGGGGCAAACGTGATCAAAGGGAATAGGAGAGAAGGAACACAAGGTGACTGGAGAGAACAGTTGAGCTGCAAGAATTCTTAAAGCATGCAATACCGGACTGTTTAGTCAGGGGCACTGACCTTTTCCCCTTAGATTGTCAAATAAAAAAAAAATGACAATAACCAACCCAATAGCTATCCGGTGAACCTAGATCCACTGTCAGATCAACGAAGAATATAGTACTTCTGGTGTGCCAGGGAATTTTAGTAATTAGTGCATGTGTGCCATGAGATGAAAAAGGTTGAAAATTGCCGGGATAGAAAGGTTGCTTTACCATAATTGTCTAGGAAGGAGATAGCAAGGTTTTAAATAGCACAGTGCAGGAGCTGTCCTTAAGGGACACATGGGTGAGTAATTACAGGGGAAAACCTACCCGGACCTCAAAACCGGTTCCTACATGGGAAGCATGAGAAGAAGGGGTCAAAGGTGACTGTGCGGTTTCAAGGCTGGGTGACCGCAGAGAAGGCGATAGACTCAGCCTAAACAAGAATACAGAGGTTGCGGGGGCTCAGGGACATGGGAGTTTGGAGCTCAGGAGAGCATGGGTTTCTAGGGGAAGCAGATCATGCATTATTAGCTCATTGGTTTAAAATGTTAAGTCTCTTTTTAAAAGAATAAAAATCTGACTTTAATCCAGCACAACCACTCTGTGAAGAGGTGTCGCTGACCTGAAAGAAAATAGTTTACTCCAGAAAAATAATCAAGTAAAGGGACATGCGTGTGCTGTTTCTAATGCAAAGACATATAATCAACATTAGTTTTCAAGGTTAAAATAAATAAATTATCTGAAAATTACCTCCCCTATTTTCTGACTTAACAAGGCATTCAGAAGGTAGAGAAACATTGATACACCTCGTAAGACGTGCAGATCTGGTCACATTTGGAGTTTGTAAAACATCTTGAACTATTTTTCAGAGTCCACCAAATTCAAAACTAATTTTGCAAAAGATTTTTCCTTAATTTGAAAACCAACGTATCAAAAAATAGTAATAATAATCCTTTTGGTTTGGATTTATAACATTTAACTTATCCACATGACTTCTCCTACTAACAATGGCTGGCATTTGCTGAGATCTTACCATGTGAGGTGCTGTTAGAATGGCACCGGCATTGATTGCCTGGAACTGACGAAGTGGGTGGAACTCTTTACTTTGGTAAGTAGGTGAAGAAACTGAGACTGTGGGAAATTAATGTCCCCACACTCACAGAGCTAACCCTCGGTGTTGCCAGAACTCAATCCAAAGCTTTCAGACATGAAAACCGGTGGGTGCTCCTCACCAGGACCCTACAGAGTGAAGCCTATTTTATCTGACAGCCCTTTCCATCCAACTGTCACATGCCAGGCAATGGGATGTGGCAAGAAAAAAAAAGGGAGGGGGGTTTGAACACCTAAAGGGACAAGATACCAAAAAAATCACAACCTACTGTCTGGTATGAACTACAACAGAACTAAGCCTTCTTACTCCCAGCCTGGAGGCCAACAGAAATCACCATCACAATTAACAGCTATGTATGGGGCAGTTTGAAAACAAGTCTTAAGTTCAAGGGGAAACATAAAGTATTATCTTCTTATTGTTTACAGACCATTCATACCACTTTCCCCTTACAAACCTAAAAAAAAAAAGAAAGCCCCTGGCAAGGTGGTTCAATTGATCATCTGTCATCCAGTACAACAAAAGCTTGCAGGTTCAATCCCAGTCAGGGCACATTCCTAAACTGGGAATTGAATCCTAAACTGATCTGAATGCGTGTAGGAGGCAGCCAATTGATGTTTCTCTTTCACATTAACGTTTCTCTCTCACATCAATGTTCCCCTCTCTCTCTCTCTCTCTCTCTCTCTCTCTCTCTCTCTCTCTCTCACACACACACACACACACACATCAATGTTCCTCTCTCTCTGTTCCTCTCTCTCTCTCTCTCTCTCTCTCTCTCTCAAAATCAATAAAAATGTATCCTCATGTGAGGATTAGAAAAAAAAAAAAAATTCAAACAAAAATGTTTAAGCAGAGAAAAACCAAGCCCTTCTTTTTGAAAGAATCAAAGTGAACAGGGAAGTTCCTCTCTGTTATTAGTCTATCAACTTTGGTTTCATGTTGCAATACGATTAGTATAATAATCATTTCAGCTGTCTATCACTCTAAGTTGATAGTTCCCAATAACTATCAGATCTGATAAAAGATCTCCAAGACCATGGCCTACGTGCGTTTATCATTATTTTCCTTCTTTCCTTTTAAAAGAAATCATACACAACAAACATGAGACAGAGCGGAGAGAGTGAGGAGGCTGCGGCTGGCTCCAGCTCTCACAGCCGCTGCAGTTCACGGAGCTCCACAGAGACAGCGCCCAGGCAAGTGCGAGCCGGGCACTGGTCAGCTCTGTGCTCGCTGAGAAAAAGTAATTAAACACGGGTAAAGGAGGCCCTAAAAAGCCAAGAGGCAAAATGCCGTTGGCTTTCTTTGTGCAAACTTGCCAGAAGGAGCACAAGAAGCAGCACCCGGATGCTTCAGCCAACTCCTGAGCGTCTTCTCAGAGGTGCTCAGAGACGTGGAAGACGGTGTCCGCTAAGACAGAGGAAAATGTGAAGACAAGACGGCAAAGGAGGACAAGGCCTGTTATGAAGGAAATGATAATGTGTATTCCCTCAAGGGGAATCAAAAAGAAGTTCAAGGACCCCAGTGTCATCAAGGCCTCCTTTGGCCTTTTCCTTGTTTTGTGCTGAGGATCGCCCCAAAATCAAAGGAGAGCCCCCCCCTCCCCCCCGGCCTGTCCATTGGTGCTGCTGCCAAGAAGCTGGGAGAGATGAGGAATCCCACCGCTGCAGGTTAACAAGCAGCCCAGCGGAAAGAAGGCAGCTAAGCTGAAGGAGAAATACGGAAAGGAGACTGCTGCATGTTGACGAGTTAAAGGAGAGCCTGGTGCAGCAAAAAGAGAGTCATCAAGGCTGAAAAAAAGCAAGAAAAAGAAGGATGAGGAGGAAGATGAAGATGATGATGACCAAGACTAAGGTGGGTCTGGTGCAGTTTTTTTCTTGTCTATAAACCATTTAACACACCCCTCCCTGCTCTCATTCACTCCTTTGAAAGAAAAACACTGACATGTAAGGTTGTGTTAGATTTGTTTTTAAACTGTACAGTATCTTTTCTTGTATGGTTAGCGCACTACCAAATGTGTCTGAGGATAGCCCTGTCCTGGTGATAGTTTGAATAGGCACTAACCTTGCCTGGTACCATAGGGGGGTTGTAAACTGGCATGGAAATTTAAACCAGGTTCTGTACTGTTGCCCGGCCGGAACAAATTAGTTATATATGAGGCTGGTAGTTTTTTTCATCATCAGTTGTCTCTGATGCAATTTATATGAAATAATTGCTGTTCTGTTAACTGAATACCACTCTGTAGTTAAAAAAATACAGCTGTCTTGCCGACATTCTGAATGCTACTAAGTACAATTTTAAATGAAAAAAATATCAGCTTACCCCTTCAAAATATATATCCAGAGGCTAAAAATGAGACAAAACACTTCAAACTGAAAAGTCAATATTTACAAGTCATTGGAGAAAATTTTATAGGATAAGGAGAATCTTTAATCAGCTTAACAATAACCCACAACCTTCGGACCAACTAGGATAATGAGAATATTTAGAAGATCCATATTAAAAAACTTTTATAACATATAAAACACAACATGTAGCTTAGAAATCTACACTAGAAACAAACAGATTAAGGCATTTGACTTATAATATTAGGATATTACCAGATTTTGTAAAGTAACCAATAACACTGAATATCTTAGTGCACATTTTATATGAAAAAGACACCCTTGTAGATTCCAAAAAAATGGTCACTTACTCCCAATGGTATTTAACAAACATCCAGAGAATCAAATGTCTTCTCTTCTGTCATTTATCCTTAATAAATAACAGTAAAGCTTAACATCTAACTATGGCACATCAATCACACGTTTTGGTTTCTGAGTAAGAGTACTAAATGCTTTACATACAAAAATCAAATGTGCCTTCTTTTTTTTTCCATTGAAGACTTAGAACATAGTTTTTAATTTGTGTTATTTTAAAGTTCAGTGTTAAGAGGCAAATGCTTACTTAAAACGCTGTTCAAGGTTTTTGAACCATACCTTCTGGTCGTGTGTGTTTAAACAAAAACCCTGTACGAATGTTATTCTAGAGCAGATACTTAGCTGAGAAAAGAAAGAAAACAGATCTGTAAGGACATGCATTGGAATGTGCATGTTTGGCTGGAAATCAGGTACAAACTGCAGCACAATAATGGCCGGGGAGTTAATTAAGTCAACCGAACACAGCACCGATAAGAAACAAGGTTTTTGCTTGCTGCATTTTAATCATGAAATTGTAGACAGGAGAGAAAATTCATACAGTACATTTGTTTGGTTCTTGTTGTGCTGACCTCATTTTTCGTGGTTCAATCATAAATTCCTGAATTTCAGAGCCTTGTGAAGGAAGCCTAAGAACCTCCTGGAAACTAGCAACCAGTACTACTACTATAGGGTCCTAACGATTTTAATTTCCTTTTTGTGAATAATCTTATTACAGGAATCCAGAAATGTCTGAAGGAAAAGAGAGAGAGAGAGAGAGAGAGAGAGAGAGAGAGAGAGAGAGAGAGAGAGAGAGAAAGGGAGACAAAGACAAAACAGATGGATCAACCAACGCCCTTGGCAATGGCAACCCAGCCAGCGACACACACAGTGTGTCAACCTTTGAAAGTCCCCACCCATGAGTTCTAAAACCCAAATGGGGCACAGGACCAAAGCCTACACACTCGCTGTGTGTCACATGTGAGTGCAGAGGAAAGTTTGCACTAGGCAGAAGCTTGCAGACAAAGAAAAGGCCGGGCCATCCCATCCCATGAGCATGACGCCTAAGCTGTAAAGAGACTGAGCCCGTTAGGTGAAACCCGCATAGGCCTCTGAGAAAAAGGTCACTACATTGCTTACCTAACACAGTCACCAAGAAAAGAGGTTTATACTCCTTTACTTTACTTTTCCCATCACTAAATTTCTTTGCTGGTTTTCCTTCAACATCCCAGGAGGGCTGCAATTCATGCTTAAAAACAAAACGATCTTTCTTTTATTTAGATTGGGTCTCTGTATCATCCCAATATAAAAAGCAGTAAATCCTTTAGAAGAAACAGGAACACTGGGGGGGGGGGGGGGAGGATGGCAAGAATTACCAGGATGCCCTCACGGGTTTGGTTTGGCTCAGTGGATAGGGCGCGGCCTGCGGACTGAAGGGTCCCGGGTTCGATTCCGGTCAAGGGCGTGTACCTTAGTTGCGGGCACATCCCCAGCAGGGAGTGTGCAGGAGGCAGCTGAATCGATGTTTCTAACTCTCTATCCCTCTCCCTTCCTCTCTGTCAAAAAATCAATAAAATATATTTAAAAAAAAAAAAGAATTACTAGGATTTCCAGGACAGCTATCATCTATGTAAGTGCCCTGCAAACATGACTAACGAGCATCTGCCCCCAACAGGGATAGGTTTTACACCGCTTTAGGAGGGCATGTGTGCTTCCAGGGTCCTGGCTGGTCACGGGGGAAGCCAGGGGCCTGCGATTCAGAAATCAGTTCTGTGGTTAGTTCAGACTGTCGGACCACCTTTGGAAGACACAACTGCTCCTTCTTTGGCGAATGCTTGTGGGTGGCTTCCCGGCTGCCCCGGGACGGCTGGGTTAATCCTGTTCCTCGGCACCCTAAATGGGTTCACAATGGCAACCCCTGGTCAGAGAGGCTGAAGACCACGGCGGCAGCGGCACCAAACACGTCCTGGGCACGAGTGTGGGTGCGGGAGCGGCAGAAGCCGCAGCCCCTTCAGGAGAGCAGACCACTGCTGTTCCTCTGCTGACATCCACAGGGAGGGCAGAGGTTCATAGGGGCTGCCCATAGCACGTCTCCTGCCTACTCACACTCCTTCCTTCTCACCTGTTCTCTCACACACATCCACACACCCTCATGCACATTCACACTCAATGCACATTCACACTCACTCACTCACATAAGCTATAAAGATAACCAAGCGAGCACAAGAGAGAAAAAGGTGCTTGAATTCCCATGGGAAGGCATTTGCCCTTCTGTGAAACAATAAGCTTTCATGTTATTACCACGTGTTATTAAAGCCTGAAAATATGATGAATATTTTGTACGGACATTTTAGATCTTTTCCTGATGTGGGTCTCTCTGTAAGTAGAATGACGAGGCCAAAGGGTAAAAATACTGTTGTGCTACTTTTATATACCGTATTTGCCGGCGTATAAGACGATTTTTTGGCCCTGAAAAATATGCCTCCAAGTAGGGGGTAGTCTTATACGGCGAGTATATAACAAACTCTGTATTTTTAGTGGAAATTTTAGGGGGTTGTCTTATACGCCCAGTCGTCTTATATGCCAGCAAATACGTATTTTTCAGGGCCAAAAAATCGTCTTATACGCCGGCAAATACGGTGTATATATATATATATATATATATATATATATATATATATAAATATATATAATTTTATTGGTTTCACAGAAGAAGGGAGTGGGAGAAAGAGACAGAAACATCAATAATGAGAAAAATCATTGATCAGCTGCCTCCCTCACCTGCAGGCCCCCTCCTGGGGCTGCAGCCTACAACCTGGACAGGTGCCCTTAATTAGAATCGAACCTGGGACCCTTCAATCCACAGGCCAATGCTCTATCCACTGAACCAAACCAGCGAGGGCTCACATGCCTTCTTTATGAAAATTTAGCAGGGACTGTTTCTGGGCTATTTTATTCAATCAATCCATCGTGTTGCTTTTAGGCTATTGTCATACTGGGTCTTATTTGTCTCCCCTCCACCGCTTTTTTTCTTTTCTGTTTTCTTTTAGCATACTGTTTTGATAACTGTGGTCTTTTAGTATGTTTTAATATCTTTTAGGGCCTGTTCCATCTCAGTGCTTTCTTCTGAACTTTTCCCGTTATTCTTGTTTTTTCTATTCCTCGATGAGTTTTAGAATTGTCTTGAAAATGTCCACAACTTCTCTCCTGCTGGGGGATGTCCAGCTGACCAAGTGGCCTAGGTCTTTAATGCCCTCACAGCTAAGGTGACCAGATTTTAACACTGGTAAAGCGGACACCATTGACCAGGGGGGGGGGGGGGGATTCTTGATTAACAATTTGGTCTATATGGAGCAACAAAAATTTTCAAAGAACACAAAAATAGTATGGTCATATATTTTTTAAATTTCAACATAAGTACAATTTATAATAAATTTTAAAAATTATGTATAGTATTGTTTTATTCTTTGGCATTTTTCTCATTGGAGTGAATTTTTTTAGTAGATTGCTGTTGTGGTTTAAAAAGTCATGAAATTTTTCACCGGCATTTGTTAAATTATATTTCACACATAAAATGGCTTTGAAAGTCTCAACACTTAATTGTAACCTAAGTCATAAGTGTATCTTTCAAGGCCGGTGCTAGACATTTGGCCAACACTATAAAATATAAATAATACACGTATTGTCTGCTAAATTCAAGATTTATCTATTTATGAAATAAATAAATAGATTACTTACCTAAATTATCTGAATAGCTGATTAGTATGTAATGACATCACTGGTTTAACTAGCTTACTAGCACGCAGTACCACCAGTATAGTCTGAGAGACAGTTACAAAATGTGTTTGTTGTTGACAACTTTGATAAGCAGTTCTCCATAATCAGTTCTCAAAAATTATTTGTTATTATTAAAGTTTACCATTATAAAATGAACAAAAATAATTTAAAAAAAAAAACTCATATCCTGGCTAAAGAGCCACATGGCCGCCAAAAACCATATATTCCCTTCCCGTTCTCCCATAGTTCCTTAGCTTGTCCTGCATTCCTTCCAAAAATCTTTTTTAAAATGCCGAGGGACAAGGGACAAATGGTTAAAAATCAAGACTGTCCGGCCAAAAGTGGGACATCTGCTCACCTTACCCACAGCACATGCAAGTGAGCCAGACTACCTGCTCAGATAGGGTCTTCAGAGCAAGGGGGGAGGGTATGAACAGGCCCCAAAATAATCCCCAAAGTCAGATTTCTAAGCCTGAGGAGAGGATGAAATCCACCCTAGGAGGGGGCTGCAATAATAGGCTTAGGGAGGAGCTGGCCTGGGTGGGACCGTCCCGCCCCTGGAGGAGCTGGGCTGAGTGGATATAAAAAGGCTCATGTACTGCAGTCAACGCTATCTCCTGGCTCATTCTGGCCTCTGCTTCCTCAGAGAGCAGCTCTTCCAGACTGCAACCTCCCAAGGCCTGCTGGACCCAGACTCCCAGGAGAACAGAAGGGAGAGGATTTCAGCCTCTGGGAAGATGTTCAGAGCCACCATGGCCCCTTGGCCTGCGATGGGAAACGAGCAGCCCAACCCAGGTGAATACATCGGAGGCATCGCGAGCCAGCAGCCCACCACAGATGGAAAAGGGAAAGAGCCCAACAAAAGTAAGTGCTGCCCATCCATCCACAGGGGCCTCCTTCCTGTGGGAACCCTAAGATCTCCCCTGCCCCCACCTTTCTCCTTAACCTTTGTTGTTTGTTTGGCCAGATGTCACAGGAACCACCGAAACCGAGATTGAACTTCAGCCATACCACTCCGCCGCCGCCACCCAGATAGAGGAGCCCACCCACGTGGAAGACCTCTGGGACCTGCCCGAGCTTCAGCCCGAGGGGATCAAGTGGTCGGAGAGAGACACCAAAGGCAAGATTCTGTCTGTCCTGAAAGGGCTCGGGAGGTTCCTTCTGCTCCTGGGCTTCCTCTACCTGTTCGTGTGCTCCTTGGATATTCTCAGCAGCGCCTTCCAGCTGGCTGGGGGAAAAGTGGCGGGCAAGTTCTTCAGCAACAACTCCATCATGTCCAGCCCCCTGGCGGGACTGATGGTCGGGGTGCTGGTGACCGCCTTGGTGCAAAGCTCCAGCACCTCCACGTCCATCATCGTCAGCATGGTGGCCTCCTCACTGCTGTCGGTGCGGACTGCCATTCCCTTTGTCATGGGAGCCAACATTGGCACCTCCATCACCAACACCCTCGTGGCGCTCATGCAGGCAGGAGACCGGGACGTGTTCAGAAGGGCTTTCGCGGGGGCCACCGTCCACGACTTCTTCAACTGGCTCTCCGTGCTGGTGCTCCTGCCCGTGGAGGTCTCCACCCACTACCTGGAGGCCCTGACCAACCTCATAGTGGGCTCCTTCAACTTCAGAAGTGGAGAAGATGCCCCGGAACTCCTGAAAGTCATCACCAAGCCCCTTACAAAGCTGATCATCCAGCTGGATAAAAAGGTGATCAACCGGATTGCAATGAATGACCCCGCAGCTAAGAACAAGAGTCTGATCAAGGTTTGGTGCAAAACTTTGACCAGCATCACTCAGATGAACGTCACCGTGCCCTCGATTCAGAGCTGTGCCTCGCCCCACCTCTGCTGGACAGATGGTTTTCACACCTGGACCATCAAGAATGTGACCCGCCGGGAGAATGTCGCCAAGTGCCAGCACCTCTTTGCCAATAGCGACCTACTGGACGTCGTGGTTGGCGTCATCCTTCTGGTCACCTCCGTGCTGGTGCTCTGCGGCTGTCTGGTGGTGATCGTCAGGCTCCTGTCCTCTGCGCTTAAGGGGCAAGTGGCCGCTGTCATCAAGAAGACCATCAACACTGATTTCCCTTTCCCCTTTGCCTGGCTCACTGGCTACCTGGCTCTCTTGGTGGGGGCGGCCATGACCTTCGTGGTGCAGAGCAGCTCGGTGTTCACGTCCACTCTGACCCCACTGATCGGTGTTGGCGTGATCAGTATTGAGAGGGCGTATCCACTGACGCTGGGGGCCAACATCGGCACCACCACCACCGCCATCATGGCCGCCTTGGCCAGCCCAGGCAAGACCTTGAGGAGCTCCCTCCAGATCGCCCTGTGCCACTTTTTCTTCAACATCACGGGCATCCTTCTGTGGTACCCAATCCCGTTCAGCCGCCTGCCCATCCGCCTGGCCAAGGGCCTGGGCAACGTCTCGGCCAAGTACCGCTGGTTTGCCGTCTTCTACCTGGTCGTCTTTTTCTTCCTGCTCCCCCTGTCCGTGTTTGGCCTCTCGCTGGTTGGCTGGCCGGTGCTGCTGGGCGTGGGGGTGCCCGTCATCCTTGTGATCCTTCTGGTGCTGCTGCTCAAGCTCCTGCAGGCCCACTGCCCCCGAGTCCTGCCCCAGGCGTTGCAGACCTGGAACTTCCTGCCCCTGTGCATGCGCTCGCTGCAGCCCTGGGACCGTGCCATCTCCCTGGCCACAGGCTGCTGCACCAGGAACTGCCGCTGCTGCTGCTGCAGCAAATGCTGCCGGGAGCCGGGAAAGGAGGCCCAGGAAGACGCCGAAATCAAGGTCACCGAGTCCTTTTGGACCATCTGCATGGTGGTGGAGGCCCCAGAAGGGGTCCCCGAAGTCTAAGGTGACCAGATTTTAACATTGCTAAAGCAAGAAGGCATTGACATGGGGGGGGGGAGGGGGTTGGGTATTTCTTGCTTAGAAATTTGGTCTATTTGGAGCAACAAAAATTTTCATAGAATTCAAAAATAGTATTGTCATATTTTTTTTAAATTTCAACATAAGTACAATTTATAATTATAATAAGTAAAAATTCTGTATAGTGTCACTTTCAAGACCTGTGCTAGACTTTTTGCAGCCACCATGAAATATAAATAATACGACTACTGTCTGCTAAATTCAAGAAAATTTATGTATTTATGAAATAAATAAATCAATTTCTTACCTAAATTATCTGAGTAGCTGATTTGTAATGACATTACTTGTTTAACTAGCTTACTAGCACGCAGTAAGAGGTGCATCGTCTGAGAGACAGTTACAAATTTTTTCATCTTGCCGAGACCGGGTTGGCTCCGTGGATAGAGCGTCAGCCTGCGGACTGAAAGGTCCCAGGTTCGATTTTGGTCAGGGGCATGTACGTGGGTTGCAGGCACATCCCCAGTGGGGGGTATGCAGGAGGCAGCTGATGGATGCTTCTCTCTCATCGATGTTTCTAACTCTCTATTCCTCTCTCTTCCTCTCTGTGAAAAACCAATAAAATATATTATTTTAAAAAATGTTTTCGTCTTGCCAATCCCCAAAAATGCCATTGTTCATTAAGTCCAAACAATGGTGGTCGAATTCTAACAACTGATCAACAATGTGAACTTTGATAAGCAATTCTCAATAATCAGTTCTCAACAATTACTTGTTACCTTGTTTCCCAAAAAATTAGACAGTGTCTTATATTTTTGCTCCTAAAGATGCCCTAGGTCTTATTTTCAGGGGATGTCTTATTTTTTCATGAAGAAGAATACGGTACACATTTATCATTAAATGAAAATAAAGGAAATTTATTACCTGTATAGGGAAAGATAGTACGGTAGTTGTCAACACAAACCAGACAAACTGTGAATCCTACAGAATCAAGAATTTACTCTGAGAGAAGAACCAAGATGGCGGCCTAGGTAGTCTCCTATGCTGCAGCCTCATCAACAATTTTATAAAACAAACAAATAAACAAACAAAAAAACTAAAATCAAAAAGGACTTCACCAAAACCTCAGGAAAGCTGGTGGAGTGGAATACCTACAACTAGAAAGAAAGAGAGAGGCTCACGGATCAGACTGGGAGCCGCAAATCCCTGAGGAAGGGAGCCGCTCATGCGCCCGGAGAGAAAGTTTGTCTGCCGAATGCTTGCCTGGTGGCTGGAGGGGAGGAATTCCCGATTGCACGGAACCCTTTCTGACTGTACTGAACCCCAACTCCGGCCGAAACCCCATGATCCCAGGCTCATATGGGTGGAGTCTGGACTGTAGAGAAAGGCACTCATTGACTGGGAGACAGGAGACCCGGTTGCCACAGCCGGCAGGGTCTACAGTCACGTGCTTGAGTACACACAGAGGTCTCACCTCGGAGGTTGTTGCCGCCTCCTCGTAGGGGAAGGAGTCAGAAGCTCCAGACTACCAGCCCAAGTCCAGGGGAGCCCCTGGGACACCCACGCTCTTGCACGGGGAACCTGGGAAGGTCAGGCGGAAACTCAGGGAAGCCGCGGAAGGCAGAGGTTAGGCGGAAACTCAGGCGAGTGCACAAGGGCGCGTGGAAGCCAAGACTGTCAGTTCAGCCCTGAGACTCCGCCCCATCCAAGCTGAGCAGAGGCTTCTGCAGTTTTTCAAGTCTGATCCTATAAGACTGTCTCCAATACAGAAGGTATCCCAGAGTAGACACAGCTGATACCCACATCCAATTGGCCTGAAGGTCAATTCACAACAATAAAGACTTAGCTACAACAAGGCTGTGCACACAGTCCACAAAGGGGATCACCAAGAGTGCCTACCTCAGGTGACTGGGGAGGCTGACCCACTGGGCCAGATAGGATACCAAACACACAAAGCCATCCTACCAACTCTGAAAAACAGCGAAAATGCCGAGACAAGAAAATAGATCTCAAACGAAAGAGATGGAGGAAATAGAGTTCAGAACTACGGTCCAAAGGTTATGCAAGAATATCCTAGAAAAGGTCAATAAACTTCATGAGACCCAACTAAAAATTATACATAAACTGACTAAATTGGAAAATATTATGCAGAGATCCAACAGCAGAATGGAAGAACACAAGAATCAGGTCAAAGAGCCAAAAGACACTCCTCTGGAGAAGCAAGAAGAAAAGAGAATCCAGAAAGTTGAAGATAGTGTAAGAAGCCTCTGGGACAACATCAAGGGCACCAATATCAGAATAATGGGGGTGCCAGAAGAGGGAGTGCAAAATACTGAAAACATATTTGAAGAAATAATATCAGAAAACTTCCCTCACCTGGTGAAAGAAATAGACTTACAAGTACAGGAAGCCTACAGAACCCCAAACAAGAGGAATCCAAAAAGAAATACTCCGAGACACATCATCATCAATATGCCAAGGGTAAAGGACAAAAAGATCTTACAAGCAGCAAGAGAAAAGCAGTTGGTTACCTATAAGGGAGCACCCATAAGACTATCAGCTGATTTCTCAACAGAAACCATGCAGGCCAGAAGGGAGTGGCAAGAAATATTCAAAGTGATGAATAGCAAGAACCTACAACCAAGATTACTGTATCCAGCAAGGTTATCATTCAGAATTGAAGGGCAGATAAAGAGCTTCACAGATAAGAAAAAGTTAAAGGAGTTCATCACCACCAACCAATATTATATGAAATGCTGAAAGGTATTATTACTTAAGAAGAGGAAGAAGATCAAGTGAATTAAAAATCTGAGGAATAGAATAAACTGGTGAATATAATAGAATCAGGGGCAAAGAAAGGGAGTGGATTAATAATTATCACGGAGAAAGGGGTGTGGGATGCATAAAGAGACTGGATTAAAATCGTATAATCTATGGATGAGGACAATGGTGGGGGGAGGGGGTAAGGACAGAGGATGGGGTGGGAATAGGGTGGAGGGGAGCTATGGGGGAGAAAAAGAAGAAACCATTGTAATAATCTGAATAATAAAGATTTATTTTTAAAAAAAAAAGAGTTAATCATGTTTTTAAAAAAAGAATTTCCTCATTTATTCAATGACAATCAGGTCATCATCTTCTGGAACATCATCCAAACAATCCAATTCCTGAATTTCCTGGTGAATTTCTTGTGACTCCATTTCTTTCAGAGTCAGTAGACCAAATCTCTCATGTTCAGCAATAGCACTGTCTTTAAATGAGTACTTCTTGTCGAGGTAGACTGCTCGAACGCAGTGCATTTGCAAGGCAACTATCAGTGATTTTCTCCCATAAATTCTTCACCCAAGTCACAACTTCTTGCAATTTAGGTTTCACAAAGTTTCTGTGCTGATTTCTCTACATTCACACAGCAGTGACATCAGGACTACGCATAACGTCACTGGTTGCTAGACGCCAGTCAGAACACCCCTAGCGCCCAGTTTACCGTAAATTAATTTTCATTCTGAGACAGAGCATGGGAGCCTTATTTTCAAGGGATTCCTTATATTTCACTCAGAAAGAAACCTGTGAGTAGGCCTTATTTTCGGAGGATCTTATTTTCGGGGAAATACGGTATTATTAAAGTTTAACGTAAAATTAACAAAAATAATTTAAAAGTCATATCCTGGCTAAATAGCCACATGGCCGTCAAAAACTATATATTCCCTTCCCGTTCTCCCATAGTTCCCTAGCTTGTCCTGCATTCTTTCCAAAAATCGGAACTTTTTTAAAACGCCGAGGGACAAGGGACAAATGGTTAAAAATCAGGACTGTCCTGCCAAAAGTGGGACGTCTGGTCACCTTACCCACAGCACATATGTGTGAGCCAGACTAGCCTGCTCAGATAGGGTCCTCAGAGCAAGGGGGGAGGGTATGAACAGGCCCCAAAATAATCCCCAAAGTCAGATTTCTAAGCCTGAGGAGAGGATGAAATCCACCCTAGGAGGGGGCTGCAATAATAGGCTTAGGGAGGAGCTGGCCTGGGTGGGACCGTCCCGCCCCCTGGAGGAGCTGGGCTGAGTGGGTATAAAAAGGCTCATGTACTGCAGTCAACGCTATCTCCTGGCTCATTCTGGCCTCTGCTTCCTCAGAGAGCAGCTCTTCCAGACTGCAACCTCCCAAGGCCTGCTGGACCCAGACTCCAGGGAGAACAGAAGGGAGAGGATTTCAGCCTCTGGGAAGATGTTCAGAGCCACCATGGACCCTTGCTCTGAGGTTGGAAACAAGCAGCCCAACCCAGGTGAATACATCGGAGGCATCGCGAGCCAGCAGCCCACCACAGATGGAAAAGGAAAAGAGCCCAACAAAAGTAAGTGCCGCCCATCCAGCCACAGGGGCCTCCTTCCTGTGGGCACCCCAAGATCCCCCCTGCCCCCACCTTTCTCCTTAACCTTTGTTGATTTGTTTGTTCAGATGTCACAGGAACCACCGAAACGGAGATCGAACTTCAGCCACACCACTCTACCGCCACCCAGATAGAGGAGCCCACCCACGTGGAAGACCCCTGGGACCTGCCCGAGCTTCAGCCCGAGGGGATCAAGTGGTCGGAGAGAGACACCAAAGGCAAGATTCTGTCTGTCCTGAAAGGGCTCGGGAGGTTCCTTCTGCTCCTGGGCTTCCTCTACCTGTTCGTGTGCTCCTTGGATATTCTCAGCAGCGCCTTCCAGCTGGCTGGGGGAAAAGTGGCGGGCAAGTTCTTCAGCAACAACTCCATCATGTCCAACCCCCTGGCGGGACTGATGGTCGGGGTGCTGGTGACCGCCTTGGTGCAAAGCTCCAGCACCTCCACGTCCATCATCGTCAGCATGGTGGCCTCCTCACTGCTGTCGGTGCGGACTGCCATTCCCTTTGTCATGGGAGCCAACATTGGCACCTCCATCACCAACACCCTCGTGGCGCTCATGCAGGCAGGAGACCGGGATGTGTTCAGAAGGGCTTTCGCGGGGGCCACCGTCCACGACTTCTTCAACTGGCTCTCCGTGCTGGTGCTCCTGCCCGTGGAGGTCTCCACTCACTACCTGGAGGCCCTGACCAACCTCATAGTGGGCTCCTTCAACTTCAGAAGTGGAGAAGATGCCCCGGAACTCCTGAAAGTCATCACCAAGCCCTTCACAAAGCTGATCATCCAGCTGGATAAAAAGGTGATCAACCGGATTGCAATGAATGACCCCACAGCTAAGAACAAGAGTCTGATCAAGGTTTGGTGCAAAACCTTGACCAGCGTCACTCAGGTGAATGTCACCGTGCCCTCGGTTCAGAGCTGCGCCTCGCCCGACCTCTGCTGGACAGATGGTGTTCACACCTGGACCATCAAGAATGTGACCCGCCGGGAGAATGTCGCCAAGTGCCAGCACCTCTTTGCCAATAGCGACCTACTGGACGTCGTGGTTGGCGTCATCCTTCTGGTCACCTCCGTGCTGGTGCTCTGCGGCTGTCTGGTGGTGATCGTCAGGCTCCTGTCCTCTGCGCTTAAGGGGCAAGTGGCCGCTGTCATCAAGAAGACCATCAACACTGATTTCCCTTTCCCCTTTGCCTGGCTCACTGGCTACCTGGCTCTCTTGGTGGGGGCTGGCATGACCTTCGTGGTGCAGAGCAGCTCGGTGTTCACGTCCACTCTGACCCCGCTGATCGGCGTCGGCGTGATCAGCATCGAGAGGGCGTATCCACTGACGCTGGGGGCCAACATCGGCACCACCACCACCGCCATCATGGCCGCCTTGGCCAGCCCAGGCAAGACCTTGAGGAGCTCCCTCCAGATCGCCCTGTGCCACTTTTTCTTCAACATCACGGGCATCCTTCTGTGGTACCCAATCCCGTTCAGCCGCCTGCCCATCCGCCTGGCCAAGGGCCTGGGCAACGTCTCGGCCAAGTACCGCTGGTTTGCCGTCTTCTACCTGGTCGTCTTTTTCTTCCTGCTCCCCCTGTCCGTGTTTGGCCTCTCGCTGGTTGGCTGGCCGGTGCTGCTGGGTGTGGGGGTGCCCGTCATCCTCGTGATCCTTCTGGTGCTGCTGCTCAAGCTCCTGCAGGCCCGCTGCCCCCGCGTCCTGCCCCAGGTGTTGCAGACCTGGAGCTTCCTGCCCCTGTGCATGCGCTCGCTGCAGCCCTGGGACCGCGCCATCTCCATGGCCACAGGCTGCTGCACGAGGAACTGCCGCTGCTGCTGCTTTCTCTGTTGCCCCAGTTGCTGCTGCTGCAGCAAATACTGCCAGGAGCCGGAAGAGGAGGTGGAGGAGGACACCGAAATCCAGGTCCCCGAATCCTTTTGCGCCATTTCCATGGTGGTGGAGGCCCCGGAAGGGGTCCCCCAAGTCAAAGGTGACCAGATTTTAACATTGCTAAAGCGGGACACCATTGACTTTGGGGGGGAGTTGGGATTTTTTATTTAAAAATTTGGTCTATTTGGAGCAACAAAAATTTTCATAGAATACAAAAAATAGTATTGTAATATATTTTTTAAAATTTCAACATAAGTACAATTTACAAATATAATAAATAAAAATTATGTGTGTCAATTTCAAGGCCTGCGCTAGACTTTTTTCCGCCACTATGAAATATAAATAGTATGAGTACTGTCTGCTAAATTCAAGCAACTTTATGTATTTATGAAATAAATATATAAATTCCTTACCTAAATTATCTGTATAGCTGATTTGTAATGACATCATTTGTTTAACTAGCTTACTAGCAAACAGGAGGAGGTGTATAGTCTGAGAGACAGTTACAAAATGTTTCCTGGTTGCCAACCCCAAAAATGCCATTGTTCATTTGTAGAAAGCTGTCTGGGAAGGCTCATGGATACTCTTAATTCTTATCAACTGAGCCTGAGGGCACTCGCAGAATATTGTAATCGGTATTGATTTCTGATCTTTATCCATGTGCTTGGAATGAGGAACAAAAAGGACCTTGACCCACCCAGGTCTTGATATGCTAAATCTTGTAGCAAAAATTAAGGAGCTTTCCAAGATCCTGATGAATAGGATTTGGGCACACCCAAAAATCCTTTTGATCATAAAATCCCTTTTGGCAACCAATAAATATGCTGTTTTGTCTGAGGGAAGCGTGACTGTCTCTCCAACAGAGAGATGGCACCCACCTAGCGCCCAGCCTGAATCTATTTCTGTCTCTTTGTCTCTTTCTTTCTCTAATTTCTTCATCCCCAGCTCCTCCCCTCAGGAACCTGTTGTTTTCCGTGGGGGATGTGGAAAACAGAGAAAATGTCCACCATGTTCATTAAGTCCAAACAATGGTGGTCGAATTCTAACAACTGATCAACAATTCGAACTTTGATAAGCAGTTCTCGCTAATCACTTCTCAACAATTATGTGTTATTATTCAAGTTTCACATTATAAAATGAACAAAAGTAATATGAAACTCATATGCTGGCTAAATAGCCACTTGGCTGGCGAAAACCGTATATTCCCTTCCCGTTCTCCCGATGTTCCCTAGCTTGTCGTGCATTCTTTCCAAAAGTCGGGACTTTTTTTAAAACGCCCAGGGACAAATTGTTAAAAATTGGGACTGTCCCGCCAAAAGAGGGATGTCTGGTCACCTTACCCAGGTCCCAAGAGGACACCCTGAACACAAATACCACCTCCAGCCTCACAGCCTTGTAGGGGCTGCCCTGAGGCGGGAGGAGGGGGCCCAAGTGTCCCTTGCTCCCTCCTTGGTTTTGCAAGACCATTCTCCACGTCGCTGAGAAATGGCATCACCATCAGCTCTGAGTCGGGGTTTCCCTTTGCGCATGTGTCATCCTGCATGGTCGCTCTGGCTCCGCCCCTGCTCCCGGGGTCTCCCACTCCCAGGAAGGTGCAGAAACAATTAGACAATGACACCTGGTTCGATAACGGATCCCCTCCAACCACCCACCCACTCCTGTACACAGACGGGCTGGCCAATGGGACTTCTTCTCAGACGTAACCATCTTCTGAAGTCCCAAGGGAGGGAGTTAGGGAAGGTTCTCAAAGATGCACAACACATATGCTTTTCTTAATGTGATAAAATTCTCCTTCACCAAAGCCTGGCTGCAACCCAGAGCAGCTGCCTCCCAGGCGTCCTCTCCCCAGACCGGGCCAGTTCAGGGCAGGAGGCCTGGGAGAACACAGGCATGGGCCTCGCTCTCTTCCCAGTGCCCCCCAAGGCCCCCCTCCCCTGGGCAGGTCTGGCTAGTCCACGCATTTTACCTGCTGTGTCTTTGAGTTTCCAGGAGTCAGGATGCACTTTGACCCACCTGTTGCCTCTTGAGATCAGGTGTCAGCGGGGTCCGTGTGTGTGTCTGTGGGTCCAAGGGATGTGCGCCCTTCTTGCCCCACATGCCCTCTGTATTTACTACCCCTTTGGCCTCCACACTCCTCACCTCTAGTTCTCCCTGGAGAGGAAGCTTCAGCTGGGTCCGGGGAGGGGGAACTATGCCACAGCGCATCCCTCATGGCAGGCCGGGACGCCAAGCCAAGCCCTCCCCTGGCCTTCCCCCGTGTAGACACCAGTTCCCTAACTAGCAGCCATCTCTACGCCATATGTATAAGCCGTGCACTTGTACAGTGTTTTTATAAGTTATATAGGAATAGTAGCGGGACTTCTCATTTGGAAAGGTCAAGGGAAACAAGACTCTTTGTATTTTGTAATGCTGGCTTTTCAACACGTGCCTCCCGGTGAATACGAAAGCTCAGCCAGCGCGGGGCTGCGGCCCTCTTTGCACTCTACAAATTGGATCCTTGTACCTATATTGATTGTATTTTTGTTAACTGGTTGTAGGAAGGGAAAAATAAAGATGATCAAACCACCCCCCCAAAAATAAAAGATACCCAAGTCGATGTTTCCCGTAAACCATAATACACAGAAAGTGCTCATTCCTATAAAAACACTATTAAATTTACCAAATAAGCAGCATTGCACGGACTTATTCTACTTCTGAAATAATAAATTTGTCTAACTTTTTAAAATTCCAGAGGAAGCAGGGGAACAAAAGCCACATGATTTATATATATCTACATTGGAAGTACCGGGATCAATTAAAATAAGCTCCAATTCTGATTTGAAACACCTAAAATAAAGGGAGAAGTGCAGGTATATTTTCATGTGCATGCAAAATAAACTCATTATTTTAATAAAGACATCAGTATACTCCCCCTAAGGACCAATTCAAACCAGGACTCACTTAGCCAGCAGGTTGAACACCAGCCAACCAGCCCCTCTCCTCACCCCGTCGAGCCAGCGATGCACACCGCTGGCATCTGCGGAGGAGGACACCTGCGCAGCGCTTCCTCACCGTGGATGAGGATGGCCACAGAGAGCGGGGGTGAGCTCCTCTGTGCCAGCTCAGGCAGTGCCACAGTCAGGGCAGGGGGGGTGCGGTGTTTTTACTAGATCTCCACCCTTGGAGTCTATGATTCTGACTCTCCCAATTGTATGTCAAAATAATGTAAATCAGCCTAGTAAAGTCTTTCTAGGAATAAATAAAACATAAGCCCCCTGAGAGGGAGGTAGCAGGTGAGCTCATGCAGATCACTGTGCCCGCATATGCAGTGTCCAGGAAAGGGAGAGCAGGCCAACCAGGGCATGTGGAAAAGCAGCGTGCCATTCAGGGAGGCCAGGGTAGCTATTAACTCTCCAAACTGCAAAGGCAGTAATGGCCTCCAAGGTGGGAAAGAAAGTACTATTGACCCACACAGTCTGGTTTTCCCAGAAGGGGCTCTGGAATTCATTTTCAATGCTCCGTGCTGGACTTGAAACGCCTCCGAACACTTAGCTTAGAATATTAATATAGCACATAGACGCAGTGAACTCTATTCTATCTCTGAACACAATTTAGGTCAATTGATGTTTATAAGCCAACAGCAAAGCCTGTATCTCAGATATGAATATTACCTTGAGGCTCAACCATTAACTTCTAAACTCCTTTAAAGCAGGCTGCACTTAAAGAGTTGGGGGTAAGGGAATCCCGTCACTAATTTTGACGAGGCAACTTTTTGTGTCTTTTGTAATAACTGATAGCTTTTTTTGACTGGTGTACACTCTTCCACGTGAAATGAAAGGGATCCTGAACTCCTGCCGGACGAATGAAGATGATTTTACAAAATGCCCAAACAGGAACTTTCTATGACAAACAACCCATCGCATATACATCTCAGATTAGAAAATTAGAAAGAACACGTGCTGTGTGGGTGCCAAAATAGAGATTACAAAAGCCTGCCCATCCTGCACACCCTCCCTCCCCCACTCCACACACACACACACACACACACACACACACACTCAATCCCATCTGCTTTCTTTAGCCCCTTCTAGAATAAACACTGGCCCAGGTGCAGATACTCAATTCACGAGGAATGCAGAGAACATAAAAATGATGGTGGGGTTGGCTGCTGGTAATCCCCGAGGCTGCTCACCATTGGAAGTAGTGCTGGAGGCCACGGCTTTCTCGCTGACATCTGTTCGCGTGGAGCATTTTACTACGGAATTCTCAACCTTTTTCTTCTCAGTGGTCAGGGAGCTGTGGGACTGGGCCTCCATGATGCCTTCTCATTACTTCAGCTCTCTGGTACCAGGAACACCTGAAGAACACGACAGCGTCATCAACCTCAAATACGAGGGGGGGAGGGGAACAACGCGCTCAAAAGTCCACTTGGCCTGTCCCCGGAGGAGGTGCCTACCGCGTTAGCAAGTTCAAAATGTGGATGAGCCTTCCCTACATGTGTTCTGGCAAAAAAAAAAAAAATCCATCCAAGTTTTCGGAACAAGCCAGTCGTATCATCTGCACGTGCAAAAGGAGAACGGAGGGCAATGCCCATAATGTGGAACTTTTCCCAAATTCCTACTGGGCATTTGTTATTACATGATCTAAATATCTCAATTTACGGCTGTGTTTATAGTGTGAAACCCAAGTGTCACATTACTCTTTTAAGCCACATCTACAAATGTCTCTTCAGGTGGCCAACTTTATAGGAAGGGGCATTAGGACAGCTTTTCCAAGCTGGGCAAGGCTTTTAATTAATTAGATGTGTTTAAAGACAGTGCAGCAATTTCTCAAGTCCAAGCCCTACTCAATGTTCTGAATCAAAGGATCATTCGGGTCAAGAAGCCAGTGATTTTTGCTTCCTCTCCCTGAGATATTTAAATTGCAACATGTTTCTTGATCCTAATTTGTTAGGTAAACCATGTTCTTTAAGCTTTCGTAAAACGTAAGACCATTTCAGTTCATTTTAGTTATATATATATATTTTTAAAAACCAACAAAGGTAATAGAACAGTATCGCTCTCGATCCCACAGAAAGTCAAAAGACTGCCAACAGAAAAGACTGGAACCACTTAAGAAATATTAAAACTCAGCTAAAGGCAAGTTCAGTTAGTCGGCCTTTCACTGGCTTCATTCATGTGATAAATCGCCCTAACTCATCATTCATCAACTTTCACTCAATTTGGTGTCATGTTCTTTTTTTTTTTCTTCTTTTTTTTTCAGCCATGAAATACAAGAATACAGGAAAAGATGACAAGTACCCTCACTAGAATGTTTTCTTCCAGCTACCTAGATTGTAGCTCTCACGGTGGGCATTTCTTCAGTTGAGTCATTTGCTTCTTTTCTACATTTAGCAAAAATGTTCAGCCAAAAGGATTAGTGAAATAAAGTAAGCAACTGCCTAACCAATGAAAAGAGTTGAAACAGCAGATGATATATTTAAGTCATCCTGAACTCAGATTTGCAAGGGAACTGCAAATTCTTTATTGTACAAGAAATCTGGAATTCAAGGAACTAGAAAACGTTAAGACCCAGAGCTTTATTCCAGCTTTTCCACTAACTTCCACTTCTTTTCCTTCATTACCCAGTGTCATCCATTGTAAAACACACAAATTATTCAAGAATAACTTTTCTGGAATAAAAAAAGAAGTAGAGAGTTAAATTTACATGTCAACTGTAAGATCCACTGCAAATCCAGAAACAGCCCTCAGAAAACCCTATTGAAGAACAATAGTATGAAGGAGGTCAGAATGCCCCTTCTCGGGACTGCCACCTTGCACACAAGTCCAGGGTGAGGCCTCCTTACTGGCCACCGGAGTGGAGTTGGTCAGTGCCTGGTTTCTCATCTGTCACATGACAGAATCACACAGTGGGACTTAGCCTTGCGGGGTGGAGGTGCAGTCCTCTTTAAGAATATGTTAAAAGTTATGGATCCCCGCCCTGACTGGTTTAGCTCAGTGGATAGAGCGTCGACCTGCGACTCAAGGGTCCCAGGTTCAATTCCGGTCAAGGGTATGTACCTTGGTTGTGGGCATATACCCAGTAGGGGGTGTGCAGGAGGCAGCTGATCAATGTTTCTCTCTCATCGATGTTTATAACTTTCTATCCCTCTCCCTTCCCCTCTGTAAAAAAAAAAAAATCAATAAAATATATATTTTTAAAAAAGTTATGGATCCTCTCTCTAGAAGAATATTCTTAAACATTAAGTGTACACTTAATTTCAGAGGGAACACGGACCCTCCAAATTTTTCCATGAATCCAGATAAAGGTCCCGGAAGGAGAAAGTCTTGATGGCCCCCTCTAGCTCTAACAAATTCTTTAATTTCATAACACTCCTCCAAAATTGATTTAAACATCATCTTTAAAGTATCCCACAAGAAACAACTCAACCCCAACCACAGCACTGCTTCTCAGAGTGGTACAAGAGCCACTTGAACCTGCCCTCCGCGATGCTTGTGAAACTTTCAGACTGCCAGGCCCAATCCCCTTTACCTGGGAGGGTGGCACCAGGGAGCCTGCATTTTAACCAGCACTGGGGATGGTCAGGCTCACTAAAGCTTGAGACAACAAACTGCTCTACAGGTTTTCGTTCACTGCTTACGTACTCGGTGCAATCGGTCCCAACTGAAGTCCCAGCTGACTGCGTAAGCTAAATAGTCAACGAACTGCACCCCAGCTGAATGCCAACAGCCTCGGTGAGCCTAGGCCAACACCCACCACAATGAACTCTTCACCTGGAAGTTTTACTGAAAGTCAATCCCGCCTCCAGACCGTAAGCTCCATGAGGACAGGAAGCCTTGGCCATCTTCCCAGCCCCCCAGATCCCTAAGAAAGTGTACTGAGTGAATACAAAGATCTAGTGAGGACCCCATGGCCCAGATGGTTCCTGAGTCCTGAGCTGATGTCTTAACTCTTAAATGCCGCTGGGTTAACTATTTGTCTTTAATCCGGTGTTTCCTTGAAACCTGGCTATTACCCAAAAGCTAAAGAATTTTAACAGGAATATTTAATTAGTCAAAGCACTCCGTTCTCAATCATTGTGGATAAGCAGGCCATTTACTATAATCCCCCCCCCCAAAAAACACAGTTTTATTGGTTGAATATGAATGGAGTTTACTAAATTCAAACTGCAAACAGAAACAAGCCAATGGACCAGAAGAACCCGTGAAGAGACGGGAATCCTGGTGAGGCGTCAGCCTCTGCCCTCGTGGACAGAGCAGTGGACAGCAGTGAGGAAAGGCGCCACTTTCCTTCCTCTACAAACTTGGTTTTTGGAGTTGCTGGCTTCTACCCCAAGCAAAGGACTCCATTTTAACAAAGTAATAAACCCTCCAAATACTCATCACTGCACGGAGGGACTCCCGGGAGAAGAGGTAAAGCCCCAGGCACTGACTGAAATCACACTAATTAATGGTCCCAGAGAATACTCATTCCTACCTTCCACCCCTCGTCTGAAATAGATTTTTTTTTTTTTAAATAGGCCCTTTAGTCGCTCAGAGAGTCGACCTTCTTCTTCTATTTTGACGACTTATTTTTTGGATCTCATTAGTAAGTAATTATTTAAAAGCGTTGGCTTGTGTTTGAAACGGGGGCTATAAAAATGGCAACTTGCCAAGGCAGACATCTGCTTCCTGTATATCCCTACAAATTATATCAGTTTATTTTACCGATAAAAAAAAATCACAACTGTGTCCCTGTCTGTTACAAAGGAGAAAGTTTTAACATTCTGGACTCTGACACCTCATCAACACTCTGCGAGGAGACCTGGTGAGCAGAAAAGAGAATGTGCTTCTTAGCTGCAGTGGTGGGTGTTTTTTGTTTGTTTGTTTGTTTGTTTGTTTGTTTTTCATAGAATTATTGGCCACATTGAGAAACTAAGTCCTGAGCTGATACACAGAAGCCTGAGGTTCAGAAGCGGCCTGTAAAAATTCCTGATGGAACCCTAAAGCACACGTAAATTGGAGAAAGAGCCCAAAGTACTACTTTTAAAACCTGTAATTTCCTAAGCAATAAAGTACCATTTATTTAGAACATAACGATCAAGGAAAACATTTCGGTCCTGCTTCACTTCAAAGATCTTTCTCTGAGGAAAACGCAACGTATTTTGTGGTTTTTTTTTAGATGTGAATGGAATGAGACGTTCTCCGAACCGTGGTTCCTTTTCTTACAACTCCACACTGTTCTCCTCCAATCCCTTTCACCACTGAAACATGACGTGCAAGGTTTGCTGGCGTGCCCCTTGGTATTTTGTGCTGATGAAGAAAAAAAAAAAAAAGCTGTAGCTAATGGTTGAAACCCAGCAGTTTCAGTATTAAAATTTTTTTTAAAAAGCCTGCAACCAAGGAAAACTGAGCTAATATTGTATGCCTGCTAAAGCCTGCAGCCTCACAGGGAAATGGGGGGGCAAAGATTTTTTCTCCTGAAAGCAGTCGTGGCTTGTCCCCCACTCAATGGGCTCCCTGAACCTTTTGTCGTTTCCTGGAGGCCTAACCCCTGGGCACAGTGAATTCCAGAGCCTGTTTTCAACCCTGCCCTTCTCCTCGCAGCAACCTGCCTGCAGGTGGGTCTTTTCTGTCTCGGTGGTGAATCTGAACTTGCACAGTAAGGCATTGAAAGCCTCCGGCGTTCCTGCACAGCAACATTTACCAAACTCGCGAATTCTTGCGGGGACCTTTCACACAGAAAGCCCAAGGAGGCCCTCTCTTCAGAGCTGCCACTAGGGCTGCAATGCGAAGGAAAGAAAAGAAAGAAGAAGAAGAAGAAGAAGAAGAAGAAGAAGAAAAAAAAAATACAGCCCCGCAGAAACTTTTACGTTTGCATCTAAGTCCCCTGGGATCGCGCCTTCGCTTAGGCTGCGGGGCGGGCGGGTTTTGGGTTTTGCCTGAGCGCTGGCTGGCAGCGCGTCCGCGCCGGGCTCCCTGCACGCGCGGTCCCTCCTGCGGTTCCAGAGCCCGATCTCCGCACCCTGGCACCGCCCGCCGCGGCGGCCTGCCCCCGGGCCGAGCGGGGCGCCCCGGCCGCAGGGTCCCGGGCTCCGCGCCCCCGCCCCGCTCCGCTCCGGTCCTGGCCGCGGGGCAGCCCGGGCGGCCCCGCAGGCCCCGCGCCCGGCGCGCAGCGCGCACACGGCCGGCTCCTCGGAAGCTGCCGGGGATCCCATCCGCATTCCAGAGGCGGGGCGCCCCCCCCCCCCCCCCGAAAGTGCAAACCCGAGCTGAACAATCGGAACCCCGCAGGGCCCCTGCAGCCCAAGCAGCGCCCCTTATCGCTGCCATCACCCTGGTTATCTGCTCGGCGGGAATATTCTAATCCGGGCCCGGCGGCACTGCGGGCAGACAGTTATCCCAGGCGGCCCGGCTCCCGTTCGCACAGCTGTTGTGCCAGCAGACCACAGAGGTGCAGCTTCCCAGATACACCCGGCGTGCTGCCCGGCAGTAAAACGCCGGGACCCCTTGGAGTCTTCGCTCACTGAACTTGTAACGCAGCGTCCACTAGCCTGGCCCCCAAATACTGTTTCTTCAGCTGTCCTGATAGATGTAGTGAATGGGTAAGGCACACACACACACACACACACACACACACCTCGGTGGCTCTCCACAGTTCAACCTTTCTCATGAGGCTTCTGGTAGTAAATATAGGGAGTGAAGAGAATCAAAGTTCTGCGAAGTTGCAGAAATGAGCCTTTTCCCCCAGGCCTGGCGGGTCTCTGCAGTGAAACCTGGGGTTCCCCATTGAAGCAGGATTCCTTTCTCCTGCTTAAGATGTTTAAGAGAGAGCGCCAGGACGCAAGCCACCGTTTAAAATAATGTTTGCACTATGTAAAAACGACTTTCTAATCTAAGGGGAAATGAGACGGTGATTATAAATGTGAGTGCATGCTTTGTGAACAGCAGACTGCTTCATTTACATCCCTAAGCCAGTCGGTTTATTTTTTACGTTGCTTACATTTGGGCAAAACCCCTGTTTGATTTTTTTTTCTTCTCTTAATGTATTTTTAAAGACTTAAAACAACTAGGTTAAAAGCCTGATTAATGGTAACCTGATCAGTTTCCGATAGGTTAAAACAACTACTGCCAATGAGGGATCAGAAAGAGGAGGCATTCCTGTAGGCAGAGCAGAGCTTTTAACAGCACAGTGGTTGAGCCTTAAGTAAGGAATTACTACTCTGTGCAACTTAAGGGAACTAGTGCTCAAGTGGAATGAGGCCTTTGTTTGGAAGAAATTACACTTACTTACACCTGCCTATGTGTTTATAAGCTGAATGTATTGGTGCTTTAAAAATCCAGAAGGCACCAGCCTGTGAAAAGATTGGGGGGGGGGCAGGTTGGAGGGGGGACCTCTGTATCCCTGAGGAATGACATTTCACTCACACTTTATTACTCCAGATTTGCTGCTACTTCAAGATACTGCTCTTAAGAAATCATTCAGGTAGAATTTCTGTTAGATAGTTATACCGTCCTATTATCATTAGAGCTCAGTTCTTAAAAAGACAATAAATCGTTTAGGGAGAGACATTTCTAAAAATAAGAAAGCACAAACCTAACGCCCATTGTAACTTTTGAGCAATTCTGAAAGTTTTGAGTTTCGATGAACAAAATTTAGGGAGTTTAAAATACTTCGATGGGTTTGATACAATCATGCATTAGAGTTCACCTTTTTTATAGCTGCCTGGTGTGGCTGATGTTTCCTTCTGCTCAAAGAAAATAATTTCTTAACTTAAAATCAATTAGATAGGCACAGCCCCTATGACACACCAGCAGTCCCTGAGATTTCTGAGGGTCTCAGGCTTCCTCTCCCTTCCCTCTCTGCACTGCCTCACTCTTCTCTGCAAGAAAAGATGCTCAACATCCTAAGTTCTTAATGAAATTGTCATGAGTGTTTAACTACAGTATTTTTAACTACAAATATTTTCCTTTATATATGATCCTCCCCCCTCCCCCAATCAGTAAAGCCCAAAGCCTTGATAGCCTAGAGAGTTTCCCAAATCTGCTGCATTTTGTTTTCCATCTTTCCTACGTTTCTGAAGCTTTTACTATCTGCTAAAGCAGTATTCATGATCAATACCCAGATGGAATTACTTGAAGGGGAAATAATTACCTGGCTGAGGATTAAGTAAATTTGGTTTTTAAGTAAATTAACTACATCACAACTCTTCAGAAACCCACATACTGAACTTCAACCTCTGAAAAGCTGATTGGACATGAGGCCATTGTTATTACAATTAAAATCACAAGTGACATTCTGTGTGCCCGTTTTGCTTTTCTGCTGTATGTGATTTAAAAATATTATCAAGCTACCCTTTCTCGGCTGCCAGGAATGCTTCATGAGAAACATTGGACGGGAGGATGAGGTCTGTACTTAACAGTTGTTGCCATTTCTGAGTTTTGCTAAGCTGTAAACCACCAGCCCAGTGTCCTCTGGTTAGGCTTAGCAGGAAGCGCCACGCACAGCAGGTGCCATGAAGGAAGGAGCAGTAACGTGGAGCAAGCTGGCATCCCCACTTTCTTAGGGTTGGCCGGAGCCAACCCTGAACTCAGAAAATTAGATCTCTGTCAGGTACCCATCTAAGATCAGCTAAGCTCGTGAAATCACAGCGTAAAGCCCCAAATCACAAAAACACCCTGAAGGATCAAAGGTCTCATTTCACTGAACGTTACAGGAATTAAAAGTTTTCACACGTGTTCAGAAGGGAAAGAAAACTAAATTTAAAAATTATTCATATGGGTAACTTCCACAACTTTCAGTTCCTAGAATCACGTGTGTCTTTGCAATCGAGCTTAGGGAGGTAGAGCGCATGTTCTACGATTAATAACTTCTACTTTTAAGACATCACAAGTATTAGACCGTTACCTGCTGGGTGTTCAAATCAACTGGAGATATCCCAAATGTATGAAGGTATTATTCCGTTAAGTACTATTCGCATATTTTACCCTCCCAATGTTTTTAAACTTGTGACTCTTGAACCTCAGTTGCCATTTAAAAAGCAAATTTTTCAAAATTTGAGAATTTTTATATGAAGGCTCATTCAGTGAAAAATTACTTCTGGTCTACTGGGCCTATAATCATTGCTTATTCACAGACAGAATTCTTCAGTTATCTTTTTTTCCCCACCCCTCCCCCAATCCTGCACAAAATGCCAGTGTAAACTATACCAAACTGCACACCCTCCCAGTGAAACACTTTGGCATGCAATTTCATCTGAACAGCCAGGGCTCAGACAGCAGATGTTGTCCTGCAGTGGCGTGGCCTGGTCCTCACTTCTGGCCACTCCATTCAGCTTTCCATAGGTTTTAGTTCATTAAGGCTGCATTCTTAAGCAGCTGGCTGAGGTTTCTTTACACACAGATAACTCTCTCTTTTTTTTTTTCCTGTTTTTACAAGTAACTCTCTTGAAACTAAACTATTCTTTTTAAAAAAAAAAATCACAAAATGAAATCAATAATAGGGTTAATCGCCTCCTCCCTTCACTACCGCAATTTCAAAGTCATCGTTCATCTAAATTGTGAGTTCCCCATCTATTTTCTTTTGTAAAAATTAATAGTTTATCATGCAAAACACCCTGGAATATTGTTAGGCATTTTCAAGAAAAGTCAAAGTAGCTAATGCTAAAAATTTCCACATGAAAATAAGCAAATAAGATGTCACACTACATTCTGAAGGTATTCCAATAAACAGACTTAAATAAGATTACACTTATTTCCCATTACTTAATTTAATTTTGTGGCATAAAGATTACTCAAATATACAGTCAAATGCTTAGGTTTAAAACATTCTCTCTCTCTCTCTCTCTCTCTCTCTCTCACACACACACACACACACACACACACACACACACAGAGTGTCACCCCCTTCCTCCAAAGAAAGAAAAGAACCACGAGCTGTTTCAGGCCAGCAATCAATCCAATTTACTGCAGGTACAATCTATATGTACAGTCCATTCCATGACAAAACCCCAGTGTGATGCCAACCGGGCCCTTAAGAAAGTTTTCCCCTAAATCTCTGGAAAGGAGCTTTAAAAGAAAGCAAGGATTACAGTCAGCTAGAAGGTAGGGAGGGGACTTACCTCAAACCCAGCCAAGCGGAAATCAGAGCAGTAATTCTACAAGTCAACAGAGTACACTTTCAAAGCCGTAATGGTGTGAAGAAGTGCTGGGCAGCATGGCCCGGAGGCAGCGCTAATACACTGATGACTAATGGCTGGGCTGGGGCAGACAATGAATTTGGGGACTGAAAACTAGCAGAACCCAGGCAGCACTTTGACAAATGGGCTTTCACAATTTCATTCATTGAATAACCTTTAAGCACAAAATTGGCTCCAGTTCTCTTGGGAATTACATGACATGTTGTTGGACGATGATGTAAGTATTTTCTTTTTAATTATGACTCTTATGCAAAATGCAAAAGCGCCACATCTGAGGACGCAACTGCAGGTACTGCGGATGAAGATGTGGAGCTCCATACAATATTACCTTTCAGGAGGTGCTGAAATGTTCCAGTGCCACCTTATTAACCATGTAATGGCTTGTTCACTCACTTTCTTTAGAGAGCCATAGATTTTTTTTTTCTGGGATATTTTGTCTGGTTGAAACAAACACACAGAGAACAAAAAATAGATTCACATGCAAAAAATAATAATAATAATTAAAAGTGATGATGAGTAGCTTTAAAAAAATGGAACTAAAATGTGGTGCATTTATAATTGCAAGTGGAAAAAGTCTGATTTTTAAGGGCCAGGAAAAGGGAAAAGCGCCTTGAGACAATTACAGCACCATGTAACGTTTGCACTGAAATGCACCTACTAACCTATTCAACATCTCATTTCTTTCCAGCAGCTCCCCTCTCTCATCCGCGCATAGCAGGCCCTTCAATTAAAAAATAATAATCCCAGCAATTTTTTAAAGAAAGGATGAAAACATCTCAAGTGTCTCCAAAATGAACAAACACCACTTACTCCAGACAGCATTGCCTTTAGCAGCTCCTAAAAACTTGAGAAACGGATCTTAAAACAGGAAGCTTAGTGAGCTCATAAAACTGGCTGCTGGAGCCAGGAACACATAGCATATTTAATCTGCAAACTGTGAGAGTCTACAGTGATTTCAGCAAGATCTGAGGCATGCCCTTAAGGTTTGCTGGGATCTGGGATTAGGGGGCTGATAAGAACCTCCACTGCCCATGGACATGTTTTTCTTCTGCAGTTAAACACAAATGCATGGAGACGTCTGACTGCTGCTTGGCGCTGCTGCTCAAGTTCTATAAAAGCTTGCAGCTCCTTTTGCTGTCAATATATCAAAGTTTAAAAAAAAAAATCATCAAAGTGTGAAATTTCATTTAAAGTCTTCACCGGGCTACAGCTCTATTTCACAGGCCCATCAAATAAAAAGTAAAGATGAAAAATACACGGAAAGTACTTGAAAAAAAGTTTGCAGCAGGGCCGCTGTCCTGTTGTTGTTTATTCTGTCTCCATCTCTTTGCTTTGAAACTAGAACAAATCAATTTTCATCTAGAAGAGAGGAAAAAAAAATGACAGCACGCAGCGAAGGGCAGCAACTTCTACTTGACTTTAATTAAAAGACACAACCTGAAGGGGATCCTTGGCTTCACAAATTAAAGGCGTACGCCTCGCCCCTCTATCACTTCAGCATTTTAATTGCCTCTCATATATAAGTTGGCAGGACATTTCTGGACTCTTCCAAAACAAATCAGATTGACTATAGAATATGAATGCCAGCAAAACTAAAACCGCCTTCAAAGAATGCTTTAGCTGGGGATTTACAACAATTGCATGAAGAAGAAAAGTCTGACTTTTAAGATAATCTACTGTAGTCTAAAAGCATTAACATTCCATTACTAAGGTTTTTCTTGAGGATTTCATGACTCACTGATTCACTTCTCCTTCAAGACTGGTTTTTCCTAGTGCATTACTGTCCATGTGGGTGAGGGCACAGAACAATGATCATTAAATTGTTTCCTTTCATAAACTCCTAAAACCCTCACTTAAAAAATGAGGGCAGGCGAATCCTAGAGGGTAGGATACCTTACACAGAAGGGGGGACCTCTCTAGCTGGTTAAGGAAACGCAGAAGGCTGAAACCCTTACCACATGCAGATAATTAAGAAAACTGGCCTCGAAACAAAGGAAAGTTAAACTTTTAGGCGTGGGGATCAAACTGATAAATTAATGACTCTTTCATTAAATAAGTAATGAAATAACTCAACAAAGTCATTTTTCATCAGTACTCATTTTTCTTCTTTCTGTGTGCCGCTCCTTTGCAAGCCAGACATACAGTAAAATGTGTTTATACTGGGGTTGGGGTTAATCAAGGAATACAAACTCGTTACAGGTACTGGGAATTGGTAGGTATCTGAGTTGGACCTACTATTAATAACAAGATAACTTATACCTTTTAAGGTGTTTCACAAGACACCTCTCACATTCATTCGACTCATTAAGGCATCTTACACCAAAGCTTCCCGAGGCTGACTTTAAGAATTATATACCCTAAAAGGATACTCCCTTAGGCAGGGAGTTTTTTAATTAAATAGCTTTTAGTATAATATAAATTCTCTTCTCTTTGTAAGTATGCAACCAATTTACATATTATTTCATGTTTGTTTTAGGTATGACTCTAGTCCAAGGGGCCAACGTGTCTGCATACCAGGTTGAGACCAATCTTTCCTAACATAGACAAATTATTTCGATCCTTCACACAGTTTACATAAAGACCGATCACGACTGCCTTATATCCCCACAACTGAAATACTGTTATGCCTTAGGAAAAAAAAAAACCACGAATAGATTTTTAGGTTATTTCACTACTTTAAAACGCAGCATTTTCCTCTTTCAAAAATAATCTTGACACGTGTAATTAAGAAACTGTCAGACTATTATTAATTTTTAATTTAAAACCTAAATGAAATAATTACAGGAATCAATCAATAAGGCACCTATTCAAATTACAGAGCAATTACATAAATACTCAAAATTAATACTTTAGGCCAATTCTTGACAATTTCGGCCTATAATATGCTAAGACATCAAACAGCACAACATGGGAAGGATGAATAGTTCCTGCCTCAGACTGAAATGAAATCATTTCAGTTGGCCAAGGCAGAGCTCTCTGCCCGCCCCCCCCCCACCACCAGCCATGCCCAACCCACTCAAGCTACAATTCTTTTTAAAAGTTAATTTATTTCCACAAGACACATATTTCAGGGACAAAAAAAAAAAAATCCCCTCATCCAAATTCTGTACAAAAGCACATGGTGGGGGGGGGGGGGAGCCTAATTACTGTGACTTTCCAGCAAAGTGCTCTGGAAAGACGGACTGGGGAGGAGGAAAGGAATGCAGGAGGTGGTTTTTGGAACTCATAATACCAGTCCAGCTTATGGCACTGCCTTTCCACAGCAGCCAGCCCTCCATCCCTCTGAGAAGGAACCAAAGTTTTGCCACTACAAAATATGCCTGTTGGGATATTGATTTTTTAAATTGGCGATAGAGAAATGAAAGGCTCAGAAGAAAAAAAAGAACCTCTGGCCCTCCCACTTGCCCGCTTAAAGGAATTCAGATGGAAAAACCTGCTTACGGATGGGAGCATCCCCATAGCACCATCATATAAAGTAAATGAAAATACAGCAAAGCCTGTTTTCTGGATATTCCTCTCTGTCCAATTGTCTCTGGGTGGCCCAGCAAGAATTTGTTTAGCACATGTTTGCTCTTTCTCATCTACCTGTAAGTTGCCTGCTTTGCTTTTGAAATCCCAGTCCCCTGCCTCCCTCTCCTTTGTCCAGAATGGCACATAAGCCTCCACTGCCTCATGCCTCCTTGGGTCTCATATCTTACGGCGCCCTTGAATGTATTACATATGTAATACATTCGAACATATCCCCCCCCCCCGTTAATTTGTCTCATGTTAATTTGATCATTAGCCCGGCTAGAAGAACTTAGAAGGTGGAAGAAAAAAATAATTCCACTTCGTCCCCAAACCTCTGACTAAAGGGCCCTTGTACTCGGAGATGTGGACAGTCCATCATTTCAAAACTGAAATGGCAGCTGGAAAATGTGGAACAGCTGGCAAAGAGCTGGGAGAAAATGTTTTACATAAATACATGTACATACAAACTGGCAGAGGGCCACGAGCCCTGTACCCAAGGCCAGAATGTATTGGGCCACTGCGCGCCAGGGGGATGAGAAGTTGGAGGAAAGGGGAGGCAGGGGAGCCGCGAGGAGGAAGGATGCCTCCGTCAGCCTCTTTCTACACGGGGTCAGCGAGGGGGTCCAGCTTCTCCCCCAGGGCAGCTCCTGGAGCAGGTGCAATCAGGCTCGGGAGCACAGAGTTCGGGGAAGGGGAAGAGGCCCGGGTGGGCATGGGGTGCTTTGGCAACTGGCAATCTGCTTTTAAAAAAGTCGCTTCGCCGAGAGTCTCCAAGTTTGGGGTAAAAATATTTACTCCCTCTACCTTCCTGCCGCCCCGTTTCCCCCTCCTAACTCCAGCAAGTAACTGTCCCCCGCAGAGTGGCTCATGCACACAGCGCTGTGAAAACGCGGCCGCTTAAGGGACTATTGCAGGGGGCACGGTGATGGGCACCCACCCCAGACCCCCACCCACCCCCCACCCCACCCCGCACTGACTCCCTGCAGCTTCCAACAACTTCACTTCTCTTCCCTTTCTTTTTACTCGGTGTGCGGTTTGTGTGTGTGTGTGTGTGTGCGCGCGCGCTGTTCCTGCAAAAAGAGAAGAAACGAAGGAATCCCAAATCACCCACAGATGGTACAACTTTCACTTTTCCCCCTATTACCGCGGAGGCGCGCCTCTCCCGGGGAGCACGCCGCGCCCCCGCCCTCGGGAAGCGGGCGCGGGCGGGAGGGAGCCCCGCGGCCGCGAGCCCCCCACGCGCCCCGCCGCCCGCGCGCCGCCCGCGCCCCGCGCCAGGCACCCGAGGGGGGCGGACGGTGCGCAGCCGGGCGCCCACGCTTCGGGGTCTACCGTGCTTCCCTCTCCCCCTCCAGATGGGGAGTAGGGGGCGAGGTGCGCCCATGCAACTGCTGCAAACTTCCGTCCCCCCTCTGGGATGTGCGATTCTGCAGTCCGTCTCCGGACGGACGGCCCGAGGGGGTCAGGCACTTGGGAAAGGGAGCTTCGAGGAGGAGGAGGAGGAGGAGGAGGAGGAGGAGGAGGAGGAGGAGGAGGAGGAGGAGGAGGAGAGCCTTGCCGGGACGCCTTCCCCACGGCTCGGGAAAGCTGGGCGCCTTTGACAGCCATTTTCACTTCCTCCCGTCCGTCCCCCCCGGTTGGAGACCCTCGGACCTGGACGCGCCGGCGCGGCCGCGGGAGCCGGCTGCCCCGTGTGGGGCCCGCGGAACAAAGAACTTCGGGCGGGACGTACCTGCGGCGGCGGAGGCTGTCAAGTCCCCTAACTTCCCGCAGACCCGCCGCGTCCCGGGCGGGCGGGCGGCCCCGGGCTCCGCGAGGCGCGGGGTGCCGGGCGCCGGGGCTGCCCCCGCGGGCGGCGGGGGAGCTGGGCGCGGAGGGTGCGGGCGGGCGGCCGGCGGGGCGCGGGGCGCGGGGCGCGGGCGGCCGCGGGGAGGGCGAGCCGGGGCGGCGGGTGTGCGCGACCGCGAGCGGCGTGGAGCGCGCCGGAGGAGCAGCGCCTGCCCGCCCGCTCCCGCCCGCGCCCGCCCGCCCGCCGCTCCGGCATCGGTTTCAGGGATCGTGTAACCCGATCCCTTCTGACTCACAGGCCCTGAGTGACAGTTCTGATTTGGTTAACCCACGGGAAGGAGGGGGGAGAAAAAAAAAGAGAAAGAAAGAAAAGAAACCCCGCCGGGTGCCTCTCCTGGCATCCAATCGACTTTCTCCAAGAAGGTCCCATCCCCGTCCCGGAGCCCCGCGCGGGAGAAGGCGGCGCCCCCCGCCCGCCCGCCCGCCCGCCCCGGCCCGGCGCCGCCCGCGCTACTCACGCGGCGGAAAAGTTGTCCCTCGGCTCCGCGCGCCCCTCCCTCCGCTCCGCTCCTTCCCTCCTCTCCTCTTCCTCCTCCTCCTCCTCCTCCAGCCCGCGCTCCTCCTCCCCCCAAGTTTTAGCAGATGTTGCGGGGCTCTCCCCCTCGCCCGCGCGCTCCCCTCTCCTCCGCCCCGGCCCCCGCCCCGTCCCTTTCTCTCGGCCTCGCCGCGGCCACCCTCCGGCGCGCGGGGGACGCGCGGGGCAGCGGGACGCCGGCCGCCGCAGGGGGCGAAGTTGGGAAAACTTAAGAGCGCAGCTCGCCTTACTTTTGCTTTCTCGCTCCTTGCAGGCCGAGCCTCGTCCCCGCGCCCGGAGTGGGCTCCTACTGCGATGCGGGCGGTGCCGGCGCGGAGGCGGCGCGGCCTGGGTCGGGGGCTCCGGGGGAAGCCTGGGCGCCCCAGCCACGCGCGCGCTCCCTCCCCCCTCCGCCGCCGCCTCCTCCTCCGCCTCCTCCTCCGCCGCCCGCGGTCCTCACACAGACACATTCATGCCTGCTCCTCCTCTTCCCCCTCCTTGACCCCGCGCCCGCTCGGCGCGCCGAGGCCCCACCCACCCGGCGAGGGGAAGGGGGCCCGGGCGTGATGTCACGGCCGCCCTCCCCGCCTTCGCGAGCGGCACCGCCGGGACGCCCTCGCCGGCTTCCACCCCGGCGATCCGCGCGGGAGCTGCCTCCTGCCTGCCCCCTTGGCTCGCACCCCGCCTCTCCGCTCCCCTTCTTTTTCTCCCCTTCTTTTTCTCCCCTTTTTTCCCCCAGTTTGTGCCCCCTTTATTCTTTTACAGCCTCTCTGAGGACACCCCCAAAAGCTCCCCCTCTACTTTTGCATTTTCCAAGGCCAACCGGGAACCTCTCTCTCTCTCTCTCTCTCTCTCTCTCTCTCTCTCTCTCTCTCTCTCATCACCAGAGGATGCTTTTGGAAGCTCTTGGTAGTCCTTTCCGCCCAACTCATCTGTCCTGGGAGCCAAAATCTGGCAAGCGGGAAGTCCCACCGCACAGCCTGCGGTCCCCCATGGGCCACTTTATAAAGGACACAAAAACAAAGACCCCCGGTTTGGAACCTGGACTCCGCGGACGTGGTGGTTTTCCGCGAGCTACAAAGTTGCTCTGTCCCTGATTTCTTTAAAGCGGCCCATACTAGTAAAAAAATGATTTTCCTCCTTCCTCAACCAGCCAGCCCACATTCATCTGGCCCCTTTCAATGTATCCAACCTGGACCCGGGACGTGGGAAGGGAGCTTCCATGAGGGCTGAGGGGAGGGGAAGACAAAGGAAGAAGAAAGGGAGAAAAGGAAACCTCTGTGGCATTCCAAAACCTATTCTCCTGGGATAAACCGAGCTGCTACCCACCTGCCCCCCTACCCTCCGCAGTGCTTGGGAGCCCAGCGTGCACTTGTGTTTACTGGCTGAGACTCTTGACTGAAGGAAGAGAGTGGGTAGATGAAAGATTAGCTATTATTATTTGGAGAGCATTCTGAGACTCAAATGCTTAACTGGATAATTTTTTAAAAACAGAATTGATGGTGGCATTCACCATTTGTTTCCTGGGACTTGTTGCTTATCTCAAAGACAGGACAAAAGCAGACTCTGACTTATGCTTTTACGGTAGAGGTGGTGGAGATCAAGTAGGCCTGAAGGTCCTTTTTAGATATTAATTTAAAAATTCCTCACTGGACCTCACCCCTCTTGAAAGGAAGAAAGAAAAAAAGGTAGAAAAGAAGAAGGAAGGGATGAAAAGAGAGGCAGGAAGGAAGAGAGGCAAAGAAAAGACAGCCACCACTTATTCACTGTACAGAGCAAGGGTACATGGGTGTTGGTACCCGCTTCTTCTCACTAACCGGCCTCAAGCCCTGAAAGATTGATTTTTTTGAGCCTATCTGTGGGATGGTGAAAGGAAAACCAGGCTGCATACCTCCCAGGATTTATATGAGTTTTCAATGAGATAATGCCTGTGAAAGGGCAAGGGGACACAACTGTGTAAAAATTGTATTTATACTTTTACAATTGCAGAGAATTAAAAGCCACTCTTTCCCACACAAATACACCTCCAACATCAGCCACAAATTTGTTTGTATTCAAGTCCTGCTTCTGCCTCAATCATAGGAATGCAAATACATTCTGATAGCATCCTCTGTTTACCCAATGGCAAAATAAATAAATAAAAAGAAAGACAGCCAATAAATCAACAACTTGAATAAACTAGATAGTTTGACTTTTACTTTAAAAAGTCTTTGGCAGATTTTTGGATCATGACGATCTTGATTCTCGGTTTTAGAAAGAGAACAATAAAGAAAAACAGTTGATCTGCCCCCTTACATCCATAGGAATAGTTACAAACAAAAGAGGGGAATAATGCCGGTGTCTCCTGAGTGTCCCTGTTTTCTCTCCTTAGATTCTTGGCAGCTCTCATATATGTAACTTACATATATAGGTTAACATATATGTAAGTGGGCACATTTTGCAGAAATGGCAAAGGGGAAAATCATGAGTAGTCCTAGTGTGAGTTAAATAGTGCCAATCTCTTTTAACACAAGGACTCTTTCCCCCCTCCCACCCCCCATTGAAATCTTATATGGAATCCCAAAACATAAAAGAGAGCTCTTCTGGGTGCAGCTGGAGTGGGGTCTCAGAGCCCAGCCCCTCAGCCTTTCTCTTGTCACCCCACCCCCTTTTCTGCAATAGCTCCTGAGACATCTCTAAAAATCCCAAAGGAACCCTGAAATTTAGTATTGGAACCTTAACCTTTCTGGTAATTTTAAAGTGCACTCACCAGCTTACAGGGCTCTGCTATTGCCCTTCCCCCACGTGCAAAATTCCACCGTAATAGACTCACTTATTGCCATCTCCCATCAGTTGTCTTTTCAAGTGAAAATCTTCTAGGAAATTTTATTTCTTTAAAATATATTTTATTGATATTTTACAGAGAGGAAGGGAGAGAGATAGAGAGCTAGAATCATCGATAAGAGAGAAACATCAACCAGCTGCCTCTTGCACAACCCCCCACCAGGGATGTGCCCGCAACCAATGTACATGCCCTTGACCGGAATCGAACCCGGGACCTTTAAGTCTGCAGACCGACACTCTATCCACTGAGCCAAACCGGTTTCGGCTCTAGGAAATTTTAATATAGTGAATCCTCAAAATGATTAAGCTTCTAACATAGATTTTTTTTTTGGGGGGGTGTCAACAAATTGGACAAAGTAGGAGACATGAAGATACTTCTATTAGTTTCCTAAAGTTGACACAAAAATGAGTGGCTTAAAACAACAAAAATATATTGTCTCAAGTTCTGGAGGCTAGGAGACCAAAATCAAAGTCAGCGGAGGGCCATGGTCCCCCTGTAACCTCTAGGGAAAGACCCTTCTTTGCCTCTTCCCAAATTCTGGTGGTGTCCATCAGGCCTTGATATTTCTTGCCTTGCTGCCTCTTCACTCTAACTATGCTTCTGTAGTCATATGGCATTTTCCTCTTGGTTGGTCTCTCCTCTTCCTGAACCAGTCATATTGGCATAGAAGCCCGCTCTACTCCAGTGTAACCTCATCTTAGGTGAGCACATCCGCAACAACCCTGTTTCCCAAACCAGATCCTGTGCTGAAGTTCAGGGTGTCACAGCTTCAACTTGTCTCTTGATCATTGGCTCTTTAAAAGTTGGTCCTTACCAACTTGCTTTTTTGAAGACAGCTCAGATTTGCTCAGCAACTTTTTTTTTCCTCCTTAAGGATTAGTATCTCTTCTTTGTTCCCAAACCTAAGACAGTGAAGGCCCTTTTGATGTAAATACAAACACTGACCCGCAGCCTCCCAGTGACGCGGTTCCTGTGAGGCCGAGCCTCTCTGCTGCACGCTTGCTTTCTGCGCTCCTGGCGAGCTATTTCCCAGGAGCCTCCGCTGTCTGGCACGCGAACAGACTCCTTGCGGACAACATAACCAGCCCAACCAACATTTCAAACGTTTCCGAATTGCAGCAGATAACACATTTTTAATGCTGAATGTAGGACTTTTAACGTCCATGTATGTATGTCTCTCGGAATTTCATAGGTGCCGGTTAAGATACGCCTCCTCTAAGGGCTCCCACCACTTTGAAAAATTCTGGGAATTGAAATACCGTAGTGGCTGCGTTGGAGACCTGTAGCCCAGAACAAAAGTAAGGTTTCTTAAATTCATTCATGCTCCCCCCCTCAGCTGACCTGGCGGCACCTGAGATCCGCTGAAGAAGGCATAACTCCCTCGCAGCAAGGAAGCGCTGGCCTGTAGAGCTGCCTGGTGCATGTGAGTGCAAGGAGAGAGGGAACCGGGCTCCTGCGGGTGTACAAGAGAGACAGAGTAAGAATCAAGGTCCCGAGCCGCAGTGTCGTCCATCCCCCTCCTCTGCATTATTCCCCCGCAGGCCCCTGACCGCTGATTCCTACACGGCGCTGACTTGACTTCCTGAGGACAACTCTAGGCCCAGTTTGAGTTCATGCTCCCCTCCCCTCATTTCCCAGGCATACTGACTTTGCACTTGGGTGGCTAAGGGTCTGCCTGCACCCCACCAGCCAGTGTCCACCTAGGGAAAGTACTGGGGGGATGCAGGTCCATTCTTAGCCACCCAAATGCCCCCGGGAAGGGAGCATTCCTGAGGTGGGACAGAGTGCATGGCCCTGAGCTTCCCATGCTGACAGGCTGGCTGCCAGAAAGGGGGAACCCTTTTAAGTGCATCACACAGGTGCCCTTCCGAGGGTCTCTCACTCAGCACCCACATAACTTATGCTTCCATCTTCCTGGAGCATTGGGATTATAAATGTAACCCAGATGTTGGCTGTGCACCTTGGAGATGTAGCTATTATTGGCTTGGACCTTAGCCAATCCCACAAGTTGGGGAGACCTGAAGCCCTCCCATTGCAGTTCTGCAGGGTTCAGAGCCCCTGCGGATGCGACATGGTAAGCCATACTCAGACCCTTGCTGGCCCCACAGGAAATCCACCCCCCATTCTTCCCCACCCCTGTGGCAGTAGGGTGAACTTGACAGGTTTTACTGATGATTTGGGTAGCCCAAGGGTGATTGTCTCCATCCCTCTCTTTCAAAAAGTAAGTTTTTCTCTGTGTCTCAAACGAAGCAGTTTAAGGACCAGTGTCTGTTTCTTAAGGTCTCACCTTCCATCCCTCAGAGCTCACGCCTGTGACATTCTGGTTTTACTTGCCTCTTTGCCCAGGGTCTGCTCTGCTCACTATCTTTGTGATCATCTCCCGTCTCCCTGGCAGTCCTGCTCAGCACTTCTTCGAGTTTCCTTAAAGCTGAAGGAACAAACGAGGCCTGTGGGACAATCGCTAATGCGCAGTGTTGGATGTGCATGGGTAGATTTTGCCCTGGACTCTTCATTTTGCCACAGTCTCTCCCATTCCTCACTGGTTCTACTTGCTACTCCCATTTACATAATCTGCCTCATTCCTAAAAAGCTTTTGAATTTTCTGTTTTTGTCCTAAATAACCCACTAAAACAAGCTAGGTTTTACTTAAAGTTTTTTTTTTTTTAATAGGATATAAAGGAGGGGATGTGATCTCAAACACATCACAGCAAAAGTTCCAACATTTCCCACCAGAATGTCTGTCCTTCATTTGTTTCTGCCAATGTCCCCACCGTATTACTATTTGCGCCGTTCTTCTCTTGCTCAGTGCCCATCTTCACGGCCAGAAGCTGTGGAACTGGTGGAGCGGTGCTTAAGGTGGCCATGGGAGAATGTGAATGAACACCACAGAATGTGGGGCCTCAGAGAGCCAAGTGGGGGGAAGGAAGGTGTGGGAGCCATGTGCCACATCATCTCAATAGCGGAGAGCTCAGATCCAGTGATTATTTTTATGTTTTTGTCATTGTAACACCCCTGTCATGGACCGTCCAGGGTCCATCATGGCCGAAGAAAAAAGCACAACTCATATAGAGAAGGTAAAAAGTCAGAGTTTCTCTCTCTCTCTCTCTCTCTCTCTCTCTCTCTCTCTCTCTCTCTCTCTCTCCCCCTTTATATTTATCTCTTTCTCTGCCCATTCATAATGTATACCATATTTTTTATTGGGGAAAAAAAGCTCTTTTGTCAGTTTATTTTGTCAGTTTTACTTCTTTGGGGTTTAATATTAACCAGAAGCTTACAAGACAGACCAGACCTGGATGTAAATCATTTCTCCACCATTACTAGCTTTGAAATCTTACCAAGTCAACTCACTCAGTGTGCCCGTCTGTAAATTGGAAATACAGTTGTGCGTCGCTTGAAGATGGGGATACGTTCTGAGGAATGCATTGTTAGTCAGCTTTGTCATTGTGCAAACATTACAGAGTGCAACTAAGCAAACCTAGAAGGTCTAGCCTGCCATACCCCTGGGCTCCATGGAGCAGCCTAATGCTCCTGGGCTACCAGCCTGTCTGTACTAAATACTATAAGCAAGTGTAACACAGTGGTGAGTATTTGTGTACCTAAACATAGAAAAGTTACAGTAAAAAAAAAATGTATAAAAGATTTAAAAAAACGGTTCACCTCTCTCTGGAACTTCCCATGAATGGACATTGTCAGACTGAATGTTGCTCTGGGTGGGTCAGTGAGTGAGAAGTAAGTGAAAGTGAAGGTGCAGGGTGTTACTGTATAGGGTAGACTTTATAAACACTGTATGCTTAAGCTACACTAAATTTAAAAATATTTTTCTTCAATAAAAATAATAAACTAGGCTTAGCTTACTGTAACTGTAATTACTGGATAAACTTTTTAACTTTTTGAAAGTTTTTGAGGGTTTCTTTTCTTTTCAATTGTAGTTGACATTTAATAGTATTTTTGTTTCAGGTGCACAGCACAGTGGATTCACATTTATTTAATTTTTAAAGAGAGCCCCCTGTAAGTCTACTACTCAGCTGGCACAATACATAGTTAATACAATGTCATTGACTATATTCCTCATGCCAGTGGTCGGCAAATGTAGCTTGCGAGCCGTGGTTTGCCGCTCTGTTGACTAATGACTTTGCCGACCACTGCCCTATGCTGTACATTATATCCCAATAATTGTTCTGCCAGTTTATACTTCTTCTTTTATATACATTTTTATTAATTTCAGAAAGGAAGGAATAGAGAGAATCATTGATTAGCTGCCTCCTGCACACTCTCCACTGGGGATCGAGCCTGCAACCTGGGCATGTGCCCTTGTCCAGAATTGAACCTGGGACCCTTTAGTCCGCAAGTCAACACTCTATCCACTGAGCCAAACCAGCTAGGGCCCATTTCATACTTCTTAATCCCTTCACCATTTTTACTCAGCCCCACAACCTCTCATGCCATCTGGCAACCATCAGTTTGTTCTCTGTGTCTATGAGTCTGTTTCTTCGTTGTTTCTTTGTTTTGTATTTTAGATTCCACATATAAATAAAATCTTATGGTATTTCTCTGGCTGACTTATTTTACTTAGCATAATATCATCTAGGTCCATCCAAGTTTTTCCAAATGGTAGGATTTCATTTGTTTATCTTTAATTGATGTTTAGAGAGAGAAACAGAAACATTGATGAGAGGGAAACATCATCGAATGGCTGCCTTCTGCACGCCCCCCACTAGAGACCAAGCCCACAACCTGGGCATGTGCCCTGACTGGGAATCAAACCAGTGACTTTTGGGTTCATGGGTCAACCACTGAGCCACACCAGCCAGATTCATTTTTTAAAATATTTTTTATTGCCGACAGTATTACCAATGTTGCCCATTTTCACCCCTTTTGCCTCCCCTCCCTATGCCAGTCCCTGCCCCAGCCCACACTGTTCTCTGTGTCCATGGGCTATGTACATAATGCATATATGTTGTTTGGTTAACCTTTTCCCATCTAGCCCACCCACCTACCTTTAAGATCCATGGATCCATGCCTCTAAGCCTATTTTGTTTATCAGTTGGTTTTGTTCATTAGATTCCACATAAAAGTGAGATCGTGTGATATGTGTCTTTCTGTAACTGGCTTATTTCACAACATAATATTCAGATCTGTCCATACTGTTGCAAAAAGTAAGAGATCATTCTTTTTTAAGACAATAGTATGCCACTGTGTAAGTGTACCGCAGCTTTTTTATCCACTCACCAATTGATGGGCACTTGAGCTGTTTCCAGGTCTTAGTAATTATAAATAATCCTGCTATGAACACAGGATTTCATATATTCTTTCTGAATGTTTCTGGATTCTTAGGATATAGTCCCAAAAGTAGGATCTCTGGGTCAAATGGCAGTTTTATTTTTAGTTAGAGGCTCAGTGAATGAAATTTGTGCACTCGGGGGTGAGGAGTGGGGTCACTCAGCCCAGCCTGTGCCCTCTTGCAATCTGGGAGCACTCGGGGGTGTCTGACTGATGGCTTAGGCCTGCTCCCTGCAGAGAGCGGGACTAAACCATCAATCGGACATCCTTAGCATTGCATGGAGGCTGGAGAGACCACCACCGATGCGCTCACCAGCTGTGAGCCCAGCTTCTGGCTGAGCAGCACTCCCCCTGTGGGAGTACATTGACCACCAGGGGTCAACTCCTGCATTGAGCAGGATTGGGCAGGATTGGGCTCTCCAACATCCCCCAAGGGGTCCTGGATTACAAGAGGGTGCAGGCCAGGCTGTAGGACCCCACTGGTGTAAGATTGGGGCCAGGGAAGGACATGGGAGGTTGGCCAGCCAGGAGGGACCACGGGAGGGCTCCAGGGAGTCTCCAGCTTGTCCTGTTCAGTACCTATCAGCTAGACCCCAGCAGCAAGCTAACCTATGGTCAGAAAATTTACCCCCTGGTGGTCAGTGCACATCATAGCAATCGGTGGAGTGGCCTTAGCATATCATTAGCATATTATGCTTTGATTGGTTGAATGGATGACTGGACACTTATCATAGTAGGTTTTTATTATATAGGCTTTTTAAAAGAAACTTCATACTGCTTTCCACAGTGGTTGCAACAGTCTGCATTCCTACTAGCAGTGTGCTAGGGGAAGTTCCATCTTCTCCACACTCTTAACAGCACTTGTTTATTGATTTATTGATGGTAGCCATTTTGGCAGGTGTGAGGTGATACCTCATTGTGGTTTTAATTGCAGCTCTCCGATAATTGGTGACATTGAGCATTTTTTCATATATCTCTTGGCCATCAATATATCTTCGTTGCAAAAGTGTTTATTCAGGTCCTTTGGCCATTTTTTTCATTTATTTATTTATATTTGATTATCTTTATTGTTGAAAATATTACAGATGTCCCCTTTTTTCCCATTGATCCCTTCTATCTCTCATTCAACCCATCGCAGTTCTTCACACCACTACTGTCTGTGTTCATGGGTTAGGCATGCATGTATATCAATCCTTTGGTTAATCTCTTCTAATCCCTCCCAAGATCCCTCTAAGATCTCTTCCACACCTACCAAGATCCCTCTAAGATTCCTCAGTCCTTTCCATGTTTCTGTGTCTCTGGACCTATTCTGTTCATTAGATTCCACATATGAGTGAGATCATGTGATACTTGTCTTTCTCTGACTGGCTGATTTCAGTTACCCATAATACTCTCCAGGTCCACTCACACCATGCTGTCTCAAAGAATAAGAGAGCCTTCTTTTTTTTACAGCTGCATAGTATTCTATTGTGTAACTGTACCACAGCTTTTTACCCATTCATCTACTGAATAAGAGTGGTGAAAACAAATATCCCTGTCTTGGTCCTGATCGTAAAGGAAACACTTTTAGTGTTTGCTCATTGTGTATGATGTTGGCTGTAGGTTGGACATAGATGGCATTTATTAGGGCCCATCCCTCTATTCCCACTTTTGTGAGAGATTTTATCATAAATGGGTGCTAGATTTTGTTTTGAATACCTTTTCTGCATCTATTGATACAATCAGTGACTTCTATTCCTCGTTTTATTTATGTGATGTATTACATATTTTGATTTGCAAATATTGTACTGGCATTGCATCTCCAGAATACATCCCACTTGGTCGTGACATATGATATTTTTAATGTATTGCTGGGTCTGATTTGATAAGATTTTTTTGGGGGGGATTTTAGTCTCTATATTCATCAGGAATAGTGGACTATACTTTTCTTTCTTTGTAGTGTTTTTATCTGTTTTGGGGATTAGGATAATACTGGCCTTGTTAAAAAAAAGAAAGAAAGAAAGAAGAAAGAAAGAAAGAAAGAAAGAAAGAAAGAAAGAAAGAAAGAAAGAAAGAAAGAAAGAAAGAGCTTGGAAATTTTCCATCCTCTTGAATTTTTAAGAATACTTTGAGGAGGAAAATGCCATATAATAACAATGTTGTGTGTGTTTTTTTTCTAGAATACCTCCTAAAGGGCCTGCCTGAAGTGCTTCTTGAAGATATGTCACTCTTTAAAAAAAATGTCTATGTGGTTTGCTTCATCTCCCCGACCCCCATCATAGATTTGCTTGAAAGTAGATAACATAACCCTTGCTCTCTATTAATGAAAACCTTTTGGTGCTGTGGTCCATGTTTTCAAACGTTTTAAGGAGTTTGTTACAGTCTGAAAACATTGCTTAAGCCCTTCCCCCCTCTTAGGGCTCTTCTTCCTTTCCTCTCCCTTCTCTTCTTTAGCTGTGCTTTTTCCTATTCCAGTTCTGACAACTCCTCATTAGTCATTTCCTCTGGAACCACCTGCAGAAACGTCTCAGCCTCGTTCTCATCCACACCTAGGATAAAGTTGTTTGCATTCTCAACCGCAGTCTTGTTGTTTTTTGCAACCTCCTCATCCGTGGCGAGTGCTTTGAAGTCCTGAATCCCTTGAGTGTCTTCTTCCAGATGCCATTTATACATTCCTTGGTGACATCACCCCAGGCCCAAGCGAGGCTGTTTATACAGTCACAGATGTTGTAATTCTTCCAGAATTGCATGTGTTTTCTTTTTTCTTAGTTGGTTTTCGAGAGAGAGAAAGGGAGAGAGGGTGGAAGGAAGAAAAAGAAACATCGATTTGCTGTTCCATTCATTCATGCATTCAGTGGTGGACTCCTATATGTGCTCCGACTGGGAATCAAGCCCTCAACCATGATACATCGGGACAATGCTCTAACGTCTAACCTACCAGGCCCTGAGCAGTCGGGCCGCATCAGTGTCTTCCCAGTGTCCTCTTCGATCGCAGCCTTAGCCTGCACAAAGGCCTTCCTGGGTCCCTAAGCCTTCACAGCTTCTGTAACTCCCTGATTGGACCAAAGGGGGAATATTTAGAGGGAGAAACGCGACTTTGATATCAGGATGAAGATCACCAGTAAAAGGAGGAAATCCAGGAGCATTATTATCAACAGCAAGCAAACTCTTGAAAGTTATATTACTCTCCAAACAGTGTTACACCATTTTTCTGGCATGCATAACAATTCTCAAGGGCAGCTTGGAAGAGCTGGGTCATCCATGGCATTTTATTGCTCCTGGAATACACTGGCAGTGTGTGCTTATTGATATTGCCTCAAGGCCCGGGGGTTCTCACTGAGTCAGATCACAAAGCATTTCCATTTGTAGCCAGAAACATTGCTCCCACTGTTACTCTGTCTCTAGACGTTTTAAAACCAGGCGCTGTCTAGGCCTTCTCATTGGATGAAGTCCTTTCAGGCAATCATTCCCAGAATAAAAAGCATTCACCATATATTTAAAAAAAATGATTTTAGTTGATCTTTTAGAAAGAGAGGAAGTGAGAGGGAGAGAGAGAAACATCAGTGTGAGAGAGAAACATGGATGGTCTGCCTCCTGCATGTCCCTAACTGGGGATTGAGCCCACAATCTGGGCATGTGCCCTGACAGGGAATCCAACTGGCAACTTTTCAGTGCACAGGATGAGACCTTACCAATTGAGCCACATCAACCAGGGCCATATTGAATATTTGCTCTAGTGAGAAATTTTCTTCCACAATAAGTTTACTTAGCATTTCCAAAAGTTCTTCGGCTGCCTTCACATCAGCACTTGCACGCTCACCACTCACTTTCACATTATGTGATGAATAATAATTCTTGAATTGCTAAAAGCCACCGAGAGCTAGCAGGAAATTCAACACTGTTGCCAGATCTAGCCTTTACTCTCAACAATGTAAACAAACTTTTTGCTTTGGCATGAATGCCATGATGCTGAGAAGGACACACTACTGTGTCTTCTCTTTAATCTGGGTCATTAGAAGTTTCTCCCTGTCTGCTTTAGGTCCTTCTCAAATTTATATTAGTTTCATTGTCTTCAATGAAGCATGTACCCTTTAACGGCTTCCATAATTTTGTTCTTACTTTTCAGGATCACAGCTCTGGGGAAATGGGACATGCCTGACTGGTGAGTAATAACCATCACTGGTTTCCCACCTTCATAGTCTTTAATCCCTTTTAATTTTATTTCCAGATCAATCACTCATCATGGCCTCCTACCGGCAGCCTAAACAGTAGATTTTCTGTGCTTAGAGGCCATGATAAACAAAGCATCATGAGACGAAATCAAGCACAGAGAAGTGATGCAATCAAGAGGCACACAGGGTAAACATGACACATAGAAGGCTGTGTAACCATGGAATGTTCTTTAACAGAAACCTTTTTTAAAAAAATAAGAAGAGTGTGTACACTCTAAAATAATGATTAAAAAGTATAATAGCCGAAACCGGTTTGGCTCAGTGGTAGAGCATCGGTCTGCGGACTGAGGGGTCCTGGGTTCGATTCCGGTCAGGGGCATGTACATTGGTTGCGGGCACGTCCCCAGTGGGGGGTGTGCAAGAGGCAGCTGGTCGATGTTTCTCTCTCATCGACGTTTCTAGCTCTCTATCTCTCTCCCTTCCTCTCTGTGAAATATCAATAAAATATATAAAAATAAAAATAAAAAAGTATAATATAGTCAATTCATCAACCAGTTAACAGTCATTTATTATTATTAAATATTATGGAACGTACACATGTATACTCTACCTTTATGGGACTGGCAGAGCAGTAGGTTTGTTTACAACAGCATCACTAGAAACATGTAATGTGTCACACTATGACATACAGCTTAGGTGATAGGACTCTTACTGTTCCATTAGACTCTTATGGGCCTATCAACATACACGTGGCTCATCACTGGCTGAAACATTGTTATTTTACGCACGATTTAAACTCCATCTCAGAGTTTTTGTGGGAAGGAAATGAGATAGTGGTCATAAAGGAGCGAGCCTTCTGTCTGGATTAGGAGATGCCGAAGAAAAGCAAATTTCCTCTTCCATTCTTTTTTAAAAAATATATTTTATTGATTTTTTTTACAGAGAGGAAGAGAGAGGGACAGAGAGTTAGAAACATAGATGAGAGAGAATCATTGATCAGCTACCTTTTGCACACCCCCTACTGGGGATGTGCCTGCAACCAAGGTACCTGCCCTTGACCGGAATGGAACCTGGGACCTTTCAGTCCACAGGCTGACGCTCTACCACTGAGCCAAACTGGTTTTGGCTCTTCCATTCTTTTATGACAACTGAGTCCCATGTTCTTTTCATATGGAGTAAGGAAAACTCTTGAGGTGTGGGGGCTTACGTCTTTTCTACCATACCTGTAAAAAGGTGACTCATTTTGAATAGTTTTTCTATTGGAATATATGAAGTCACACAATATATTCCAAGTTTCTATAACTCACACAGAGCTTTTGGGAGAAAAATTTCTTCCCCAAAGAAACAACCTGCCAATTCTAGATAACGTGCTACTCTTCCATGCCCACGATCATTTAGCAGGTGCATGCCAGCACGCCATTCAGAAACAGCAAAGATACAAAGCACCGCACCGTAGCTACTCTGGGTGCTTCTTTATACAAAACCATCCGCAAGTGTGGCTTGCGGGGTGACAGTGCACAGACAGAGCTCTGTAAGGAGGTGGGCTTTCCTTCCCTGTTCAGATTGCCTACACCCGAGGGACTTTCGATTGCTTCTCCACTCAACCATTTACTCATTCAACTAATGCGCATGGAGCCTCTGATATGTGACAGGCTGCGCAAGCTACTGGGCGTATGGGGGTGGGCCAACCGACAGCCACATTCTTTGCTCTCTCAGAGCTTAGAATCTATACAGGAAGACAATATGAACACACATGCACAAGCACACACACACACACACACACACACACACACACATTGTGGTGAGTACTCTAAAAGAAAAGAAAAAAACAAAACAGGGCAATACTTAGCAGGTTTCAGGGTGAGGACCTACTGTACATGTGTTAGTCCTAGGGCACTCTCTGAGAAAGTGACAGAGGCTGAGATCCAAGGATGAAGAGCAGTCCAGAGGCTGAGCGTGTGGCAGGCAGAGGAAGGCAGAGGATGTGGTAACATGGTTGAAGGCTCAGAGTCAGGCAGAGCTTGCTCCCTTCCAGGCCAGAGGGTCAGTGTTGGCTTTGCTTCCGTTCAACCTGATGCAGGAAATTAATCTCCTAGCCTGACATAATGCCAAAAAGGGTTTGCGTTTCCTTGTTGAAAAGACATGTTATAATGAACAATCAGTATAGGCTTAGCTTGTGGTTTTACTCTGACATAAATTTAGACCCACGCAATGCATTTCTTTTTCTTTCCTTAATGTTTCACATCATATTTGAAAGCATTGATTCTACATGGTGCTTCAGTTCCCATGATACTATCTAGAAAAAAAAACACACACAAAACATGTGCTCTACTTAGTTACCATTTGAAACACAAAATAAAAATATTCATCCTGTCCCCTTCTTAAGCTTCACCAATATTAACTAGGTTTTAGAGGCCTGAATGTACAAGGTTGATACAGGTAGGGTCTACTCGTACAACACATTCCAAAGAGAGGCACACCAACAAGCATACATGTATGAAGGCTCAAAGTAAAACCAAGGCTGAGCCTGGCATACCAATGCACTGCAGAGTCTTTGTTGCTTGTTAACTGGAATTAACTGTGCCTGAGCAACTGCAGTCAGATTTCATTTACACATCCACCATGTAAGTGCAGAATTGAGTTAAATTATCTTCATATGGGCTGGGCAATTAAGGCAAAATGTGGTTAGTTAGTCCGGATTACCCAGGTTCTGGTTTTATCAGATGGCTGCAACAGGAAAGGCAGAATAAAATACCTTTCATTTTAAATTAAATAATTAAGTGTTGATTGGAAAGGTGCTGGGTAGATAGCCATAAGTTTAAAGTCGCCCCAAGAAGGAGTCTGGCCACGAAGAACCCATTCAAGCGTGCCCAAATGAGAAACACTTGGGCGGTAGTTAAAATCTTGCCTATATCTCAGACACAAAGAGAGGGCATTCATCCTAGGCAAGGCACCTTTCACAATAGAGCGTCTATTAAGAAGAAGGTGTTAGGGATTTTAGAGACTTTTTAATTTTGTGTTGTCAGTAACATAACGCTCTGGAGCAGGAATGGAGCACATACAGATACTTATATTCCCAAAGAGAAATGATTCCTGCTCCAGAATCAGAACCTCATCTCCAGCTTGCTCTCTGGGAGCTTTCACTAAAGGGTCTACTGGTTTATGGTCAACTGGACTTTTCCATTTTTTTAAATGTGTTTTTATTGATTTTAGAGAGAAACATCGATGAGAGAGAAATATCGATCTACACAGCCCCTTCTGGGGATGGATCCCACAACCTGGGCATGTGCCCTGACCGGGAATCAAACCAGCAACCTTTTGGTGCATGGGATGATGTTCAATCCACTAAGCCATGCCTCTAGGGCTGGACTTGCCCACTCTTACTTCATTTTCATAAGACGCTAGTTATGGAAGTAACATAAGGAAAGTGGTCCATTCACTTGCGTATCTGTGATGTCTGTGGTAAATTTTCTTCTTTCATTTGTGATTTTGAGTCTTTTTTCCCCTTAGTGAATCTAACCAAGGATTTGTCAATTTTATTAATCTTTTCAAAGAACTAGCTCTTTTTTTCATCATTTTTTGTATAGTTTTTTGCTCTCTAATTCACTCAATTCTGCTAGAATTTTTCTTATTTTCTTTCTTCTGCTGACATTGGTTGCTTTTGTTCTTATTGTTCTAGTTCGTTAAAAGATGTAATGTTAGGCCTAACTGGTTTGGCTCAGTGGATAGAGTGTTAGTCTGTGGACTAAAGGGTCCTAGGTTCAATTCCAGTCAAGGGTATATACCTTGGTTGCGGGCAAATGTTTCTGAGTCTCTCTCCCTTCCTCTCTGTAAAAAAAAATAAATAAAATGTATTTTTAAAAAATGTAATGTTAAGTTTTACTTGGTTTTTCTCTTGTTTCTTGAAATAGGCCTGTAATGACATAAACTTTTCTTTTACTGCTACTTTTGCTGCATCCCAGAAGTTTTGATATGTTGCATTGTCATTCTTTATCTCCGTACATTTTACTTTTGATTTCACTTTTTATTGTTTTTTTTTTACTCAATCATTTGTTAGCAGTATTTTGTTTAATTTCCACATATTTGTAGGTTTCTTCCTTTTTGCAGTTGATTTGTAATTTCAAAGCATTGTGGTCAGAGAATATACTTAGTATAACTTTAATCTTGTTGAGGCTAATTTTGTGACCCAAGAAGTGATCTATTCTTGAGCAAGGTCCATGTACACTGGAGAAGAATGCATTACCTGATGTTCTGGCATAAAAGGCTCTGTAAATGTTAATTATGTCCATTTTTTTTCCTAATGTGTCATTTAAGGTTGATTTTTTAAATTGATTTTCTGTTTGGATGATCTACCTAGAGCTGTCAATGGAATATTAGGATTTCCAACAATGATTGTGTTTTTGTTAGTTTCTCCATTTAGTTCTATTGCTTTACATATTTTGGTGCTCTTTGATTGGGTGTATATATATTAAGATGTGTTAAGTCCTATTATTATAGTGTTCCCTTTATCATTATAAAAGGTCCATTTTTGTTTCTTATTACCCTTGTAATCTTGAGATCTATTTTGTCAGATATAAGTATAGCTGCACCTGCTTTTCTGCAGATGGTAACTGCTTGGAGAAATATTCTCTACCCTTTCACTTTGAGTCTAACTTTGAGACAGCCTACACATGTCCCTTGAAGGCAGCATATGGTTGAGTTTTGTTTTTTGATCCAATCAGCTATTTTATGGAGATGTGCCTGCAATTCACCTCTTTATTGGTGAATTCAGTTCATTTATATTTAGGATAGTTATTGATGCATGAGAATTTACTATAGCTATTTTATTTTCTGTTTTCTGGTAGTACTATGCCTCCATTGGTTCTCTTCCTTTGTGTTTCTGTCTATTGATTTTGTTTGATGGTATTCTATACTTCTTTCCTCTGTTTCACTTTTTTAAGTGTCTCAGTTTTGATTGATGTGTGTGTGTGTGTGTGTGTGTGTGTGTGTGTGTGTGTGTACCAGTAGGTCTATGAAAAAGAAAGTTTCATATATACAGACTTTTTTCTTTTGAGTGCATTGATCTCTTATCCTCTGTTGCAAATTCAGACCTATACCCCTTCTCCTTTTATATTTTGTTGTCACAAATTATCCCTATTTTTGCTTTAAGTTTGTCAGTGATCTTACTCATAATTTTGTGACTTTCTGTTCTTGTTTCAGGTAGAATAATCCCCTTGAGAATTTCCTGCAATGGAAGTCTTGTGGTGATAAATTTTCTCAGCTTCCGTATGTCTGGAAATGTCATTATTTCTCCTTTATATTTAAAGGATAACTTTGATGTATCTATTATTCTTGTCAGGTAATTCCTTTCTTTTTTCAGTAGTTTGAATATTTCTAAAACCATAACTTTTGACTGATTGTGTTAAGCTGTTTACACAGGAGCAGGCCTAATGTCTGGATTTTCAAAGTTTTGAGGGTAGATGCATTTCCTAGTGTTGTTTTGTTTTGCTTTAAGGGGGGCATAGGCAAGGTGTTTAGAGGTGGTTCTTAGAAAGGAGAAAACGAACATTTTAAACCGCCTTCCACAATCCCTTAACTAATGTAAAGTCCTTCTGCTAGCCCCTAGCTACATGGGGCTGGGATAGGTCTAGCTTGCAACCAAGATCACCCAGGACAGACGTGGATTAATCCATGTGAGTTTCCAGGGTACTGTTTGATTAACCCTTGATAAAGAACTTCTAACCATGTCAATATACAGTCATCATCTATTGTATTGAGAGGCTTCAGCTCTCACCCAGCTGCAAACAAAGTAAACAAGATAGAGACAATACAAATATCCCATTTCTTTTTGGCTCATAAATGGGTTTCTGATCCCATTTAAGTTGGTTGTACACAATTCAGTACTGAATTTTATGATAGCCTGATGTGAAATCCAAGGTATGAGAAAGGGCTTAAAAACCAGTGACATTGCATTGGACAGGGGCTACCTAACAGTTCTAAGGGAAGATCGTGTCGCATGTTCTATCTGAAGCCCCAGATCTGGACAGGCTCCTGTAGGAGGGGTTTCTCTTTACAGACTGTTCTACAGCCACAACCTACGCCGTCTGAAGGAAGTGAGCAACAGAGTAAACTGTGAGAGATACAGAATAAACTGTGAACTTGTCCTATGTAGAATTACAATTTTGTTTCTGAGTCTTCCTATCAGATCCATCCACCAATCAGACTAACCCTAGAGTACAGATAGATACATGCAATGACTAAGAAACACAATGAGTACTTGTTTAAGTGTCTGGATTCATATGTCAATGGATGGAACATCCTAGAAAAAAAAGAAGATTCAATATTTTTATTGTCAATTACTAAAAGTACATTATTTAACTAAAAGAAATAAGAAGTTCCCTTTTAGCCCTACCCAGTTTGGTTCAGTGGATAGAGCATCGGCCTTTGGACTGAAGGCTCCCAGATTTGATTCCGGTCAAGGGCATGTACCTTGGTTGTGGGCACATCTCCAGTAGGGGGCATGCAGGAGGCAGCTGATCAATGTTTCTAACTCTCTATCCCTCTCCCTTCCTCTCTGTAAAAAAATCAATAACATATATATGAAAAAAATCAATAATATATATATTATATATATATATATGAAAAAAGAAGTGCCCATTTAAATCTCATACCAATGTAATTTTATATAGTTTTCTAAAGACCCCCCCAAATCTCAAATTGGTAATACACTATGGAACTATCAACATTTCTACAGTTTTTCTCTCAATGCATTCCTGGAAATTTTCTAAAAAAAAAAGCAAATCATCATAAAGTTGCTCATATTTTTCTATAGGGATAGTGCCATAACTGGGAGCTGAGATACTGACTAAAGATTTGAAATAAAATAAATCATATATATAGTCACCAATCTATCATAAATGCAAAGCCATAACTGCTATAAACCTTAGCGATCACTTAACATTTTAAAATTATCTTCTAAGTTACAGAGGCCTATAATTTTATTACTGTAAAGGGCCTTAGGGATTAACTTATCCAGTCCACAATTTGGAGATAAGAAATTTACCTCAAAGATGATTAAGCGATTAACTTAATTTAGTTAGAAGCAGAGCCAGGACTGTGTCTCCGTCTTCCCCTCTGCTAAGTTCTTCCTTGGCAAATTCTGCAAATTGAACATATAAATAATGATAAGAAAAACGTAAAAATATGAATAGAGGAGACAGAAAAGCTACTTTATCATCAATGTGACTGTTATAATATTTTCATTGTGATAGATGCTTATTTGATATCTATTGAATAATTTTGTTACCCTTCTTAGAATTTAGGAGAATATTTTAGGGTACAAAATGATCCTTAATCTCTTCCTTAATAACCTTCCTTAAGCAACCATAGATTTCAAAAACATTCCCTTCTAACAGGGACTGGCAAACCTTTTTTAAAAAAATGTATTTTATTGATATTTTTACAGAGAGGAAGGGAGAGAGATAGAGAGTTAGAAACATTGATGAGAAGAGAAACATTGATCAGTTGCCTCCTGCACACCCTCTACTGGGGATGTGCCCACAACCAAGGCACATGCCCTTGACCAGAATCGAAGCTGGGACACTTCAGTCCACAGGCTGATGCTCTATCCACTGAGCCAAACCGGTTTTGGCTGGCAAACCTTTTTTATAAAAGAGAAGGTGGTAAACATTTTAGAATTTGCAGGTCATACAACCTCTTAGCAACTACTCAACTCTACATTTATAGTTCAAAAGCAGCCCAAAGGACAGCAAGAATAGGCAGAGCTGTGCTCCAGGAAATATGCTCTTGGAGAGTGACATTTGAACTTTATAATTTTTATCCTATATAATAAAGAGGTAATATGCAAATTGACCCTCATGCCCTCACAAGATGGATGCCTAAAACTAGTCCACCAGGTTAGTGAGGGATGACCAAACAACTGAACAAGCAGGCTGTGTGGGGTGACTAGGTTAGCAGGGGCTTAGTGAGGGACGACCAAACAACTGAACAGCAGGCTGCATTGGATGACCAGGCTGGCAGGAGGGCTGTGAGGGGAGACCTAGTCAGCAGGGGGGGGGAAGTTGGGGGCAACCAGGCAGGCAGGGGTGGCAGTAAGGGGTGACCAAGCGGGGGTGGGGTGGGGGTGGGGGCACAATTAGGAGCTACCAGGCTGGCAGGGAGGGAGCATTTGGGAGTGACCTGGCCAGCAGCGGGGACAGTTAGGGGTGACTAGGCAGGCAGGTAGGTGAGCAATTAGGAGCCAGTAGTCCAGGATTGTGAGACAGATGACTGATTGCCATTTTAGGCCTGATCCCTGGAATCAGGCCTAAACAGGCAGTCAGACATAACCTCGAGGGATCCAGGATTGGAGAGGATGCAGGCTGGACTAAGGGGACCCCCCTTCCGTGTTCGAATTTCATGCACTGGGCCCCTAGTGTGTAATAAAATGCTATTATTGGTTGTTGCTTAACTTTTTTATATCTTTGTTGGATCACAGGTAAATGTGTATGGTACCCTCCATTTCATAGGGTATTGTGAGGACTGAGTGAGTGAGCATCTGGAGAACTCTGTGGGGAATCTGAGCACATCAGATGTGGAATACATGTCAGCTTCATTTCCTGTTTTTCTTTCATCCTAACCTTTATACAAACACATACACATACATACATATGTACTTTTTTTCATTTTCATCTATATGTTATATTTATTAATTTATATGAGGCATTCCAAATTTTTAACCATGAGGAGTCTATAGCTGATAAATTAAGAAAAAGGCTATAAATATATTATGTACAATTTCAGTGGCAATTAACAGTAGAACTTAAAACAGAAACTGTTAATAAACCTATGAGATGGGTGTGGGAATGGTAAGGTGGTTAGGTACGGATGGTGGAAGATATTTGTTGCTCATTTTAGACATTTTGTACAGTCTGAATTTCAAAAGCATGTAAAAACATTTCTTCTATAAATTAAAAAACATTTAAAATATAAAGAAAAAATAAAATAAAAATATTCATCAGTAAGTGGCTGCTTAAAATATTATGTTAAATATTATATAGGCGATAGAAAAAAATAAAATACATTTTACAAATTTTAAGTAAAAAAAATAGTATCATTAATTTCAAGTGTGTATGTGTGTGTGTGTGTGTGTGTGTGTGTGCACCCAGGTAGGTAGGTCAGTATATGTGAACACTGAACTTGGAGGAAATGTATCAAAACGATATCAAAGTGGAGAGGAGAGAGACATTTATTATTTATTATCTACCTCTATACTTCACTATACTGTTTGTTCAAGGAGCAGGCATTGAATATAAAGATATGTGAAATATTCTGCAGCCTCAAAGCTGAAGTAATTTTGAGTATTTCTCTTTTCTGATTTTTTAATTGAATTTACTGTTGTTGCTGTTGCAATAGTAAATGGGATTATTTTCTTAATTTCTTTTTCTGATTGTTAAGAATTAGTGTACAAAAATGCCACTGATTTCTGGATGTTGATTTTGTTTCCTGCTACTTTGCTGAATTCATTTATTTTTTGGTGGAGCCTTTAGAGTTTTTTATGTACAATACCATGTTTTCTTTGAATAATGACTGTTTTTGCTTCATCCTTTGCCATTTGAATGATCTTTATAGTCAGATTGCTGTGGCTAGGACTTCCAGTACTATCTATCTATATAAAAGCCTAAGCGACCGGAACGACAGGAACAACCAGAACAATCCGTTGTTATGATGCTCACTGACTACCAGGGGGCAGGCGCTCAATGCAGGAGCTTTCCCCCTTGTGGTCAGTGCACTCCCACAGCCAACGTCCTGTGGCCAGCTAACTTCCTGCAGTCCCTGTCGGCCAACCTCCTGAGGTCCCTCTTTCTACCCCCTCCCCCACTTGCCGGTTGGCAGGCCCCAATTGCCTGATCAGGGCCAGGCCCCAAGCTGAAATGGGAAACTGGGGGGGGGGGGGGGAAGGGGGTGGCAGCAAATGTAGACCCTTTCCTGGGGGCTGAGGGCTGGTTCCCTCCTCAGGGCCAGTTGGCCAACCTCCTGCACCCTGTCCCTCCCCCCAGCAGGCAGGCCCCAGTTGACCCATGGCCCCTCACCCCTTTCCTCCCCTGCCTGGCAGGCCCTGATCGGCCCCACCCTGATCAGCCTTGATCCAGCGATCCAGGTCTAGGGACCCCACCTGTGCACGAATATCATGTACCACGCCTCTAGCATTGAATAAGAGTGGTGAAAAAGGGCATCCCTATCTTGTTTCTGATCTTAAAGGAAACATTTTAGGTTTTGCCTATTGAGTGTGATGTTGTCATATATGGCCTGAAGCCTGGACCTTCATTAGCTGACCCTCCCAATCTCTCTGGAGCCCTGGTGCTTTGGTTTGGGGGTTTCTGTGTGGAGCTGAGCCCTCACTCTCCTTAGGGGGGACTTTTGCAGCTGAGTTTTCCCTCCAGCTTCTCAGCCACTGCATTTGCCTGTAGGGAGCAGTCCTCTCCCCATCGCTGCCCTTATTTACTCTCTGTGTAGCTTCTTCTATAAATCTTTGGACTCAATACTCCTGTTCAGCTGTCCTTCAGTTGGTCATTCAGGTTGATTGCTCTATAATTTAGCTGTAAGTTCAGTTTGGAGCTGGGAGGAAATATGTGTAGCTTCCACCTACGTTGATGACATCTTGGAATCCTCTGTACGTCACTTTTCATCAACTAATATTCTTGGGCTGCTGTTGTAAGCCAGCCATGGTCAACTCATTTAATCCACTCAATAATCTACTGAGACAGACGTTATTATTATATCCACATTTCATAGATGAAGGATCCAAGTCATGGAGAGTTCCAATAGTTTGTCCCTTGACACATTTGCAATAAGTGGTAAAGCCAAGCTGGCTTCTTAACAGCCATTGTAACAAAGAAATTAATATAACACATTATAGAATGTAAATTGTAATTTTTAAATAAAGTAATTTAAAAAGTATGATCATAGTAGCCCTTTACCTTTGAGATTGCCTTTTATAAAAATTGCCCTGATCCTAGGACATAAAGAAGGAACAAAATGCAAGCAATTATAAAAATGAATTCTAAAGAAATAAACTAACATGCCTATATCCATATAGCATCCATGTTGCAAATTACATATTTTACCCCAAACTGCTGAATTCTTGAGTGAAAAATACCTAAGCCATAAGATGACTAGGTTGTGTTTGCTATAAGATTGAGACCCTTTTACATTTTAATTTGGGTATACTTCTCAAAGTAGATCCAATTCATTCCACATCTGCCTTCCTTTGTGGACATGTTCCTTAGCTATGAAAATCCTCCCATGGACCACCTTAATGGAGAAGGATAGAAGGTTGAGCAGGGTACATGAACATAAGGTTCTGATGGGCAGACTGAGGGCATAGGGCAATACTGCTCAGCACATTTTACATCTCCATTTTTGGGCTCTACTTCCTAAGCCCTCTGCCTGCCTTACCAATTCTGAATTCTGGGCAATTTACTTTAAATCCAATTTCTGCTTCCCTGATGGACTTAATGCTTCAGGTTTCCCCAGGCTCTCAGACCCACTGCTCACCCTTTTTTTCTTCACAAATAGCCATACCTATTCAGTCTTATCTACTCCTCCACAAAGCCCTGGCTCAGAGGACCAAATCTTCAGTCTAAAATAAGTCCTTGGTCTCTGACTTAGCATGGGAGATCTGAAAACCAGAATCAGAGGAATGGTGAGTCTCTAGCAGGAGAAGTAAAATCAAGGATTTAGAAGAGGTGATAATTCTAAAGGCCATCAGGAAAACACAAAGAGATTGAAGAACTTTTTACCAAAGCTTACTGGAAACATATATTTGAACACTTACTCTGAAATGAACACAAAAGGAGTTGCAAAAAGACAAGAGGCAAATGACCAATAAGAATATGAAAATATTCTCACCAGCACTAATCATTAGTAAAATAAAAATTAAAACCACAATGAGATGGTATCACTAAAACAAAAACAAAAACATAGGAAACAATAAGTGTAGGCATGAACGTGGAGAAATTGGAATCTTTGTGTGTTATTGGTGCAGCTATTATAAAATATAGAGGTCCCACAAATCATTAAAAATAGCATTATCATATGAATCAACAATTTTACTTCTGGGTATATATCTAAAAGAAGCAGGGTCTCAAAGATATAATGTACTAAACAACCCAAAGAGTCCATTAATAGATGAATGAGTAAAGAAAAATATAGTATATTCATATAATGGAATATTATTCAGCCTGAAAAGGGAAGAAAATTCTGCAAAATGGATCAACCTTAGGATACTATGCTAAGTGAAATGAGCCAGACCCAGAGAGACAAATACTTTATTGTTCCATTTATATGAGATATTTAGAATAGTTAAAATCATACAGAGGGAAAGTAGAATGATAGCATCCAGGGGTTGGGGTATAGGGAAATGGGGAGTTGTTTAATAGAGTAGTGTTTTAGTTTTGCAAGATGAAAAAGTCCTGGAGATTGGTTGCCCAAGAGTATAAATATATTTGACAGTTCTGAGCTGTACACTTAAAAATAATTCAGATGGTAATAAATAAAAACAAATAACTGTGTTGCATATGGACTATATGCCAGGATCTGTGCAGCATACTTTAAGTGCTATGGCAGGAAAGCAGCTTGGAATACTAATGCCTGTGCTTTTATTTTCCCTCTTCCTTGTTCAGTTCCCACAAAACCTGAAGGAGAAGGAGGACAGTTGAAACATAGAGTGAAAGAAATAGTCAGTGTTTAGTTTTTTTTAACTTCCAAAATAAGCTCTTGATCCCAGATCAGAAACAATACTTTTGGGAGCCAAAGTTTTTGATATGCAAGAGGAAGGTTTTTAAGAGAAGAAAAGACTCTTGAGAAGCAAAAAGGGAAGGCCTTAGAGGAAAAAGGGGCAGAGCATTGGTGCCAGAACAAGGGGTTGAAAAGAGGATGGAAGAACACCAGACTCCCACGCTCTATCCCTACCCCCAGGCCAGACACAGAAGATGTAGTTCAAGAAGACTCAAGGCTGGAACATTCCACCACAGCAGGAGAAGGGAGCCAGGAGGGGCACTAGGTGTGCAGGACAGTGGAGGCCTGCAGACCATCATAACCCAGCAGTAGTGAGTATGGGAGGATGGTGAGAGCCCTGCCAGCAGCTGGCGGGGGAATGATTCTGCCCACATTACACACCTCTGGGTGGGCTTTTTCTGAGCCCCTTTCCCCAGCTTCATTTAACAGCCCTTTTTTATTTCTATTTTTTTATTGTCTAGTTTTACAGATGTTTCCTTTTCCCCCAATTGACCACCCACCCCCAGTCAATCCCACCCTGGGCAAGCCCCCATGACCCCAGTGTCTGTGTCCATTGGTTATGCTAATATGCATCCATGCATACAAGTCATTCAGTTGTTCTCTACGCCCTCCCCGCCCCCACCATTTGTCTCTAGATCGATCTATTCTTGTTCATCAAATTTTGTTGATCATTATATCCCACATATGAGTGAGATCATGTGATTTTTATCTTTTTCCAACTGGCTTATTTTGCTTAGCATAATGCTCTCCAGTTCCATCCATGCTGTTGCAAATGGTAAATGTTCCTTTAAAAAAAAAAAAAATATATATATATATACTAATAGCCCCTTTTTAGTAGAAGCTACAGTGTAGTAGTTAAAAGAATGCTCTACCACTTCATCAGTGTATTACTGGATCTCAACCTAGAAGTAAAGCTGATTCTTGTGCACGTGCCTCTCAGAAGGGTTGTTCTTATGCAAAATCTGTAGGAAGTGAAGGGAGCAGGAAAGAAGGAAGGTAGCTTCAAGGAAGATGGCAAAGATGTAGGTGCAGCTGCAGGATAGCCTTGAGAGACATCCTATCTCACCTGAGAAAAATTCCAGTGTGTATGATAAAAAAAAAAATGGCAGTGAGGCAGGATTTAGTGAAAAACCAAGTAGCTTGGAATTTATCAGAATGAAAACACAATGTGAGTCTTTTTAAAAAGTGTGTATTGTGTGCCAGGAGTATCTACAATTAAACTGATCCAGGTGAAACTGCAGAACTTCAAGCATAAAAAGAAAATGTTAAAATCTATCAGATAAACGGCGTAGAAACTTCATTTTTTAAAAAAATGATCTTTTCTCCTTTCTTTTGATGAAAACTGGCCTCACCCAACACCCTAACTCACCTGTCTCCTTCTTTCTTGCATGTCGCTCCCTTAATCATTAAGCCCTCAGGACAATGAGGTTCTGGCTGACATACAATAATCTTAGGAACAGAGTTTTGGGTCTGTGGACCACAGAGAGAGTTTTGGACAAACTAGAGATAACATCCAGGCCTCAGTTGTGTTTCACCTCCAGGCACAGAAAAGCCTCAAAGCCAGATGAAGCGATGCCATGGTTGATATCAGGACCGTGTTACACTAATCAACTAGTCCCTACCCTCGTGCTGGCCAATCAATAGACATCACTACCCTGACTGCCACCCTAACTCCTTTAGTCGCCATGATGAATGATTTCCCCCCTAGAGAACCCAATCCTGGGCACCTATCAGGGACCCAGATCTCCTGATGTGGACCACTTCTTAATAAACGCTTACTTTTTTTGCTGTAAACTCCTATTCGTGTCTTAATGGGCTTTGATGTGCACAGCTATGAAGGGATCTGAAGAATATTATACTAACTGAAATAAGCCAGTCAGAGAAAGACAAATATTACATCATCTCATTTACTAGTATATATAGAATCTAATGAACAAAATAAACTAACAAACAAAATTGGACCTAGAGATATGGAAGCATGCAAGAGACCAATGAGTCTCAGAGGAATGGGGATGGAAGGTGGGAGGCAGGAAGAGATTAAACAGAGAGCATGTACTCTAGTACATATATGCAAAACCCATGGACACAGACAACAGTGTCGGGGGAGGCCTGGGGAAGGGGCAGGAACAAGGAGGAGGGGATCAATGGAGGGGGAAAAAAAAGGAGACATTTGTAAAACTTTCAACAACAAAGATTTTTTTTAAAAAAAGCAAAAAATAAAATAAAGTTTGCAGAAATGTAAAAAAAGTAGTAGGTCCTTGCTTTATATCACTTTAAATATTTTGTGCCAATCCCTTCTGCCCTAAAATGTTTCTGTTGAGAAATCAGCTCATGATCTTATGGGAGCTCCCTTATAGATAATCGTCTTTCTTTTCCTGCTTTTAAATTGTCTTTTTGTCTTTAACCTTTGCCATTTAATTATGATGTGTCTTGGTGTGGGTATGTATGATTCATATTTTAAGGGCACTGTGCACTCCCTGGACTTATGTGTCTTTTAAAAAAATATATTTTATTGATTTTTTTTACAGAGCAGAAGGGAGAGGAATAGAGAGTGAGAAACATCGATGTGAGAGAAACATCGGTCAGCTGCCTCTAGCACACCCTTCATTGGGTACGTGCCTACAACTGAGGTACATGCCCTTGACTGGAGCATTGAGTCCACATAAGACCCTTGAGTCCACATGCCAACGCTCTATCCACTGAGCCAAACTGGTTTAGGCTATGTGTCTTTTATTATTATTATTATTATTATTATTATTATTCACCAGGTTATGGTAGGTTTAAGTCATTATTTATTTAAATAGACTCTCGATCCTTGCTCTTTCTTTTTGTTTTCTGGTATTTTTATGATGAGGATATTGTTGCATTTCATGCTGTCCCATAGATCCCTTTAATTGTTATTTTTTTTAAGTTGTTTTTATTTTTGTTGCTCTTTTGGGTATTTTCTTTTAACTTATCTCTCAAATCAGTGACTTAATCCTCTGCTTTATGTAACCTACTATTGATTTCAACTGTATTCTTCATTTCTGACTGATTCTTTTTTATGGTTTTTATCTCCTTTTTCATACTATTGAAGTTCTCACAAAGTTCTTTGAATATCCTTAAACCACTTTTTAAAATGCTATATTGGATAGATTACTTTCATATATTTCTTTTAACTCTTTTTCTGCTAATTTCTCCTGTTCTTTCACTCGGGGGTGTTTCTTTGACCCCATTTTATTTTATATGTATGTGTTTCTTTCTGTGTATGAGGTCGATCCAATATGTCGCCAAGTCTTGGAGGAGTGGCCTTACATAGTAGGTGTTCTGTGGGACAGCGGGACAGTCTCCTTCATCACCTGAGCTAGGTGTGTCAGTAATGTCCCTCGCATGGTTATGTGAGTCCTGCTGTTGAAATTGAGTCTTGATTGCTTGTAACTTATTTGAGCATTGGGTTAACCCTCTGGCTGGCTGGCTGTGAGGATTGACCCCCACCACAGTGTATGAGCTGCTGTGCATGTCCTAACCACACAAGTGGTAGTCGTATCAGCAGGGTCCAGTGCCCACCACGTTCTCTCTTTGGTTGTACTGCTTGTGGAGCTAAATGGATCCTGCTCTGACGTTGTTCAAAGCTCACCACTGGGTGTGTGGATTTCAGAGCCACTTGGGAGAAACTGTGGTGTAGGTCAATGCCAGACACTTCCTGCGTTTGGCCTTGCTCAACCTATTTGGAGCAACAAAATGATCAAAAGTTTGTGCTTGCCTCTCCTTGGCCTAGCTGTGCTTGGAAAAGACCAAGCCGTGCACCAAGCATGGATTTCACCAGCCCGGGGATTGGAGGCTGGCCAGCGTAAGGACCAAGGTACCTGGAGATCCGCTTCCACCTGCCTCTGTGTGCTGCTGCCTGCCAGATTCCTGTGAGGCTCAGTCACTGAGAGAGCCTCTGGCAGCACTTGAGTTGAAAATGGTAGGTTCTAAGTGAGTCACCAGGTAGGGGAGAGCGGTGTTCACCAGATTTAAACAGGTTTAAACTCGGTGCCCGTGCTGGGTTTGAGGCCACTCAGGAAAAGTCCCGGGGTATACCAAGGCTAGCTGCCATTTGCCGGGTATCTATAGACATTTGTGATGGACAGGGTCTCAGGGAGCTGTCAGAGTGTGGTCAGCAGAGTCACACATACCTAAAAGACCAAAATTTGGCAATGTGAAGAAAGGGCTCTCTATACCAGTCAGGTGTGAGAGGAAAATAATACCCCCCATCCTAGCTTCTGCAAGTCATTTTGTTCTAGATTCTGCCCAATCCTCTTGGAAAGATGGGGATCAACAGGAGAAACCACTGGGAGTGGGAAGGTTGGGTTTCTGGGAGTTTGGGGTTTGAGACTGCTGGGAGTCCGGAGGGTGGGGCTAGTAGATCTCTGTGAAGGGAAGGCACTGGTCAGGCTCTGGGAAAGGAGGGGGGAATCAATCACTGATACTCTGAGTCTGCCTAAATCTCCACACCTCAGGCTCAGGCAACGGACCCCTTCAGAGGGCATGAGATCACAGGATGGGCAACAAGAAATATGGAGCAGTCGTTAATTGCATTCCTCTAGGCCAGTGTTTCCCAAAGTATGGTACGCATACCCCCAGGGGTATGGGAAGAGTTTGGTGGGGGTACGTGTTGCACCGGAGTTTGGTGGGGATATGCACTGCACCGTGCTTAGCTGCGCCTAATTCTACGTTCTCATGAGTCAAGTCAAGACAGTCTTGTGAGGCGTGAGATGGTCCGGTGTGTGAATAAATGTTATTTATAAGATAATTTTATTTATATTTCACTATGAATAATTTAATTTTTTGTTTATTATTATTTTGTGTATGTACCAAAAACAGAAAAAATAAATATATTTTGATTGTTATTAAAATACATCAATTTTTTTTGACGAGGGGTACTCAGCATTACGAAAATTATAGAAGGGGTACACATATGTCAAAAGTTTGGGAAACACTGCCTAGGCTTATGCCATATGAGGAGAGAGCTTGGCATCTACGGTGTGTGAGAGCGCTCAGCACAGGGTCCCTGGCAGAGGTGGTGGTTTCCTAGCATCGAGTGCAGTGTGCTTACTAAGTGTTGCCAGAAAACAGATGCTATCAGACAAGGATATTTCTGGGAGCAGAGCAAAGGAGATCAGGAACTAACTTTGTATTTAGAAAAAAGAAGTCAGATGCCCTGAGTTGCTACCGGCTTCTTTCTTGTACTGAACACTGTCAGTAAAAGAAATCCAAAAAGACCATGGGGTCTGAATTGACAGACAATGTGGGGCTGGAATAATAATTTGTCTCATGATTTGACTGGAAATGTATGCCTGCATTTAACAATAACAGGGAAATCTCGGCTCTAGAACTTAATTCATTCCAAAGGTTGTTGGAGAAGCCATGTGTTCGAAAACCAAAACATTTTTCTCCCCATTAGAAATAACGTAAATGGAATTAATTCCTTCTAGACCCCGAAATGATTCCCTGTTTTAATCTTATGTCTAATGCACTGTTTAATCTAGAAACAAACATTTCTTAAATTTATGGAATCAACCCCTAGTCACTCCCAGCACTTGTTCAAGGGATGTCTTTTAGGAAGTCAGTATGTGACCTCTTTGATTTTTCACATATAATAGCCTCTGATATGCTGTCAACTGCTAACTGCTTTTCATTTATTCAACATTTTTTCTACCTCTTCAATTGCCTATGATCGTTGTTTCTTTCACACCCTTAGCAACATTAGCGCTCTTGATGGCTTCTTCGGGTTATGAAATTGTGCTAATTGTCCATTTCACCAGCCACAAAAGCAAAAAGCAAAAAAACAAAACAAAACAAAAAAACAACAGAAATATTCACAGCACATTTTCCTGAGATGTTAGCAAGGCAAGGTTACCCGTAAACCGACTTGACTGGCCCAGGCTCTCCCTTTTTGTGACCTGATAGATGCTTTTTGTCATGCTGATGATTCAGCAACAAAGGATTGTCAGGTGGAGAATGGAAGTTAAAATGGAAATATTGTTTCTGTGAATAACTTGGTGGAGAACCAACTTGTTCAGAAGCCAGGAGAAGGGAGCTTTCAGAAATTTAGGTAGGTTTGACTATTTTTTCTAATCTAACAGTTATCAGCCTATTTCCCCCTAAGTGAAATGATGCAGTGAGATTAAGTATTATTTTCTGAGGAAACTTTATACTGTTCTCCACAGTGGCTGCACCAGTCTGCATTCCCACCAGCAGTGCACCAGGGTTCCTTTTTCTCCACATCCTCTCAAGCACTTGTTATTTGTTGATGAAAGCTGTTCTGACAGGTGTGAGATGATGCCTTATTGCCGTTTTGATTTGCATCTCTTGGATGGTTAGTGACTCTGAGCATATTTTCATGTCTCTTGGCCTTCTATATGTCCTCTTTCGAAGTGTCTATTTAGGTCCTTTGCCCCTTTTTTTTTGATTGGATCATTTTCCTTTTGTTAAATTGTGTTAGTTCTCCATAAATTTTGGATATTAAACCCTTATCGGATATAACATTGGCAAATATGTTCTCCCATGCAGTGGGCTTTCTTGTTTTGTTGATGGTTTCTTTGCTGTGTAGAGGCTCTTTATTTTGATGTAGTCCCATTTGTTTATTTTCTCCTTAGTTTCCATTGCCCTAGGAGCTGTATTGGTAAAGATATTTCTATAACATATACCTGATATGTTGCTGCCAATGGAACTCCCATTTCACTTAGTAATCCCACTCCTAGGACTGTATCAGAAACACCAATCAGAAAGGGTATATGCACTCCTATGTTCAGAGTAGCACAATTTACAATAGCTAAGGTTTGGAAACAGCCAAAATGCCTATCAGCAGATGAGTGGATTAAAATACTGTAGTATATCTACACAATGGAATACTACGCTGCTGTAAAAAAGAAGGGACTCTTACCATTTGCGACAGTGTGGATGGACTTGAAGAGCATTATGCTAAGTGAAATTAGCCAATTGGAGAAAGATAAATATCATGTGATCTCACTCATTTGTGGGATATAATGAACAACATGGGGATGTGCCTGCAACCACGAATCGAACCTAGGACCCTTCAGTCTGCAGGTCAACACTCTGTCCACTGAGCCAAACCAGTTAGGGCTGAGGGATAATTCTTAGGGTACCAGTTTACTCTTGCCAGTGAATGTTGACAACCATTGTGCCTAATGTCACCGTGATTATTGATCTTGGGAGATAGTAAGTGAAATTGGGAACTAAGGGTAAGAAAAGCATGGCAGCTTCCAAAAGAAGTCCCAAGGCCCCACACAACTTGCTTTGCTTCACAGCTGGGCCTCATCTGGGCACCTCCAAAACACCAAACAAAGAGGAGGAAATCTGCAGATCTCTTTGTAGCTCCTGTTGGGTGGCCTCAGGCAGAGGCTAAATTAGCACCTCCTTGGAGATCCAAGAGCCAGTGTACCTAGTGCTCAAAGTGGGACCATCCATATGACAACTCTTCAGACCCATAAGAGACACACTCAGGAGGCAGGCTCAGTGAGCATCAAAGCCTCACTGAAGCAAGTCTTGTCCCATAAGGATGTCTCCAGAACAGAAGTTCTCCCATTGTAGACACAGCCACTGATCCTCACAGTCAATTGGCCTGGAAGTCAATTCCTTCCAGTGATACGAACAATAGGACTGTGCACACAGCCCACAAAGGGGTGCACTAAGAGTGTCCACCTCAGGTAATTAGGGAGGCTGAGCCACTGGGCCCTATAGGACACCTAGCACACAAAGCCACTCTATCAACACAGGGAAGCAGTCAAAATGTGAAGATAAAGAAACAGGTGGCAAATGAGAGAAATGTAGGAAAGCAAACTACTGGATATAGAGTTCAAAGTCATGGTTATATGGTTACTCAATAATCTTCTAGAAACCTCCAAGAAACTTAGTGAGACCATCAAGGAACTTAATGAGAATGCCAAAAGAATGGAAAAGGAGCACTCACAGTATGGAGGTGATGGTGGGGGATACCAGGTGTAAGGGAGCTATGGGGATAGGGAAAGAGGAGCATGTGTAATAATTTGAACAATAAAGATTTGTTTTTTAAAAAAGAAGATAACAAGTAAAGACAATCATTGGCTATGACAATAAAATGAAACACATAAATTGCCCAAGTAAGATAAACAAATTTGTAAGATTAGGTTAAAGACAAAGTTAAACTATATGCTGCTTCTAAAAAAAACATACTTAAAATGTAATAACACAGAAAGTTTAAAATAAAAGGTTAAATAAACATTTAGTCAACAAATATAACCCAAAAGAAAACATAAGGCATCACCAATGTAAGAAAAACAAGTCACTTCTAATATTTGCAGGACTGGCAAGACGACTACAAATAGAAGCCGGCACACCATATGCCTCAATATTCAAAAGTTAAAAGCCAAACCAAGAAACTGTTAAATAAAACTCCCTCTTTTCCTACCTTGACACACAAACCTTCAAAAACAATCTGGAAGTTCAGGATCAAAAACAGACTTCTCAGACTCCTCCCAGTGCCGTGATGAAAAGGAGCAGCAAAGCTGTGGCATTGCCCTGGGCCTGGCCTGCCCCCTGGGCTTCCCATCAGGGTCGGGCACCATGGGAGCATCAGATTGCTGGTCTCCCTACCAAATCAATGCCCACCCCAGGCAATGTGCGCCTTGCCTCAGGGATGTGTGCCTCCCAGGGAAGATGGCCTCAGGAAGAGGCTGCCCAGGTTTAATCTGCTCCTTTCACTTAACCGTATGCGAGGCAGAGTTTTCTGTAGCTCCCTGTTCTTTGACTCGAACTTTCTCACTGCCACCTAACCTCAGGTTGTCCCGCAAAGCGGACAGTGAGAAATGGGCTTAGGGTCCCCGCTTGGAGTGCAGACAGTGCAACTTCGTTCTTAGCTGCTTTACATGTTGAGCTTGCACTTCAGATTTTGTTTAAAGTCAGGGAGAGTTCATTGCCTTTTTTTTTTTTTTTTAAAGAAGCTTCCACATTTCAATTCTAAGGACTTAACCAGTTTTCTGCTGTTGGGTATTTAAGTTGCTCCCAGTGTTTCTTTATGATAAACACCTTCCTCCTCTTATCTATCTAGCTAATTCCTATTCTTTCCATTAAAAATCTTTCAGATGTTGTCTGTCTCCTACTTTCATGGGAAATTTGTTTTCAACTTTCTCTCAGCCCAGCCTGCATTTTCTTCCCAGGTGTTCTAACAGAAGCATGTGCATAGCCCGAGGACACAGCCTTCTGTTGCACTAGAAATCTCTACCCAATTGGTCTCTGAGTAAGTTTGTGAGTTCCTTTAGGAAAAGCACTCCCCGTTCTCACCTCTGCATTGCCATGGAGGAGGGCTCACTAAAGTTTGTTGGATAAACGGATCCTCTCTGCAACTTCTTGTGCAAGGAGCATGCTGCTAAACCAGCAGGCACGGGATCACCGGGATCACCGGGATCACCGGGAGAGTTTGTTAAAGTTGAGATCCCGGGCTCTCCCCAGAGATCCTAGTGAGCATCTCAAAGCCGCTGCTGCTGTCAGAGGACACCCGTCCCCGAGGCATTGCAGTCACATCCTTCCGGAGAGGATTTTCTGGAGAGGACAAAATGTTCTGAATAGTTGACAGAAACATGTGGGTCCACTTGGGGATGTTCCGTTTTACTGTAAAATTAATGAGCAGAAAGTTTGGCTTTTACGACTTTATTTTGGTGTGTGTGTGAGAGTTTGTTTAATACGAGTGCCTTTCCCTGCGTTTGGTACCCTGTGGAAAACAGACCAAATCCACTCTGTCTTCCTCGCCCAGCTCATGGAACATGTGAGCCCCATTCTGGTGTGGCAGCTCTTATGAGACTCAGAGCAGCTGGCCCGGCAGACGCCTTCCTCCCAGGCCCCTCCATCTTCTGTCTCTTCATCACTGCGACACATTAAATATCCTTTTCTTCCTAGTCACTTCCAAAACTGGCTACAGATTTATGCCTGCTCGCATGTGTGTTTAGGAGCAGAAGGCTCTCCTTTAATAATTGTCACTTAGGAGGACTAGTTGAAAAATACGGAAGTATGCCATTGCTGTTCTAGACATGGATGGAGGAGTGAACTCTGTGCTTCCGAAAGGCAAAGTCATAGCCAACATGCAAGGTAGGAGTGATGTAAGAGGAGAAAATAATTCTGAGGAAGAAGCTAATTATCCCCAGAGCTGGCTTGTAATAAAGGCCTGATTATAGCTGGGAAATGACCTTCTTTTTATTCTCATGCATTTAATGGTGCTATAGAGAAAGAGTCTTGGATACCCTGGCTCTTGTCCAGGACAATATGACTTAATAATAATGGGTGCTCAGCTCTCACCTGGTTGAGTTTGCAGGGTAGAAGGTTAGTTTTCGAATGCCCCTTTAATTCTTGATTATTTCACATTTTATTTAGTAGTTTAGTTCTCTCCTCTTCTCTTCTCTTCTCTTCTCTTCTCTTCTCTTCTCTTCTCTTCTCTTCTCTTCTCTTCCTCTCTCTCTCTCTCTCTCTCTCTCTCTCTGTGTGTGTGTGTGTGTGTGTGTGTGTGTGTGTGTGTTGGGAGGCAGTGGAGGGTAGCAGTAGCAAATGCTACTGTACCACTTTATTATTGGGGCAAAAGGAACATCAGAGGCAGTGTACTTTGCTGAAGTCCACACCAATGGCTGCTGCTCTTCTCGGCAGTCTACAGAAGTTTAGATGCCCAGTGGTTGGCCACACTTTTAGATTCTTGTAATTGGTAATGGGTCATTTAAATACAATATGAGTCCAAATACAAAACGCACCTGAGACTCCAATGCTCTCTCATCTACCAGTTCTATCTGGTAAAAATAAACAAGCAATCCAAAACATCTCAGATGTTAATGTTGACCCATGGGAACAAGCCCATCATGCCATCTGCTTTGTTACCTAGTTTAAGTGGTGAGAATTATTTTCTCAAAATAGAAACTATTTTGGTTATAAAATCAAGCCAGCAACCCTCTGAATTCATGCATCTCCAGGGTTAAAAGCTTAGTGTCAGAGGAGCAAACCATGTTAGAGTTTTGCAGGGACTGTTAGCTTTTTAATTCCCATTAGTTTACCAGGGAATAGCATGGGGGAACATACAAAAGATAAATCTGCCACAAGAGTATAACTTTTAAGTTGGATATTTAAAAAAAAATCCAGAAACTAAAGAGTCATCCTAAAGTTAGTATTATTTTAGGATAGTTTTATAGGAATCACAAAAACCAAGCTATAATGCTACAGCTAGACTCACTGATTGTACTTTAGATAAACATGGAAATATTTAGGACACCCAATCATCTACTGTTTTAGAATACTAAAGATGATCTGCAGGTTACCTGGGATATAACCAAATTATATCTCTTGTACTTTTTACTTGCTTGCAAAAAGTTTGGAGACCAGGAACTTCCTTCCTTAGTTTTTAGACAAAATTACTAGAACTAGAGATACAAACTACCATTTACTAGACTACAGTTAAGAACTTATTATTAAGCACCAAAGTTAACTCAGAGTTGATCATGAACCTAAATATAAAAATCTAAAACTGTAAAACATCTGGAATAAAACATACGATAAAATCTTTGTAGTCTTGGTTTGGGCAAAGGTTTCTTAAATATGATACCATGAACATGATCCATAAAAGAAAAAAATTAAATTGGTAAGATTAAATACTTCTGCTCTCTAAAAGGCATTTTCTATTAAGAAAATGAAAAACAAGCCATAGACAGGGGTACGTAATCAACGTGAACCAAGCTTTGATCATGAAACTACCAGAATGGGCCAGAAGACACGGCAAAGTAATTCTGCTTCATGATGACGTACCACCACACACTTCAAAACCAGTTAAAGACACGTTAAAAGATCTTGCCTGGGAAGTATTAACCCACCCGCTGTATTCACCAGACCTTGCTCCTTCAGATTACCACTTGTTCCGATCAATGGCACACACTCTTTCTGAGCAGCACTTCAAAATGTACGAAGAATTGGGAAATTGGGTCTCTGAATGGTTTGCCTCAAAATAAGAAAAGTTCTATTGGGATGGTATCCACAAATTACCTGAAAGATTGAGGAAATGTATAGCTAGTGATGGACATTACTTTGAATAAAGCACTTCTGATGTTTCTCTTGAGATTATCTTGTTTTCTTTTATTACAAAATCTGCGTTATTAAACGGTACACTTGGTAAAATATTAGCAAAGCACAGATCTCACATAAGCTCGTGTATCTAGAATATATAAAGAATCCTCAACACAATAATGAGAAAACATTCAACCTAATTTTTAAAAAAATGAGCAGAGGTTTGAATAGACATTTTACTGGAAAAAATCTATGAATGTCAAATTAGTACATGAAAAGATGCTCAACATCATTAGCAATAGAGAAATGCAAAATAAATCACAGTGAGTTAGTAGCATATACCTATTAGAATGGCTAAAGATAATAACAACAACCCCAAACAAAAACAAACAAACATACTTACTATAACAAACCCTGAAGAGGATCAAGGGCAACTGCAACTTTAATGCATGGCCGGTAGGATTCAAAAATCACATTCTCTAATATTCCATTTTTATGAAATTCTAGAAAAAGTAAAACTAGGGACAATGAGATTGGTGAGGAGAGAAGTTGACCATAGAAGGCTTTGAGGTAATTTTTTAAGCTGATGGACAGCAACTTAACAGTTTCTTCTAAAGTGAAACCTACTCTTACCATACAACACAGCAAACCCATTCCTAGTTTTTTAATCCCAGAGGGGGGGGAAAAAAACTGTGGTCACATAAAAACCTGTACAGTAGTCCTTCCTTATGCCCAGTTTCGCTTTCCACAGTTTCTGTTACCTGTGGTCAACTGTGGTGCGAAAATATTAAATGGAAAATTCCAAAAATAAACAATTTTTAAGTTTTAAATGTTGTGCTATTCTGAATTGAGTGATGAAATCTTGCATCATCCTGCTCCATCCTGCCGGAGATGTGAATCATCTCTTTGTCCACTGCATCCACACTTTATATGCTACCTGCCTGCTTTCACTTGGTAGCCTTCTTAGTCACCAGATTGACTATAATGGCGGTACAGTTCCTATGTTCAAGTGACTGTTATAAGGGGCCTAATGCTATGCCATAATGCCTGTCATTTTCCTCACTTCATCTCATCACAGAAGTATTGTATAATCTCACACCATCACAAGAAGAGTGAGCACAGTACAGTAAGATATTTTGAGAGAACACATTCACATAATATTGCAGTATATTGCTGTAATTGTTATGTTTTATTATTTATTATTGTTAATCTCTTATTGAAACTAACTTAAACTTTATCATATATATATATATATATATATATATATGGTTTGGTATAATATGCAGTTTCATGCATCCACTGGGGTCTTGGAAGATATTCCCTATGGATAAGTGAGGAGTAATTTATATATACTTATATCAGCTTTATTTATAATAGCCCCAAACTGGAAGTCAACCAAGCATGATTTTTCTTTATTCTTTTAAAATCCTTTATTATTGAAAGTATTACATATGTTTCCTTTTCCCTTCATTGACCTCTTCCTGCCCACTCCTGCTCCCCAGCACAAGCCTTTTCCCCTACTGTCTGTGTCCATGGGTTATGCTTGTATGCATGTATTCAAGTCCTTTGGTTGATCCCTTATGTCTCTTCTCCCACTCCCTCAATAAAGTATCTTTAAACAGATGAGCAGCTCTAACCTGTTTGGCTCAGTGGATAGAGCATTGGCCTTTGGACTGAAGGGTTCCAGGTTCAGTTCCAGTCAAGGGCATGTACCTTGTTTGCGGGCAAATCTCCAGTAAGGGGTGTGTAGGAGGCGGCTGATCTGTTTCTCATCGATGTTTCTAACTCTCTATCCCTCTCCCTTCCTCTCTGAAAAAAAAATCAATAAAATATATTTTAAAAAACACAGATAAGCAATTATGTGTCTGTAAAATAAATTGTGTATCTATACAGTTGTGTATCTAGTACCCAGCAATAAAAATGGTCAAACTATACATGTAGCAGCACACATGCATGTCAAATACATTCTGATGACTAAAAGAGATAAGTCACATACTATATGATTCAATTTTTTGAAATTCTAAAGGAAGGAAAACTATAGGGATAAAAAATGAGATTGGTGGGGCTGGGTTGGGGAGAGTAGTTGTTCATAGAGGATTTTGAGGTAATTTTTTAAGGTGATGGAACTGTGCTATGTATTGATTGTGGTGGTGGTTTTTTAAAAAATATATGTTTTTATTGATTTCAGAGAGAAAGGAAGAGGGAGAGAGACAGAAACATCAATGATGAAAGAGAATCATTGATCAGCTGCTTCCTGCATGCCCCCTACTAGGGATTGAGGCCACAACTTGGGCATGTGCCCTTGACCAAAATCTAACCTGGGACTCTTCAGTCTACAGGCTAATGCTCTATCCACTAAGCCAAACCAACTAGGGCTGTGGTGTTGGTTTTATAGTGTGTCCATTTGTTGCAATTAATAGACTGTTCACTAAAAAGTGTATATTTCATTGTATGTAAATTACATCTAAATCAGAACAACTCCAATATCAATTACTGGGAAGAGATAGTCTGAATTATGAAAGTGTTTAATTAACTTAATAATTTAATATTACTTTTGTTGTTGTTGTTAATCCTCACTAGAGGATATTTTTTCATTGATTTTTAGGGAGAGTGGAAAAGACAGAAAGAAACATTGAAGTGAGAGAAACACATCAATTGGTGCCTCGGGGACAAGCCTGCAACCAAGGCACATGCTTCTGACTGGAATCGAACCTGGGACCCTTTGGCCCGCACGCCTACGTTCTATTCACTGAGCCAAACCAGCTGGGGCTAACATGAAATATATAATACTTTACTTCCTTGTCATCTGCAAAGGTCAATGCTTATAAACAGAGCAATGCTTTAGCAGATCACTTCAGAGAGTTTTCAAATCAGCCCCACTTTTATTCCCACACTTTGGACTTTGGTCAGATTCTCATTTTCTCCCAAGAAGAGTAATTCATAAGCCTCCAAACTGGTCTCCCTTCTTCCATTAGATTTCTTCTGACCCATGTTCCATATTGGTGTTTCACTCATGAAGTCTGAAATCCTTCCAAAGATGAATGGTCTCATTTTTAATACAAACTCTGCCACATTCACCTCCTCAGAATGCACACAAATCTGCTTACATCTGTTCATCTTTACATGTCATCATTCCATTTTATCTGCCTGGAATTTCTTTTCACTTGTTTACCAGGCTAATTCCTACTCATCTATCAAGATGCAGTTAAAAGTATGCTGGGCATGGAAAGTTTATTATAATTTTAACTTTTGTACCTGTTTATTTTGTTTCGCCTCTGCATCTTTATTCAAGTTGTTTTATCCTGATCTAACCCAAGGTGAATTCAATAAATTCACTTAAATCATTCACCAAATCCTTATGAAGCAATTCCTTTGGGATAAGCATGCATTAGAATAAAGTCCCTGCTCACAGATGCCCCTTAGGCTAATGGGAAAGGAAGAATGAAACCAAATTAATCATAATATACCTTGAGAAGCATATTAGAAATATGCACAAGAAACAGAGATCCCACAATGTAATGATTATCTATGCTAATGAAAGGGTAATATGCTAATTAGACTGGGCATCTTCCGACAAAGCCATGGTGGCAGGGCCAAGGCAGAGGCAGTTGTGGGGGCAGTTAGGGGAATCAAGCCAGCAGGGGAGGGCAGTTAGGGGGCTATCAGGCAGACAGGGGAGCAGTTAGGGGGTGATCAGATCACTAGGCAGAGGTGGTTAGGGGTGATCAGCAGGCAAGCAGGCAGGCAAGTGTTTAGGAGCCAGTGATCCTGGATTGCGAGAAGGATGCCTGACTGCTGGTTTAGGCCTGAGTGGGATCGGGCCTAAATTGGCAGTTGGACATCCCCCTAGGGGTCCCAGATTGGAGAAGGTGCAGGCCGGGCTGAGGGACACCCTCTCCATGCACAAATTTTGTACACTAGGCCTCTAGTAGTATAATATATGTGTAAGTAGAGAATTGCTGAAGGAATGATGACATCTTAGAAAAAAGGATGACTGCCCACCAAAAACTGTTAAAACCAATAAATAAATCCTGTAAAGTTGCAGGATATAAAATCAATATGCAAAAATATGTGGTGTCTCTATACATGAATAACAAACTAACAGAGATTATTAGAAAACAATCCTATTGCCGAAACCGGTTTGGCTCAGTGGATAGAGCATCAGACTGTGGACTGAAAGGTCCAGGGTTCGATTCCGGTCAAGGGCATGTACCTTGGTTGTGGGCACATTCCCAGTGGTGGGTGTGCAAGAGGCAGCTGGTCGATGTTTCTCTCTCATCGACGTTTCTAACTCTATATCCTTCTCAATTCCTCTCTGTGTAAAATCAATAAAATATATTTTTAAAAAAATAAAAGAAAAGAAAACAATCCTATTTACAATTACATCAAAAAGGAAAAAATACCTAGAAATAAATCTAACCAAGAGCTGAAAGAACTGCACAATAAAAACTATAAGACATTAATAACAAAAATTGAGGAAGACACAAATAAATGGAAATATATTTCATGGTCATGGATTGAAAGAATTAATATTGTTAAAATCTCCATACTACCCAAAACAATATACAGATTCAATGCAATCCTGATAATAATTCTATTGTCCCCCCCTCAACAGAAATAGAACAAGTAGTCTTAAAATTTATATGGAACCAAAAAAGACTTCAAACAACTAATACAAGTGTGAGAAAGATGAACAAAGCTGGAGGCATCACACTTCCTGATTGCAAACTCTATTAAAAAGCTATAGTAGTCAAAACAATATGGTATTAATATGAAAACACACAGAGATTAATGGCACAGGATAGAAAACTCTGAAGTAAGTTCACACATACATGGTCAATTAATTTATGACAAAGGAGCCAAGACACAAAGAGACTGAAAATAAAGGAACAGGGAAAGATATTTCATGCAAGTGGAAATGAAGGAAAAATGGAGTAGCAATATTTATATAAGACAAAATAGACTTAAAAATAAAGACAATAAGAAGAGACAAAGAAGGTCATTACATAATGATAAAGGGATTAAGCCAAGAAGAGGAAATAACTCTTGTAAACATTTATGTGCTCAAGTTAGGAACATCTAATCATATAAGCAAATATGGATGACATAAATAGAGAAATCAACAGTAATACAATTATATTAGGGGACATTAATACTCCATTGACATCAATTGGATTTATCTTCCAGGCAGAAAATCAACAAGAAAACTGTAGCCTTAAATGACACATTAGAACAGATGGATTTAATTGATATTTTGAGAGCATTACACCCTAAAATTGCAGAATATACATTTTTTTCAATTGCACACAGAACATTTTCCAAGATAGGCCACATGTTAGGCCATAAAACAAGGCTCAATAAATTCAAGAAGTTTGAAATTAAGCATCTTCTCTGACCACAATGTTATAAAACTAGAAATAAATGACAGGGCAGGGGGGTGGAGGGATAACACTGAAAAACAAAGGAACACATGGAGGCTTAATAACATGTTACTAAGCAATGAGTGGGTAAACAATGATCAAGAAAGAAATAAAAGGATCCTTAGAAAATGAAAATGATAACAGAACAAGCCAAATTTATGGAACACAGTGAAAGCAGTAGTATTAGGGAAATTCATAGTAATTACAGGCCTACCTCAAGAAACAAGGAAAATCTCAAATGAATAGATTAGCCATTCACCTAAAGGAATTAGAAAAAAAGCAATAAAGAAAGTCCAAAGTGAGTAGAAGGAAGGAAATAACCAAGATAAGAGAAAAAATAAATGAAATAGAACCTTTAAAACTATATAAAATATTTTTAAAAAAGCAACAGATGGGGTTTTTTTTGGCAATGATTACCAACATTGATAAATCCCTAACCAGATTTATCAAGAATAAAAGAGAGCTCTAACCAGTTTGGCTCAGTGGAAAGAGCATTTGCCTGAGGACTGAAGGGTCCCAGGTTTGATTCGGTCAAGGGCATTTACCTTGGTTGTGGGCATATCCCTAGTAGGGGGTGTGCAAGAGGCAGCTGATCAATGTTTCTAACTCTCTACTTCCTCTCCTTCCTCTCTGCAAACCTTCTCCCTTCCTCTCTGCAAAAATCAATAAAAAATATATATTTTTAAAAAGAATAAAAGAGAGAAGACCCAAATAAATAAAATCAGAAATTAAAGATGAAACAAGCAACTGATGCAACTGAAAAACAAACAATTATAAGAAATTATTATAATTATATGCCAACAAAATGAACACTTTGGAAGAAATAGATATATTCCTGGGAATATACAAGCTCATAAGACTGAAGCAAGAGGAATTAGCACATTTGAATAGATCAATTATCTATATATATAAAAGCCAAATGACCAGAGTGACTGGTTACTATGACACACACTACAGCAGGGCAACCAGTTCAATCAGGGGTGAAGCTGACTGGCCAACCTCCCAGCAGGCCCAGCCCTGATGGGCCCTGACTGGGGCAGGCTGGCCAGACACCACTGGTGCATGAATTTTTGCACCAGGCCTCTAGTCTATACTAATAAAAGGGTAATATGCTAATTAGACCAGGTAGACCAGGCGTCTTCTGGATGTAATTTCGGAAGTCCTTCCTGAGAAAGCCAGGGCCCAGCCTGGGCGAAGCTGCCCGGTTTCCCATGTGTCTGTGGCCATCCTGGGGTAAGGGAAGCCCTGGTCCCAGGTACCAGAGGAAAGCCAGTGCTGGCAGCCCAGGGAAAAAAGGCCTATTCCTACATGAATTTTCATGCAACAGGCCTCTAGTATCCAATAAAATTGAAGCAGTAATAAAAAAAATAGAGAGAAAGGTATAAATGGTGATGTAGGTAAACATGGTATTTGCCTCCTCCCACAAGCACATCAAAATTACAACTAAACCACAGAACAATCATAATTCAGAACCACCTGAAATCTGCCTGAATGGGAGTCCCACAACTAGAGAAATAAAGAAGAATCTACATTGAGACTGGTAGTAGGGATGGAGGTAAGGAATGGGCTGGTCTACACCCACATGTGCCATTTTTCTAATCTGGAGGGATATCTTAGCTGTAGAGGTCCCTGTGAGGAACAAGTGGTCCCAGCCCCACACCTTACCTCAGCCCAGGGTTCCAGTGCTGGGAAGGATAGTACCCAGTAACTTTGGGCTATAAAAATCAGCAGAAATTGAGGCTGAGTGAGGTGGAGGGCTGCTAAGATTCTCAGGCAGTTTCTCTTAAAGGGTCCACGCACAGACTTACTCAGACTCACTCCCTCTGAGCGCCAGTGCCGGGGCAGCAGCTTGAAAGGATACTGGGACATATGGAGAGAAACTAAATTGTCTGGCATCAGGAGCAAGAACTGGGGGCAGCTTTCACCCAGACAAAAGTGTTGGCAGAGGTCGGTGTCCCACGGCTAAGGCCTCTTTCACCACGGAGTCCACAGACAGGAGCCAAAACTCAGTCTCTATCAGCTTGACCCACACTGTTCACCCTGCCCTGATGATTCCCTGAGACCCTGCCCCACCCAGTTTGCAGCCCCACTCAAGTTGCTTGCAGTGCCTATTCCATACGAATGCCCTGTACTGGCTCAGTTTCAGACTTTCCTAAAATCTCTCAAACAAGCAGCAGCTGGCCTCTGCATGCCCCATACCTCTCAATAAGTGGCCGTAGGCCAGGCACGAGCAGCAGCCTGCCAAGGTTCACAGCTTGGCCTCTCCTGTGCCTCTTCAAGCCCAACACAAATACCATGTTTCCCCGAAAATAAGACATCCTCCGAAAATAAGACCTACTTCATGGAAAAACAATACATCCCCTGAAAATAAGACCTAGCGCATCTCTGGGAGCAAAAATTAATATAAGACACTGTCTTATTTTTTGGGGAAACAGGGTAGTAGCCATCTACAGATTGCTCTGTAGCTCGTGCTGGGTAGTCTCAGGTAAGGCACAGGTAGTAGCTGACTTTGCACTTTCTAGGAAGCCCCAGAGCCAGTGCAACCTAGAGCCAGTGGAGAGCATCAGACCATGCTAGATTGCAACCCTACCACATCCATGAGAGACATATGCCAGGGGTGGGGAAGACAAACAATCCAAATAAAATATTGGTGGAAGACCTGAATGGACACTGGACATACAGATGGCTGATGAAAAAAAATGTTTGTTGTCACTAATCATCAGAGAGGTGAAAATTAAAACTACAAGGTATCACCTCACAGCTACCAGGATGACAATCATCAATAAATCAGCAAACCACAAATGCTGGTGAGCATGTGAAGAAAATGGAACCCAAGTACACTGCTGGTGGGAATGCAGACTGGTGCAGCCACTGTGGAAAACAGTATGAGTTTCCTCAAAAAATCAAAAATGGAACTGCCGTTTGACCAAGTGATCCCACTTCTGTGAATACAACCTAAAATCCCAAAATACCAATCAGTAAGAATGTTTACAATAGCTGAGATCTGGAAATAGCCCAAGTGCCCATCAATAGATGAGGGAATAAGAAAGATGTGGTGCATTTACACCATGGAATATTATGCACTAGTAAAAAAGAAGGATCTCTTACCCTTTGCAGCAGCATGGAGGAACCTAGAGAGTATTATGCTAAATGAAATCAGTCAATCAGAGAAAGACAAGTATCACATGATTTCACTCATATGTGAAATTGAATGAACAAAATAAACTGATGAACAAAAAGATCCAGAGACAGAAGCATGAGACAGACTGTCCAATCACAGAGGGAAAGGCGGAGGAGGGTGGGTGGGCAGGAAGAGATCAAACAAAGAATTCGTATGCATAAATGCATAACCCAAGGACAGGCTTGGGGAGGGGCAGGAGCTGGATAAAAGGGGAGAAGTAGGGAAGTTTAAGGACATCTGTACATTTTCAACAATAAATGAAAATTAAAAGAAATAAATCACCCTAGCCAGTTTGACTCTGTGGATAGAGCATTGGCCGGCCTGCAGACTGAAGGGTCCCAGGTTTGATTTCAGTCAAGGGCATTTCCCAAGGAGCATATTCCCAGTAGGTGGTGTGCAGGAGGCAGCTGATTGATGTTTCTCTCTTATCAATGTTTCTGACTCTCCATCTCTCTCCCTTCTTCTCTGTAAAATAATCAATAAAATATATTTTAAAAAAGAAATGTATTCTCAAAATGGAAATAAATAAAATTTTAAAAAAGCATTCATACCTAGTATCTCATGGACACATCACAGCAACTCTCCTGGGTAAAGAAGGGAAACCAAAAGCTGGAGGTTAAGGCTGAATTAGTATGGGCTCAAATACAGACCAAAATGAAATATTTACTGTGTTCTTTGATATGAAAAACATTCATTCTTGGCATGTAATGAAATTCTAGCATGGACTTTAAGTTACAAATATTGAAGATCCATGTAAGCCAGTTTACTTAAAAAAGAGGCAACATAATTATTAGCATAATCGATGTCTCACAGATCTTAAATGTTGTCCTGAAACTTGGGAATACAATCAAGATTTTCTTATCAGCATTACTGAGGCATAATCCAGAGGTCATACAATTTATTCATTTAAAGTATACAATTCTGTGGTTTTTACTATATTCTCAGAGTTGTACAACCATCATTATAATTGATTTTAGAACAGGTTTTAGATTTAGATTTTTAGAATCAATGTTTCATCATCCCCAATTGAAACCCCCTATGCCTAATTACCTGTCACTCCCCAATTCTCTCAAACCCTACTAACTTGAAGCAACTACTGCTCTGTTTATATAGATTTGCCTATTTTGGACATTTTATACAAATGGAATCGTATAATTCGTGGCCTTCTGTCTTATTTCTTTTCACTTACCATAATATATTCATGTTTATTAATGTTGTAGCATATGTCACTGTTTTATTTCTTTTTATTACCAAGTAATATTCTATTTTATGGATATGCCACATTTTCTATCCATCAACGGATAGATATTTGGTTTTTAACTACTTTTTGGTTACTACGAGTATTTGTATACAACTTCTCATGGTGAGGTATGTTTTTATTTCTCTTGGAGTGGAATTGATGGACCATATAGTAAGTCTATATTTATCATTTTGAGAAATCACTGAACTTTTTCCCATAGTGGCTATTGTGGACTGATGTATCTCCCCCCAAATTTATGTTAAAAACCTAATTCTCAATGTGATTACATTGGAGTGTAATTAGGTTTTATGAAGTTATTAGAGGCTTGATGCATGAAATTTGTGCAAGGAGCTTGGCTCTGACAACCCTGGCTTCATCTGGAAGGTCATCTGGAAGGTCATTCGGAAGGTCGTCTGGAAGGTCATTTGGATGGTTGTTCTGCTGTTCGGTCTAATTAGCAGATTAGCTCTTTAGGATGAGAGTAGACACCCAGGATGGGAGAGTGTCCTTATAAGAAAAGGAAGACAGACCTCTCTCTGCCCTGTGGGGGATATAGTGAGAAGGTGTCTGTCTGAAAGCCAGGAAGTGGGTTCTATGAGGAATCAAATCCACCTTGATCTTGGACTTTTCAGAACTGTGGGAAATAACTTTTGCGTAAGCCACCCAGTCTATAGTGTTTTGTTTAATCAGCCTGAACTGACTAATGCAGTGGCTGGACCATTTTACATCCCCACCAGCAATGTAAGAGGATCCCAATGTCTTTACCTCTTTGCCAATGCTTGTCATTTTTTCTTCTTTTGGAATTATAGCCTTCCTAGTTGGTGTAAAGTGGTATCTTATTGTTGTGGTTTTCATTAATCCCTGACACTAATGATATTGAGCATGTTTTTCCTGTCCTTATTGGTTGTTTGTATATCTTCTTTGAAGAAATATCTATTCACATCAAATTATAAGATGCAGGAGAAAGCGTACTGAATACTGTGAAGGCCAGAGAAATGCAAGGTGTTCTGGATGCAAAATGGCCTGCAGCCCACAACTTCAGCGAAGTTACTCAATTGTTGAAGTAAGTAGTAAGTAAATTGTAGTTTGGGAAGTTTAAGGTAAAAGGCAGGAGTCAAAGGATAGGAGAATAGAGAAAGAAATACGTAAGCAGATATAAGTGGTTATGATATATTTCTTGGATTTAAAAATGGAATGAAACCATTATGCAAATGTGCACATAATGTGAATCCAATTTGGGGTAAAATTTTTCTATTATGCCTAGGGCAGGTTTCTCAGTGTTGAGATGATTGACATTTGGGCCAGATGATTTTCTGTTGTGCCAGCTGTCCTGTCTGTGATAGGATATCCTCTGGCCTCTACCTATCAGATGACTGTAGCACCCCTAGTTGTGATATTTTGCCCCTGCTCCCCTCTCAGATGAGAACCATGCAGTGTTTCCCAAACTTTTGACATATGTGTACCCCTTCTATAATTTTCATAATGCTGAGTACACCTCGTCAAAAAAAATGGATGTATTTTAATAACAATCAAAATATATTTTTGGGGATACATACACAAAATAATAATAAAAAATAAAATTATTCATAATAAAATATAAATAAAAGTTATATTATAAATAACATTTATTTGCACACTGGACCATCTCACGCCTCACAAGACTGTCTTGACTTGACTCATGAGAATGTAGAATTAGGCGCAGCTAAGCACAGTGCAGTGCATATCCCCACCAAACTCCGGTGCAACACGTGCCCCCACCAAACTCTTCCAATACCCCTGGGGGTACGAATACCACACTTTGGGAAACACTGGTGTAGAGTAAGGATGGGAGGGGTAATTCTTGCTCATAAATAATCTACCATTGTTATGACCCACAAAATCCCATTCTAGACAGGTCTGAGCTGGACAGTATCTCCTGAATGTCTGCATCACCAGCGGTCCGCAGCTTTTTCTGTGGTTTACTGCATGACCTTCCTGGGTGGATATTTGACCATTAGTTTGTATCACTCAAATCGGTCTGGGTCAAGACTTGCTGGTTTCCCAGATACTTTAGCAATTTGGGCCTTACATACCTCTTTTTCTGAACCTTCTCTCACCGCGCACCTTTGCATCAGCCGCAATAAACTTCCAAGTCTTTCCTAGAGGTCTATCTTCAGATATGATTCTACATTTATATGCAGTGTTCTTGCAGCCAGGAGTTCCTTCCTTTGCTTTCCCGCCTAGAAAACTCCCATAAATCCTTTTTAAAGACCTAGGTCATATTTCATTTCCTCTGGGAATTTTTTCCTGACAACATTAGGCAGAATTTGTGACACTTTCCTTTGCATTTCTAAAGCACTTTGTTAATATTTTTATTGCAGAACATTTTGTACTGAATTTTAATGATTTGCTTTAATTACATGTCTCTTTTACTTATAACAGATTGGATTCCTGGAGGATAGAAACTGCCTCTTACTTTACTTGTCTTGTTCTCAGCTCCTGTCACTTTAAATATATATATATATATTATTGATATTTTACAGAGAGGAAGAGAGAGGGATAGAGAGTTAGAAACATTGATGAGAGAGAATCATTGGCCAGCTGCCTCTTGCACACCTCCTACTGGGGATGTGCCCGCAACCAAGGTACATGCCATTGACTGGAATTGAACCCAGGACCTTTCAGTCCGCAGGCCGACGCTCTATCCACTGAGCCAAGCCAGTTTCGGCCTCAGCTCCTGTCACTTTGCCTTGGACATAAGAGGTGCTTACTATTGATAAATGTATAAAGAATGAATTGATAACGTGATGTATAGGGAGCCCCAATGAAGCATCCATAGCACAACTGGATGATCAGTTTGGAGAATTAATTTAGGGATTTTCAGTTCTCCAACAGCTGAAGTTCACTGATTAGGACTATTGAAAAACAAGAAAAGGGGTTACGTTGAGCAGAATCAAATAATCCTAGGGATGAGGTACATAAAAATCGCTTCTTAATTAATTGAGCCTTGCACATAGCTAATTACAATATGCAGAATGCAAGTGAAATCTTGTCTGATCACTAATACCCACTTGATAATCACAGTGCCTAGTGGCCATGTCTCATTTGAGACGCTGATGTGGGACTAAGTCCTGCCTTTGGTGCCTGAGTCACACTCTCTGTTCTGGAATCATTGTTCTCATGCAAAGTCCTGTTCAATTCCCTCAGGACATTTTGTGCTTCTCTGACTTTTGCTGCTGCCGTTGCCCTGGCTCTTCTTGGCCTCTGCAGTTCTGCCTTGCATCACGTTGCATTCCGCTGAGGACTGAAGGCTGCCTCCACGGGTGGGAATTCTTGCTTCTCAGGTGCTGCTAATCCCACTGTGTGAACTACATTCTGACCTGCCTGGCCTCAAACTGGCCATCCTTCCCGTTGCTCTTTGTGGTGTGCTCCTCCTGAAGTGCTCAGGTCACTGCTGTGCGTCTGCTAGTACGTAGCTTTCCTCAGCACTTTGGAAGGGGCCGTTGATGCCTCTGATTTCGGGTGGGAAGAAATAGCTTCAGGGCAAAGCCTTTTGAAAAGCACTTCCTAGAAACAGACTTCTTTCTCCTGGTTTCCTCTTGCCAGCCACATGTAAGCCCCTTGCAGAATCTGGTTGGTAGGAATTCTTGTGCCTATTGCATGCCTCTACTTTTCAGCTAGGGTTGGAGAAAGCCTCAGTGTCATTGGAAATCTTTGGATTAAGTACAAAAGAATGTGTGCCCAGCATAAGCTACCATTTGGGGGAAAAAAGGGAACACATGCATATAACACAAATGCTTATACTTAAAATTGTAGTATGTTTGATATTAGGTAGTGTGATACCTCATCTTGGTTCATCTTTGTTGATTGTTATACCTGTTCAGAGTCTTTTGTGGTTCTATATAAATATTAGAATTACCTTTTCTAATTCTATGAAAAATGCCATTGGTATTTTGTTAAAGATTGCATTAAATCTATAAATTGCTTATGGTAGTGTGGACATTTAGATGATGTTAATTCTTCCTATCTATGAACATGGTATAGGCTTCCATTTATTAGTATCATTAATGTTTCATAATTTTTTGAGTATAGATTTTCTTGGTTAAATTTCTTCATAAGTATTTTTTGGATGCAATTGCAAAAATTGTATTTTTTTTTAATTTTTTGATCATTGATTATAGGTGTATAAAAATGCAACTAATTTCTGAATGTTTTTTATCTTCCTACTTTACTAAATATATTTATCAGTTCTAATAATTTTTTATGAAATCTTCAGAGTTCTTTCTATGTACTATCATGCTATCTACAAAATAATAACAGTTTTACTTATTTCTTTCTAGCTAATTTTAGCTCATTTTCTTGTTTGATTGCTGTGGCTAGAACCTCCAATACTATGTTAGATAAAAGTAGTGAAAGAGAATATTTGACTTATTTCTAAATTTAAGGAAAATACTTTGAGCTTTTTCTCATGAGTGTGATGCTAACTGTGGGTTTGCAATATATGGCCTTTTATGTTGAAGTAAGTTAAATCTATTTTCACTTTTTTGAGGTTTTATCATAAATGGATGCTGAATTTTGTCAAATGTTCTTTCTGCATCTATAGATATGATCGTTTTATTTTTACCCTCCATTTTGTGTTTGTCTGATTGTGGAATCATATTAGTACTAGCATTGGAGTGGGTTCAGAATTATAGTTGTTAATTAGTTGTTAAATGTTAAAATTCACCTGTGAAACCATTCTGTCTAGGACTTGTTGGTTAGGAGCTTTTACATTACTGATTAAATTTTGTCTCTCTCTTTTAAAAGATATATAGATTTTATTGTCAATTTGTTATTTTTTATATTTTAAAGTAATTTATTTGAGTTTTTTCTTTTTTATTGTTTAAAGTGTTATATATAGTAGTACATGTATCTCCCCCCCCCCAATTGACCTTCTTCCAGATTCCCCTACCCCATGTTGCATGCCCTCATCCCACCCCACCCCCAGTGTCTTGTGTCCATTGGTGTGCTTATATGCATGCATACAAGTCCTTTGGTTGGTCTCTTTCCACCCCCCTCCCCAACACTTCCCAGCCTTCCCCCTGTAATTTGACAGTCTGTTCGGTGCTTTACTACCTCTGTATCTATCTTTTTGTTCATCAGGTTATAATGTTCTTTATTTTCCATAAATGAGTGAGATCGTGTTGTACCGGTATTTTCCTTTCGTTGCCTGGCTTATTTCACTTAACATAACGCTCTCCAGGTCCATTCATGCTGTTACAAATGGTAAAAGTTCTTTCTTTTTTATAGCAGCATAGAATTCCATTGTGTAGGTGTACCATAGTTTTCTAATCCACTCAAACAGGCATTTAGGCTGTTTCCAAATCTTAGCTATGGTGAATTGTGCTGTTATGAACATAGGTTCTCAAAACAGCCTGGTTCTGGCACAAGAATAGATATATAGACCAATGGAATAGAATAGAGAACCCAGATATCGACCCAAACCACTATGCTTAATTAATATTTGACAAAGGAGGCATGAACATACAATGGAGTCAAGATAGTCTCTTCAATAAATGGTGTTGGGAAAATTGGACAGATACATGCAAAAGAATGAAATTAGATCACCAAATTACACCATATACAGAAATAAACTCAAAATGGATAAAGAACTTAAACGTAAGGTGGGAAACCATAAAAATACTAGAGGAATCCACAGGCAGCACAATAACAGATATATGCCGAAGCAATTTCTTCACTGATACCGCTCCTAGGGCAATGGAAACGAAAGAGAAAACAAACAAATGGGACTACATCAAAATAAAAAGCTTTTGCGCAGCAAAAGAAAGCATCAACAAAACAACAAGAAAGCTCACTGTATGGGAGAACATATCTGCAAACGTTATCACTGATAAGAGTTTAATATCCAACATCTACAGGGAACTTACATAACTTAATAAAAGGAAAATAAATGATCCAATAAAAAATGGGCAACGGACCTAAATAGAATCGTTTTGAAAGAAGACAGAAGGAAGGCCAAGAGACATATGAAAAGATGCTCAAAGTCACTAATTATCCAAGAGATGCAAATCAAAATGACAATGCGGTACCATCTCACACTTGCCAGAATGGCTATCATCAACAAATCAACAATGACAAGTGCAGGCGAAGATGCAGAGAAAAAGGAACCCTTGTGCACTGCTGGTGGGAATGCAGACTGGTGCAGCCACTGTGGAGAACATTATGGAGTTTCCTCAAAAAACTAAAAATGGAACTGCCAGCAATCTCACTTCTAGGAATATATCCCAAGAAACTAGAAATACCAATCAGAAATTTTATCTCTTCATATTTACTTCTCCCCCTCCTCCCTCCCCTCCTCCTCCTTCTCCTCCTCCTCCTGCTCTTCTTCTTCCTTCTCCTTTTCCTGCTCCTCCTCCTCTTCCTCCCTCTTCTGTTAATCTGCACCAAAATATATTTTTTTCCATAGACTTCTTTCTTTAAGAGAGAGAGTGGAAGGGAGCAGGAGAAACATCAATGTGAGAGAGATACATAGATTGGTTGCCTCCTGTATATGCCCCAACCAGGGCCAAAGATGGAGCCTGCAACTGTGCCCTTGACCAGAATCAAACCAGAGACCCTTCAGTCCACAGGCCAGTGCTCTTTCCACTGAACAAAACAAGCCAGGGCTGGTGTTTCTTCTTGATTCAGTCTTGGAAGATTGTATGTTTCTAGGGATGTATCAGTTTTTTTCCAGGTTGTTTGATTTGTTGGCATTTGATTGTTTGTACTATTTTCCTATATCGCTTTGTATTTCTGTGTCAGTTGTTACTTTCTCCCTTTTTTTCTGATTTTATGTATTTAGGTTTTATCACCTTTGTCTTCATGAGTCTCGTTAAAGGTTTATCAATTTTTATTTCTTTTTTTCAAAGAACCAGCATTTGGTCTTATTGATCTTTTCTATTGTGTTTTTAGACTCTATTCTGGTTACTTTCCGTGTATTATTTATTATTTCACCTCCTCATGCTGGCTGACTGTGGGGATTGATGCTGACCACAGTGTACATACTGCTTTGTAGGGACAGACCCCATGAAGCAGATTTTTTTCTAGCATGTTTTGGTGCTTTCTGCAATCTCTTTTCTGTGTGGCTCATGGAGCTAATCAGGTGTGCTCTGATGTAGTCTGAAGGCAGCCATAAGGTTTTGGGGTTCTGGGGTTTCTTAGGAGGGACTTCAGAGCAGGTGAATATCATATTCTGCCTGCAACCGACCCTGGGCTACCTGTTAGCTTCCTCTGCTGGGTTAGGGAGCGCATGGATTGAGCCAGCTGTGGACCATGGCCAGCTACCACCAGTATTGGGCCTGGGGAAGGTCAGCTAAAGGCACAAAATACCCTATATTCTGCCATTGCCCGCTGGCTACCCATTAGGCTTATCCACCGAAATGGTCTCAGGTGGTACCTAAGTTGTGTGTGGCAGATTTTCAGTGAATCATCAGGTAGGGGTGAATGGTGTTCACCAGGTTTCAACGTGATGCCAGTACTGGGTCTGAGGACACTGAGTGAAATTCTCAGGGTACACTAAGGCCAGCTACCACCTGTCTGTGGGCCTTTACAGTGGGATATGGTTTTGGATAATTATCAAGGCAGAGCCAGAAGAGTTCATCAGGCTAACCCAGATAAAGATTTGGCTATCTGGAGGGAAGGCTCAGCACAGGAGCCGTGGTGCTTTAGGGGCGCTCAAGACAACCCTCACCCTAAAGCTATACAGCTCAGCCTCTCCCTGTGTGTCTCTGGCACCGCCTGAACTTGCCTACAGTTCTTCAAAAGTTTTTTTTTTTTTTTTTAAGGAGGACTGCATCTTGGGCCCAGGCTGGTTACCACCAGCTGATTTCCCAGCTGCGTGCCAGCTTGGCAGGGCGGGTCCTCAGCATACCTCCCAGGTTGACACCATATGGAGGAGAGTGCTTGACTGGAATCATGACATCTGTGGTCCTAGTGGGAGAGTGACTCAACACAGAGACATTGGCCACTGTCCCCCCCGCCCTCTCCTTGAAGCCACACAACTCAATCTGTCCCTGTATGACCCCGCTCCCCTCTGAGCTGTTCTTCCTCTGCCAGAACCTGGGGGGAGTGAGATTTTGAGTGTTGGCCCTTTCAGAGGGCTCCTGGGTTTCTAGCAGTCTCTTGTCTCGCCCAGGAAAATGGAATCCCTCCTGATTTTTACAGCCAAATATTATGTAGGCTTTTCTTCCTCACACTGGTGCTCTGGGCAGGCTGCCCACTCCTGACGTGGCACCTCTGCAGCTGAGATTTGCCTCCAGATTCTCAATTCTACTTGGTGTGGGGCTAGCCCTTTTAACATCTCCACCCCTCCTCCAAATCTCCATGCGGGATTTTCTGTCTGTATTTAGTAATAAGACTCCTGTTCAGCTCATCTTCAGATGGTTATTCAGGTTCATTGTTTTGGAATTTAGTTGTAATTTTGATGAGGTCCTGGGAACTGATGGTGCCAACTCGGACATCTTGGATTTTGTGAGGCTACTAAAAACGCTCCTTAGGAATTGGGGCAGTCAATAGATGTTTATTTTACTTTGGAGTCTTGTGAATTTTTTTTATGTGTGTGTGGTTATATGATGAGAATTTCATCAGCTGAAATTTTGATTCTTGTCTGTTGTTTTCTATTATTAGCTTGTGTGGATGTTATTTGCTATTTTGTGTTCATTTTGAAAGGTCTTATTTTTTCTGGACAAACAAAAAATTGTAGGAATGTATAATTGGGTTGGGTGGTTTTAATTGTTTTTTTTAATGTAAGAACACTCTTCTCCTTTAATATATTAAAGTGCAGTTTTAAGAAATATTGGTTCTCTTTTGTTTGTGGGAGTGGAGAGAGACGTTGGTATACCTTTCGTGCTTGTAATTTTTTGGAAGGCTCCTAATTTTCACTGGTTGTATACTTCCCCCCATGACTACCAAGACTAAAAAATACTATTATCCTCCCTTCTATATTGGCCCTTATGCCTCTATAGAGCTTCCTAAGACCTCAACCTCTGGTCCTGCACTTTTTCCTCTTTTAAAAATGAAACCACACCTGCTATTCTATCTATTCTAAGTAGTTCTCCATTCTGAATTTAACTTCTAGTTATCACGGTTGCACTCTTCTGTTTTATTAAATAGTAGAGGCCTAATGCATGAAATTCGTGCAAGGGGCTCGGCCCTTGCAGCCCCAGCGTCCTCCAGAAAGTCATCCGGATGGTCATTGTGCTTTTCGGTCTAATTAGCATATTAACTCTTTGTTATATAGGATTTCAGACTTTCTGTGACGTCGTTTCAGCATATGCACCAGAACTTGCTCTGTTGGGTTTGAAGTGTTTGTTTTCTTACTCACATGGAATTTTATGTTTGAAACGTTCTTTGTTTCAGGCATAACTATAGGCGAGTAAATTTGCTTTCTTTATTGTTCTGTATAGTTTGGAAGGATTTTTTTTTTAATAGGTTCATATGTAGGTGTTTGATATTTTCCAATGGAAGTCTTGGAGATCATTCCATTTTATTACTTCATAGATGTTTTCAACTGTTTTCTGGATCTTATTGTTTATATTTAGAAGTTAGGTTTAATCAGTGTTTCATTACTGACAGTAAGTCATCTGTTACTTTTTTCTGTCTGACAACTTCAAAACTCCGTCTTTTTCTTAGTTTTCAGCACTTACACTATGATGGGCTGAGGATTTCATGCTGCTTTTGTTTTGTGGTTTGTAGTGCTCTTTGAATTTATGGCTTGATAGATTTCATAAGTTTTGAAGTATTTTAGTTATTTCCTAAAATATTGATTTTGACCCACTTTCTCCTTTTTTTCTTAACTCTATATTTTTTATCCTCCCTTTTCTATTTTTCTCCCCTTTGTCTTCTTTCCTGATGTTTCTTTCTTTCTAGATATTTTCTTCTGACCTAAGCTTTAATTTACTATTTCTCTCTTCACAAGTATTTACTGTACTATTAATCTCATTTTTTAGTTCTTCATTTTAATTATTGTAATATTCACTTGTAGAATACACACATTTAAATATCTCTCAGCTCTTTGATGAAATTCTCAATATTGTCTTTCCTAGGATGACAAACTTTCATGGTTTGCCAGGAATGAGGGGCTTCCTGGGATACAGGATTTTCAATTCTAAAACTAGAAAAGTCTTAGCCAACTCTACTTTCCTTTCTTAAACCTGGTAAGGAACATATTTTAAAATCTAGTTTGTATATGTCCAACAGATAGAATCTTTTTCTATCACCTATTTTCTCCCCTGGGTCACTTTTTAAATGATATCTTGGATGCTCTGCTACTTTTACCTCTGTTAGACAATGTATATTCAAAGCAGTTTGTAAAAATAACTTAAGCCTCCTGTGAGATTACCCTTCTTTACAAGAGAACTTATATGTTTGTCTCTGTCAGAAATGTGAGGCCACCATCACCTCAGGAAGCCTGAAAGTTCAGGAAAACGGGATCATCTAAATACAATAATTCAAAGCTGAGCGAACTCCCCTGCAAGCACCTGACTATCTAAGTTTATTATTAATTTAAGGATCAATTCTTTGAGTTCCTAAGAAAAACCATTAGGAGTTTTCCAGGGCCATCTCATCATGCTGAATCCTAGATTCTAATCTCTGTTCTGCTAATTCTGTGAGGCTACCATAAAAGCTTCTTAGCCTTTAAACCATTCTCTCCTTGTTTAGCAAAGGCCCCCAGGGGAAAATGCTTGCAAATGCTGGGTTAACCTTCCTGGGTCTTTATCTTCCCTCATATTCCAACATGGTAGTTCTTCACTATCTCATTAGCCATCTAATGCTTTCAAATATATGCTGAACTACTTTTATAAGTACTTGCTGATTTTCTGAACTGCTTTCCTAATTATTTTTTCCACAAGAAAGTTGCTTCAAATTACTCAGCCCTCCACTATTTCTGTAGTATTTAAAAGAAATAGAAATCACATTGATTCATTTGAAGTATCTTTAGGTTCCCTTTCCTCTCTTAATGTTATGGGAGCAAAAGAGAAAGGGAGATGGCCAACGAGGTGGGAATCATTACGTCTACATTTCTAGAAATAAATCACTCACAAATCCATCTGTTCTTTAGGCCTTGTTTTCTGTTGCTAGAAAAATCTCCACTTCCTAGGACCATTGCTTTTTGCGTTAGTCAATCCTCAAAGCTGCAAAGAAATACCTACAGCCAAAGATACAAAAGTGAAATCCGTTGATTGTTTTTCTTGGACCAATTCAGGCCTGTCCTGTAGGGACTGGGGCAGTCATGACCATGTTAGCCCACTCCCTTCACCTCCCCAGCTTCAAGTTGGTCACCCTTCCTGTTTATCACCTATAGTCTAGCTTCTAAAAGTTACATTTTTGTAAGTTAAAATAGGCGGATTGGGCTAGTCGTTCGCTCTGGATAGTACTGGTATCCTGTGTTCAAAGAGGCGATGAGTCAACAGCGATTGAGAGAACAAAGATTAATCCAGTAATTACATCCGGTTGGAGACGCTTTGCTTTTTTGGCCAGAGCTGGAGAAGCAGCGGAGACGGTGGGAGATTAGGATAATGGCCATTCCTTGAGTTGGCCACGGATTTCTGAAATATGCAAGGATGTCTCTCCCCCCTCAAAGGAGTGTTTTCTGTCATCTTCCTGTGCTCCCATTGCAGAAGTGAACAGAGGTGCATTTCATGTGGCAGAGGATACTTCAAAGGAGTGTGTTTAGCCTCAGAAGAATGTGGCATTTGTTGTTGTAACCTTCTGGGTTTTAGTTATGAGTGAGAGAGGGGGAAAGCACGCATTGTTTTCAGCTTTCCGTAAGAAACCACCACATCTTGTAAGCAGTCAAAGCTTCTCTTGCGGCATCCTCCCACTGTGATGCTCGACAATCTTTTCCCCTTACAGAGGTCGTTGGGTGTCCTCCACCTCAATCGATTAGTGAAATTTGGAGAAAAAGGTTGTGTGTGGTGTTTTTTCTTTTTCTTTCCTTGCATCAACATCCTTCCCAGATTCCTATTTTTGGGTATTGTCTTAATTAAAATCAAAATTTGATCTGAAGTCCCATTCTTAATGATTTCTGGTTATGTTTTATCTTTGGTTTGGTTTCATTTCCCTTCCTTCCTCTGCTGTTTAAAATTAAGTTTATTTAAATACAAAGAATGCACTGTTTATTCAACCAAATGGTATCTTTATGTGGAAAAAGAAAAAAAAAGAAAGAAAGAAAGAAAGAAAGAAAAAACCAGACTGATTTCATTGCTTCTCTATACTGTCTCAGCTTAATAACTCAGTGGTTTGTTTCTTTTGTGTGCATTTTTACTTCCAGCTGTGCTCCATGCATAGTACTGCTTTGTGGCGAGACTCTTCTGTGAACTTTACTAGTTAAATGTTCATTGAACTAACAATTGCTCATCACTTCCCAACTTCAACAAAATAATATTGCAATGACCTCTTTTAAAAAAAATTGTACAACTAACTTTTTATCTTTGTAAATTCTGTCTTGTGTGCGTGCTTTTGAGAGCTTTGTTTTTGTTGGGAAAGAGTATGGAAAAAATATTTCCTTTGATTGTATTACCTGACCTGTGATATTTTTTATTTCACTGCAAAGTCAGCATGTAGACACTTTTAGAATTCTCAGGTGTCCTGGGGCTTTTTGCCCTCTGTGCTATATTATTTTAAGTCCACTCCAGAAGAAAAAAGGCTATTCTTCTTCCCTTTTTTTTCTATTGTTGTAATTAGTAACCTTAATTATTCTGGGGAAACTTTGGGCTAGTAAGGAGGAAGAGAGAGAACAAGAAGTATTTAGTCTAATGGTCTACTCTGCCCAATATTTTGTTTCATAATAATAAAACAAAGGAAACATTTTGTGGGAGGTCATAATGATCTCTTTAGAAGGTTCAGCTTCTAAATATTCTGGACATGTTCCAAATAGCCTTAATTTCCTTAATAACACACTACATACCATTTGTCATCTCCCTGTGCTTAGATTTACCCATGTTTCTGGACTCTATCACTTCTTGGAGACAAAGAATTTTGTAGATGTATAAGTCATTCTACCTTTAACAAAATAGACTATTCTTTTTAGAGACATTTTAGGTTTACAACAAAATTGAACGGAAGCTCAGAGATGTTGCATATGTCCCCTGACCCCATACATACAGAGTTCCCCCCACTACCAAAATCCCCCACCAGAAGGGCACATTTGTCACAATTGATGAACCTACATTGACACATCATTATCACCTAAAGTTCATAGTTTACATTAGGGTTCACTGTTGATGTTGTGCATTCTATGAGTTTGGAAAAATGTATAATGACATGCATCCTTTATTATAGTGTTGCACAAAGCAGTTTCCCTTCCCTAAATACGCTCTGTACTCCACCTATTTATCCTTCTCCCCCTCTCCAATCCCCGGTAACCACTGATCAGTAGTAAAAACCGTCTCTAGCTTTGACTTCACCAGAATGTTATGATTGGAACCATACAGTATGCAGCCTTTTCAGAGAGGCTTCTTTCGCTCAGTAATGGGCATTTAAGTTTCTCCATTTCTTTTCCTGGCTTGATAGCTCATTTCTTTTTTTTTTTTTGTGGAACAATACTTCATTGTCTGGTTGTTCCAAGGTTTACTTATCCAATCAGCTACTAACGGGCATTGTGGTGACTTTAAGTTTTGGTAATTAAGAATAAGGCTGCTACAAACTTTCCCATGCAGCCTCTTTTGGTAGGCATAAGTTTCCCCTCCTTTGACTTTAAAAGGTGTTTAATTTTTTTATGAACTTATGAACTTGCCAAACTATCTTCCAAAGTAGCTGCACCATTCCTCATTCCCACCAGCAACGCATGAGTCTGAGTGCTCCTGTTACTCCACACCAACACTGCTGTGTGATGCTTTCCGTGTACCAGGTTTTGACTATTCTAATTCGTGTGTGTGCTATCTCGTTGTCTTAATTTGCATTTCTCTGATGACCTGTGGTATGGAGCATCTTTTCATAAGCTTATTTTTCATCTGCATATTTTCTTTGATGAGGTATATGTTAAGGTCTTTAGATTTTTAATCAACATGTTTGTTTTCTTATATTGCTGAGTTTTAAGAGTTCTTTGTGTACTTTGAGTAACAGTACTTTATCAGATGTATCTTTTGCAAATATTTTCTACTGGTCTGTAGGTTGTGCTTTTATTGCCTTTATAAATATTTTGCTTTAAATTTTCTTTCTTTTTTAAAAAATATATTTTATTGATTTTTTTACAGAGAGGAAGGGAGAAAGATAGAGAGCTAGAAACGTCGATGAGAGAGAAACACTGACCAGCCGCCTCTTGCACACCCCCTACCGGGGATGTGCCCGCAACCAATGTACATGCCCTTAACCGGAATCGAACCCGGACCCTTCGGTCCACAGACCGATGCTCTACCGCTGAGCCAAACCGGTTTCGGCTATTTTGCTTTAAATTTTCAATTACTGTTGACATTCAGTATTATATCATTTTCAGGTGTGTAGCATAGTGGTTAGATATTTACTTATGAGAGGATCCCGTGTGATACCATATATTGTTATTACAATACTAGAGACCCAGTGCATGACATTTGTTCACTCATGAGGCGTGTATGGGGGGATATCCCTCAGCCCACCCTGCACTCACAGTCCAGGAGACCTGTGATTGACTGATCCCTGAAGCGGGAGGCCCTGCCCACCTGCCACAGCCTGCCGGTTGGTGGCCTGAGCCTTCTTCTTTGGGGCGATCATGGAGCCCCTCAATTGATCAATTGTCCTGCTGGCTGGTGGCCTGGGCCTCCCTATGCAAGACGATCATGGGGCAAAGCTGCCGGGGGGGGGGGTTAGGGGAGAAGCCTCCAACCAATTGCATCGCACCCGCCTTGGCTGGCCTGGCGCCAGTGCGTGTCATCGCTTGTTCGTCAAGAAGATCATTCTGCTGTTCAGTTGTTCAGTCAATTTGCATATTACACTTTTATTATATAGATTGTATTAGCTAGAACTTACAGTACGAAGGTAGAAAGAAGTGATAAAAAGGGACATCTTTGCTTTGTTTCTGATCATAGTGAAATAGAATAAAGTTTCTTTTCATTAAGTAATAAGCTAGCTGCAAGATTTTTTTTAGTAGTTAATCTTTATTAAGTTGAGAAACTACCCCTCTAATTCTAGTTTACGGTAAGCTTAATCATGAATAGTTATTGGATCATCCTTTACTTTTTTATTTTAAAAAACAACTTAATTAAGATGTAATTTATATACCATAAATTAATACATTTAAACTGTACGATTCAATGTTATTAGGAAATTTACAGAATAAGGAACAATATAATTTTAGAATAGTTCATCATTCCTTCAAAAAAATCATTGTATGCATTAGCTATCATTACTAATTTTTCCTCCTCTATCATTAGGCACTATTCCACTTTCTGTCTCTATGGATAAGCAATATTATATATATTAATTGATATATGAAAAGCAATGATGTGGACATTTAATATAAATTTAATTATACATCATTTCAGTTAGCACAATGTTATCAAGTTTCATCTATGTTGCAACATGTAGTTCACTTATATTTATTGTTAAATAATGTTCTAGTGCATGGCTATAACACATTTGTTTATTCATTCATCAGTTGATGAATTTAGATTATTTCACTAAGCCTAAGTGACTGTTTGACCATTTGACCAGTAGCTATGCCATGCACTGACCACAGGGGCAGATGCCCCAACCAGTAGGTTAGCTTGCTGCTGGTTTGGCAGATCAGGACTGGGTGAGATAGGGACGGACATGCCCTGGAGCCCTCTCTGGGGCCCTCCTGGCCCCAATTGTGCACCAGTAGGGTCCCAAATTGCAAGAGGGTGCAGACCAGGGCAAGGGACCTCACTGGTGCATGCACCAGACCACTAGTCTATATATATATAAAAGCCTAGACGATCAAATGACCCAAAAACTGGTTGCTATGATATGCATTAACCACCAGGAGGCAGACGCTCAATGCAGGAGCTGCCCTCTGGTGGTCAGTGCTCTCCCACCACTCAACTGACTGACCCATCCCAGTGGCCCACCAGCCTGGTGGTAGCCACTCACTCCCTCAGTAGTCCTGCAAATCCAATTTCTGGGGAATGGGCAAGGCACCGATGGACCTGTGCCTCTGGCATGATCCTGACGGCACCATGCTGCTGTCCTCCTGGAAGTCGGCCTCAACACCGTGGCCACTTCCCCTCGCTAGAGCCTCCACAAGGAAGAAACGATATAAAAATGGCTGCCAGGTAGCTCCCAACAACTAGCTTGAATGTCAGTGGGACAGAGTCAGATTCCAGGCCAGCAAGGACGTCCCACCACCCACCCAGAGGGCTGACCACATCCTGGCCATTCCCTACTCCATTCACGATGGGTGCCAGACACAGAGTTCACAGCTGGTGAGCACCACTGTAGCAGTGCGAGCCTCTCCTATTCACAATTGCCTGGGTGCAAGCCCGTGGCAGGTACAGCGGGGCTGGGGTGAGCAGAAGTGGCAGGCAAGGGCAGCAGGCAGCATTGGACTGTGGGTGTAGGCCCGATCCCTGCAGGCTACCCTGAGGGACCCCACCCATGCACAAATTCATGCACCAAGCCTCTAGCAATAAATAATCCTTCTATGGACATTTACATGTTAGTCTCTGTGTGGACACATTTCAGTTCATTTGGGTTTATATCTTAAAGTGGAATTGCTAGATCATATGGTAGCTATATATTTTTTGAGAAACAGACATATATATTTTTTGAGAAACAGACACATTGTTTTCCAGAGCGGGTTCAATATTTTATGTTCCTACTAACGATGTCTGAGAGTTGCTATTTCTTTACATCCTTGCTAACACTTATCTTAAAAAAATTTATTATTGCCATCTTAGCGTGTGTTAAGTGGTATGTCAATATGGTTTTGATTTACACGTTCATAATAACTAATAATAGTGAACATCTTTGTTGTTGTTGTTATTAATCCTCTGTGTATATTTTTACATTGATTTTTTTTTTTTTTTTTTTTTTTTTTTTTTTTTTTTTTACAGAGTGGAAGGAGGAGAGACAGAGAGAGCAATGTCTATGAGAGAGAGACACATGGATTGTTTGCTTTCTGCACACTCCCAGATGAGGGCCAGGGCTAAGGAGGCGCTTGCAATTGATATACATGCTCTTGATCAGAATTGAACTGGGATTCCTCAGTCCACAGGCCACCACTCTATCCACTGAGCCAAACCGGCTAGGGCAGTGGTCAGCAAACTCATTAGTCAACAGAGTCAAATATCAACAGGACAACAATTGAAATTTCTTTTGAGAGCCAATTTTTTTTTTAACTTAAACTTCTTATAATGCCACTTCTTCAAAATAGACTCGCCCAGGCCGTGGTATTTTGTGGAAAAGCCACATTTAAAGGACCAAAGAACCGCATATGGCTCGTGAGCCGCAGTTTGCAGAACCACTGGGCTAGCGCATGAGCCTCCTTTCATGGGCTTATTGGCAATTCGAATACCATCTTTGGAGAAATTTTTATTAAATAATTTGTTATTTAAAATTTGCGTTATTTGTTTTTCTTCCCTTGCCTTTTCATAAATGTTTCTTTTTGAAGCATTTTTTTTGAGATGTCTGCTTAATCCAGAATTCTGGCAAGATTAAGTGTTCATGCTTTGCAGTCTTCACATTTTCTTTATATCAACAATTTCTCAATTCTTTAGCTCATCTTCATAAAACAGTGTATCTAGCCCTTTAGTCATTTTAATTGGTTATTCCTGGACTTTTGGATTTTAGGAAGTTTTACTTTAGTTATATGGATAAACATCATAGATGACTTTTTGTTACTATATATAATGGCAGAGAAATATTTGTTTTCCTGATGATGTTTCTGATGAGACAAATGGTGCTTTGGGTCTTCAGAAAACTGTCTGAGATGACTTTCTGACCTTTCTCAGTCATAATTGATACCTCTCTTCTGCTTAATTAGTTTTAGGTTTCTGATGCAGATAGAATGGAGAAAAGAAAGCCCAGAATTTATAATAATAAAAAGCAGGCCTGCCTAAGAAGGCTGAGTCTGCTACTTACACTTTTGTGACCTGGGACAAGTGAGTTAATCTGTTCATAAGTAAAATTGCTATAATCATAAGTATGTCCTAATATTATTGTGAGGATTAAACAGATAATGAATGGGAAATAGCTGATGAACTGACTAAAAATATTAATGCTTTTCCATGTAGTAACATGGAAATTCTTATTAGCTTTCCTTCCTACTTGTTGCTTTTGTATGCTATCATACTATTCTATTTTTTTCAACACTCTAATCCAGGTTTGAACCTTCATGTCTTAAATTTCTTATAGGTTATTTAATGAGCAGAATATCTATGCCCTTTCAAAATCCGTATGTTGAAATCCTAACCTCCCACAAGATGATAGTATTAGGGCAGTGGTCGGCAAACCGTGGCTCGTGAGCCACATGTGGCTCTTTGGTTCCTTGAGTGTGGCTCTTCCACAAAATACCACATGCAGACACACACGTACAGTGTGATTGAAACTTCCTGGTCCATGCACAGGAGTCGGTTTTTGGCTCTCAAAAGAAACTTCAATCATTGTACTGTTGATATTTGGCTCTGTTGACTAATGAGTTTGCCGACCACTGTATTAGGAGATAGGCCTTCAGGAGTCTTTACGTGACTGTGACCATACTGGTACTATTATTGGGGGATAGAAGGCCTCATCTCCCCACTGGCTCATGGACGTGGGGTTCTTGGGGTAGCACTGGAAGTTCTTCCAGAGGCCCCCACAGGAGGATGATATATGATGGAAAGCTTTGTTTTCATGGAAATATGTCCTTGGGATTCCAAAGTCCCCTTTCCCTTAGTAGAGTCATAGAAGTGTAACTTGGGCTTCCGTGGAGCTAAAATCAGAGCCAGTGTCCAGAATGTCCTTTCTATACTGGAGCCAGGTCCAGTCCAGTAGCAGGCTAGCTTAATTTGTGTTTCCATTAGATAGTCTATGGCATGTGGGGTCTGCAGGAAACATGGGCAGGAGCAAAACAAGAGAGGCTCCTGAGCCAAGTGGAACCAAGAGCAAGGAGCAATAAAGAGAGAGAATTCCTTTATGTAAGGGATTATGTATTTCCAAATTTTTACACATTCGGAGTGGCCATGTCCATTGTGGCCAGCCATCTCTGTTCTGAGGTTGACAGGCAAGTACCTTCCCAATGTCACACCAACTTTACTGGGCATACTGGTATGTCTGTCTTTCCTTTGTCTAGTCCCCTTCCCTTGGTGCTCTGTAGGGAATAGACTGGAGAGTGCAAAACTGCAGCTTCTTGGTGAAGCTGCCCAAATGACATGCTTATAATGTTTGGCTTCCCCCTTTACTCCTTTCCTATTATTAACCAGCTAATTACAATGGTATCAGTACCTTGATCTGGAGTTCCAGCACTCGGATCTGTGAGAAGTACATTTTTAGTTTTTATAAACTACTCACTCTGTGGTAATTATATTAGCTCAAACAGATCAAGACAGGATATTATGAAAATTGAAGATTAATCTAATCCCAGCCCTGGTTCCCCAGACCCATTTTGTACATTCCACTGATATTTCAAAAGTGGTATGTGCATGTGTGTACACATTCAGATCATTTTTGTACTTATGACAAAAAAGTCCTTGTCAATGAGTGGTGACTTGTTAAAAATAATCCTTTGGCATCTGTGTCTCCCAACTTCTTAATCACTGGTTGAGAGGAATTCACTTTCTTTTTGCAGTGACTCAGAAACTTGGGCTTTCTTTCCAGTTGTGACTGATTGAACAGCTTTCACTCTGAAATATTTTTCCATTTCACTTCTGGCTTAGTTCCACATTTTCCTGAATCTCATATATTTTCTTTCTTAGATCCTGGTTTCATTTTCTATAGAACATCCTTAGTAACACTTTCAGGAAAGATAGATAGGGAAAAGCTTGGAATGGTGCTGACCATAGAATTTTAAGTTCAGAATCATATTGCTCAAAAATTAAAACATTACTCCATGTCCATCTAACATTTCTAACAATATTTATATAATTCTGATTTTCATTTGTAAATAAACACTGACATTTCTCCCCTTCTTGAAAATTTTAGGATATTTTTTCATTCTTATTTGTTCTTAGTCTAAGATGTATCTGAGTGGGACTTGCTTTTGGTTTAAGACTAGCATTTTTTTTAAAAATCATTGGGAAATTTTAATCTTATTTCCTCCATTCTGTCTTCTTTTTCTAGAAATCCTATTGACAGATGTTAAACTTTTTGGTTTATTCCTAATGTTTCTTTTCTTTTACATTTTCTATTCCTGACATTTTTGTTCTAGTTTCAAGGTGCTTTTTTGAATTAATTTGTAAAGCTTCAATTAAATGTGGGTATGGTTTAAAAATATTTTTTGAGGAGAGAAATCATATTTTTATTTCCATACCCTTTCTTATTCTTTGATGCTCATTTAAAAAAAATAAAATCCCCTTTGATATTATAGGATCATTATCTTCAAAGATATTTAAGGCTATTAATTATGTTTTTGGAAAAGTTTTCTTCTTGACTTTGCATAATATGTGTTTCCTAGGGTCACTTATTGAGCTTGATTATCTGTGTTTTTATTTTGTATTTGATTTTCTTCAAAGGTCCACACACAACCCAACCAAGCAGTGACGGGGCTGTACCTCTTTCTATATGCACAAAGCCCAGCACTAGGGGTAGTCAGCTTTGGTTCATAGTGTAACTAATCTCAAGTGCCTCCAAGCCCAGCACAGGCAGCAACCAACTGCAGAGAAATCTGTAGCTTTTATCAGATGACCCTGGCCAAGACACAGGCAGCAGCTTACTTTGGTTTGCACAAAATGCCCTCCCAAGAGTCCCCAGAACCAACACACCTGGTGCCCAGTCTCAGATCACAGCAGAATACCACCCAATTGGTACCTAAACAAGACACCTAAAGGGTGGACTTGAGAGGCATCAGTACCCCGCTAAAGAGAATCCCATTCCATAGGGTCAGATCCCAAGACAACATGTTGTTTGCTGTAGTCATGACCAGTACTCAAAACCACTCATTGACATGTCAACAGCAGTAAAAGCTTAACTACAGCAGGAGAGCACACACAACTCACCCACCTGGATACCTGGTTCAAGTGACCAGGGAGAATGAGTCACTGGGCCTCACAAGGCACCTACTACATAAGGCCATTCTACCAAGATGGGGAGACATAGCAGATCTACCTAACACATAGAAATAAACACAGAGAGTTAAACAAATGAGGAGACAATTCATAATTAAAATGCCAAAGATTAAAGATAAAGAAAGAATCTTAAAGTCAGGAAGGAAAAATCAGTAAATTGTATAAAAAGGAGGTCCCATAAGGCTGTCAAACTGATTTCTGAACAGAGACTTTGCAGGCCAGTGGGGGATGGCATGAAATATTCAAAGTGATGAAAGCAAAGACCTAAACCAGAAATTACTCTATCCAGCAAGATTATCATTTAGAATCAAAGGAGAGATAAAGGGTTTCCTAGGAAAGAAAAAAAAAGATGGACTTCATCACCACCAAACCAGCATTACAAGAGATGTTAAAGGGATTTCTTTCAAAGGAATAAAGAGGAAGTGAAAAGTAAGAATAGGAAAATATTTGAAGAGATAATTTTCTTACAAAGGCAAGCACATATTAAAAGCAATGGATCAACCAATACTAGAGGAAGTACAAAAGTTAAAAGGCAAATTAGGAATATCATGTGTGATTACAACAATACTGGCAAATTAAGAAATACACACACACACACACACACACACACACACACACCACACAAAATGTAAAAAATAATTACGAAAACATAAATGTGGGACAGGTGAGTAAAAATGGTCATGATTTTAGAATGTGTTTCAACTTAATTGACAACTTAAAATAGAATGCTATAAACATAGCTTCATATATATAAAGCACATGGTAACCCCAATCAAAAATCTACAAGTGACATACAAGAAATAACGAGAAAGAATCCAACTACAATACCACAGAAGGTCATCAACAGAAAGAGAAGAGAGTAAGAGAACAAGAAAGAAGAAGAGAACTGCAAAAACAGTCAAAAAACAATCAAGCACTGGTTGGGTAACTCAGTTGGTTAGAGCAGTGTTTCCCAAACTTTTGACATATATGTACCCCTTCTATAATTTTTCCTAAAGCCAAGTACCCCTCATCAAAAAAAATTGATGTATTTTAATAACAATCAAAATATATTTATTTTTTATTTTTTTGGTACATACACAAAATAATAATAAATGAAAAATAAAATTATTCATAATAAAATATAAATAAAAGTTATATTATAAATAACATTTATTTGCACACCGGACCATCTCATGCCTCACAAGACTGTCTTGACTTGACTCATGAGAACATAGAATTAAGTGCAGCTAAGCACGGTGCAGTGCATATCCCCACCAAACTCCGGAGCAACACGTACCCCCACCAAACTCTTCCCATACCCCTAGGGGTACGCGTACCACACTTTGGGAAACACTGTTAGAGCATTATCCTGAAAAGTCAAGGTGGCAGGTTTGATTCCCAGTCAGGGCACATATAAGAATCAACCAATGAATGCAGAAATAATCAGAATAACACACTGATATTTCTCTCTCTCTCTTTCTCTCTCCTCTGTCTCTAAAAAAATAAATCAATAAAAAATACGTTATTAAAAAAATCAAATGGCATTAACAATGCACCTGTTGATAAGTGTAAATTGATTAAATGCTACAATCAAAAGACAAATTGTAAAGAAGTGGTAAGTATATACAATGAATTATTATTCACCCATAATAAAACAAAAACATGAAATCTTGCTATTTGTGACAACATGTATATACCTAGAGGATATTATTCTTAGTGAAATAAGTTAGGGAGAGAAAGACAAGTGCTATGTGATTTTACTTTTATGTGAAATCTAAAAAACTAAAATAACAAACATATAAAACAGTTAGATACAGAGAACAAACTGATGGTTGCTTGATGGGAGGAGTGTTGGGGTTTGGGTGAAAAAGTGAAAGGATTAAGAGATACAAATTGGCAGTTACAAATTAGTCATAGTGACTATATATAGTACAGCATAGAGAATATAGTTAATAACATTGTAATAAATATATAATGTCAGAAAAGTACTAGATATATCAGGTAATCACTTCTTAAGTTATATACATGTCTATTGACTCTGTTGTCCACCTGAAACTAATATAATACTGTATGTCAACTGTAATTAAAAACTAAAAAACATTAAAAATATTGTCAATTGTACTTGAAAAATAATTTTAAAATAGAAATAAAATCTCCAGTTTAAAAAAATTTTAAAAATAACATGTGCATGAAAAAAAAATTATGATTCAGACACAAGGAAAAAGCAGCCAATAGAAACCATTCTTGAGGAATCCCAGACATGGGTCTTATTACATAAAGACTTTAAATCAGTTTTCCTAATATATAAAAATCTAGGGGCCACAACAATGGAAACTACTGGACGGACAACCGAACAGCAGGCTAGGGAGCTGAGGGAGCGGGACAAATGGTCGCCATGAGGGGACCCCCGCCTGGATCCGGGACGTGGCAGCCCCTGGCCAAGGCCAGCCAGCACCCCAGAGGGGATTCCTGCCAAAAGCAGGATCGTGGCTGGCCTTCAAATCACCAGCAACCGCTAGCCGGGGAGGCCTCCTAGCCAAGGACGCCCGAGTCTGTTCTAGACCTAGGACTCCTCTCTCCCCATGAGCGACTTGGAAGCTGCCAGTATTGAACTGCCAGCCTCCGGGAGGTGGGAGTGCGTCCACAGTCCACCAAAAAGTAGGACCATTGAACCGTTCACAGTCTCAGTGCAGGCACAGGGGGCAGAGTAGAAAGCACTACCTTCTCCTTGGTCCTGTGCTGGCATGGCTGTTTCGCTCACCCCCAAGCCCCCCTGAGTCCTGACAGGGAAGTGTGTAGGGCACTCTGCAGGAGTTATGCCGTTCTGGGTGCTTTTGCCCAAAGACACACTTTGGGAAGAATTCAGAGCCACATCTCACTTCCCATGCAACTGGAAGAACCAAGTGAAAGGAATTGGACAAAGGCTTTCCACATCTCTGTTTATTCTTTTGAATCCATAAAACGATCTTTAAAAAAAACATTCGGGCCGCCTTAGAGAGAATGCACTTTCTGGCCAGGGCATACAGGATTCTTTTGCCCAACAGGTTAAAGGAAGCAGAGAACACAGTGGAAATGGCCCTGGTGCCCTATGAGGAGACCATGGGAATGGGGTTGCGGAAATTCCACAAGCTTCTTGCCACCTTCTCCTTTGCAAACCACACCCTCCAGATCCACCAGGACTAGAGGCAACTGGAGTTGCAGCCGTAGTTTGGGATGCGGTAAGAAAATCCTTGGGGGGTAGAGGGGGGAGAGAGGGGACCCTGAAAACATCTGCAATTGATTATAAGGTTCATCTTTATTTAAAAAGAAATAGAAGAACAACTTTGTTGAGATATAATTCATATACTATACATGTCACCTAAAGTGTATAATGAACTGGCTTTTTAAAGTAAATTCAGAGTGGTACTACCATCACCATGCTTAATTTTTAAATATTTTCAAGACCCCATCCCCTCCAAAACAACTTCTACCCACGAGAATCACTTTCCTGATCATCTTCCCCCAAATAGATCGCATTTTAAGGGTGGGTAAAGGAAAACTGAGGGAAGTTAAAATACTGCACAAAGAATATTATAAAATGACAAAGCCCAAAGTGAAGATCCAGATTGATTCAGGGTATATTTTCATTATGCAAATCCAATCATGTCACCTGCAACTTAACCTATAGACACAGATTGTAAAACCTTACATCTAATGACTCATTTCTGTTTATTCAGACTTTTACTTCTGATAACGACTTAAAAGAAAAAAAAATCAGCAAGTCAATGGCAAAACATGTTAATCAGATATGTGTTTAAATGTCTTTAAACAATATGTGGGGAACATACCACTATTCTGATTTCATAAATAAGTAGGCAAATTAGAGTTATTGCATTAAAATGGATTTTTCAGTATTTAAAGACAGTACTTAATAGTATTCCAGAGTGACCTTAGTTATAAATTTATATTTCCGTCAAAGAGATAGAAGCTCAAATTTTATTTTTTTCATATTTTTGAAAGGAGAGGAAGCCTTTTTTCAAATGAAATCTTATTAGGGAGTCCAATGTGAAGTGGGAAAATTAGTTGCTTTGGTGAAAGGGTAGTGGGACTGGACTACTGTTAGCTTGATCCCCCTCTCAGCTTCTGACCTAGATTCCAAATCATCTAGGGAACACAGTTGAAATCCACTGACTTAACCTATCAAACATTGTTAAAAAAGGAAGAAAGAAAGAAAAAAAGAAAGAAAGAAAGAAAGAAAGAAAGAAAGAAAGAAAAAGAAAGGAAGGAAGAAAGAAAGAAGAGTGATGCCATGGTTTTGTTTTGTTTTTTTCCATTTGCATTAATATTTTTTCTAAAAGTATTTATCATTGGGAATCTTTCATGCACCTATTTTATGTGATCAGCACTAACTCCATTCCTCTTTTTCTCTTCTAGTTCTTTCGTGTTGATTTATATTAATTTTCATTCCTTTCCTGGCTATCTGTACTGTATTCATTTATCCTCTGAGTATCACCTCAGGGGTTCTCCATGAGTTTACAGAAAAATCCATCATTTGAGGTGCACCTTTTCATTTGGTAAGATGAATGGTGCTTTCATCTTACTGTTTACCCTTTTATGACCCTGTAAGTGCTGTTGATTTGCCCATGGAGCACACTGAGATAAGCACATAAATGCCAGTCCTCACAGAGTCTCACTGTAATCTTCCACACAGATGACATTTTTTTTCAAATGTCTGGCTCCCATTCCTCCAGCTTTCCCCCATGTTCAAGTACTACTGTCTCCAATGGTGTGCTGGCAAATGTTTAATAACTGTCTCTAATAGAGGGATGGAGTGGGAGCCCCGATTTATAGCATTTGTCTATTTTGGTGGTATTTGCACTCTGGCTAATTTCAAACTACCAAAGTTGATACTGAACAGTGAAGTGAGGAAGAGATGTGTGGTGGCAGAGCACTAAATACTCTTTCTACCACACAGATACAATAAATGGAGATAGCTTCAAAGAGTAGGTAATAATGAAATAATTAGGAAGTGAAGAGTTTTGAATATTTATTATTTTTAAATATATTTTTATTGATTTCAGAGAGCAAGGGAGAGAGAGAGAGAGAGAGAGAGAGAGAGAGAGAGAGAGAATTAGAAACATCGATGATGAGAGAGAATCATCAGTTGAGTGTCTCCTGAATGCTCCACACTGAAGATTGAGCCTGCAACTTGGACATGTGCCCTGACTGGGAATTGAACCCTGACCTCCTGGATCATAGGTTGACGCTCAACCACTTAGCCATGCTAGCCAGGCTGAATATTTATTTATTTTTAATGTAATTTATGTAAATGCAAGTTTTTAAATTTAACTCTTAATAATGTTTGTGACAACTGTCTTGAAAGATTTCTGACAATTTACTGCTCAGCCCTAGTGCCATGGCATGAGCCAGCTCCAGCACTGTGCTGACTATTTGGCCAGTAACTGCAGGGGTGAAGACATGGGAGGTGTCTTCCTGGGTGTGAAAGAACAGTGAAATGTAGTGAAGGCAAATGGGCTTGACACACAGTTATTAGTAACTTAGAAGGCTGTGTTAACATAGGATTCTGAAATTTCGTTATGCGAAGTGTACTATAGTCTATTAGCAATACTCACTATGGGCAAAGAAGGAAGGTGTGTTAGATTTTATTCCATACTAGAGGTCTGATGCATGAAATTCGTGCACTGGGGCAAGGGTGGGGGGGCAGTTTGTGGGGTCCCTCAACCTGGCTTGTGCCCTCTTGCAGTCCGGGATCCCACAGGGGCTGTCCAACTGACTGCTTAGTCACGCTGTGCTCACCAGCCATGAGCCTAGCTTCTGGTTGAGAGGCAATCCCCCTCTGGGAGCGCACTGACCACCAGGGGGCAGCTCCTGCATTAAGTGTCTGCCCCCTGGTGGCTAGTGCGTGTCATAGTGACCTGTGGTTGGGTTGATTTGCATATTAGCCTTTTAATATATAAGATATTTTAAAATCTCTTTTATAAGCTTATTTTCCTATCTAAACAGTAGAGGAGTGAATGGGAGTAGGAAATATATTTGACTCTCCTTTCACATCTATACACCATATGCCAACGTCCGCCAAATAGTTCTTGTGGTCTTTCCAGATACCAGAGACACCCATCTCTCTTTCAGTGTCTGCTGCTACCTCCCAGGCCCCTGCTTTCCACACCTCATCCTGGCCCTCTGCCTCGGTGGCCCTGAGGGTGCACTGCGGAATGTCACTTTGGACCTGCCTGGCATCCTGGAGAGCTGGCAGTTGATTTCATAATCTTGTCCGGTTAGTCCTTGATTCTATGCTCTACCTGTGATATCTGCTCCCACTGCATTTGGTGGCTTCTGGGTTCTGCAGGCATCAACTTCATGTTTTTTCCTCTCTGCTCAGCCCGTGTCAGGCTCCTCATGTCATGGGGAAAAGACATTTTTTTACATAACCCAAGGCTCCAAGAATCCTTCCTGACCAGTTGAAACTTTCATGGCCTGTCCTTGTTTTCATAATTTTCTCCCTCCTGCCAGCCATGCGGGAGAGATTCAGAACGTATTCACAATTCCAATGAGATATTCTAGCTGAGAATACCTTCAGTTTGTGATCAAGTGCTAGTGCTGTCGTACTGTATGCAACCTATATAGTCTCTCTTTAAGAGGGTTAAGATTTGAGGGCAAAAAAATCCAATATCAGTTATTTTTTATGTCATTTCTCCAACCCTAGAAAACATACTTTTTTATCTCTAGAAAATTAGAAACTAAGGTGACTTTCCAATGCCTTTTGAGAGAAACTTATTGGCTTTTTTTTTTTTTTTTTTTTTTTACAACTAGAGGCTCAATGTTTCCCCTTTATTATGCTAACCCTTCCCTTTCAAACAGAACTAGGAGTTGAATATTCAGTACTTGGATGACAAACTGCCCTAAGCCCTGAAATGAGGCTGAAATGTGGGGACACTTCTGCTGGGCAGGGTCCTGGGACGGCCAGGAAGATGAAGAGCAAATACAGAGACAAAAAACTTGGTTGCTGGCGCTGCTGCTGCCGCCGCTGCCTAGTGAAGGGGAAGAGTCGCACACTGTAGATTTTAATTTTTAAATTACCTTTGCCTGTGCCAGGTGTTTGGTTTGTCACACCAGGCCCTGGAGCCTGGGCCTGTTGCAGGTAGTGTTCACGAGAGTATGCACACTGAGAGCGAGGGAAGAGCAGGTGAACAGCCACAGAAGCCATAAAAGGAGTTCACCAGGAAAAGGAGACTTGGAAAAACAGTTCTATAACAGTATAGAAAGTATCTATGAGTTTGTTAAACATGGCATTTTTTTTCTGACTTCAAAGCCTGTGATCATTTCACTGTGTTTTGTGGCCTCGGGCGGGCCTGCTGGTACAATCCTATTTCGGATTCCAGGACGTACTGATACTCAGCCCAACTTTGGAAAAACATCAGTCCCCTCAGTTCCATATAGATCACAAAATTACTGTTAGCCCTGTCCCATTCTGTGGTATTACCCATCCATACTCCTAGACCTTCCCACCAACACTTACAGATTATTTTATTTTTTAAAATTAAGCCTATTGGAGTGAGAGTGGCTAGTACCATTATGTAGTTCCAAGTGGACAATTTTATGATATTATATTGCATTGTGTGCCCACTATCCAGAGTCAAATCTCTCATCACCATATATTTGACCCCCTTTACCCTCTGGTAACCACCATACTGTTGTCTGTGTCTATGAGTGTTGGTTCGTTTTCCTTATTTGTTCATTTGTTGCTTTCCATTTTATATCCCACATGAATGAAATCATATGGTTTTTAACTTTTTCTGTCTGACATTTCGTTTAGTATGATATTCTTGTGGTCCATCCATGTTGTCACAGATGGCAGTATTTTATCTTTTCTTATGATTGAATAGTATTCCATTGAATATATGTGTGCAGAAAACAGAATGCTTGTTAGCAGAGGGAAGGAGGGTGGAGGGAGGATGAAGTTAAAGGGGACTAAATATATGGTAACAAAAATAACCAGTCTTTGGATGCTGAGCATACAATGGAGTATACAGATGACACATTATAGAATTGTTACACTACAGATTTATAAGTGTTATTAACCAATGTTACCCCGATAAGTGTAATTAAAAGAAATAAAGTCATAGAAAGTAAAGTGGTCTTTTAAATGCAAATTTGATGAACACCAAAACATTGGTTTTCTGGAGCCTGAGAAAGATGGATGGTGATTTGAACAGTTACATTTATAAGCTTGCTTTTATCTGAGATCTAAGTCCATAGCCTTTGAATGCGGAGGAGAAAAGGCATGAGATATAAAGTTTCCTAACGAAAAGGAAAGCGAAGGTAAAGAAGATGGAATGTGACTGCTTTACGAATATGGCCAAACAGGAAATGCCTTGGATGGAGACAGAATGGAAGTAACTTCTGCTTCTTGCATGCTGTTTACTTGAAGCGTGCTTTATCTTAAACATATCCTTCCGTGTGCTGCGCTCATTATCCTCGTTAGGAGATTATGAGAACACTTACTTCTTTAAAAGTTCTTGTCTTTCAGTCCCAGGGGATTCATCAAGTGCTGGATTCATGTAGAAGGGGGAATAATATTAGAAAGTGATTTCTTCTTTACTGAATCACAGGCAACATTACTTTAAAAAACGTTCTTAGGAGAGACTAGGTCTTTTCACAGTGGTAACACTTCATATTTTAGATGAAAGTGTGCATTTAATTAAATTTCACATGACAATCATAGTATATTATTTAAATACCAAATGAGGACTGGAATCACATTTAATTGTGATTGGGAAAAAAATAACAGATATATACTCGGGAAACAGCTGTTAAACATCACCCAGATTTCTTTGATCAGCTTTGTTTTCCCCAAGCATTTCGCATTTCCCAGTTGTATGCAGCCTGGCTTTAAGAACTATTTCATACACACACACACACACACACACACACACACACACACACCATTAATGTATTGATGTTTTGACAATACATTTTATTTAAATGAATGGCAATTTTATGACAGTTATCAACAATTCAAAAATGCTAACAGCAAAATAAAGCCTTATTTTCCATGTCTGCATGGGCATCTTTATTGTGCTGCATCATATTAAACCCAAGACCACCTACACTAGATCATGTATGGGTCATGCTGAAGAGGGAAAAGAGGAGAGGTAGCTAGACCTCAGATGAATACTAATAGACAAGGAAACTACAACTGTATGGCTCAGTGTGTATTCTAATGGGTTCTGTGAGGCCAACTGCCTCCACACAACTCTGGTTGTATTCTGTCAGATCTATATGGTAGTTTGAAAGCACCTGAGTGTACATACTCACTTTCAAAACTGCCAACTGAATGAAACACTCGGTGAGGAAATGGATTTTGTGTAGTCAAACACGTCAATGCAGCTAGTCCAGGTGAACCCTTGGTTCGGGTGTTGCAAACGAGGCAGTTGCTACCACCAGGATTGTAGGCAAAATTGCAAAGGGGACAAAATTAGACTTTTCAGAAACTCCCTCCCTTCTGCTGCCTGGCACACTTCACTCACTTCGTGACTTCTCAGGCTGGTAGTTACGTTGACCTCAGATTCTAAAAGTCCTGATGGCAAACCAACCCCACCCCTGGCTGCAATATCGTGCCTGAATCTATTCTTCTTTAGAAGTCTGCTAATCTGCAGCTATTTTTCTTTCTGCTCCTAGTCCCCTCCGCACCAAAGCCCTGTTCATTAACATCCAAACAAGGACAACCTGTTTAAAATAACTCACACAGACAGACAGACAGGCTGGCAGCGGTCAGGAAGGGGAGCCGAGCAAATGGATCCCCTCCTTCCCCCTAGCCCTCCGCTTCCTCCTTCCCTTTTCTTCCCTCTGCCTCTGCCTCTCCTTTGTTCTAGAAAAGCAACCTAGGGCTTCTGGGTAAGAATGTGATGTCTGCACAAGTGTCTAATTCCTCTTCTTCCACAGCCCCATTAAAACGACCGATAGATATAAAAAATTCAAACAAAACACAAAACAAACGTCACCAAGTTGCTGACGCATGGGAAGGCTGTGGAAAGGGCACACCAAATCTCCAAGAATGTCTGCGAGATGAGATCAATCGAAAGAAAAGCGAATTCCTGACTCACCCTCAGCGGAAGAGGGGCAGCTTGCAGCCGGTGTAAGTGGCAGGCGCACAGGCAGAAACCTGCTAATAGCCCTTAGGTTAAAGGAGCCAGGGACTACATGAGGTTAAACCATCAGGAGGTCAGGAGCACATCTGGATTCCTTCAGTGTGTTTGAAAAGTGTAAGCCGCTCCCCGGGGGGAGCTGGCGCGGGCTTCCTCCAGCCCACGAGGCAGCCGGCTAGGGGACAGGGGGTGTGATGAACTCTTTTTGTTCTCAGTCTTAAATGCATCTCGGCATATTTCTTGAGGACACTTTTTGGAAGGAGGAGAATGATCTCAAGGATGCTCTTTGGAAGGAGAACTGCCTTGCACAAGGCTAGGAGCATTTCTGTAGCTGATCAGAAAATGCCTCTCTCTCTAAAGAGACTGTGTCAGTGCATTCGTCCACGAAGCAGCACACGGCTAAACCCTTTCACCAGCCGTCACCCATTTTGGACACGAATCATAAGTGAGAAATGGCAGCTCATAGTTATCTAACTTGCAGTTGAGTATTAATAAAAATGGAATCGTTTTTTCTCTTTTCGTGTGCAGGTATTTCTTCTTTTTGAATCGTCTTGGCCTATTTTTTTTTTTTCTTTCCATTTTGGGGCCCACGTATTTCATATTGATTTGTGAAACCCTTGCCTACAAGGGAAGACGCCACCTTCAGAAAAATAAGTGATGCCAGTTCTTGACTCACACGTTTAAAGTAGAAAAAAAAAAGCTGGTTTCTAAGGACTGGACAATAGAAATGCACCCACGTAAGCCAACCCGGCACTAAGACTTCCCGTGGTAATTTACTGCCTTGTTCCATGTTCTTTTCTTTGGCCTGATGGTTTTTAGAAGATGCTGTGATTCCATTCTGCTGCTGCTATTATTATTATTATTATTATTATTATTTATTTTTATTTTTTATAGTATGGGTATCTGGGTCCAGATTCAGATTTTGTGAGCCTCAAATCAGATTTTGTCTGGTATGGATGCTTTGCCATATGTTCGTCTCTTTTTTTTTTTTCTTCAGCAATATTAACAGAACCTGGGAGACAAAAAAACTATAATTTTCCCATCTCTTTATCACCCTCCCTACAGCCTCCCAAGAAGCCACAAGATGGGCACTGGATATATAAAAATTGATAAGCAAGTTTTAAGAGACCGAGGAGCATGGCCCTACGTGACAGAGACAAATGAGCAGGGAGCAGAGAGCCCCTGAAAGGAGAGGACTCTACCAGCAAGAAACCAAAGATAAACACTGCCTGTTTTATAGCTTTGCTTCAGAAGACATACCTTCCAGAGCGGGCAGAGCTCACTCCCCGCTGAAACAAACACAGTCTGTATGGCTCACAAGGAGCCTTCCCAGCCCCGGACTGCAGCCCAGCACTACTTGATTTCCTAACTGCCATGTTCAAAATAGTCATGCAACTCTCTCCCTGCAGCCTCTGACTTTAAGATGCCTAATGCTGGCTGAGCAACAGAATGGCACCGTCGTGACCACTGGGCTCCCAAGCCTAGTGGGTTTCTCGTGAAATTACTTAGCTAAAGAAAGCCAGTCGTAGCCAAGGATGTGACCGGCTTTCTTTAGCTAAGTAATTTCATTCCGAGAACAGAAAAGAGCAGCTTGTGTGGAATACCTGCCTATCTTATTCTTTACTTGCTTCTTTACTGATTTTGACAAGTGTTTTATAGACGGAGCTTGCCCAGGGGGAAACTCACGTCCTGGGGGCATTGCTCTCATCCCATTTGAAGACCCTAATGAAACGGGCTGCTCTCAGGGCTACAGCAGCTTGCAGTGCCGTGCAATTGAATTTCACTCTCTAATGAGTGCCCTTAAATCTGCCATCAGATGACTTTATTGACTTTCAAATCATAATTAAGCAATACTCACTTTCCGTGGTTGTTTTGATTCCCTCTCCCTGCTGCCCCCCAATTCTGTAATTGAATGTCTGGGCCCAGCCTAAGTCATGGATTCTGACAGATAACCAGACACCAGCAGGGGCACTGTGTCTCCTTGTCACTTCTGAGAGAAATATTAACAGGGAGGGGGGTGGGTGGCAGAATGTGGGGGATGACAGGATGGTGAAAAAAAAAAAAAACTGCCTAAAGTATTTTCCAGAAGCACTTGGTGTCTTTAAAGGTAACTCGGAGGAAAGCAGCCCTTCAGTGGGTAATTTACACTCTCTGTGACATTTTTATTATTTTTCAATTAGAGGAGGTGATTGAACATTTGGTTACCTTCTAGACCAGTAAATTCTCCAGCTCAGAAAGTCTTGGCTTCATTAGAAGCACATGATGGTTAAAGTTGTAGATAAAGAAGTTTAAATCAGTTGCCACCTTTTTTTTTTTTTTTGGCTTGTTTGAAGACTGAGATAAAATCCTGTGATAAATGAGCAATTAGGCAGACTTCATTATTTTTTTTTCTAAAGGCTATGTTCTCCTCAGGGTCCTCCATCATTTACATTTCATTTTCACAATGTCTGAGTGGAAAAGATATTGCATATTGTAACATATATGTGTGTGTGTCTGTGTATCACATTTTAACTTATATAGGCATGCACATGCACACACGCGCGCACACACACGCGCACACACACACACACACGCACACGCACACGCACACGCACACGCACACACACACCACAGCCTGCACACCTTTTGTAAGGAATCCTCAAAGAATTCCCAGAAATAGGGAGCACAGTTAGGAGTCGGGTCTTTACGCCCAGGGCACACAGATAAGTCGATTAATTAGTGAGGTGGTCTTTCCTGGGCAGGGCCCAGAGCCCCACTTTCCTGGGAGAAGATCTGTGGCCCAGAGGAAATTAATATCAGTTGGACAGGAGGGCTAATTGCACAGATGTCACTTAAAAGCAATTAACATCCTTTCCTCTAGGTTTCTGCTCTCCAGACCTCGTTTTGTGATAATCACTCGTCCTTCGTAACCCCTGTCCCACCAGGCGGGGCTGTGTATGCGGTGGCAGTTTAGCCTCTCTGAGCCTCAGTGTCCTATTCTGGGCAGTGGGATGTGAGGAACTTTGCTGTCCTCCTTGCAAGGTTACTGTGAAGGCTAAATAAGGTGCAATTGCTGAGGTCTTCTCAGCACGTCGGTTGGATCAGAGTAACATTTTAGGAGAGGAATGCCAAAATAAAACAGTATTAGGAATGATCATCAGGATCTCATGTTTTCAGATGAGAAACCCACTAGGCTTGGGGCCCCAGAAGTGTGTTGGTCCTAATGGGGAGCTAGCAAGGGCCCCCCTTTGCTCCCCTACCGCACCGTGGCATAATTACAGGGGGAAGCTCAGAGCAGGATGCAGCCCCAGGTTCGTGTAGGATATGTCAGGACACAGGACTGGGGGCCTGGCCAGTACACACAGACAGAGCTGACCATGCCATTTAGGTTTGGATGGTCTCAGACGGCTTCTCTAGGCAGCCTGCACTCTACCTTTGAAGCTTACCTTGAGTGGACTCACGTTCAAGTTTGAAGGAGGATGGTGACTGAATAAGAATGTCCCTCCCAGTTTTGTGGCTCCTTCTATACTGTTTGGAAATGAGAAGCTGGCCAGAGGCAGGGAACTTCAGGGAGGCGACTGGAAAGGGGAGTGCAGGAGGGCGTGGAATCAGGCTCCGCCACAGACTAAGCAGGTAGGTCGCAGATCTCTGGGCCCATGGCCTGTCATTAGTTGGAGCGGCCACTGGTCACCCCTTAAGTCGTCAGTGCCTGAGGCTGGGCCTTGGGGGCTTGAAGATGTGCCTCTGTTTGCCACTATTGAAAGGAGAAACTGTTTAACGTTATAATTTAAATGACTGTTATTTAAATGATCCCTTGATTAGAATTTGAGTGGCTAGAATCTAGGGTTTGAAGTGGGTATGGTAGAGCCCATAGTGTAGCCACCTAGGCCCCCTGGAGGCTAGCCGGGGTGGTCGGGTGTCTGCTCAGGCTTGCTAAAGCATAGCTTCCCTTTAGACTTAGGCAAAGAATAGTCACGCAGGCATAGTATCCTAACGGATACTTGGTACCCTTTGTTAGAACAGAATCTTGTGTGTGGTCCTTCAGTGAACTGAGATGGTAAACGAATTCTTTCCTGCTCAAACTATTCCCAAAACCTTTCCGGAAAAGTGGATTGGAAGGTCTCTTGGCTGCTCCACTTGGAGGAGCCCGGAGCAGAGAGGGTGCCGGGCATGCTTGGCAGCCAGCCAGACCGTGGTGCAAGTTCTGGGGCTCCCCTTTGGCTGTGGGAGTTTTGGAAAGTGTCTTCACCTCTCGAAGCCTCAGCTTTCCCCTCTACAAAACGGGGATGGGGTGAGATAATGCTTAGTTCGGGAGTTTGCTAGGAGGACAGGAGCAGGCGCAGCGGCTGCCCTTGGCACAGAAGTGATGAGCACAGTAGGTGTTCAATATAAGGGAGCCTTTCATGCTGACAGTGCTAGTGTCACCAGTCCGCCTGCTCCGTGCGTCCCAGGAATGGAACGCTTTATTAGACGGTACATTGGGATAAAAAGGGAAAGCGATAGAGCATTGTAAGGCATCAGGGCCAGTGGAGGGCTGAGCTTCATGTACCTCACCTTCCTTGGTCCTCACCACTTCCTGCCAGTCGGGTCTCACTGGGCATTTTGTGTAGGGAGAAAGGAGGCTCATATTGGTGAGGGGGCATACATGTTCAACTAGCTGGGAAGCAAAGTGGCCAGGATTCAGACCCAGGTCTGTTGGACACGGCAGGCCATGCTGTATTTACCAAGACTGCAGTGGCCTTCCCTCCCAGAGTTCAGGTAAAGCAGTGGCTCTCAACCTTCCCAATGTCGCGACCCTTTAACACAGTTCCTCATGTTGTGGTGACCCCCAACCATAAAATTATTTTTGTTGCTACTTCATAACTGTAGTTTTGCTACTGTTATGAATCGTAATGTAAATATCTGATATGCAGGGTGTCTTAGGCGACCCCTGTGAAAGGGTTGTTCGACCCCTGAAGGGGTGGAGACCCACAGGTTGAGAATTGCTGAGTTAAAAGGTAGCCTGTTCCCCTGGGGTCACCCCACCTGGGGATGGTACCACCGTACTTGTGTTTTAATCTCCTTTATTTGCTCATGTGATTTTCCAAGGATAGAATCCTTCCCTTTCACCAAATCCTTCCTTTTCCTTATTAATATGTGAATTGAACTTCATTCTTTCTTTCTTTCGTAAGTGAATTGAATTCTGACTTTTCTGACCTTCAGGGCTGAGCTAACGACCTTTCCCAAATCCCTTGCTCACACACCTCCATCCGCACACATGCCCCTCTTAGTTGGAATTATCTGTTTATAGGCCTGTATTCCCGCTGGACTGTCAGCTCCTTGAGGGCCATATTCATCCTTACACTGATACATAGGGTCTGACCACCATAGAAGCTCAATGTTCATAAACTAAACTCAGCTTATAATTGTGTGTCCAAGCTCATGTTTCTTTGTTCCTTTATCTATAAAAGGGAAAAGAAAAATATTAGTGAGAGTAATTCTGCTTTGATTATGGCTCATCTGGATATATTTCATATCTACTCAATAGAAGCTTCATTCCTAAAAGTCCATTAAAAAAAACACCAGGACACATTGACCAAGTGTGGTTCCAAAGTGTATTTAATTAAAAGTTAGATTCGTTGCCCTAACCAGTTTTGCTCAGTGGATAGAACATCGGCCTGTAGAGTGAAAAGTCCCAGGTTCAATTCCGGTCAAGTGCATGTACCTTGGCTGCGGGCACATCCCCAGTAGGGGGTGTGCAGAAGGCAGCTGATCAATGTTTCTCTCTCATTGATGTTTCTAACTCTCAACCCTCCTCCCTTCCTCTCTGTAAAAAAAATCAATAAAATATATATTTTAAAAAGTTAGATTCCTAACCAACACTTCAGGGTTTCCATGTTAAAAAATTATACTCTTTGAAGTAACTGTAGTAAACAAATATATAAACTAGAAAACAAAAACTTTGTCACTATCCTCTAAACTCAATCTCTAGATTTAACATACTACTAACAATCTGAGATATTAGTGATCGTTACTATCTGGTATGCATCCTTTTAGATCAATGTTGTCCAATAAAACTTTCTTCTGATGATGGAAGTACTCTATGTCTGCACTATATCATACATGATAGTTACTAGCCATACATGTTGATCCCTTTAAATGTTTTCAGTACAACTGAAGAACTGATTTTTTTTTAAATTTTATTTTATTAAGGTATTATCTGTGTACATAGTTTACCATTGCCCCCCCCCACCTCCCATTTATGCCCTCCCTCCCCAGAGTTCTGTGTTCATTGGTTGTACTTATGTTCATGCATACCAGTCCCTCGGTTGTTCTCCTATCTCCCCCCAGGTCTCCTTCCCCTCCCCGCTGTCATTTGACAATCTGCTTGTTTTATGGTGACCATCTCAGGACCCCATGAATAAAATCTGCTCCTCATTTGGCAGTCTGCTTATTTTATGGTGACTATCTCAGGACCATATGAATAGAGTCCGCTCCTCCTCTGGTTTTCACCGCCCCTTCCCCTGGGTCCCACTGCTTCCCCTGGGACACACGGCTCACCCGGGGCACACTGCACCCTGGGACACTCGGCTCACCCGGGGCACTCGGCCCCATGGGACACTCGGCTCACCCAGGGCACTCGGCCCCCTGGGACACTCGGCTCACCCGGGGCACACGGCCCCCTGGGACACTTGGCTCACCCGGGGAACACAGCCCCTCTAAGGTGTTGGGGTCGCATATTGGAGGCGCCGCACTAACTCCTTGTTAGCATGGCGGGCAGGCTGGGACAGCTGCCGTTGGGCTGAGATGGTTGCAGGCGAGGGGACCACCTTCAAAGGTGTCTCGTTCGGTGTGGGAGCGGAGCAGCTGCAGACATGGAGGCTAAGTTCTGAGGTCACCCACTCCCTGAGCCCAAGGCGTGGTGAGCTCTGTTCTTGGTGGATTTCCTTTATTCTCGGCGGCAGTGGCGGGTGGCGGTGCCAGGTGCAACATTGACGGTTGCTCCTGTGGTTCAATTACCACTGTAGTTTTAAAGTTCACATGGCGGTGGTGGCGAGAGCTTCGGCTTGGCCATGTGGCATCGGTGGATGGGCTCGCCTGGGTGGCTAATGGAAGGCACCGTGCCATTTCCTCACCAGCGCGCTCCATCTCCCTCCCAGCATGGTGGGTGTGCTGGGAAGATTGTGGGCGGGCTGTGATGGCTGCATGGGGAGAGTCCGCCCTCAATGGTGTCCTCTTTGTTGCGGATGTGGAGCTGCTGTGGATGCAGAGGCTAATTTCTGAAGCCACACTCTCTATGAGCCCGGTGTGTAGTGAGCTCTGATTTCGGTGGATTCCCATTCTTGGGGGTGGCGGTGGGTGCGGCAGCGATGGTGGCTCCTGTGGCTCAATTTCCCCTGTAGTTTTAAAATCCGCATGGTGGTAGTGTCTGATGCTTTGGCCTGGCCATGTGGCAGCGGAGAGAGGATTCTCCAGGTCTGCCAATGGAAGGGCAGTGCCAGCACAGCGCGCGCGAAGGCCTGGCAGAGCAGGCCGCTGGCGGTGGCGGAGAGTCCCGCTGGCGGGCGCTAAGGCAGGGCCAAGCTGATCGTGGGTGGTGGCGGAGAGTCCCCGCGATGTCTTAGTCTTTCAGACTTAGTGGAACGCTTCCCCTGAGCCAGGACAAGCAGCACCACCACAAATATTGGCCAGCTCAGTGCTGCCCCTCTACAGGTGACAGTTGGGGCATCCTCACCTCGGTAGGCCTTTGCTCTTGGAGGTCTTAACCAGTGGAAGGCAGCACGGTACAGAACTGCCCCACCTTCTCAGTCCTCCGCTGAAGAACTGAATTTTTAATTTTAATTAATTTAGATGTATATGGAAATAGCTACAAGTGGCTGGTGGCTACCATATTGGACAGCACAGTTCTATATCTTTTCTTTGAATAGGCAAGCCTGTATGTTCAGTAGAGACACAGATTTTTTAAAAACCACATTTTATTTATATTGGTCAAAAAGGAATGCCTGGAAGTTCCTATTACCAGAAACTTGGTGGTTTTGCTCATCAGGGTTTGCTTGTTTATAGTTCTAATAGTGGACTTGTCAGTCTGTTCTAGGACCTTAGTGGAGTAAGAGAGATGCACATCTTAGTGCTAAGAGAGATGTGCACTAACATGTGTGACATTTGAAGTAGGATTCATGGTATTTGAGTTGTGATCTCTTTTCCCTTTTTTTCACCTAAAACTCTAAGTATATAGACATAAAATCAGGTGAGAGAAAAAAATTTCCTTACTGTAAGTGCTCTAACTATAAGTGATATTCCTTAAGAACGTTATAGAAATCTTTTCTCTAGTGCTTATTATAACAGCATAAAAGGTATCAACTGGAATATTTAAGGATTAATAATGTCTATAGCAGGGGATGGGCTGCATGGTTGTTGCTATGAGCTTGATTCTGAGAAATTCCATATTTCATTCATAATTCTAGCAGGATTTTTTGGAAAAAATGATTTTCCTCCTTATGACTGAAATAAAAAGTTGTTAAGCAAATATATATCAAACTTTGACTTACAAAAACACCCCAACCTACAGAATCAGATCTCCACAGGCAATCCTGATACACAGGTTAGGGAATAATGCCATCGGACTTGTCATAGTAAGAGGAGCTGAAAGCTCCGATAGGCATATGGAAGCAGCAGCTGTGGTTCCCACCATTTAGGGAATGGGTAGGGTGCTTGTGTGAGTAGGGTTAAACCATTTTTAGTCCTGGGATTTGTAGCTCAGTCCTAAACTTAACTGGCTCCCCTGTTAGTCACTTTTACTGGTTGCTTTATGATGACTGTTCTAATGATCCCTGGTGTGGAATTCAATCCCCATGTGGACCTGTGAGCACAGGGAGCCATCCGAAACTAAGGAGACCTGTGGGGAGCAGCTACAGTGTTTGGACAGGTTCGAGCCTTGGACTGAGGAGAGAGTCCTCCCATTGCCACGTGCAAGTCCCAGCTTGGAGAGCAGAGTCCTCCCAACACAATTATAGCCAACAGCTATAGTCGTAAGCTTGAACCTGTGGTCTGAACACGTGGCCCCATGTGCCAAAGTGATAAAGGCTGCAAGTAAACAAAGCGTGGTCAGGTGCATGTAATTGAGTAGGACTCACAGGTAGAGAACTGCTAGCAGGGTCGCCCAAGACCATCGGAAAACACAGATGTTTACATTATGATTCATACCAGTAGCAAAATTACAGTTTTGAAGTACCAATGAAAATAATGTTATGGTCGGGGATTACCACAACATGAGGAACTGTATTAAAAGGTCGAGGCATTAGAAAGGTTGAGTACCACTGTACTAGAATGTTGTAAATATCTTGATCATGCCCTTACTTTGCCTTGTGGCATCAGCTATAAAATAAAGATATGGCTTGTGGGCGTGGTCGCTGTCTCTCAGAGAAGCAGCATCCCACCGAGACCCAGCTTTCATTCTCTGTCTTTTCTAAGCCTTTCAGCCGCCCCCACTCAGGTTTACCCTTGGCAGTGCTGGCGCAGCACAGAGATCTGGGGAACAGAATATGACAGAGGTACCCAGTGGAGCATGCACCTACTTCCTACCAAAATCCAACTCTTCATTTGAATACATAAAGGCTAGAAGTGATAACATTGTTGAACCTGAGTTCCCCTTTCCTAAACACAAAACAAAATTAAAAAAACAAAGCCCTCAACAACAGTGAGAGCTTGACTGAAACATTACGGAAGACACAGATCCAATTTTTATTCCAAGTTTGAAATAATCTTAACTTCACCTTTATTTACTGGCAATTGAAAAACACCCCAGTCTACATGAGAGGTTCTGATAATTTGTCTACTGACAGGGGAGCAGTTAGGCATCAATCAGGCTGGGAGGGCAGTTGTGGGCAATCAGGCCAGCAGGGGAGGGCAGTTGGGAGGGAAATGACTCAGAGGCCTGTGGCTACTGGGCCTTCCTACCCAAAATGTGGCTCTTGGACCGTCAGCATCAGCATTATCTGGGACGCTTTTAGGAATAGAGAGTTTCATGCTCCACCACTAAATCTGAAATTGTACTTTAACAAGGTACCAGATGGTTTGTATACATTTAAATCTGAAGAATATCATTTCAGACTGTCTGAATTTTAGCTTCTAAAGCATCTTGATGGGCATATCCTGTTTGGCGGGCAACGTTCTTGATTAGAGAATGTATCTTGCAATCTTTCTGATCTAAATCAATTTTACTTTCTGTGTACTTACAATGCATCTGATTTTTTTCTAAGTTTCCCGCCCAGAGATTTGCTGAAATTCTGCCAGTTTTGCTCTGGCAAGCCAGGTAGCTGTATTTGGGACAAAGATTTACTGTAAGATTTACTGTAAGTTTTTTACCATCTATGGCCCTGAAAAATTTAAGTGAAAACAGCTGTTCTAAGGTCAAGATGAATTTATTCGACACTCAAGACAGATCCCTGAAATTGGCACACAACACAGGGCCGAGCTACTTGGTTAGAACTGGTATTAAGGAATGCCTCTGCCAAGCTGGCGACAAACAATCACATTCCAGTTGCTGAGTTTTTCAAATAAAGTAGCAAAGCATAGAGCACATGTAGTTGCATTGATGGCTATGCAATTTTGCATATAGAATGGAATATAGTGGGGGAAAACCTGTGTTCTGTGGATTAAAATTCTCTTCATTGTTTCAAGAAAAAGAATTCATTGTCTTGGAAGTCTTAGAAATCTTTTTTATTCCAAAATGGTTGTCATTGGGAATTTGATTGATTGCATTCCTCTTACAGTGCCCAGATACCCCAACCTACAGAATCAGATCTCCATAGGCAATCCTGATACACAGGCATTATGGTTTGTGTTGTACTGGGAGGTCTTATTGGAGCTCAGTAAGACTGTGGAAAATGACAATGGTCATTATGACAAGGAACAAGCTCAATACAGAGAGCTGAGGTTTCTAACTTCTTGAGACTCACCATGTGGATCTTCAGCCCAATCTCTTGTGCATAAACCTGGCTCAACCTGTGAAAAAAAAGGCTGAGGTAAAAATGTTTGCTTAACCCGACTGGTATAGCCAATGCTCGGTGGTTGAGCATTGACCTATGAACCAGGAGGTCATTGTTCAGTTCTCAGTCAGGTCACATGCCAAGGTTGTGGGCCCAATCCCCAGCGTGGGGCATACAGGAGGCAGCCAATCAATGATTCTTTCTCATCATTAATATTTCTATCTCTCTCTCCCTCTCTAAAACAAATAAAAAATATTTTTTTAAAATGTTGCTCCAGAGTCAAAATAACCCCTAGATTGAATAGGGCTCAAGAAACATCCTCAGACCAAAAGAGAATTTTAGGCATTGATTACTGGAGAAAATGATAAAGTGAGAAAGTTGATGGAATATATTAGATGCTAAGAGTTTTGAATGCATCATTCTACTCAAGTATGTAATTTCAGATATTTATTGATTACTTACTATTTGCATGGTTTTGTTTCAGGGAATACTGCAAAACTGATAATTCTGTAAGATGTTAACTTGTATTGTACATCAGGTGAAAAGGGTCATTCAGAAACAAATGTCAGAAACCAAGGAAGTATATTAGGATGGACCTTGTAGCACCACTTGGTGCTTGGCTAAGCTGTGAGTGAGCTGAGAAACTGACCACATTTTTCTGCCTGCTTGTCTGTTCAATTTTGGGATTGAATTATGATGACTAGTTTGGAGATAGTAGTGCATGTAGGTAAGGTAGTGTGTGTGTGTGTGTATGTGTAGGGCTCTAGTCTCCAGTCCCCTTTCTTCCATAATTACTACATTCTGTGATATGAAAAACTGTTATTTTTTCAACCTTATTTAAAGTTCTATGTAAACACAGCCTCAGAACTCCATTTCAACCAGACCGCCTTCTCCAAATATACTTTCTGTAGGAATTCTGGATAATGGCTGGTTTGGGCCCGTTTTCTACTCTTAGTTATTTTTCTCCATGGATTTCCTGCCCTTTACACAAGTCCCTGGCTTGTAAAAATCTGAGCTTGAGTTCCATGTAGGCAGCCATAGTCCTTGCTGGGAGATCTATGCTGGCTCTTGCTTGAGCGAGCATCCATGTATCTGCCATTGTCAGTTGTACTGATTTACCCCACGAGGCCACTTATTATTAGACCCTAGAATCTACGGTTGGCCTGGTCTCTTGCCTCTCTCTTGGCTACTAACCTCTGCCTGCTGGGCTGGACTTTCTTCAAGCATCAGCAACTGGGTCAAGCTGCCTACCACCTGTCTCATCCCAGGAGAGAAGGACTGGTTTTAAGGTCCAAGTCTCTCCTCAGTTACACTGTCTTCAGGCCCCTTATTGCACTCAATTAATTAAGTCATACCTGGCTGCATTTCAAGATATAACCCAGACAGAGGGAGCCGCTGCACTTAGTTTGCTGGAGGATGGCTTTGTAACCAGTCTTGCATTGCATGGACCTTTGTAATGTGCTAGCCACCATTCCAGGAATGTTACTTGACACTTCAAACGGACTCCTCATAAATTAATTTATACACATTACTGCCATGACATCCTCTCACAACCTTGATGATGTAGTAGTCATCAGTATTCTCATCGTGTAGGTAGGAAAAACAATCTCAAGTTTTCCTACCTATAATCATTGCCTAAAGTTTATTTTACTGCATTTCAGTTCTCCGATTAATCTTGTCCCTGCAAAGAAGTAGTCCTGTTTACTAGCACTAGTGGGAGATACCCATGCAGAGATCTTTTTTCCAACTCTGGGCATACATCATGTAATTAATAACAAACTCTTTGGGTATGCACAGTTCTTTTCATTCCAGAGATTCCCAAAGCCCTTTTACAAGCTTAACTTGGGCTAAATATCCCCATTACCTCATCCAGCCCTGAAATGTAGCAACCTCTGGGGGAAATTGTGGCAGCTGCTTAACAATGCACAGGCACACTGCACTGCAGCACAAACACGGGAGGCTGCCGGACTCACAGCTCTTTTGTTTTGTATGGCAAGAGATTAGGAGAGCAGCCTGGGAGCACTACCACAGTTGTATGACCACGATCTTCATAGAATCTTAGAGGAACAAAGCATTTTCACCCAAGGCATGCATCCCAGCCAAACAACCCTTCTTGGAGCTAGTAGGTCAAGGAGGGAAAGGACTGAACAAAAAGAGGGTAGCCTAGAAGGGTAGCACTTTGTAAAGTTTCCTGGATGATGAGAACTTAAAACTCATACAATTGGTATTTGTGTTCTGGGTGCTAGATAGTTTCCATGCTCCACTCCAGATTTAGTCTGTATTTTTCTCCACTCTGCTGTGTGTCCCTGAGAGCCTGCTCTTTATAAAATGCCTCACTGGGATTCCTCTTCCCGCTGGTCACTGGGCTCAGGGAGTGGTTGGAGAGCAGTGATGTTGGGTTATTTATTTCTTCTGTGAAGGTGTTCCCCCACTAGGGGCTGCTGATCCTGACAGACGACTCTCTTTTGCAGCTATTGCTCCCCTTTCTGCATTACGTAACCACGCACACTATTCTTACTCCTCAGACTGGTAGTGAAAAGGGCTCCCTGATGTTGTTAGTTGCAGGGTCTTCATTTTCCCTCCCCCCTCTTAAAACTTCCTCTCCTCCAGTCATTTTTTATAAAGAATCCATTTATTACTCTCCGCAAGTACCCTGGTTTGAGTGTGCCATCTGCTGGGACCAGAGAGATTCATTATAAAAGCATATGAGAAAGCACAATGAAGAGCCAATATATTAATAGTTAATTTTAATGGGTTAGATACAGTTTACATGCTTTACATGTGCAATCTCATTTAGATTATTCTTTATTCAACATATACTTGATTCTATTTGCATATCAAGTATAATTCTAGGCTTTTGGACATACTGCTCAAAGCAGTATATGGCTTTAAACTTTGGAAGCTTAAATTAGTATGAATTCATACTCCAAGTGTCATGGAAAAAATCTGGGTGAGAAGAACAACAACTAAGAGAGTGAAAGGAGGACTATGCTTCCTGGGGTGGTCAAGGAAAGCTTCCATGAGATGGTAGCATGAGAACAGAACTGAAGGAAGTGAACTCTGAGAATCTAGAAAAAGGTGAGTGTAAGGATGATGTACTAGTGGCCCAGTGCACGAAATTCATTCACAGAGGAGGGGGTTCCCTCAGCCCAGCCTGCACCCTCTCCAATCAGAAAGCCTTTGAGGGATGTCCAACCCCTTGGAGGATTTCCAACACCTTGGGAGACATCCCTCTCACAATATGGGCCTGCTGGCTCCTAACTGCTCATCTGCCTGCCTGCCTGCCTGCCTGCCTGATAGCCCCTAACTGCCTCTGCCTGCCTACCTGATTGCCCCTAACCTCTCTGCCTTCCTGCTTGCCTGATTTCCCCTAATTGCTTTTGCATGCCTGATCACCACTAACTGCCCTCTCCTGCCAACCTGATCTCACCCCCAACTGCTCTCCCCTGCCAGTCTGATCTCGCCCCCAACTTCCCTCTTCTGCCGGCCAATTTGGGTTCTGATTGGTCTTTTCTATGTGAGTCAGTGTGAAAAGCTTCACCTCCTAGGCAGCCATTGGCTCCTTACACTTCACCCAGATTTGGTTTTGATTGGTCAGTTTCTATGCTAGTCAGCATCTCTGGGCCTATCGACAGGGCCTGATCAGAAAAACAAGGCTGATCAGCAGCCTTGGTGGAGGCCTGGAGAGAAATGGAGGCACAGCTCCTGGCCTGGCCTGGAGAGAAAGGGAAAGGTAAGTGCTGATCAATAGCTGCCACACATTGATTTCAAAGAGGCAGAGAGAGGGAGAGATAGAAATATCAATGATGAGGGACCATCATTGATTGCCTGTCCCCTGCATGCCCCATACTGGGGACCAAACCTGCAACCCAGGCATGTGCCCTTGTCCATAATTGAACATGGGACCCTTCAGTCCATAGGCTCACTATCCACTGAGACAAACCAGCTAGGGCACAGCTAATACTTCTAATTATTGTGCAATAGTGAAAGATTGAATGCTTTTACCTGAAGATTGAGAGAAAACACACAAGGTTTCTATTACCTATTTTAGTGGAGTTACTGGTCAATGCAATAAGGAAAGAAAAATAGTGGGGGGAGCATACAGGTGGAAAAGAAATAAATAAATTTGCCTCTTTATTTACAATCAATTATGTAGATGCAATAACTGAATGTTTTTGTGCCCCTCCCCTCCAAAAAATTCATGTTAAAACCATAATCGCAACCAATGTAATTTTCTTTAGAGTTTGAAGCACTTGGGAGGTAATTAGGTCATGAGGGTGGAACTCTAATGAATGGGATTCATATCTTTATAAGAAGAGGCCAGAGAGCTAGTGAAGTCTCTTTTTACCATGTGAGAATCTGAGAAGCTGGCAGTCTACAACCACAGAGGAGGCCTTACCAGAACTTAACAATATTGGCACCCCCATCTTGGACTACTAGTTTCCAAAATGGTGAGAAATAAATTTCTATTGTTTATAAGCTACCCCATTTATACTGACTAAGGCAATAGCAGAAAACCCCAAAGCATTTACAAAAATGTTCCTAGAACTGCCGAAACCGGTTTGGCTCAGTTGGCCTGTGGACTGAAAGGTCCCAAGTTTAATTGCCATCAAGGGCATGTACCTTGGTTGTGGGCACATACCCAGAGGGGAGTGTGCAAGAGGCAGCTGATCGATGTTTCTCTCTCATCAATGTTCTAACTCTCTGTCCCACTCAATTCCTCTCTGTAGAAATTCAATTAAAAATATATATTTTAAAATGTCCCTAGAACTAATAGGAAAACTTAGCAAGGTCATAGGATAAAAAATAAAAAATAAATTGAACATTAAAAAAATGGGAAAGTATAATTTATAATAAAAAATAAAATACTCCATATTTAATATAAAATATATAATACTTAAAATACCTAATACTTATAAAAATATGTATAAGATATGCATGCTAAAACTATGAAACATTCATAAGAGAAATTCAACTAAATTTAAATAAAATTAGGGCTATAGCAAATTTATAGATTATAAATCCCTATATTGTTAAGATGTCAGTTCACCTCAATTGATTTATAGGTCCAATATAATCCCAATGATCATATCTCTATCTCTCTCTCTTTTTAGAAATTCTACATGGAAAAACAAAGAACTTAATAGGGCCAAAAAACAATATTGAAGAGAACCAAGTTGGAGAATTCATACTAGCTAATTTCAAGATTTAATATAAAATCACAATAATCAAGGTATTGTGGTACTGAAGAAATAATAGACAATTAGGTTAATAGAATAAAACATAAATACCAGACATAGACCTGCACATGCATTGATTTTTGGTAGTCTCAAGGTAATAGAGGAGAAACAGTCCTTTTAACAAATGGTGCTAGGATTATGACTGCACACATGATATTTTCCCCTAATATCTCACAATGTACAAAAATGGGTGAAGTTAATATAAGGAATTATAATCCTAATAATAAAAGCCCAGGGTTGTAATGACTGATCATGACTGAAGGCTGACCAACTGGAAGACAGTCCTGCCGTCAGTCAGCACTGAGTTTCCCTGGCACCCTTCACAGCTGCTGCCACATGCTGTGGTATAAAACACAGTGTGCAAGTGATCATAAGCGCAGGCACCACCTCCGTGCCACCCACCCACTTCCATCAGCCCCACCAGGCCTGAGGCACCCTCCCCAATTCTCTCCAGGCTGATCAGCCCCGCCTTTCTGATCAGGCCTCGTTGATAGGCCCAGAGACACTGAATGGCATAGAAACTCTACATGGGAAACAGTATTTGGAATAGACAGTCTAGGCACATCATAATTCTGTGGTTTCTGATAGTTAATCTGTTGCTTGGCTATACTGCTTAAGCAAGAAATTATGCTTAGCTACGTAAGATTGCCAGTTAAAACACAAATAAAGAGATACGGCTTCAGCAAAATGACTGTGAAACAATCTTGACATTTTCGTGGCATTGCTTTAAGTATGTCGGTAAAACGGAAACATTTGATAAAACAAAACAGAAGTCAGTAAATAGCTATATTACAGAATGTAAAATGACTGTTTTGTTATAAGTTGCACATGCAGGAGAGGACGTGTTTTCCCCTGGGTATTATTTAGCTGAATGTACTAGTCATGCACAACTATATTGCTAGACCTTGATCACAGCACTGTGTCTTATTTGCCATTCATTCATTCATTCATTCATTCATTTATCAACCACATACCATGTGCTAAATACTTAATTACCAACTAAATTTAAGGATGCTGATGGGAAGGCCTATTTTTTTAGGGGTGAGGGTAAGTAGTTAGCTATTTATGAGAAATATATCATTGGCTCTATATGTGTTGCTTTTTTAAAGTTCATCCTCTTTTCCAAATTATGTAGATAAAAGTTGCCTACATGAAGAAACATTTTCATACATTATTTAAGAAAACAAAAATTAGAAAATGAAGCATAAACTCGGGTCTCATTTAGTTGCCACTTTAAACATTAAAATCACGAAAAGACACATTATTTGAAACAGTAATTACTCCTCAGGAAATCCATCACAAATAAAAAGGACAGTAGGGAAAACACTTTTAATGTGTTATTTTTAAAAATTCTTCCAGCCTTTGTTCTTAAGGAAGCAAACCGCCGTTTCACTTCCCTGAAGCCACTGATAAAACCATGCAGGAACATCAGAGAAAACCACGAATCCAAGATAGGTGCCATCCCCAAGGGAACAGAGCCCTTCTCTGTTTTATATTTACATTGGAAATCTGGAGATTTTGCACGCAGACATCTTATTTCATGGCACTGCTTCTCAAATTGAGAGATTAAATCTAGCTCCGCATAAAGGTTTTTCAATAAAGTAGGTTGCACTGTCGTCTGTTTATGGAAAATTGATGCATCATCTGATATGCTTTCAATTGCTAACTTTTGTTTCACAAAAGCTGGAAGGAATTTCAGCCAACCATTATCTAATCAAGAAAGTATTTCCTACCTATCTTGTCTTCAACATAACTTGCTGCCAAGTGTAGTTTTGACTATTGTAAATCACTATGCATTTTAACAAGCAGAATGGACTCCCTAGTTTTGTTAGAAAAGTACAAATTATTTAACCTATCCATCATTGACAGTGGAATGCCCTTCAATTTTTGCATGTTGCAGAGTAAGGTTATATGGCATAATTTAATATTGTGCTCATCATACTGTTTTATTTGAGTAGAATTTTTACAAACGGGTAGGCACAATAACAATTTCACTGAAACTTCTCATGCTTATACCCAACCCTGACTACAGAGTGAAGCTTGCAGTTTGAGTGTTTATTTACCTATTATATTTATTATGGCTTGCAGTATCAAAAATCCCACCCAGATTCAACATAATATTAAGTACACAAGAAAGCAAACTAAATGTAAGTGGTGTCTTGTTGTTGTTTTTTGTATGTGTGTGGTTTTCCAATAAAAAGAAAGGTTATCTCAATCTATCCACCCACTAATTTTTCACAGACATAAAAACATGCTTGAGAAAACATGTCCTAGCATATCAGGGGGCTTCTCTCTTCAGAAATGCTTGTACCTGGTCTTCTGGTTTGACTCCATTCAGGGGGACAGCAATGAGTGCTTTTGAAAGAGGGTCTGGGCTGGGGAAGACTTCCAAAATGACCTCCATGAATCTCCGGAAGTGCATGTTCAAGGAGGAGAAAGAGGAGGGGGCTGACCATCCACATTCTGAAACTGATTTCTGGGGTTTAGCCCCTGCCTCAGGCCCTGTCTCTGTGACCATGGGTGAGTCTCATCATCTCTTTGTGCCTGTATTCCTGTGAAATGGGAAACTTAAAATGAAGAGGTTTCAATGAGCCGAAACCGGTTTGGCTCAGTGGTAGAGCGTCGGTTTGCGGACTGAAAGGTCCCGGGTTCGATTCCGGTCAAGGGCATGTACCTTGGCTGCAGGCACATCCCCGGTAGGGGGTGTATAAGAGGCAGCTGGTCGATGTTTCTCTCTCATCGACGTTTCTAGCTCTCTATCTCTCTCCTTTCCTCTCTGTAAAATATCAATAAAAAATATATTTAAAAAAGAAATGCTATTTTTAAAAAAAAGAGGTTTAAATGAGTATCATATATGAAGTGTTTGGAACAGGGCCTGGCACGTGAAAAATTATAGAAGCTTCATTGCAGAACACGAACTGTCACATCCTTTGCTCCTTCCTCCATTCTACAAACATTTGTTTGTGTTACGGTGGAGAAATGCAATGTGTGCTCTTAGCGTATGTGAATGCCGCTGCGTGGTAGCAGGGGTAGATGGAATCATTTAAAGGGCACAGTCCCAGGTGCTCACTCCCCTAATGGGTTGACCCAGACAGAATGGGAAATTCTGAAAGGGGGATGCTGGGTATGGCCTTCTAGGGCCCTCATTCCCTGTGTCTCATCTCATGTAAGCCACAGGCTGTGGCTGTGGGGCTTGAGATGCCATCACTGCTTCTGGGTGAGCACTGTCCAAGCAAAAGCAGGAATCATTCCAAAGCTGAAGAGAAATAAAATGGTGTTAAGAGGATACACATGTACAGGTATACATGTACACACATGCACATACATACACACAAACACTTGCACACACATGTACATACATATACATGCATTCACACAATTTGCAAGCATCATGTTGGTATGCTCAGGATTGTTCCCTCCCAGCTCCCCTCTCTCCCAGCCCGGCTCTGGAATCCAGCCCTCTGTATGCCAACTCCTGTGTGCTCTCTGCCAGATGGTAAAGACATGCTTTATCAACAACATGCCGTTTCTATCCTCAGACTAATCTCAGATGTACTGTATGTAAGAATTATCTGGGAATCTCTTATACTGCAGCCTCTCATAGCTCCTCCCTAGAGTTTCTGACTCTGTGGGTCTGGGATAAGGCTGGACAATCCGCTGCCCAGTTAGCAGCCCAGGTGACTGAGATGCATGCATCCCTAGACTCTACACTGCTCTGATGGTCAGGCAAGAGGAACATTGCATAAAGGATACAGGAATATATTAGAACCTGTCAGCCAGAAGTAAAGCTGGATCTGATGAGGGAGATGAACTGGAAAAGAGCAACCATAGCCCAGTTGCTATGAGAGAGCATGGCACAACCGTTCAGTCCCGGCTTATGCACGCTCCTCCATCTGAGGGCCCTGGCACCACTGAAGGGTCCCCTCCAGTCTGGTGGTTCTTTAAAATCTGGGGGTGCTTTAATTTCTCTGTTCTAGGACTCAAGCTGGGAGGAACCTTGAGGCACAGAGGCCTACCGTTCCTCCCGGTCCAGGCTCATAGAGAAGCCCTTTGTGCAGGGAGGGGGGGGGTGGTGGTTGCCAAGGCAGAGCTAAAGGCAGAGCAGCATGGCCATGCACAGAGGTTCGGATCATGGGGCAACTGGTCATTTGCAAAGGCAGGTCAGGGTTTAGTGGGTTGTGCAGTGAGCCCAGGATCAACCCCAAGTTCAATACCTGTAGACATAAGCTTTGACCACCAGCACACAGTCTATAATGGGTGTGGGACAGCAGCCACTAAGCATTTCCAATCCCACAGATCATAACATTTCATTTTTCTACAGAAGAGAGAAACTTGAGCAACCTAATGTTGTCCTCTTCTGTGTGAATTAAATCCCAAAGGTAGATTTCAATTATTGACTAAAACCAAGTTTTTAAGTATCTAGATCAGTGGTTCCCAAAGGGTGGCCCCCGCGCCCAGTAACATTGGCATCACCTCAAACTTGTTAGAAATGCAAATTCTCAGGCTTCTTCCCATCCCTGCTGAATCAGACACAGAATGGGGCCCAGTAATTGGTGTCTGAAGCCTCCAGGAGATTTTGCTGATGCTTCACTTTGAGAATCTCTGACTGAGATGGGAGATTCTCAAACTTGTTCTCTAACACTACTGCCGCACAGGTAGGTCCCACCCAAGCATGAGTGAGTCCTGGTCTTCAGAAGTTTTTAAGATCATTGGTGATCTAATGAGCAGACAAGCTCGGGAACAGAGCTTGTTCTAAGCCAGATTGAGGTTAACTTTTCTCCTCTCCCTGTAGAAGGGCAGTTAATAAAGGATTCCAGAGAGCAAGGGCTTTCCTTTTCCTGCCCACAACTTTTTCAATCTTGTAACCTCCTCAGATGTCCTCTGTCTGTTCTGGCTCTGACCTCCTTCCACCATGCATGTTATCTTTGGGTGTTTCTTGAATTAAAATTGTACTTCCTGCCTGGCCAGCATCGCTCAGTGGTTGAGTGTCAACCTATGAACCAGGAGGCTACAATTGGAGGTCACACCAGGATGGTTACCATGCCTGGGTTTCAGGCTTGATCCCCAGTAGGGCCCATGCAGGAGGCAGTTGATCGATGATTCACTCTCCTCAATGATTTTTTTTCTCTCCTCTCTCCCTTTTCCTTCCTCTCTGAAATCAATAAAAATATATTAAAAATAATAAAGTGAAAATAAAATGCTTAAAAATGATTGTGCTTCCTGGGCTGTCTTTTGGTGAGGGTGGAATGGAAAAGGCTGCTGTGAGCAAAGAGAGTAGGTCTCCCTTGGAGGAGGTAGGCTCCTTCTAGGATGACAAGTATCTGGGGAAGGATATTCTGAGAGGACACCCAAGCTTGGAAGGAGAAACCCTGGCCAGAGGATAGGTGAGCAATGATCTCTCTTTGGAATTCTCCCTCTTGGGCCTGAACAGGTATTTAAATCAACTTGAACCTCATTGTGTCAGGGCAGTCATCTGCCTCAAATGGCTGAACCAGGGGGGCAGCAATCAGAGACTGCAAAACTTGAGACCAGGACCTGGACACTGATGCTTGGCTGCACCCTTGGGACTCTGCTGTGTTGCTCACCTCAGAGGAATTGGGCGTAGAAGATCTATTATCTTCCTTTCTCTGGATTCTTCATACACCATCCCCTTAGGAAGATGTAAAGGAATGGGTAGAACCGGATTTGCACTTTTCCCAAAATTCATTGCAATATGTGGGACATACAATGTTGGGATAGAGGTAAAAATGTGGTTGTAGGGTCAGATATTTAATGGCTGGACACCTTTTCCCCCTTTAAAATACTCCAGAAACTTAGAACAATGCTGAACTCACCCCTCCGATGAGCACGCTGAAATGAACACCTATATAGAGAGACTCCTGAGAGACAACTGAGGGCTGATTGAACAGATTCTGAACAACAAACAGGCGAAAGAGACAGAATAGAGAAAGCTAGGAAACTATGGGAGTGCTCTGGTATAAAAGGTAAGTGCTCTGGTATAAATTTAAGCATCATTGTTTACACTCCCCATCCACCTTGAAAGGACAAGTGGGAGCTCTATCCGGGTGCTCTGTCTTGCCTTCAAGGTCATTATAGTGCATCATTCCCAGACAGATTGCCAAGGCCCATTTCGGCTCCAAATAAAGGGAGCAAGCAGGGTCAGCAGGGCATTACTACCTGCCCCTGTCTTCAACACCCAGAGCCACTGCAACGCAGGAGGCCACAGCCCCAGAAGCTGTAGGTACCCACTTCATTTAAACTGGTCTGCCCAAATCACCTAGTGCCCACAACTTATACAGTGGTCACGTCTACACTTTTCAAGAATGGAAGAAATGGGTATTTTGTTCAAGTCATGTACAAACACCCAGAAAGCCAAACAAAATGAAAAGACAAAAGAATATCTGTCAAATAAAGGAATGAGAAAAATCCCCAGGGGGGGGGGATAAAAACATAATGAAAGAAAGAACTAAGTTACCCGATAAAGAATGGAAAGAAATTGTCATAAGAATGATCACCAAATGTGAGCGTGGAATAGAAAAACTTAGAACTTCAACAAAGAGGTAGAAAGTATAACAAAGCAGCAAGCAGATGAAAGAATATAATAACTGAAATGAGAATACACTAGAAAGAATCAAAATCAGATTAGCTAATACAGAACAGGTAGGCGACCTGGAAGGCAGACTAATGGAAATCTACCACATTCTGGAGGAATCAAAAGAAAATGTCCCCTTAATCTTTAGTGACATGCTGATGAAGCCAAGTCATTTGCAGGATATACTTAGAATTTAGAATTTAGATATAAATTTAATTCATAGCACATCCACTCTTTTATTTTTAAATCAAGTTTTCCCATAACAATAGAGATTATACAATAAATGATTCTTCAATTAATTAAATACTAGAGGTCTGGTGCATGGATTCATGCACTGGTGGGGTCCCTCAGCCTGGCCTGTGGGGATCGGGCCAAAACAAGCTCCTGACATCCCCTAGGGGTTCCGGATTGTGAGAGGGCACAGGCCAAGCCGAGGGGCCCCACCAGTGCTTGATCAGGCTAGGAAGGGACGATGGGAGGGCTCCAGGGTGTGTCTGGGTGGTCAGACCCCAGCAGCAAGCTAACCTATGGGTCAGAGTGTCTTCCCCCTGGTGGTCAGTGCATGTCATAGCAACACTAGAACGAACATTGTTTTAGGCTTTTATTATATAGGATTCTTTTCTAACACAATTTAAATGGCTGCATAGTTTGTCATTATGTGGGATTACTGCCAGTATAATTCAGACAGCAAATTTATATGTTGTGTGAATTGTTTTTATGAACAAATTTTGGATACATCTTTGCACAGTCCATGATTTTTTCTTTAGCCTGCTTCAGAAGCCTCCCATCCCCACTATATCACCTTTCTTAGAGGCTCTTCCCAGATCCCCTTCTTAAAAAGTTTTCTCCCAGGGGCTCGCAGGCAAAGTGAAAGGTGCGGTGAGAGCTGCCTCTGTTTTCAAGGCTCCCCAAGGCCAGGCTCTCCGATGCATGACCTCACATATTTCTCTCAGGTCCCGAGTTTCCCTTCTGTTGGGTCAAGTATATTTCTGGGTTATTTTTTGGTATTTGTTTTGACAATAAAATGATCATGCTATGAACATATGCTATAATCCCATATGGGGAGAACTGCTGGATCCAGGAGAATAAAATATTAATAGAGAGTGCATTTGTACACACATATGCGCATACATAACCCACATTATATGTACACGAATGCATACACATATATTTGCATGCTATCTTCCAAAAAGCTTTTACCAGTTTCAGTTTAATATACATTTCTACTTCTATTAGCCATGGGATCATTCTTCTGAACTTTTAGATAAAAAACAGTATTTCAATTCTTTTTTATTTGCAATTTTTTACAGTTAAAAGGTAGACTTTTTTTTTTTTTTTTTTTACTGAGCTCAGTACAATACTATGATACCTGTTTATGTCATTACACCAGAATTCCATAATTCTACAAATATCTAGGGTATAATTGCACTAAGTGGAAAAATTGTTGTGCAAAAATTGTTAGGTTAGGAATTTCCTAAATTTGTGAGCAGCTGTTTTCTTTTATATATAAAATATAAAAGTATATGAGCCCTGGCTAGGTAGCTCAGTCGGGTAGAAAATCATCCCTGTGTGCCAAGGTTGTGGGTGTGATGCCTGGTCAGGGCACAGACAAGAATCAACCAGCGAATGCATAAATAAGTGGAACAACAGATCAATATTTCTCTCTCTCTCAAATCAGAAAGTATATACCAGTAAAACAAAATATTGCTCTCAGGGGACTCTAAGTTGAATTCTATTCTGCACATTACAATGGAAAGACAGAAATTTATATTGAAGTTCTGATACAAAAATGTGTCATTTTTTTCAGGTTTCAATCAGCAGAGGGAAAAATTATAAAATATTTTTTTATTTATTCATTTGTAGTTTTCTACTGCAAATTTAAAGTAAAATCTTCAGTACCACAGATGTCTGTATCACTTGTTTAACCCAAAATTCAATGAAATGAAAATTTTGTACTAACTTTCTAACACTTTATTTTCTTCCATCCATTTTTATTAGTTAAACATGTTTAAGCATTTGCACTGTGATCCCAGTTGTAAATCAGTGTGGGTTTATTGACTGACTAGCAATCTTACTAAAACTCTCAGTATTTATAATATTTTTTTTCAGTGAGGTTTTGGGGACTCAAGAGGAAATATGATAAGAGCTAGCAAATATAGTGCTACATCTTTTTTCTAATATTTAGAATTCCTATTTAGTTTTTAAAAAATACATTTTTAATTACTTCAGAGAGACAGGGAGAGAAAGAGGGAGATAGAAACGTAAACGATGAGAAAGGATCATTGATCAGCTGCCTCTTGCACATCCCACACCGGGGACTGGGCCTGCAATCTGGTTGTATCCTGACCAGGAACTGAATTGTGAGCTCTCTGTTCATAGGTCGATGCTCATCCACTGAGCCACACCGGCTGGGTGCCTTTTCTATTCTTTAAAGATAATAGCTCATATAAAGTGCAAAATAATAAGTATGTAGCTTTATTAATTTTTACATAGGTATGCAACTGTGGATCCCACAGAGATCAAAATACAGTTATTGCTTCACCCTGGAAGTTTCCCAGTGCTCTTTTCTAGGGGAAAAAAATTCCTCAACCGTTTTTATTCAGGCAAGCACTATTCTGAGGTTTAATACCACAGATCAATTTTTACTCTTCTTATGCGTTACATAATTGTTTATATATAAACTATACTCTTTTGTGTCTGATTTCTTCTGATTAGCAAAATGTTTTCAGAATTCATCTACATTGTTGTGTGTATCAGAGTTTATTCTCTTGACTGTTTGTTGGGTATTATATTCACTGCATGAACATAGCACAATGTGTTTATTCTTTCTCTGGTTGACATTTCAGTTCTTTTCCCCCAGTTTTGGACTATTATAAAAACAAGCTGCTATGGCCATTCTTGAACATACCTGTTGTAGATACACATGTTTCTTCTGAGTTTATGCCTAGGAGTAAAATTGCAGGCCTACAGAGTAAGCATGAGTGTGGTATTATTGTTAGAGTGCCACATAGTTTTCCAAAGTGTTTGAACAAAGTTAATAGAAGTAGTTACAAGAAAATATCTTCATGACCTAAGCATAGAAAAATTGTTTTTTTTTATAGCACAATATAGTACTTTACTTAAAACTTATAAATCTATATCAACCAATGTGAAAATATTCTCTACTGTCCTCACAGTCAGAGAAATTACAAGTTAAGATATCATTTATAACCATCAGATTGGTAAAAATTAATAAGTGATAATGTCTACTACTGGCAGGGATATGAGAAAAAGAGGATTTTCATCCACTGCAATTGGAAATGTACATTGTTTCAGTACATTTTGAAAGAAATTTGCCAATATTAAAGTTAGAACTAGACATACCCTTGACTCAGCATTTAACTGCTGGAAATCTAGCCCATAGAAATGTAAGACAATATGAAATAAAGATGTTAATTACAGATCTGTTTATTATGATCTTGGAAATGGTATAAACTAATGAAGAGAAGGGTAGAATACCTTTTGGTATATCAGTAAAACATAATATTATGCAGACAACAGAAGAATAAGTCAGACTTTTATCAGCTTTCTTGGAGGAACTTACAAACATGTATTGTTAAATGATTTGGATGGGGGTGGGAATGAGCAAAAATTCTCAAAGCTGGAACACTCTAGGAAGTTGCAAATGTAAAAAGTAGAGCAAAAAGAGAAGGCCAATCAATTCCATAATGAATTATGGATGTATTTATCATGCCATGAAACTGGGAAGGGGATTTGGAGTAAAGGAGAAGACAGCAGGGAAGAGATGATTTCCATTTCAAATATATTTATTAATCTTAACTCAAAACAGAGCTTGGATGGGAAAGTTCAGCTGGAAGCAACAGGATGAAAGCGTAAGTTGATCGGGACTAGTCAGCACTTTTATTCCTATGGGACCAACGCTGGACCTGGGTGAGAATCTAATGCTCAAGAGGAAAGCTGTGGGGGTGAGATTCAGGGAAATCAAGGTGCTCACACTCTATTTTATTGGCATGCTTCTGAGCTGAGCATGGTCTTCATAACTTTACAGACCTATAGAGCATTGAAGAGGAGAGATCTTTGTAACACAGTGGTGCTTTTGTTTTGGAGTCTCAAGGAAAAACTCACGTATTCTCCCCACCCCCACTCCTACCTCACGGGGAAGTCTGAGTCATTGGCATAAAAAGGGTCATTTAATTCATTCAGTTCCTGGCCTCCCTGATGACTGCCACCAACCACAACTCTTGGGGCTGATATTAAACTGTAGATAATAACTCGCTGAACTACAAACGTAACTAGTAATTAAAATATTTTTGTTTTTCAGGCAAGGGTCCTGATGTCATTGTTGTTGTTTTAACTATATTTATGCATTTACTTAAGCTGTAGCAGCAGTATAAAATAAGGAGCTTTGGATCTGTTTAATGGATCAACCTATCTTATCCTCTGTAATGAGGTAAACACTAAAGAATTGCTATGAAGATAAAATTAAATCATTTATCTAAAATCATGTCGTAAATGCTAAAGAATATGCCCATAGAAGGTGTTGGTATAAGTATTATAAGTTTTAAAGAACTATTAGGCCTAGTGAGAGAAAAAGAATAAAAAATTAATTAGTCTTTTATTTATTTATTTTTATTTAATTATTTTTAAAAATTCTTTATTATGGAAAGTATTACATATGTATCCTTTTCCCCCACTGACCTCTCCCTGCACAAGCCCTCATCCCCCTACCCTCTGTGTCCACTGCTTATGCTTATATGAATGCACACAAGTCCTTTAGTTAATCTCTTTCCACCCTCTTCCACATTCCCTCTGAGGTTTGACAGTCTGTTTGATGCTTCTCTGTCTCTGGGTCTGTTTTTGTTCATCACAGTTTATGTTGTTTACTATAGTCTACAAATGAGTGAGATCATGTGATGCTTATCTTTCTCAGACTGGCTTATTTTACTTAGCATGATGCTCTCCAGGTCCATCCATGCTGTTGCAAATGGTGAGAGTTATTTCTTTCTTATAGCAGCATAGTAGTCCATTGTGTAGATGTACCACAATTTTTTAATCCACTCATTTGCTGATGGGCACTTAGGCTGTTTCCAAATCTTAGCTTTTGTAGATTGTGCTGCTATGAACATAGGGGTATATATTTTCTTTCTGATTGTTGTTTTGATTTTTTGGGATATATTCTTATAAGTGGAATCACTGGGTCAAATGGGAGTTCCATTTTTTAACTTTTTGAGAAAACTCCATACTATTTTCAACAGTGGCTGCACCAGTCTACATTCCCACCAGCAGTGCACTAGGGTTCCTTTTTCTCCACATCCTCTCCAGCACTTGTCCTTTGTTGATTTATTGATGATGGCCATTCTGACAGGTGTGAGATGGTACCTCATTGTCATTTTGATTTGCATCTCTTTGGATGATTAGTGACTTTGAGCATATTTTCATATGTCTTTTGGCCTTCTGTATGCCCTTTTTCAAAAAGTGTCTATTTAGGTTCATTGCCCATTTTTTATTAGATTATTTATCTCCCTTTTGTTAAGTTTTATGAGTTTCCTATAAATGTTGTAGATTAAACCCTTATTGGATATAACATTGGCAAATATGTTCTTCCATGAAGTGGGTTCTCTTGTTGTTTTGTTGGTGGTTTCTTTTGCTGTGTAGAAGCTTTTTTATTTTGATGTAGTCCCATTTGTTTATTTTCTCCTTAGTTTCCATTGTCCTAGGAGCTGTATCAGTAAAGATATTGCTATGACATATGTCTGATATTTTACTGCCTATGGATTCTTCTAAGCTTTTTACAGGTTCCTGTCGTACATTTAAGTCTTTTATCCATTTTGAGTTTATTTTTGTGTATGGTGTAAGTTGGTGGTCTAGTTTCAGTTTTGTGTGTGTGTGTGTGTGTGTGTGTGTGTGTGTGTGTATGTGTGTGTTGGCATGTATCTGTCCAATTTTCCCAGCACAATTTATTGAGGTGACTTTCTTGACTCCATTGTATGCTCTTGTCTCCTTTGTCAAATATTAATTGAGCTTTATGGCTTGGGTCAATTTCTGGGTTCTCTGTTCTGTTCCATTGATCTATATGTCTGTTCTTTGTGCCAGTACCAGGCAGTTCTGAGAACAGTTGCTTTGTAATATAGCTTTATATCTGATATTGTGATCCCTCCAACTTTGTTCTTTCTTAAAGCAATGAAAATCTGCTCCGTTTAGTCTGTAACCCCAAGGCAGTAGTTGCTTTTCACTCCCACATTCCAAAGTAAAGGACGGATCATCTAAGCATCCTGGAAAAGAGATAGGTGACCAATAAAATCTTTGTGTCACTTTAGTGGTTGGAAATTCCAGAGTGGATTTCTGTACAGAGAGTTTTCAGGGGGATGCTCTGATTTCTGCCTCCTCCCATGGGGAGAGGTGCTTTCCCTAATCTCAAGCCTAGTGAGAGAAGCTTCAAGAATGCTCCTCCCCTCTAGAGTAAACCCAGGGCTGCCTCCAGAAGTTTAGGACAGTAGAGGACTGTGGATGGCAAGTAACTAAACTTCACCTACCTACAGCGAAAGGCACAAGTTTCCTCTGACCTTTATCTTTTAATGAGAAATCTTGACCATTTATGTTTAATACTTATTTGATATGTATGCTTTTTCTTTTCTTTTTGTTTCTATTTCTCTTCATTTTCTTTCTTCCTTCCTTCCTTTCTTCCTTCCTTCCTTTCTTCCTTCCTTCCTTCCTTTCTTTCTTTCTTTCTTTCTTTCTTTCTTTCTTTCTTTCTTTCTTTCTTCCTTTTCTTTTTTGGTATTTTGCTGTATGAACTACCTTTTATCTGTATGTATGTTACTCAGGGTTTTAGAATATATAATATGGCAGACAATTTGGGGGTATCTTTTCAAGTCGTGTCCCTTTGCTTAAGAATGCTTCTCACACCCACATAACTGCAAACTTGGCAGCCACATTTGTACAACATGACCTGGAACAGTGGCCCTCGTTGAATGAAATAAAGGTAGACATTTGACTCTATCTGGGCTGGTAAAAATTTCTCTCCTAGTAACTTTGCAATTGGGACCATATATGTGCTAGTCAGTTTGGTATTCTCTCCAGAAGTAACATCTATAGGCCAGAGCTGTATTTGAGTCTTCCCACCATTCATAGTGGAAATTGGGGAGAAAAAAAACCCATGCCCTACATATTTCTCTATAATTGTATCAATTAATTTAAAGTCAAACAACCTTTCATTTTAGATAATTTTTGACTTGCAGGAAAACTGCAAATAATTCAGAGAGTTTTCATGTCTTCCTCAGCAACTTATATATTTTTTTAATTTTTATTTTATTGATATTTTACAGAGAGGAAGGGAGAGAGATAGAGAGCTAGAAACGTTGATGAGAGAGAAACACCAACCAGCTGCCTCCTGCACACGCCCTACTGGGGATGTGCCCGCAACCAATGTACATGCCCTTGACCAGAATCGAACCCGGGACCTTTCAGTCCGCAGACCGACGCTCTACCACTGAGCCAAACCGGTTTCGGCAGCAACTTGTAAAACTTTTAAAACACAAGTGTAAATTATTTAATGAATAATAGTTACTGGACTATTTAAGAGGAACAAAGATGAATCTCAAACAGAAGCCAATAAGACTATCCTATTCATGAGTTTAATTCATTTTCTCCTACTCACTGGGCTGTTTCCTGGAGCAGAGGCTGGCCCATAGTGAGGGTGCAATAAGTTTATACTTACTTGAAGACATCATTGAGATTATTGGTAGCTCTTTGTAATTCTTCCCTGTAGCATGTTTCTTTGGTGACAGAAAAGGTTTCTTGTTTGTGGTACATAAAAATTGGCAGACGTGGAAGAACTGAAACCTCAGAGATGGTGAATAAATATTGTTTAAGGCAATTGCTCTCAAAGTGGTTTACGGACCTCTGTGAACTCCGTTTGGGGCTCTGTGAGGTTAACGCTATTTTCCAAAATACTCTTTGTAAGTTTGCTGGTGATTTTAATTGATTTGGGTTTTTTAATATTGCAGCCTGGAATATATCGAATTTTTAGAGATCTGCAAAACTCAGCAAACCAATATTTTTAAAGTGTTTAATAGCATGTATGCAAGATCCAACCCAACAGTAAAGCAGGCCAAATGGAGTTTCTTGGCAAGAGTGGCTGCTGTGACCAAGAAGGGGGCGGGACAGCCGATGATGGTGGTCACTGCAGCAGCCCCTCAGGTATTTGCCCACATATATAGACATAAAGGTGCAATCTGAGAAACAATTCCTTAGTTACCTGAGAAAAGACAAAATACTCTGTATTCCTGCCTCTTTTTCTCAGTTAGTTGGGATGCTAGGCTCAAACTACCATGTTTCCCCAAAAATAAGATATCCTCCGAGAATAAGACCTACTTACAGGTTTCCTTCTGAGTGAAATATAAGGCATCTCCCCGAAAATAAGGCCGCCAGGCTGTGTCTCAGAATGAAAATTAATTTACCTTAAACTGGTTGCTAGGGCCGCCCCGACTGGCATCTAGCAACCAGTGACATTACGCGGAGTCCTGAGATCACTACTGTGAGAATGGAGAAAAATCTGAATGGAAAGTTTGTGAAACCTAAACTTCAAGAAGTTGTGACTAGGGTGAAGAATTCACGGGAGAAAATCACTGACAGTTGCATTGCAAATGCACTGCGAGCAGGCTACCTTGACAAGAAGTACTCATTTAAAGACAATGCTATTGCTAAACATGAGAGATTTGGTCCACTGACTCTGAAAGAAATGGAGTCACAAGAAATTCACCAGGAAATTCAGGAATTGGATTGTTCTGATGATGTTCCAGGAGATGATGACATGATTGTCATTGAATAAATGAGAAAATTCTTTTTTTTTTAAACAAGATTAACTATTTTTTTAAAATAAATCTTTATTACTCAGATTATTGCAATGGTTTCTCCCCCAAAGCTCCCTACCACCCAGTTCCCATCCCACCCTCTGCCCTTACACCTGCTGCCCCCCCCCCCCATTGTCTTCATCCATTGGTTATAGGATTTCAATCCAGGTCTCTCACTGCTCCTGCACCTCCTTATCCCCCTGATAACTATCAGTCCACTCCCTTTCATTGCCCCCGATTCTACTACGGGGAAATACAACAAAGTATCCTGTAGCAGATGGCTGCAGACTGTCCAAATGTCTCAGGACCACAGGAATAGAATCCGCTCCTCCTCCAGTTCACACCAACCCTCCGGGACAGAGGGCTCCCCTGGGTCATTGAGCACCTCAGGGTCACACAGCTCCTCCGGGTCACCCTGATCCCCCGGGGCACACGGCTCCCCCGGGGTCCCACCGCTCCCCTGGGAAAAAAATTCTTGATACTGTAGGATTCACAGTTTGTCTGGTTTGTGTTGACAACTACCTTACTACCATACCGTATACAGGTAAAAGATGTCCTTTATTTTCATTTAACAATAAATGTGTACCATATTCTTCTTCATGGAAAAATAAGACATCCCCTGAAAAATAAGACCCAGAGCATCTTGGGGAGCAAAAATTAATATAAGACACTGTCTTGTTTTGGGGGAAACAGGGTAGTAAGCTAGTTAAACGAGAGACGACATGACAAATCAGCTATTCAGATAATTTAGGTAAGAAATTTATTTATTTGTTTATGTCATAAATACATAAATTTGCTTGAATTTAGCAGACAGTCCTCTTATTATTTATTTTATTTGTATATTGTACTTATGTTGAAATTTAAAAGAAATTTATAACAATATTATTTTTGCTTTCTATGGAAATTTTTGTTGCTCCAAATAGACCACATTTTTAAGCAAGAAATCCCCAGTCCCCCCAGCGCCCCCAAGTCAATGCCATCCTGCTTTACCAATGTTAAAATCTGGTCACCTTAGACTTGGGGGACCCCTTCAGGGGCCTCCACCACCATGCAGATGGTCCCAAAGGACTCGGTGACCTTGATTTCGGCGTACTCCTGGGCCTCCTTTCCCGGCTCGCGGCAGCATTTGCTGCGGCAGAAGCAGCAGCGGCAGTTCCTGGTGCAGCAGCTGGTGGCCAGGGAGATGGCGAGGTCCCAGGGCTGCAGCGAGCGCAGGCACAGGGGCAGGAAGCTCCAGGTCTGCAAGGCCTGGGGCAGGACGCGGGGGCAGCGGGCCTGCAGGAGCTTGAGCAGCAGCACCAGAAGGATCACGAGGATGACGGGCACCCCCACGCCCAGCAGTACCGGCCAGCCAGCCAGCGAGAGGCCAAACACGCACAGGGGGAGCAGGAAGAAAAAGACGACCAGGTAGAAGACGGCAAACCAGCGGTACTTGGCCGAGACGTTACCCAGGCCCTTGGCCAGGCGGATGGGCAGGCGGCTGAACGGGATTGGGTACCACAGAAGGATGCCCGTGATGTTGAAGAAAAAGTGGCACAGGGCGATCTGGAGGGAGCTCCTCAAGGTCTTGCCTGGGCTGGCCAGGGCGGCCATGATGGCAGTGGTGGTGGTGCTGATGTTGGCCCCCAGCGTGAGTGGATAGGCCCTCTCAATGCTGATCACGCCGACCCCGATCAGCGGGGTCAGAGTGGACGTGAACACCGAGCTGCTCTGCACGACGAAGGTCATGCCCGCCCCCACCAAGAGAGCCAGGTAGCCAGTGAGCCAGGCAAAGGGGAAAGGGAAATCAGTGTTGATGGTCTTCTTGATGACAGCGGCCACTTGCCCCTTAAGCGCAGAGGACAGGAGCCTGACGATCACCACCAGACAGCCACAGAGCACCAGCACGGAGGTGACCAGAAGGATGACGCCAACCACGGCGTCCAGGAGGTGGGCATTCACAAAGAGGTGCTGGCACCTGGCGATATTCTCCCGGCGGGTCACATTCTTGACGGTCCAGGTGTGAAAACCATCTGTCCAGCAGAGGTGGGGCGAGGTGCAGCTCTGAACCGAGGTCACGGTGACATTCACCTGAGTAACGCTGGTCAAGGTTTTGCACCAAACCTTGATCAGACTCTTGTTCTTAGCTGCGGGGTCATTCATTGCAATCCGGTTGATCACCTTTTTATCCAGCTGGATAATCAGCTTTGTGAGGGGCTTGGTGATGACTTTCAGGAGTTCCGGGGCATCTTCTCCACTTCTGAAGTGGAAGGAGCCCACTATGAGGTCGGTCAGGGCCTCCAGGTAGTGGGTGGAGACCTCCACGGGCAGGAGCACCAGCACGGAGAGCCAGTTGAAGAAGTCATGGACGGTGGCCCCCGCGAAAGCCCTTCTGAACACGTCCCGGTCTCCTGCCTGCATGAGCGCCACGAGGGTGTTGGTGATGGAGGTGCCAATGTTGGCTCCCATGACAAAGGGAATGGCAGTCCGCACCGACAGCAGTGAGGAGGCCACCATGCTGACGATGATGGATGTGGAGGTGCTGGAGCTTTGCACCAAGGCGGTCACCAGCACCCCGATCATCAGTCCCGCCAGGGGGTTGGACATGATGGAGTTGTTGCTGAAGAACCTGCCCGCCACTTTCCCTCCAGCCAGCTGGAAGGCGCTGCTGAGAATATCCAAGGAGCACACGAACAGGTAGAGGAAGCCCAGGAGCAGAAGGAACCTCCCGAGCCCTTTCAGGACACACAGAATCTTGCCTTTGGTGTCTCTCTCTGACCACTTGATCCCCTCAGGCTGAAGCTCGGGCAGGTCCCAGGGGTCTTCCACGTGGGTGGGCTCCTCTATCTGGGTGGCGGCGGCGGAGTGGTATGGCCCGAGTTCAATCTCGGTTTTGATGGTGCCTGCGACATCTGGCCAAACAAACAACAAAGGTTAAGGAGAAAGGTGGTGGGGGGGGGGGGGGGGCGTAAGGAAGGGAGAATCTTGGGGTGCCCACAGGAAGGAGGCCCCTTGGGCCTGGATGGGAGGCACTTACTTTTGTTGGGCTCTTTTCCTTTTCCATCTGTGGTGGGCTGCTGGCTCGCGATGCCTCCGATGTATTCACCTGGGTTGGGTTGGGCGTTTCCCATCGCAGGCCAAGGGGCCATGGTGGCTCTGAACATCTTCCCAGAGGCTGAAATCCTCTCCTTTCTGTTCTCCCGGGAGTCTGGGTCCAGCAGGCCTTGGGAGGTTGCAGTCTGGAAGAGCTGCTCTCTGAGGAAGCAGAGGCCAGAATGAGCCAGGAGATAGCATTGACTGCAGTACATGAGCCTTTTTATATCCACTCAGCCCAGCTCCTCCAGGGGGCGGGACGGTCCCACCCAGGCCAGCTCCGCCCTAAGCCTATTATTGCAGCCCCTTCCTCAATTGGATTTCATCCTCTCCTCAGGCTTGGAAATCTGGCCTTGGGGCTTATTTTGGGGCCTGTTTGTACCCTCCACCCTTGCTCTGAGGACCCTATCTGAGTAGGCTAGTCTGGCTCACACACATGTGCTGTGGTTAAGGTGACCAGACGTCCCACTTTTGGCGGGACAGTCCTGAATTTTAACCATTTGTCCCTTGTTTCTTGGCGTTTTAAAAAAAGTCCAGATTTTCGGAAAAATGCATGACAAGCTAGGGAACTGCAGCAGAATAGGATGGGAATATATGGTTTTTGGCGGCCATGTGGCTATTTAGCCAAGATATGAATTTTTTTTATTATTTTTGTTCATTTTATAATGTTACACTTTAATAATAACAAGTAATTGTTGAGAACTGATTATGGAGAACTGTGTAGAGCGTCGGTCTGCGGACTGAAAGGTCCCGTGGTCAAGGGCATGTACATTGGTTGGGGGCATATCCCCGGTACCGGTGTGCAATAGGCACCTGGTCAATGTTTCTCTCTCATCGACGTTTCTAGCTCTCTATCTCTCTCCCTTCCTCTCTGTAAAAATATCAATAAAATATATTTTATTAAAAAATAAAAAATAAAAACAGTGCTATTTCTAAACATGAGAGATTTGTTCCACTGACTTTGAAAGAAATTGAGTGACAAGAAATTCACCAGGAAATTCAGGAATTAAATTGTTATGATGTTCTAGAAGATGATAACATGATTGTCATTTAATAAATGAGTAAATTCTTTTTTTTCTTCTCATTTAAAAAAATTTATTAAAGTATTATATGTGTACATAGCTCACCATTGCTACCCCTCCCACCCCACCTCCCATTCATGCCCTCCTTCCCCAGAGTTCTGTGTTCGTTAGTTGTACTTTCATGCCTGCATACCAGTCCTTTGGTTGATCTCTTTATCTCCCCCAGGTCTCCTTCCCCTCCCGGATAGAATCCGCTCCTCCTCTGGTTCACATCGCCCCTGCCCTGCTCCCCCGGGTCCCACCGCTTCCCCGGGGCATATGTCTCCCCTGGGGCACATGGCTCTCCCGGGATACCCGGCCCCCCTGGAGCACAGGGCTCACCTGGGGCACTGGTCTCCAAGGAATGAGTAAATTCTTGATACCTTAGGATTCATAGTTTGTTTGGTTTGTGTTGACAAGTACCGTGCTACTCTAGCTTATACATGTAATAAACTTCCTTTATTTTCATCTAACCATAAATGTGTACCTTATTCTTCTTCATGGAAAAATAAGACATCCCCTGAAAATAAGACCTAGCACATCTTTGGGAGCAAAAATTAATATAAGACACTGTCTTATTTTGGGGGAAATAGGGTAAGTCCAATTAACAAAAAAAGGATGGAGATCCTGAAACCGGTTTGGCTCAGTGGTAGAGCATCGGTCGGCTGACTGAAAGGTCCCGGGTTCGATTCTGGTCAAGGGCATCCCCAGTAGGGGTTTGCAAGAGGCGGCTGGTGGATATTTCTCTCTCATGGACATTTCTTGCTCTCTATCTCTCTCCCTTCCTCTCTGTAAAATATCAATAAAATATATTTAAGAAATAAGTAAAAAAAAAAAAAAAGGAAGGAGAGATATTAAGGGGTGATGGGAAAGGCCAGGGTGTGCATGTCCACATTTCACTAGCCTGAAAGGTAACTGGGCAGTTGAAGTGACCTGGGGCTGAGCATTTTAGATCTGCCTGATAAAACGGAGGCACCGCCATGCTGACCAAAATACTTGTTTCTCTTGACACCACCTTCCAGGGGTATTGAACCCAGCTTTCCCCGTCTTGTGAAGAGTTCCATCGCAAAGAATCAATGCCTCTTAACAGCTAGCAAGGAATATGACACCAAGACAAGAACTAGGATCTGGCATAATAAAATTGGCCAAGGACTCAAGGAGGCACCGTTGGAACCATCAATGGAAAAAAATGCTTTAACAATTGATCAGATGGGAAAATGGTTTACTGCTGAAGAGGCTGTTGGTCTTGGAGTATTGTGCTAGTATGACTTGGAATGTTTGATGAGATTGAAACTATTGAAAATGTTGTTGGAATTTGGCCTCAGGATGTGATGGGTAGAATTCATTCTATCTATATGTCTTTATTAGGAAGTGGGTTTTGTGTGTGTGTGTGTGTGTGTGTGCTTTTTTTAAAAAAAATGTATTTTTATTTATTTTAGAGAGGAAAGAAGAGGGATATATATATATATATATATATATATATATATATTCTATCAATGATAAGATAGAATCTCTAATTGGCTATCTCCTGCCCCTTCTTACTGGAGGTTGAGTCTGCAACTTGGCCATGTGCCCTTGACCAGAATCGAACCTGGGACCCTTCAGTCCATAGGCTGACCTCTATTCATTGAGTCAAACCAGCTGGGGCAGCTTTTTTTTTAAAATCCTCACATGAGTATACATTTTTATTTATTTAGAAGAAGGGGAAAAAAAGAGAGAAACACCTATGTGAGAGAACATCAGTAGGTTGCCTCCCATATGAGCTCCGGCTCTGAATTAAACCCCCAAACTGGGTATGTGCCTCGACAGGGATAGAACAGTGACCCTTTGGTGCACAGGACAATGCTCCAACCAAATGAGCCACACCAGCCAGGGCAGAGGTGTTTGTTTCATAGCTTTGTCTGACTTGATTAGTGAGCAGAACTCCTGTTCTCGTGAACTCACGATGAGAGACTCTTGGGTAACACTTGGTGCAACCTTTGCAGCATGGATTGGAGTTGGAATGCTGGTCATTGCCATCTGACTAGAGCTTAAGCCCAAAACATATTGTTTGATTACTGCATTCTGGTGTGATGGGGGCTCCTCTGATGATATTAGGGGGAGCTCTTCTCATCAGTGCTGCAAAGTACACAGCAGGCATCACAGGAGGCCTCTCCACTGTGGTCATGTGCATGCCAGCGAGAACATGTTTCTGAACATGGGAGCGTTGCTGGGAGTTGGCTTGGACCTCGTCTTTGTATCCTCACTGGGATCTATGTTTATTCCACCTACCACGGTGCCTGGTGCCACGCTGTAGTCAGTGGCAATTTACGGTGGATTAGCTCTTTTCAGTATGTTGCTTCCCTATGATAGGCAGAAAGTAATCATGTGTGCAGAAATAATCTCAGTGTATGTAGCTCAAAGATATGATCCCATCAATTACATGCTGGGAATCTCCATGATACATTAAATATATTTATGAGAATTGCCAGTATTTTAGCAACTGAAAACAACAGAAAAAAGTGAGTCAATTTTCGACTTCTTTGATGCAGCAAACACTTTGTTGTTTAATAAGGGACAGACATTCATTAAATATTTGTCCAAGCAGCTTTTATTGAAGTTTAGAATATAACTTGTCATCTTAAGTCTGCTTTTAGTTCTGGAGAATACATTCAGTAAGTTTTTTTTTTTCTCCAAATAAGCACAAGCATTTCCAATTTTCATGTTTGAGTAATGCTAAAATGTTTCAATGAATGTGAAAACTGAGGCTTGTGTTGTGGTAATTTGAGTTTTATCTATTTTTATTTTATTTTTGAAACTTGATGTTTAGAGAGAAAGGAGAGGGTGAGAGCAGACATTGATTGGCTGCCTTTTGCACACCTCCTTTGGGGGATCGAGCCTACAACTAGGGCAAGTGCCCTGACCAGGAATTGAACGGGCCACCCTTCAGCGCAGGGGATGATGCCCAATCAACTGAGCAACACTTGCCAGGGCTAAAGTGTTTTATCTATTTTAAAACTTATTTGGTCAAGTGAAACTTAACAAACTTGTGCAAACTTAACAAACTTAACATACCTGCTTTTATTCTGAAACGTAGCGTATTAACAGGTAATATCGTGGGTGCCCTAGAGGTTAGGTAAAGGGACCAGAGAGGAGTAAAGAGTCATCTGTAGTTTTTCTTTTAAATACTTAGGACTTAGGACTTGTGTGATTAGGGATGAGCCGTTGGGAAGGCTCTGACTGGAAACAAATGATCACTATTTGCATTCATCTGCTGAACTTATCAAAAGCATTGAACATAAAACAAAGGCATAGGCAGTGCATTTTCCTGTTGTTCCTTTTCAGTGCTGTCTTTACAATATATATGTGTCATGTTTGTCTTTTTATTGTTTGACATTGTTAGAACAGTGCAGAATGTTAATATTCTGCAGAAATCCTGATATGCTGTGTGTGTGTGTGTGTGTGTGTGTGTGTGTGTGTGTGTGTGTGAAGTTTTCGTTTTGAAAATTTTAGAACAAAATATCCTTTAAATATCTCCTCAGGATAAAATATTCAAAGCATGAAAATTTCTGTGTTTTAACAAACACAAGCAATATATTTATAAATGCTGAATAATTTGCATATTTATTGAAATGTTTAATAGAATACATGCTTACTTTTCTCATCTCTTTTTAAAAAATATGTTTTTATTGATTTCTAGAGAGAGAGAAAGGGAGAGGTAGAGAGAGATAAAAAAAATCAATGATGAGAGAGAATCATTGATCAGCTGCCTCCGGTATGTCCCACACGGGATCAGCCACAACCCAGGCATGTACCCTGACTGGGAATCAAGCTGTGACCTCCTGGTTCATAGGTTGATGCTCAATCACTGAGCCACGCTGGCTGAGCTCTTCATGTTTTAAAACATTTATTAAGAAAGCCTGTTTGTGGTTTACACTTGATATTATGAAAGCAGTTTTTCTCCTAAACTTCGTTTCTTGTGTTCCCTCTTAGACTAAGCACAAAGAAAGAAAGAAAGAAAGAAAGAAAGAAAGAAAGAAAGAAAGCAAGCAGATCTAGTCTTTCTTCACAAACTATATCAGTCAAAAATGTAATAGGTATAAAACCAATCCCCAAAGGATACCAAGGGACAACTAAGTTTTTAGAGAGTCAAAAGATATATGCGCATTTCCAACTTCATGAAGTGAAGTTGTTCAAAGGGCAACATTATTAAACAGTACAAAAACAAACGGAAAATATGTAACGGGAAGAATGTGTCATTAAACTGTCCCCTAGAATAGTTTTTCTTCTCTCCCACTTAGATTATTACTTAATTCACTGGTGACACTGGTAAGTATTTTTATAATAGCAGAGTTATCTTTGGAAGTTCTTAATGAATGAAATAAGTGTATATGATTATTGATACGATTGGTGTTTATAAACATTTATTATAGTAATCCAGAAATAACTATTCAACCTCCCTCGTTACATAAAGATATTTTTGAAATAATAAAGGTTCAAGTCAGAAAAAAAGAAACTAAGTTGCCTTGTCTTACAGGCAAATTATTTGAAATTAGAGGCCCGATGCACGAAATCTGTGCAAGAGTAGGCCTTCCTCCCCTGGCTGCCAGCACCTGCTTCCCTCTGGCACCTGGGACCCTGGCTTCTCTCATAGCCCCAGAATCATCTGGAAGGTCATCCAGAAGGATGTCCAGTGTAATTAGCATATTAAGCTTTTATTTTTATAGATAATCAGTTCAGCACGATTTTTAGATATAAGATCCACATGCAAAACCAGTTGTATGCTTATATGTAAGCAACAAACAAAAATTCAAATAAAAATATGTAATTAGAATGGCAGCACAGACTATAAGGTAACTAAGAACAAAAAAAATTGAAAGAAAATAAAAGAAAACCTAAATAGATGGAGAACTATACAATGTTTCATTTTCAGAGAAGGGAAGACTCAATGGAAATTCTCCTAAAAGAAATGTAGAAATTCAGTATAACTTTAAATGATATTTCAACATTTTTTTTACAAGTTGATGTTGAAATTTATATAAATATTATATGGTTTAGTAGGATGGTTTTGAACAAGAGAAAAAATAAAGAGGGACACATCTTAACATCTATGAATATTATTATAAGGCAATAATAATTAAGACAGTGTAGTGTCAGTTCCAGGATATACCAAGAGGCCAATGGAATAAAATAAAAAACCCAGAAAATAACTCACATCTGCATGTTTGAGAAGTGTATGCATTATAAACCAGTGAGGAAATATCGACTAACCAATAAAATATTGGATTTTTTGCTTGGAGTAAAGAGAAAATGAGATCCTTCCTCATTCCATATACAAAACTAAATTCTACATTGAGAAAAACAATAAAATTTTAAGTATAGGAGACTATCCTATACAATAAAAACCTAATATGCAAATTGTCCCCTCCACTGGGAGTTTGCTCAGGAGTTCAACCAGGGGCGAGGCCAGTGGTGGTGGCAGGTGGCTGGGGGAAAAAGGGAGGTGCCCCCAGCCAGCAGCCACTAGGGACCTCACCTGTGCATAAATTTCATGCACTGGACCCCTAGTATTAATAATATTAGAACAGAAAGATAATTCATTGAACTTGTACCAATAACAAAACACACACACACACACACTAGTAATACTTTTTACCACTCATCAAACAATCCCCAGACTTTGGTTTAGCCAACAAGGGTATTTTGGGACTATTTTGTGCTTCCTTCAAGGCTTGGCAGAGAACTTTGCTCATTTGAGCCTCAAGACCTGGGTTGCCAGGCAGCCACCACCTTGAGGTTGTCAGTGGCTAGTGAGTGATGGTGAGGGTGCCTCTGTAAATTCTTCACCGTCCAAGCATGATGATGGGTGCCACAGAACCAATCCTCTCTAATAAAAGAGAAACATGCAAATTGACTGTACCTTTGCTATGCCCACAAGTCACGCCCACCATAATCAGGGCAAGTATGCAAATTAACCCAACCAAGATGGTGGTTAATTTGCAAATCCAGGCCAAAGTGAAGACTGAAGACATCATAGAAAGATTAGCCAAGTGCTGTAGAAGGGAGTGAAGCTGTGGAGAAGCAAGTAAGTGGGGTGGTAGAGAAGGCAGGGAAGCAGAAGGGGTGGTGACCGCAACAGGAAGCCCTATTGCAGGAATCTTCCTGCAACGGGCCTCTAGTAAAATATATAAAACACAGAAATTCTGGTTTGGTATTCATAATACTCAGTGCTACCTCTTAGAACTACTGTACATTAATGAGTAGGTATTATGCTTTACAATTGTTGTATGTTCTAATAAGTGTAAGTTTATTCTTTCTTTGCACTTCATTTTATGTGATTAAAATATAAAACTCTATACTAATAATTTCAAAGAATCTTAGAGGGGCTTCAGTTCTGTTCTGAGACTTTGGGCGTGTGATTTTAATCTCCAGACTTTAATTTTTCATTTGTAAGATGAGGAGCTTGAGTGAATTGTTTCTGAAATTCCTTTGACCTTGTTGATATCTCTAACTCCATCTTTGTGCAACTTAGACAGGGACTCACAGTATTAAAGGTTAAGTTCAAAATTCCAAGCTGTGGAATCACTGTGTCCCTAATCTTAAGAGCCAGTGTGATTTCTTTGCTATCTAGATTTTTCTCTCTTTTCAGTCATCTCTAAAAATAGCTTTGAATGATCTTACCTTTTCTTCTAGTCAGGCAGTGATACCCTTTGTTTGAAGGATGTAATTTGTTGATGGAAGAAACCACCAAATGAAACTATTGACTAATTGTTGAGTGGAAAACTTGGTCTATGCAGTTTTGGTCTACTGGTGAGTTAACAATAAATGCACTAAGGACTGCCAACCAAGAATCCTCAGAACTAATCCAGGCATCCGGTAAGTACCACACAAAAGCCCACACAGAGTGTTTTCAGAGATGGCCAGTTTTATTTCATTTTCAAGTTGAAGAGTTAATGAGGAGATGCAAGTAAAAGCCAATGGGAAAGAATCCTCTTTCTCAGCCGGAGAGGCAAACCATTCAAGGAAACCAAACGTAGGCCCCAGCAGGCTCTCACAGCAGTGCTCTGTGGGACCTAGAGTGCAGTCATTGCTCAGGCCATTTCTAGTTGCTTAATCTCTCATTGTTGCCTGAAGGTCTTGTTAAAGTGCAGCTAGCAATGTAACCGCTGTGTCTCTAAAACAACCTATCTCTCTAGAATCCCTTTTCAATCTCAGCGATGGTTTCCAGAAGAAGAAAGGATCCATATCAATGGAATTTGACTTAACTGGTTTGCTCCTTTTCATGAAATAAATTCACATCTATGTGTAAGACGCCTTAAACACTGTTTCTCACTTGCGAGGACGAACAATAGAGAAGGACACGTTTTCATTATTTTTCCGTTTTATTTAAAGCACAGATGGAGGAGCGTGCACACTTTCATAGAAGATGTACCAAACCCCTAGACTTCCTAGCCGTTCCATACAAGGCCTAATCATACGCATGCTCTAATGAAGCCTTTATTAGGCATAAAAATCCCAGCCACCGCCGGACAGGAGCTGCGGTCCTTCTCTCCAGAGGGCAATCAAGTCCACCTGGTGGCCAGAACGAAAGATTTCTAGGAGAAAGCCAAGAGGTCTGACTTGTCCCCATGCCCCCCGATTGTTTTGAGGGGCTGGTGTCAGCATCCTCTTGGATCTCTGGGCTAGATTAGGATTACCTGAAGCAGGCATCAAACAGGGAAGCAGGGAAACCCCTGAAGAGATCCCAGGTGCCGGGGGATCTCTAAGCTCACCCTCCAAAGGCGTTGAGTGATAGAGCTTCTTGCCTTAAGTGTGAGTTGGACAGAATACAATGCAATGTCACCTTTTCCAACATTTGCAACCACGTGGCTGGACCTTGGGAATATGCTAAGTGAAATAAGTCAATCAGGAAAAGCAAAGAACCATTTGATTTCACTTGTCTGTAGGTTATAAAACGGAAACTCATAAGACACCGACAACATGATAGAGGTTACCATAGGGGATAAATGGGACCAAATAAATGGTGACAGAAGATGATTTGACCTTGGGTGGTGGGCACATATGCAATATACAGATCATGTACCATAAAAATGTGCACTTGAAACCTAGTACATGATCCTGTTAACTAGGGTCCTCCTGCCAAAAAATAATAAAAATAAAAAATCCTGTGCAGTCATTTTTAGTAGATCTTATTCTTTTTAGAGCAATTTTAAGTTCGGAGGAAAATTGAGTGGAAGGTACAGGGATTTCCCATAGAGTTCCTGCCTCTGAACATGCACAGCCTCCCTCATTTATCATCATCTCCCATCAGGGTGGTGCATGGTTACAATGGATGAACCCATATGGACACATCATTACCTAAACGATGCATAATGATTATAAAATAAGAAACGGAACCGAAGGTTAAAGAAGCAAGTAAACTGCTCAGCGTCTTTGGCGCCCAGTGAAAATCACTGTTACTATTTAGATGACATTTTTTCAGACTTTGGAACATCTCACTCTAATTTTCTCTGGGGAGGGGCATCAAACCTCCTGCACAGGCTTTCGGAGATACTGTTGTGAGCTCCACCCCGTCTGAAAACCGGGTATTTGCTGCTTCTTTCTTTTCCATGCTTCTGTTCCTTTTAGAACCATGTGCCTAACTGCTTCATATGTGAGTGTACATATGTATTTATATGTGTGTATGTGCAGTTTTCATGAATGTATACATGCATGGGTTATGTGTGTATGTGCATATACCTGCATATAGGTGCATATGTATGCATGCGTATATATTTATGTGCATATATCTGTACATACAAACACACACACACATTTATAGGCTTTCTCTTTTCCTTCTGCTTCCTAGCTTTTTGGTGATGGAGGACTTTGAGCCACAGACATTTTTCCCCTCAGTGCTCATTCATAAAGTCCACGATAACCTTGGTGCTTCCTGCGTCTTTTGACATGAGAATCCTCTTAAAGCATCAGTGTCTCGACCTCCCTCTGCTCCGAGACGCCTGCCCCTCTCCAGCACGGGCACCACCAGCTCTGAGGCGACAGCCGTGTTGCCTGGCCCAGGGCCTCAGGTTCCCAGCTTCTTGCTCTTGAATCAGCTCATTGTGCGAATCCTATAAAGTAGTTCATACTCAAGTTGTAAGAATTTTATTGAGCGGTCGAATACTTAGTGGGCTGCAAATACTTATTAAGTGTTGTGTGTGTGTTTTTTTCCTCCTAACCATGGCATCCAGCTATAATCTATGGAAAGCTCATTTGGCTCAAGCAAATCCGTGGAGTCCAGTCCAGTCCAGACCAATAAAAGTTTTCAGTGTCGAGTCCCTATCTTTAAGAGATAGATACGGAACTATTTATAGACCAAATGAGATTATGTCTGGGATTTAAATTAAAGCTAGGGAGTAAGTGGTCAGAAAGGGTACGGAGTGAGGGTATAAAGGAAGCAAAACCAGCATCAGCCGTTGATAGCAGAAGCTGGGTGATGAGTATATGGGAAGTGTCACATGGTCTCTATTTTGACCATATTTGAAAATTTCTTGAATAAAAAAAAGTTTAAGATAATCTGCCATTACCACCCTAATTATATATGCACGCGACCTTACAGTAAATGAAGCATTTATAATAAAGAAAATGATTGCTGAGAGAAAATCTTCAGGATCTTTTTCCACCTGATGCGCAGTGAGACAAAGGGGTCTGGGGGGCCTGACTCAGAAAAAAAAACAGAGAGTTCACCTTTGGTTTGTCATGAGCAAGCTCCGGCAGGATTCAGCTTCCCCACCCTCCCTGGAGGAGGCCTGGCCTGCCCTTCGGTAGTAATAGGAGGGGCCAGCTCCTGCACAGGGAGGAGAAGGCTGATACGGAGAGGATGAGTAGGTGAAAGCTTACCGACTCTTCCACCCCTCCATGCTCTACTTCCGTGAAGAGCCCTCGTTGAAATGCTGTCTGAGCTGGGAGAACTATAACATAGCTGGCTTCAGGCCACAAAATTAAGCTCATAGATTACATAACCTGCTACCTTTCAACACGTCTCTTGGTGAAGCTAAGCAAAACCAAATCCATGGTAATAATCCTCAGGTTCGCAGAGGCCCTGGAGGTCTTTTCTAGCTGCTATTTGCATAGGCGTGTTACAGTTCCCAGCGCTCTTTTAAATATAGCATTCCCCCCAAAGCAACCTTGGGGAAGGGGACTTGCTCCTTTCACAGAGAGGGGAAACTGAGGCCCGTGGAAATATCGAGTACTTCCTAAACAACTGAAAGACTACAGGATTCTGACTTCCAAACCCAGTACAATGCCATTCAGATAGCGGTGTTTCTGCGTCTTTCATGCCCTAGGACCTACCCAGGTCTCATGACCCAGGTCTAGAAATCTTTTTCAAGCCCCAGGTCCAACCTACAGACCACTGGTAAGGACTTAGAAAAAAAGTATTATATTCCAGCCGTTATTATCTGAGTAAGAATTAGCTCATAGTTTCCCAGCGGAAAAATAAATAGCAGTCTTGTCTCTGTTTTTTCTGTGCATTTCCCTTCTCTTTCCTATCTCATTCTATAGGAAAACAGACTCAAAGAAACAGCTCACCTGAAGGTGGATGTATCATTGGTGACTAGTATTTTTCATTCATCGGTGACTAGTATTTTTTCATTGTCTTTTTGTTGTGTTTATCATATTTTTTTGTTTATTGATTTCCTTTTTAGTTTGATATAGTACCATTTTTTATTTTTCATTTTGTTTCCCTCACCCAAGGATATATATCAGAAACAGTATTGCTAAGAGAAATATCATAGATTTCACAGCCAATGTTTTCTTCTAAGAGTTTTATGGTTTTGAGGCTTATAGTTAAGTACTTAAGCCATTCTTTTATACAGTGTAAAAACGTGGTCTAACTTTATTTTTTCATGTATCTATTCAATTTTCCCAACACATTTATTGAATAAACTGTCTTTACTTCACTGTGTGTTCTTACCTCCTTAATCAAATATTAATTGATCACATGGGTATGGGTTTATTTCTGAGCTCTCTATTCTGTTCTAGTGATCTATCTGTCTGTTTTTATGCCATAACCATGCTGTTCTAATGACTGTAGCCTTGTATTATAGTTTGATGTCAGGTAGCATGATATCACAAACTCCTCCTCGCCCCCCCAAGTTTGCTGTGGCTATTTGAGTTGTTTCAGTGATTTCATATAAATTTTGGGGTTATTTGTTCTAGTTTTGTGAAATATACCATCGGTATTTTCATAGGAATTGAGTTGGATCTATAGATTGCTTTAGGTCGTTTGGACATTTTAATGATGTTAATAACATGCTTGCATTTATTTGTCTCATTTTCCAGTTTTTTTTTTTCCTCTGTGCCTCATCATTTTCTAAATACAGGTCTCTGACCTCCTTGGTTAAATATGTTCCTAGGTATTTTATATTTTTTATGTGATTATAATAGAATTGTTTCCTTAGTTTCTCTACCTGATAGCTCATCTTCTCTCGCCATTTTTTCTCTCCCCCAGACACCTGCACAACAGCCAGGTCTACACAGGCGCCCACCAGCTTCACCCAGGTGCAACCTCCCAACACAACCAGCTTCACATGTGCTTTTGGCATACCTGCCACACACCTCTTGCTTCCTGACCTGGAACTTCTCAGGCACTAAGGAGAAGGATGCTGAGGGGAAGTAGATTAGCACCGAGGCTCTGACAACCAGAAAACGCAGGCACGCCAAGCTGTCAGATAAGCTTGGACCAATAAGGGAAGGAAGCTGCTGCTCTCTGCTGCTCCTGGCCTGGGCAGGCAGTTCTGGGAAGTATGTCCTACAGCTCCACAGAAGGTCCCCTGGAATGAGCAACTGTATAACACATCGGTTTTCCTTCCCTTTATGTTCACATTCCCTGCATTCCTGAGATGTCGTTGTCAAATAAACTACCTGCACACAAATCCTCATCCTGGGCTCTGCTTTGAGACTAAGACATTTAACCGTAATAAATTTGCTTAGAGACAATTACATTTTACAATACAGTAGTTTTGAGCTTTTCAGTATCAGAATCCCCTTTTACTCTTAAAAATTGATGATCTTCGAAGAACTTTTTAATGTGGGTTATATATATTAATATTCACAACATTGGAAATGAAAACTTGATATTTTTACATTTATTTATAAGTTTATTTTAAAATAACATTAATAAATTCATTCCCTATAAATATAAATAGCATTTTAATGAAAAAGAAACTACATTTTTCAAAACGAAACAAAACATTTGTAATAAAAATGGCTTTGTGTTACATTTTTTTGCAATTCTCTTTAATGTCTGGCTAAAATAAAAGAGCTCTGGAGTCTCATAGCTGCTACTGCTTTCAGTCTTTCTAATACATTTAGTTCAAGTAATTGATAAACCAAACAAAATAAAACCCAGCCTCATAGAGGATATATAATTAGAAAAGGGAAGGGTATTAAATAATCTTCTTTTTAAATAGCTGTGAATATTTTTCTTTGATCTAACACCAACATTCAAGAAGTATTAGTTCCTCTATAGTTATTTGTAATGTAGAATCTGCACATTTTTGTTCTCTGTTACATTAAAATACACTTGGTCTATCATACCATGTGTGAATTTATAGAACATGTATTGGTCATTGGACAATAGTAAGTCACTGGTCTTTCAAATACTGACACATTTCATAATACAACCTAAAAACCCCACATTTGTTAAAGATCTGTTATACAGACCATTTGAATACTGACACATTTCACTATAGGATATAAAAACTCACATTTGTTAAAAAATTAACTGATCATATCAGAGAAGTCTTTAATAACTGAGAAACTTTCAAGCTCAGTGTGACATCCACGAGTTTTCTAAAATTTTAGTTTCTGTTTGAAAACTTCAGTTTAACCATTTGATCTGTTGTTTTTCTTAAAGTGACAGACTCATCTCATTCATTTACAAGAAAATGTTTGACAATTAACCAGGTTTGGATAACTATCGTTTCAGTTGTTCTTCCAAGTAAAAATGGTGTTTCGTAGGAAAAAAAAAAAAAGGCTAGTTCAGATCAAATCTGAAACAGTAATACAGGTGTTTTTCTTTGAGAAAACCTTACTTCTGTGAATGTCTTATGTGTACTTCCCATGTCATTACAGAGTCTATTAGAAAGACTGGTTCTCTAGGGCTGAAATGAATAAGATTATTTCTATGGCCATAATGAAAACATTCTTATGAGAAACTAGCATTTCTTTAGTTGGGTGTATGAAAGTGAAGGGACTCCTGGTTTGTGTCTCAGGGTGGATGCAGCAGTTTTACCTCCATTGCGTGTGCACCATCAGAGAACATGTGAGCACAGTGAAAAGAGCAGGTAACAGCTTACTATGAAAACAGTAAGCTTTGGCCTCCCTGCCTGCCTGAGGAATCCCTCAGGGTTCTTAAAGAATCCCAAGGGCTCACAAACCATATTTTGAGAACGACTGACCTAAAAATACAGTTTGTTTGTTTTTTTCCCTTTCCCAAAATTTCTGAAAACCCAGTAATTAAAATGAAACACACACGACACAACTATTTTTAATGTAACATCTCGTTATTTTGTCAACAAAGTCTCCATTCAGCCATACTGGAGGAAAGCAAGGCCAGGGTTGTGCATCTTTCAAAAACGCAAATCTGATCATTTTACTCTCTAGTATAAACCTACATAAACCCTTCTTGAATTTTCTGCAGCCCTGAGGGCAACATGAAGACTCTTCAGTCAGCTTCTAAGGCTCTTTATGGGCTCCTCACACCCTGCAAGTATTTCTGTTGTTGCTGTCTCCTCGGATCTCTGCTCTGGCCGTAACGGAAAGCACCTCTGCCTCAGTAACTCCTTTCCAGCTTCCAGGAGTCAACGTTGGTGGCTTTTCTAGTATCTTAAGCCCAATTAAGCTCTCCAGTGCTCCCAGTGCGAGGATTGCGGCATGATTTACAGCGACGTGTGATTTCATGTGTAAGTACCCATTTTCTTCACTGCTCTGTGAGTTAGGGAGGCAGGGATGGTGTCTCTTGCTCCCAGTTACATACCCACTGCCTTTCAACATGCCTTCTTCCACATTGTACATGCATGAGGAAGGTGGTACGGGGGAGTGGGCTGGGAGCAGGGATGCTCTATGTATCACTCAGATTCTAGAATTTCTGGAATATTTATCATTATTAAAAAAGTAATATGTACTAATTTAAAAAACAACAATAAACGCATACATGATATATATATGATAGTCACACAGATAGTTTACATAATGCAATCATAATATATGGTGTCCCGAAACTGGCTTTTCACACAATAATATATCTATATTATTTTATGTAAATTCTCCTCATCAATAAGAGCTGTCCACCATTCCTTCGATTTTATTCTATTATATTTAGAAATTAACTAGTTGTCTACTGATGCCTATTGCAGGCAATTTCTGATTTTTACAAATAAAAAATCAATGAACATTTTTATGCACAGATCACTGTATCATTATGTAAATATTTCTATAGAATGAATGCCTAAAAGTAAGACATACCAAATGTACATATTTTTTAAAATCAGAAGCATTATGTATTTTTACTAGAAGTGCATTTTCCCATATTGTTTTATCAATTTAAAATGTTCAGATTAATAAGTGAAAATGGCATTTTAATTATTTTTTATTTAGTTTGTTATTAGTAGATGGACTATCTTTTACTTTCTTTGTCATTTATATTCCTTCCTAAGTGAATTGCCAGTTCATACCCTAGTGTGTTCTTTTCCATTGGTCTTTGGTAATTTTAAAAAAAATTGTATATTACAAACACACACACACACACACACATAAAGACAGCAACTGGAACACCATAACAACCATAATGATTGGTCGCTATGATGCCCGATGGTGGGGTGGGGCCACCAACAAACTTCCTGCAGCCCCTCCTCCCACCTAGCCCCACCCCAGATCAACTTTCCTACCCGGATCAGGGGCAGGGCCACCAGCCAACCACCTGCAGCCCCTCCCCCAAGCTGGCCCTGCCCCTGATGGATCCCTATCACCCCAATTGGCCCACAGCCTCTCTCCCCAGTCAGCTCCACCCCTGATCAGCCCCCCACTCTGATCAGGGGCAGACTATCCAGCCAACCTCCTGCTGTCTCAGATCCGCTGGGGCTGGGCCAGCTGGACCCCACCCATGCACCAATTTGTGTGCTGGGCCTCTAGTAATAATATATTTCTCTGCTATATAAAATATTCTTTTAGTTTAATTTACCATGTCCTCACTGTTACAGAAATTTAGTTTTAAAATAGTCAAACCTGTTGGTATTTTCCTTTATGGTTTTGGTTTTCATGTCAAGCCTGTAAAGACTCTCAGCATCCATGAGTGTTGAACATCCTTCTTTGTTTTTTTCACAGACAAGGCGGCTGAATACATCCAGCTCACTGGCTGCAGAGCCAAGCCAAGAAGCTCATCTTCCCTTCTCCTATGCTGTGGTCACATCACGATGCCTTGCTCACAAGAAGGCTAAAGCCAATGCAATTCTCTAACCTTATCAAATACTCTTGCCATGACTTTCAAAGGCAAGCACATCCTTCTGTGAGGATTGCCTCTGATTTATTTTTTTAAAATTTGAAATTGAATAAAAATGCTTTGGAAGGGGAGAATAGCAGAAAGGAGTCTTGTAACAACGTGAAAACACACTTATCTTCCTGTCAAAGATCAGGCAAAAGTGTGAGTGAAATCAACATAAACTTGAATTAACTTTTAAAAATAATTCTTCTTGAAATTTTGAAAAAAAATCTCTTTTTTTAATTTTGTTTCCATTTTCCTCCCTTAGTTCTGAAGTTCCTAATAAACTAAATAGCTGGAAATAGTAATTTTCACCACCATCATCATAATTAAACATAATATGATAATGGTTAGTTAAGATTATGAATCACTGTCTTAATGGATGGTGGTTATATTGCTCATTATTATGGCGATTACTATGATTATTATTTTGGGTTTATGGACTATCTAGAAATGACAAGTTCTTTCCCAAGATAATTACTATAAATAAGGACAATGATGCCAATAATAATATAACAACAGATTTTTACTTTTGGGGGTACATACAGCTACTTTATAGGTGAGAGTCCTTAAAAATGCTCCTAGCATTTCTTGTAATGAAGGCAAGAAATACATGATGATTCTATACACTAAAGTAAAAGGGCAGAAAGTTTTAAAACTATAACATTAATTAATCAAATGTTTATTTTTCAGGTGGTAAGTAATATAAGGAGTTCAAAGTTATCAGAAGTGTTTGGTTTCAAATTTCTTATATTATAGTGAAAAGAGTGAAACCATAAAATAAAAAGCTGCAGAAGAGGGACAGTGTGATTGGTGAAGTGGGGTACACAGTGTGGAGTCCAATGATAATATGTCAAATGACCCCTAGAAAAAAAAAAGCTCTTCTACCCTTCCTCACCTTCACGGGAAATTACGCATTTTCCCAACATCCACTTGGGCTCATACAGACTTTTAAATTATTTCAGAAATGGGTAATAGCAATCTATTTCTTTGACAATTCTGCCCAAGAATTTGAATATATGTTCATATTTCACAACTTTACAAATGAAGATTACTGTTATTACCATTAGACCTGTAATATAACATGCTGATGAAAATAGATATATTTTATTGAAAATCTAACTCAGTTCTTTTTTTTAAGCTCAAAATATTGTAATGTTTAATATTACAGCTAGAATATCAAATTTAATTTAGATTTACACAGAAAATAAACAAATGCCAGAAGATGATGAAAATGCCCCGGTATAATATATGAAGAATAAAACTATTAAAGTATAATGAGCATTTAAAAATATCAGAACACTATACATTTTTAGTTACTAACCAAATGGTATAAAAAAGTCTCCCATGGAAGAAGAAGAATTGTTTACTATTATTAGCACATGCCATACGATAGTTTATACTAGCACTGCATTTTATAGTTTACATGGTCTCATTGGTAATCTTCTAAGTTAGGTAAGGCAGGTACTATGCTCCTCAACCTGTTGTTGAAGAATTCCCAGCTTATGAGTAAATAAGAACTAAAAGATAGTTGGTTGACTTTTGGTCCACTGGTTCCTTCCAAGATAGTAACTGTGCTAGTCAGAGCATATATGTATATGACTTATATATATATATGACTTACTATGAGGGATTTATTTGCTCATGTGGTTATGGAAGCTGAGAAGCCTCATGATCTGCCATCCTCAAGTTGGAGGCCCAGGGAAGCTGGTAGTGTCATTCTAGTCCAGTCGTGGGCAAACTACGGCCCGCGGGCCAGATCCAGCCTGTTCGGCTGGTCTATCTGGCCCGCGGAGCCGAAAGAGCAGAGGATTCTCTTGCTCTCCCCTCTGCTCCTTCACCAGCAGCCCAAGATGAGAGTGCCAGCATGGTCAGGTTGCTTTTGTTCCGGCCCTCCAGTCCAGTTTAGGAACCCATTGTGGCCCTCAAGTCAAAAAGTTTGCCCACCCCTGTTCTAGTCTAAGCCTGAAGGCCTGAGAACCAGAGGAGCCAATGGTGTAGGTCCCAGTTCAAGTATAAAGGCCCAAGAACCAGGAGCACTGATATTCAAGGGCAGGAGAAAATGAAGGCCCGCCTCAAGCAGAGAGAGCAAATCTATCCCTCCTCAGTCTTTTTGTTCTTTTCTTTGGTACCCACCCAAACTGCAGAGGGCAACCTTCTTTATTCAGTGTGCTGATTCAAAGGATACTCCCTTCTGGAAGCACCCTCACAGACATACCCAGAAATACTGTTTTACCAGCTATCTGGGCATTAGCTCAGTCAAATTGGCACATAAAATTAACCATCATGACAACTTAGTTCTAGGTCCAAAAACTGTGTACACTAAGAGTAGTTGACACATAATCAGCACCTACTCAGTGCCAGCCACTGTTCTAATTGCTTTACATATAGTAACTCAAGTCTCACAACAACCAGGAAAGGCAGGTTGTCATGATCCTGTTTTTGTATATGAGACAATTGTGGTCTGCAGAGTTTAGGTAACCAAAGTCACAGGACTAATAATCAGTGGAGTCAGAATTTAAAGCTGCAGAGCTCCACTGTGCTGCCAATGAATTCTCAATTCCTGGCATGATATCTAGCACATAACAGGCATCCGATAAATAGTGAATAAATTATCAAGTGATAGGAATCACTTGATGATGGTGTTTGTTTGTTGTTTTGTTTTGTTTTGTTTTTTTTTGCTGACAGCACAATTTAAGGGCACATGTAGTATACATGTGACTCTATTACATATTATTCTGTGTGTTTCTTCATTGATGTATCCATTCAGCAACAGCTATTTTTCAAATACTTCCCACATTTGGGAACTGTGCTAGGCATGAAAAAATGCAGAAGTACACAAAAATGATGTGGCTCTTATTTACATAGATTACATAGTCTAATGGGAGCAGAAAGCACTCAATATTCAACCATAAATTCAGTTACAAATTCTTAAATGCATAATGAAGAAAAAAGTTCACAAATAAAATTGGCCATAGTTAGTAATGGAGAAGTTAGTAATGGAGAAGTGGGCAGTTGAGGAAGAATTTTGGGGGAGGTGAAATTTTATCTGATGCATGTGAATGGATAAATTCACAAGGCCTATAAGGTGGATGTACTACAGGTGAAGGGCACTTGAGAAGATTTTAAAGCAAGCAGGAAAAATCTGTACTTTCAGGAGAGTTAAAAAGAAAAGGCTACTGTGACAGAAGCTAAGGAACAAGGGGACTCAGTGGTCCATAGAAGAACACATGGAACCATGAAGAATCCATCTGAGGTGGAAGAATTGGCTCCAGAAAGTCTAATTCACGAAGTTATACAATTCAATGTGCATTTAACTTTTATTTTTGTTTTATACTATTGAATTATTGGGGTGAACTTGGTTAACAAAATCATATGGGATTCAGGTATACAATTCTATAACACATCATCTGTCTATGGTGCACTTTAAAACATCCTTTCTTCTTAGCTACAGAGATAGTGAGTAAATCTCCTGACCTCCATTTTTATAAATCTGTAAGCACTTTTCCTAGAGATGCAGTTCTAGCGGTGAAATGTTACTTAAATGTTTTACACGTTTTCTTAAACCACAAAGACTGTAATATCTCTAGAACAAGAACTTTTTTTTTTCAATTACAGTTTACATTCAGTAATAGTTATATTAGTTTCAGATGTATGGCATAGTGGTTCGGCAAGCATGAACTTTACAAAGTGTTGCCCCTGATATTTCCACTACCCGCCTGGCACCATACACAGTTACAACATTTTCTACGCCGTACTTTATATCCCCACGGCTGTTCTGTAACTATCCACATGTACTTCCCAACCCCTTTGTCTCCCAAATCCCTCCCTCTGGCAACCATCAGTCTATTCTCTGTATCTATGATTTTGTGTCTGTTTTGTTTGCTTGTTTATATTGCTCTTTAGGTTCCACATCTAGGTGAAATCATATAATACTTGTCTCTGACTGACTTAGTTCAATTGGCATCATGCCCTCAAGGTCCATGTACGCTGTCTCAGATGGAAAGATTTTATTCTTCTTTACGGCCAAGAAATATTTCTTTGTCTTTTATTAAAATCTCACTGTTGATGCATTTATGGTTTAGATCCATGTTAACGAACCTCCATGTGTTTGAGTACTTCGTTTAGTTCTTTTTCTGGGAATTTTTCCTGTTCTTCGTTTGGGCATGTTCTTTGTCTTTCTATCTTGGCTGCCTCTCTTTCTGTGTATTAGGTAGACCTGCTATGTTTCCCAATCTTGGTTTGTTGGCCTCCTGCTGGAGGTGTCCTCCAAGACTACCAAGTCTGTGGGGCTTGGTAGCACAGACTCCTTGATCACCAAGCAAGATGCTCCACGATGGTCTCTTGCGTGGGCTATGCGAGCCCTCCTGTCGTAGTTGAGTCTTAGTTGCTGATGGCTTGTCTGTTTGTGGATTTAACTCCCAGACTTGTTGACTCTGAGGATTGATCTTGAGCACAGGATACAAGCTGCTGCTGTGCGTGTGCCAACACCACAAAGAGGAATTTGCCTTAGCTGAGTCTGGTGCCGGCTGAGATCTTCCCTGGGATATGTTACCTGTGAAACTAACTGGTTCCTATTCTAATGTCGTCCGAAGCCCTCCACTGGGTGTACTGGTTCTGAGGTCTCTTGGGAGGAATTCAGGTGCAGGTCAGTAACAAACGCTGCCTGTGACCCGCCCTGGGCTACCCTCTGGAGCTACGAAGTGATTCAGAGTTAGTGGCCACCTCTGCTGGGCTTGAGAGTGTGTGTGTGTGTGTGTGTGTGTGTGTGTGTGTGTGTGTGTGTGTGAGGGAGGGTGAGGATGAGGGGAAGTTGCACATAAAGGCCCATTCCCACCAGGTCAAAGCCTGGGGAGGTTAGTAAAAAGTTCACGGCACGCTGAGATCTGCCTTTGCCTGCTGCCTGCCCGTTGGGCTGAGTGACTGAAAGATCCCCTTGCAGTACACAAGCTGGGTGAGGTGGGTTTTCAGTGAGTCACCAGGTAAGGGCGAGCAGTGCTCAGCAGGTTGGTACTAAATCACACTCAGCACCAGTCTGTGGTCTGAGCAAAAGTCTCAGAGTACACCGAAGCCTGCCGTCACCGGCAGGTGCTTACATACCTTTGTGGTGGGGTAAGGTCTCAGGGAGTCATCAGGGTGAGGTGAGCGGGCTCGAAGAAAAGACCAAAACTTGGCGTGTGAAGGGAGGGCTCTGCACGGGGATGGTGGTTCCCTTCAGGCATGCCAGGGAAACATGGCTCCTGCCCGAGGGCCCCACGACTCAGTCTTTTCCCGATTCTGCCCAGACCGTCTTGAGCGCCTTCCTTAGAAAATCTGCGTTGTGGCCCAGGCTGGCCATGGCAGCTGACAATTTCACAGGGTATGTATGAGCCTAGCAGGGTGGGGCCACTGGGAATTGGTTGGATGGGGGCGGGGGAGCTAGTGTATCTCTTGTGGGGGAGCATTGGCAGTCAGGTGCAAGAGGGAGGGGGGAGGCAGTGAACCCTGCCCCAGAGCCACACAATTCCTTCTCCAACACCTCCTCAGGCCACCCAGACCTCTATACCATGGGCCCAGGCAGCTGACTCCTCTGCAGAGTGTGAGCTCAGCATGGTGGATGACAGGGTGTTGGAAGGGTGGGACTATTGCATCCCCGCAGGCTGATGCAGTACAGAGTGCAGTGCAGACCTAGGAAAGATTGCATCTGTTGGCAGCATGGAAGAGGGACTCAGCACAGGGACCCTGCTGGCTGTCCCTTTAGCTCTCTCCCTGGAGCCACACACCCTGTCTCTTCTGGAATGACTCCAGGCCGCTCTGAGCCCCCTCCACTTCAGCTGGAGCCCAGGATGCGTGGCTGTCAATTAGATTTTGTGTGTTGACTCTATAAGGGGGCACTTGGGTTTCTAGAAGACTCTTGTCTTTCCCTTGCAGAATCCCCACAGATTTTCACAGCCAGATGTTATGTGAGCTCCTTTTCCTAGCGCTGGGTGCATGAGCTGGGGGGCTTGGCATCCGGATGAACCCCCCACTTTTCCATGGGGACCCTTGCAGCTGAGCTATCCCTCCTGGTTCCCAGTCACTGCACAGAGGTGTGTTGTCAGCTTTTTACCTCTCTGCCCTTCCTACCAGAGTTGATGGGGCTTCTGTCCATGCTCGCTTATAAGACTTCTTCTCAGCTAGTCTTCAGTTGGTTATTATGGTTTATTGTTTTATATTTTAATTGTAATTTCAGTTTGTTCCTGGGAGGAGTTGAGTATAATTTCCACCTACTCAGCTGTTATCTTGGATCCAGGACTAACTTTTATAACTCCCTCTAAGGGTAGAGTTGAAAGTATAAGATAGGTGTTTAATAATAATTTTTCACAAAGTTTAATCCATTACAATATATTAAACACACACATATGCACACGTAGACTCTTATTCACGCAACACAGGGAGACTGATGTCTGTGGTCACATTGCCAGGAGATTCTTGATCGGGCTCACACATAGGTGGTGCAGGCGCAGGGCTGGTGGCATTTTACGGTCCAGTCTGAATCTACCCCTATGAAATTCCCACCTTTGTTTTATAGACTCGACTTTACCCCGCATTAAGATAAGCATCTGAGAAGAATGGAAACACCTGACCGAGTCTGAAGCTCCCATTCTCACTAACTGTAACCCTAGCCTCGGTCTCGGAGCTTTAAGTAGTGAGTCTCCCCCTGACAGACACGCCTGGTGGAAAGTGTATAAGGCACAATGCGTTTACCTGGGAATTTCTCTTTTGTCAAAAAAAAGAATTCTGTTTTGCAATTTTGAAAATTTAAAAAAATCTGTGCTAGTGAAAGACATTTTTAAAAAGCTCCCCATGAGTGAATCGACTTTATTATTAAGGACAAAGAGGCAAATTACACGTTTAAAGCTCGAGGCAACAGCTATCACCACACGTCCAGTATTCTGTGAGGAGAACTGGTGTTTAGACTGATTTTTTAAAAAGGCACATAAAGGACCGGTGTTTTGTGAATATCCAATGTCAGTCTTTGGCACACTGCAGTTACTAATGTGGACTGAAGCATTTTAGAAGCACTCTTCACAAGGGTGAAAGTAAAAGAGTTTCCCATTGAAGCACGAACTTGCCAGGAAACTCATCTGAAAGGAGCGGTCCTACTCCTAAGCATTTTGATTAACTGATGTTCTACTATTGTACAGTCATTAGACTCCAGTGTGTCAACACCAAATAGGAAAATCATAATGATGTAGCATTTATTGAATCCCCTAGAATGGGCAAATGATTGCTTGGAGACAAACAAAAGAATCCTACACAGTCAGAAAAAACAGCCCCTTCAAAATATGCGGGCAAATAAGTTTTGTTGTCACAACTTTTCTGATTCCTTTGTAACCAAGTCTTCAAATGTACGTGAGTGTTACACGCTTTTTATTTAAACCATGGCGTTTACAGAATTATTTGTAAATGCTCTGTAAAATTTGTTGCAATATGATTAGTAATAGGTTTAGTATGAATATTGAGGGGGGGAAAATAGCCCTGGAATAGATTTTGTAAATGTCAGGCATAAAGCAATTTATTTGTGGTTCTAGATATCAAGCGTTCAGCTGCACACATTATGCCATGCACTTTTCGGCAAAAAGTACTTCTTTCACAAAAACATATTTCAGGCAGATATTTAAAGATCAGAAACTTGGGGAATGCCTTGGGAAAAAAATACCAACAAGTAAAGAAATACACCGTAAGGCATGCATTTTCATCTGATGGCTACCCATGGAAGAAATACAGTATTGTGCAGTGTTCACACTAGGCGTGACCAGCAGGAAAAAAACAATTTATCTACCGGAGGCCTCATTAGTGCATAGGGTGTTGGTGGGGACTGGATTATGTGGTGGAAGGTCTTAGGATCTTCCATAACAGGTTTGGTTTGTAATTAGGATGATTCAATATATAAAATAAGTGGCCATAAAAAGAACTATCTATACTAATAAAAGGGTAATAGGCTAATTAGACCAGGTAGACTGGATGTCTTCCAGAACTAATTCTGGACATCATTTCTGACAAAGCCAGGTTCATGGCTGGCCTGTAAACTGCCTGCGGCCCCTCGCCCAGGATGGTCTCGTCCCCCAGTGGGGACCCCCACCCCAATGGGGGTGTGGCCAGCCTGCAAACCACCCATGGCCCCTTGTCCCAATCAGCCCCGCCCCCCCAGCAGGGACACCCATCCAGATCCAGGGCCCCATTCAGGGCAGGCCAGCCAGCCCCCATCTATACACCAGCCCTCTATCCTATACAATAAAAGAGTAATATACAAATTGACCCTAATGGCATAATGACCAGAATGATCACTGGACTAGTCATTAGGAGGCGCACTGACCACCTCTTGGTCCCTTTCCCCTGCCATCAGGCATCGATCACCTGATGCAAACAGGGGACCGGGGGTGGGTGGTGGCAGGGGGCAGGGCCAGCTGTGGACAGCTGGGGAAGATGGCCCTGATCACAGGCCAGGCCTAGGGACTGTACCATGTACAAATTTTGTGTGCCCGGTCTCTAGTCTATATGCCTCTTTTAGGACTGGTCACTAACCACCAGGGGGCAGACACTCAATGCAGGAGCTGCCCCCTGGTGGTCAGTATGCTCCCACAGCCAACCTCCCACAGCCAGCGAACCTCCCTTGGTCCCTCTCCCAGGCTGGCCAACCCTGATTGGCCCCAATCAGGACTGGGCGAGATGGCCTCAATTGCTCTGACGGCCCACCAGGCTGAGGCACCCCACTCATGCACGAATTTGTGCACCCAGCCTCTAGTTCAAATATATTTCTCCCTGAAGCTTTGCTGAAACTTTAAATGCTCTATACATCTGTTAAAAATTCACTCACTCTCTTTCTGCTGCCCCTGTTTATCGAAGCAGAGGAAGAAAGAGGGGTGTGCTGCTTTACTCTCAGTCTCAAAATGATGATAGATACTTGGCCTAATTGCTAAGGACTCAACTTAAGAGTCAGATACTGCACTGTACTTTTGTTGTTAAAACATATTTCTAGGACCAGAAAGGTGATTCTTTGCCTATCTTTGTGAACTTGTGTTTACATTGAATCACTAACATCAGAATGTAGCATATCCCAGTGATGGCAATCTCATACCACAGGAGCCATCCAGCTGACCCTCCCACCGGGGATAGTGATGCTAAATGACTAAGCCCTCTGGACACGTTTGAAACCTCCAAACAGTAGCCAAGGCAGCCACTGCTCCATAGGCATTGACACAAGTTGACCATCAATTTACCACTATTTCCATACACAATAAAGTCTTGCTCACTATATATAAATCAGCTCTTAGACTTGCCTGTTTTAAACTTAATGACCTGCAAGTGAATGATCTGAGTTGTTCTTTTTTTGCTTCTTTGTTAATCCTCACATGAGAATATTTTTTTCCCATTGCTTTCCAGAGAGAATGAAGAGGAGAAACATGGATATGAGAGAGACACAGTGAATAGTTGCCTCCTACAAGCACCCCCCTGGGGCAGGGAGCGAGACTGCAACCCAAGTATGTGTCCTTGACTGGGAATCAAACTCGTGGCCTTCAGTGCATGCGCCAATGTTCTGACCATTTAGCATCACTTGCCAGGGCAGTTTGTTCTTTTGGCGATGCTCAGCCCTGGCTCTTCAATCTTAGTGTTCTGTCTCGTTTCCCTTCTGGCTGATCTCTGAGGGCTGTCAGGTGTTGGAGAGTGGGCTGGCTATGTGACTGTGTGGGTGAAGGTCTTTAGAGGCCCCCTCCATTAGCTGCTCAATATCCTTTGTTTCCCGGTGGCCCTTCCCCTATTGGCACCCAAGACTGAAGTCTGACTGATGAACTGTGGTCTGTTGTTTCTGCTTAGCTGATGCTCTATGGGGGTCATCATTCATTTCCCACAGGCTGACGTAGTCTCTTCTCTGTGTTTGGTGGTTGTGGAACACCACATCTCTGTCACATCCCTGTCCAGGCCCACATCCAGCAGTCCACCATGGTGTGGTCTCATATGGCCCACTGCTGGCCATGGGGAGCTCAAAGGTGCCAACTAGGGCTCTGTCTGTCTTACCCTGCTGTTCTGCTTTCTTATTTGGGCTAGAATGCACTATGTTGGCATAGGTCTCTGGCACTGATCTTCAAAAATCATGAAGGGGCCCTAACCAGTTTGGCTCAGTGGATAGAGCATCAGTCCCAGGTTTGATTCTGGTCAAGGGCATGTACCTTGGTTGTGGGCACATCCCCAGTGGGGGGTATTCAGGAGGCAGCTGATCGATGTTTCTCTCTCATCAATGTTTCTAACTATCTCTCTTCCTTCCTCTCTGTAAAAAAAAAATCAATAAAATATATATATATTTTAAATCATGAAGGAGGAGTTTGAGGATATAACTCCTCCCTATGCTTTCTGAATTATTATAACTTATTTATTTTCTCTTTCTGGGTTGAACTCAGGAAAGAGGAAGATTGGTACATGTGTCTCTGCCTAACCATTTTCTTATTTCTTAAATATTCCAGGGAGGAGAAGTGGCAGGTTTTTCCTCTCCTGAGCCAGAATCTCTGGGGTAAAACCTAGGGGTAAGTAGTTTAACAAGCTCTCCATGTGATTCTGATACAACTAGTGTTTGAGAACAAATAGCTTTGATTGGCTCCTCTTTCTTCTAGGATTTCATGGAAAACAGGCAATTCTTTCCCCATAAAGAGAAATTTATGACCAGAGTCCTCCATGAGTGACCTATGTTTGAGAAAATGAGAAAACATCTTGAGTAATCTCTATATTTTCAGGGGCAGAGCTCAAATTTAGAATGAATTCTGTAACAAATTCTATTCTCTATTCCCCCTCCCCCCCACTTCATTCTTCCCTCATTCCCCCAACCAAATTGTTACCCTGGACCAATGAGTCAGAAAGTGATAATCTTAGGGAGGGAAAAGTTCATTTATTATTTTCCTAGCTATTTAGCATCCAATGTAACGTGCTTCAAGTCACATTGTCAAAACATGTTTGGTGACAACATGACCAGGTACCATTAAAGTGAACATTTCTATCCAATGCATTTCTCTGACTTATGAACCCCATTTTGTATCCAACACTGCTTGGATTCAAATCGTTGGAACCATCTCCTCATTACCTACCTGTAGACTTTTACTACATAATCACAAAGGATTCTGTGGTGTTCTACCTGCAGTAATTCCTAGTTCATGTTCTCTTTGATGGCATGGTAAGATTTACCTTTCTCCTAAATTTTTGGTGGGTAGAGTGTAGATTTCAGAAACTTACCTGCTTTTTATACCTGTCAAATTCTTTAATTGTTTACTGCAGTTTAACCCCCACAATAATCCCCTTTGTCCCAATTCTTGCTACTGATCAGGTGTTGATACCTGTGTCTTATAGGTTGATTGTTTCATATCTGGTTGACGCACACCAGTAGCTCTCAATTTTGAATTTGCGTTAGAATTACATGGAGGGCTTGCTAAATCATAGGTAGCTGAACCCATGTCTGATTCAGCATGTGCAGTAAGCAGAATAATGCCACCTCACGATGTCCACATCCTAGCACCTAAAACCTATGGTTAAGTTACTTACATGGCAAAAAAAGGATTAAATTTACAGATAGATTTAAGGTTGCTAATAAGCTGACCTTAAAATAAAGAAATTACTCTGTATTATCCAGGTAGCTCAATGTTATCACAAGGATATTTAAATAAAGAAGAGGGAAGCAGGACGGGCCAGAGTGATGTAATGTGAGAAGAACTGCCTCACTGTTGCTGTCTCTGAAGATGGAGTGACATGGATGGGAGCCAAAGGTTGTGGGCGGTCGGTCTCTCAAAGTGCAAAGGAGCAAGAAAACAAATTCTCTCCTGGAGCTTCCAAGAGGAATGCTGGCCCGCGGACACAATGATTTGAGCCCAGTGGGACCCATTTCAGACTTTTTGGCCTCAAGAATTGTAAGATAATAAATCTGTGGCTCTTATAATCCAATAAGTTTGTGATGCTCTGTTGCAGCAGCAGTAGAATACTAATGCAGTCAGGCTGGAGTGGGGCCAGTGATGCTGGTGATGCCAGTTGTGGGATCACACGTTGAGATGTGAATGTAGGCTCTATCTGTACCTCTTACTGTTGAGGCCTTTTCTACTTGTGGTGGATGGACTGTAGGGTCACCGGCATTATCTCTGCCTCCTGGTGTCCTCTTATATAATCCCCTTTCATTGGCTGTGGGTGGGACCTGGACCTTGCTTCTAACCAAAAGAATATGGCAAAGCCCTGTGTGGTGTGGCCCAGTTGGTTGAGTGTTGTCCCATGAACCAAAGGATCACAGGTTCGATTCCTGGTCAGGACACATGCCCAAGTTTTGTGTGGGAGGCAACCGATTGATGTTGATTTCAAACACCGATGTTTCTCTCTCTCCCATTTCTTTCCTCTTCCTCTTCTTTTCCTCTCTTTCTAAAATCAATAAAAGCATATATTTTTAAAAAAGGAATATGGCAAACAATGGGGTGTTTCTTCTGAGATTTTTTAATAAGACTTTGTATTACTAATGGATTCACTCTTTTTCTCTGTTGCTGTCTTTAAAGAAGCAACCTGATATGTTGTGAGAAGGCCTATGGAGAGGGCCTGATAGTGACCTCTAGGAGCTGGATATGACCTCTGGTTGGTCACATACAGTGAGAAGTCAGAGCCTTCAGTCTTACAGCTGCAGGTAATTGACATCTGTCAACACCTGAGTGAGCTTGAACATGTTGTAGTTTCCAAATGAGCCTGCAGATGAGAACACAGCCCAGCCAACACCTCAACTGCAGAAGGGCTAAACAGAAGACCTAGTTAAGTTGTGCCCAGACTCCTGATTGATATAAACTGTGATAGAATAAATGCATTAAGTTACTCAATTTTTGATCATTGGCTACAAAGCATAGAATACTAGTGTAATAATATAGTCCAGAGAATGGCATAGATAGAGTTAATTTCTGGCAAGAGAAAAGTCAATGGATCCCAAAGTGGGGATCATGTCTATTGTTTAGTTTGAGTCTATAATAATAAAGCTATCATTTATGAAGTATGTTCTCTGTGCCGGGCATCGAAACTATCCTGAAAGTTTTATAACCACTACCTTACTGAATCTTTGAAGTAGCTATTATCCCACTGTACATATAAGGAAATTGAGGCCTCAGGAGATTAGACAACATTCTGATGTCCCAGAGTTAGTCATTAACAGGACCAGGATTGAAATATGAATTTATCTGACTCCAAAAGTTACACCCTAATCATTGGTGCAGAGATACCACCCTGAAGTGGCCATCACACATAGGTGTTTTGAGGGCTTACTAATAACACAGCTTCCCAATAATGACTGTGACTTTCTCTGTGCATGAGCTGTGGTTGGGAAATAGTAAACGATAACAGTCACATCCTAATTTTGTGTCCATTCAGCCTGTGATCTTTTCTTTGAGTCCTGCTGGCCTCAGAGCTGCTGTGATGTACTCTACTCTCTCCTAAATTCTGTCCTGGAAAGGGGGTGAGGTGAAGATATTCCAGTCAGAAGTTTAGATGACTAGTATAGGGAAAGAAAAAGGACTTGCTTGTATGAAAACATTTAAAATCTGGAAAAGAAAGTGCTTGATTAAACCATTTGTCTATATAAAATATTTCCGTTAATTTGCTCATAATGGATGATTTCTGTACATTCACGAGGACGGGGACGAGACTGATTTTCAGCAGACCCACACAGTTGTAACCACATTCATAACTGTCTCATTTATGAATCTCGGCACACCCATAGAGCTTAATGAAGTAGAAAATTAAGAGCTCAGAGGGTCGTTGAGCTCTATGACTATGTGCAAATACACTTAACACACATCTCAGTAGTGGTGTGGAGGAAGTGTTCTCACCTAATATCCAATTCAAGACAACCAAAGGGGCTAACTCGGCGCTTTGTCTGAAGAGACATCTGAAATACATCAAGGAAATAAATTAACTGTCAAAAACTTCATTTATTCTACCGAGATTATAAAATGCAGCCTGAGAATTCATCTGAAAGATGGCTGAGGGAGCTCAGAGGGAGTTGTGGTTAATACCCTGTGAGGAAGGTAGCTGAGGTAAGGAAGCTGGGGATGAATGGAATGAGGCAGACCTGGTATGACTGGAGGAGGCGAGTGATTTGGAAGCAGTAAACTAGGGCAAGTTATGGCGAAGACCAAATTAGCAGCACAACCAATATAGTTGTGGTAAAATCTTCTATTAATGTTTTATTGAGGAAATAAGTCATACTCCTCCCAGCTTTTTCAAAGTTGGCAACACTCCCCCTTCTTTTTCCCCCAAGACTATTCTTTGATGGATGGTTATGTGAAAGGAAGGTGGGGAGGGACAAAGGTTCTAAGTTAATGGATTTCTTTTTCAAACATTGGGACTTTATATTGCACTTGTTCAGTGATAAAACGATAGGATAACCAGGTGAGGTGGTTTATTCCATTAGAAATGGGATGAGCCACGTGTGATAAAAGGAACCCATAAAGATTGGGCTCCATGGCGAAAAAATGGGTAGTATTAAAAAGCAGTGTTGCTTCTACGCTGTTTACATATTTGCAATCTTTTAACAACAACCCTTTCTTCTACCTTCCTCTCATGAATGTTCAAGATCTGGGCTCCTTTTCCTTTTCCACCACCGCGTGGAGCAGACACCAGGTGAGCAATAACACCTGACACTTGCCAGTGCTGCATTGTCATCTTCCCTAATCACGTAGTGACTCTGTGAAGACACAGTATATCCATTTTGCAGTTAAGGAAACGGCAGTTCGGTAGGTTTAAGCAGCTCATCCAAGGTCACCCAATTAGTAACGGTGGAGCCATGGCTTAAATAGCAGAGCTATTGAAAAGAATAACCGAACCACTTGAATGGCTTATCTGGACTAAATTCAAATGCCTGTAGAGAAAAATAAACCTGAGGTGAGTAATTAAAAGAATCTCCCAGAAAATATAAGAAAAGCAGAATATGTGCAAATGTGCATACAGGAGCAAAAACAGAGAGGAAGACAATATTTTTCCAAACATTGTCTAGAGCCTGGACAGTGTGGCTCATTTGGTTGTGCACTAGGAGGTCCCTGGTTCGATTCCTGGTCGGAGCATATGCCTGGGTTGTAGGCTCCATCCCCAGAAGTGGGCATACGGGAGGCAGCCAATCAATGTTTCTCTCACATCAATGTTTCTCTCTCTCTTTCTCTCTCTCAAGTCACTAAAAACAAAACAAAACACAACATTGTCTAGAAATAGGGCAAGGGGTGAGGGAGAAGATGTGAAGGTGAGACATGAGGAGATTGAGTTGGGAACCAGAGAGAACATGGGACCATCGCTCCATGCTTGGTTTTCTTCTCTGGCAGCTTTGTCTGCCCTGGTACAGCTGGGCCCCGAAGACAGGCATTCCACAAACTGTTCTCAAGGCAGTTCTGGTTAGACTGGAAGCAGGAAGCACCAGAACTCTTGCAAAGAAGGTGATTCTCTTGACATTTCCTGTCCTGAAGATTCAAGGGGCTCAGGCAGAGCTCTAAACCTGAGGAAGCTCGGTGAACTTCTCCAGGTTCACCGGCTCCAGAGAGAGAGCCCCACTGGCTGACAGCAGCTCTCACCAGCAGCAAGGATTTATGTGCCACATTTCAAAAGACATGCATTTTAAGGATTTCTTGCTGTGTGAGAAACCAAAGGGGCAAAATGGAGTGGAAGAAAAGTACACCTGATTGTAATTAATGCTGACAGTAATCTCCAGCTTTCATTCTGAAAACAGCCAGATGGGAAAGTTGGAACTGTTAATAATAGAAAACATTGCCATCCACAGTTCCTGGAGTCATAACTCTTTAAAGACTGTTTGGATTCCAGATCTCTACAGACCAGCGAAGCCAGATGCTGCTCGGCCTCTCCGCAGCCATGGGCCGTATGAAAGGAAACAGAGAGGAAAGTTGTGCTCTTAGCCTCCGAGCTTTGATAAGAAATCTATGTGTGGGAGACCCGGGACTGGGGAGAGAGAGGGAGGCAAAGACGGGGAAACGAAATGTGGGGCCAGACTGCGGCACGGAAAGACCCGAACTAATAGCCTCCTTGCACAGACCTCAGCCAGGGAGGCGCCCAAATGAGGACTGAGCCAGGCCTGGGAAAGGATGTCATTCTTCAGATGTGGCACAGCAGAGGTCAGGGCAGGGACTGTATCTGAGGTGGGTGCGTGGGAGGGGACGTTACTGTTTTAGTGGAAAAGAAGGACCGAAGGACACAACTTCTCAGAAAGCTGTCTCTCTCCCCAAGAGCACCAGTCATGGGTTCATGTCTTCTCCCTCCTAACTGCCCTCAGAGACCTCTGCAGAGCTGGCGGAGCCATGGACTGTGCCTGCCTTTGCCCTCAGTAGTTGGGTGTAGCAAGGAAATTGTAGAGATCCATAGCCCCCTCTCCCACCCTTCCCCTCCACACACACACACACACACACACACACACACACACACCTTATTCCCTAGGGCCTCAGAGAGAAACGTTGGGTGCTAAGGGATTTCATGGCCAGAGAATTCCTAGGTTTGAGATGAAACATCGAGGTCCAAGGTGACAAAGCCTTGCTCAGAGCATGTGGGGAGGGTTGCTGCTGTGAACGCTCTTTATTCAGTCCCTTTCCTGTGCTTTTCAAGAGCTTGGTGGGCGTCAGCAGCACCAAGGTCCTGCAGCCTCAGGGGTGCTCGTGGAGGACGGGAGGTTACAAGGACAGGGGCTGCCATGCAGTCTTTTTTTTTTTTTTTTTTAAAAAATATATATATATATTTTATTGACTTTTCACAGAGAGGAAGAGAGAGGGATAGAGAGAAGAGAGAATCATCAACCAGCTGCCTCCTGCACACCCCCTACTGGGGATGTGCCCGCAACCAAGGTACATGCCCTTGACTGGAATCGAACCTGGGACCTTTCAGTCCGCAGACCAATACTCTATCCACTGAGCCAAACCGGTCCCGGCTGCCATGCAGTCTTTCCAGAAATCCAGCTCTGTCCAGACCGGCCAGGCTGGCAGGGGAAGTAGGTTCCCAGGAGGAAAGAAGAGCCTGCAGATCAGAACCCTTTCACACTTCGGAGGGCCCTGAGGGGCAGCCGGGGAGGCACTGAGAGAGGGGAGGCTCAGCAACACGGAGGGGAGGATACGAATCCCAGCTCCAGACTGAGCCGCCTGGGCTCCCCCGGAAGCTGCTGCAAGGAGGGTGAGCTCCAAGTTTGTGGGTTTGCCCTCCCCCACCACCGCCAAAGCAGGAAAGCACAGAGAGGGAGGTACCCCCAGGCGGCATGCGGAGGGAACCCCTTTAAAAGCAAACTCACAGTGACACTGCAGATATGCTTTAAGAACAGGCCCGGAAGCTCTGTGTGGGCAATGATTTCGGGCTTGGGGCTGCGTGAGGTGTCAGAATCCTTGCTGGTCTGGCACAGGTTGGCCTGAGAAGGTAGAAGGACTGAGGAAAAACCCAGATAGGGGGAAACATTTCAACACATACTCCTGGGAACCCAAACCGCACAAGATGGGATTCTATTTCCACGGAATAATTAGGCTAAAAACCCAACATACCTGTATCTCATCCTCATAAATACATCCCAATAATTTGTACTGACAGCTGGGTAAATGTGAGAAAACCTGGGGGTGGAAAGGCAGGCACTGGGGTTAGCTGCTGAATGCATGTGCTTAGAATGGGGATCCAAGGACATTACAAATAAAAAAATAAAATAAAATAAAATAAAGTCTTAGTAATATTTCAACCTGCTTATTTTCAGACACAAGGAAGCTTTTCTCCTCTGAATAAATACATACATGCATGAGACTAGGGTGGATCTGCTCAGACCCCAGACCCCTCCCTGCTACAGGCTTCCTCCTGGCCTGGGGAATGGCCACAAATGTCCCCTGAAGGACCTGACACCTGGGAGGATCAGTGCAGAAACCATAAACTTCATTTTAAAAACCAGGAGGCCGAAGCGGTCTTCCCGTGGAAACGTGAAGGAAGATGCGTTAGAGGCCCTGAGTCGATGCCCTCCCAGCTTGGGAAAGACCCTCCACATGGTACTGAGACTTCAGCGAGTAACTGGCTACATTTGCCTCGTGCATCTGTAGATTCTTCTATTACAACCGATTTCCACATGTTACAAACCTGGCCTTGCCCTCGGGTGCACATTCGCCTCAGAGCGGCTCTACTAGAACGAGTGCTGGGAGGGCAGGGAAACCCTGTGGGGCCACCTGGCTGCCGGTGCAGTCAGTCTCCTGAGCAAGTGGCCCCAACCCAGGACCTGGGCCCGCTCAGGGGAATACGATGAAGCAGCAGAGCTTATGTCCTTTCTCTGCAGAAACAACATGCCACGTCTCAGCGGCACCTTTCTTCAGGGGACTTCTGGGTACTTCCCAGGCATTGTTTAATTGTAAACTCTTCACCACTGATTTGCAAAAAAAAAAAAAAAAGAAAATAAAGAAGAAAAAAATAAACGAAAACGTACCTTGTCACTGAACAAGATCAGTCAAGCAGCAGGAGTGGAGTGCCTCTCGGATAAGGGTCCCCCAGACAAAGCGAGAGACTCTTCCTGGACAAGGCCGAGGCCGGGGACACAGTTGGCGTTGATGAAAGCAAACAGGAACGCCCGCGTTGCTAGATGCTTCAGCCTTCCCAGATCGCCTCTCAGGTCAGTGCCACCAGGCTTCTAGGTGCCGAGAGAGCGGGCTGAGGGAAACAGGAGGAGACCTGGGATGATTAAACAAGTTCACGGAGTTCAGAAAAGGTCCCCGCGGAGAGGGGCTGGCTAAGGCCGAGAAAGCCCTGGCTTTATGAAGGAGCCCCTGGGAACGAACAGGGAAGTGCAGGCCAGCCCATTGGACGTGAATCGTGGGCCACGTTAAACTTCTCCTAAGAGTCAAACAGGAGAATGTTAGGAAGGGTACAGGCTGATTGGGGTGCCTGGGGTGTCTTCAGGAAGGGAGGGGCATTGGGTATCAGGAACTAAGGGAATTCTTTATCGATTTGGCTGATCTGGCGGAAAGAGGGGGCAAGTCCTCGTGCTTGGAAAACCCACCACCAAGATGCAGGCAGGCAGCGCCCTCAGCACAACTGTGCCAAGCAAGTTGTCATGAGAAATGAAGACACTCTAACAAACGAAGGGTTTCAAAGGGTTTCTACCATGCATACTCTATTAACCTTTGTCATCAGTCAACTCAGAGAGCAGCATACACAGACTTTCTCAATAGTACACTTCCCCAAAACAAAAAACTTGTCCTCAGAATCCTGGTTGTGTGTGATGGCCCTTGGAAATTGTTCTATATTAAAATAAATTTGGAAATGCTGCAGAGTGTTTAGATTTCTCTCTTGAGCAACACATGTCAGCTTATTAAAGCCCTAAGAAGTTCTGTGGGAAACAAGCATTTAAACCGCCTGTATCCCTTTGTTCAGAGAGGTAAGCCAGGTCAGGTGTGGAGTGGGCAGGGGAAAGCAGCCACCATTTGCTGAAAGTGCTGGCAGAACTATCACAGTCTTGAAGGTGTCAGATTAGAACGGCCAGCATTTGATTGTTTACCATGTGCTTGGAAACCCTCTTCAAGCGCTATGTGTACACAAATCTCAGGGAAGCCATTTAAGAAGGGCATGCTGTCCATGTTAGGGATATATCTTAGAGAAGTCAAAGGAGTTGCCTATAACTGCCCAGATAGAAACCTGTTGGCGCTCAAATATAAACCCAACCACCTATCAGTGGAGCCTTTCCTCTTTACCTTTATACCCAGGGTTTGCAAACTAAAGGCCTGGACCAAGTCCAGATTAGCGCCTGTTTTGTATTGAGTGGTTGAGTGTTTATTGAAACACAGATAAACTCACTTGCCTACCTCCGGTCTACAGCTGCCTTCCCACTGCAGCCACAGAGTTGAGTCCTTGTGATAGAGACGGTAAAAGCCTAAAGTATTTAATCTGGCCCTTTACAAAAATGGATGCTGCTCCCGCTTTGTGCTATTCTGCCTCTAGCTGGGGACTCGGAGCACACGGAGCAAGAACCTGCTCCTGGAACAATAGACACAGCTTCCCAGGGTCTTAACCAACAGTTGTCTGTCCGAGAGCCAACAGACAACTGGACAGATCACACGAGGGCAGGGCAGATGCCCACCTCAGGCACTGACCTGCTGCTGTGGATGGAGAGAGGCGGTCTGTGACTTGCCCTACACCAGAGAACTTTAATTGTGGCCTACACCAGAAGGGGGGTTAATTGTTCTGAACCAGTCAGAACCTCGGAGAGTTGCAGCTGTGCTGGGCCTGTAATTGTTCACGCACAAAGGTAGCCTGCAGGTGGGCTGCAAGCAGCCTGGGCCCTGGGGAGCTGGGAAAGACCAGGTTGAGGCAGGAAATGAGAGTTTGGCGCTGGTCCTGGCTTGAGCTCCGAGCCCTCCTCAGCTTGTGACCATGGCGGGTCTTGTCTACATGAGGATGGAGTAAAAATTCAGAGCCCCGAGCACAGCAGATGTGGTTCTGGGATTAGCCCAAGGGATAATGAGCCTTGCACTAAACTAAATATCTTCTTAGTTTTGAAGTCATTTTGCCCCATGTACTCTAGGCCCTGGAGACAGGCTGAGAGGCAGTGGTCTGAGTAAAAGGCTGGGAAAATAAAGAAAACTTCTGCTGAGGTAGGTTTTGTTCAGCCTTTCCTCCTTTGCCCCTTTAAGCCTCCTGTGAATCCTGAGAAAGAAGGTAGGTACCAGGAACAGATCCTAGAAGCTGTTCCTACACAGAGGTCTCTTGTGCAAGCAGCCTTCCAGGGAGCTGCCTGCACAGAACTGCCATTTCTGCCCTCTGATACCACTCTTATAAAGGAGTTTCTAGAATCCAATTTCAACCAGTAGGACTGAAACCTTCCCCAGTCAATTGGAGCTATAATCCCATCAGCTTCTTTACCGACCTATCAGAGCAGCTCGGTTCTGACCAATCAGGGCACTGCTTTTTGGATCAACCAAATTGCGAGGGTCTAGAGTCCTCATGTGCATGAAGACAGATCAGTCAGGGATCGGGGACTGGGACTTCTCTGTATATATCAGCTCCCCTCGGGCTAGAGAAGGGCACTTTTCCTTTCCACCGAAGACTGTGGAGCAGACCGGAGCAGAGCAGAGCTGTCTAACCAGAGAGGGTCTTGCCCCGGGGCTGTCTCACAACCATGCTGTTTCATAATTAAGCTATGAAACTATTGAGCTGCTCCATAGCGGTGGCATTCTGACCATCATGCTGCATCACAATCAAGCTTTCTGCACTGGGTAAAGTTTCTTTCTTGGCTGCACCACAAATTGGGGATTCTTATTGGTGTTGAATTGGTGCCACTGACTATGTGTGGACACTCCAAAGATTCAGAGGCCTAGGTTTGGACCAGAAAGTCTGCACTGCTGACATGTAACTTGGATAATTCTCATAGTATTGATTCTTGTCCACATTCAAACTCTTTATGGTGGACTGCCTGCCAAACTGCCTTGTCCTAGCCCCTACCCCTGCCAGCTCTGTTCCTGAAGCCACCTTGGGGGTGAGACCCTCTGGTTCTTTCATGTTGTAACCTCCTAGAACCTGTTTGCCTGAATCATGGAACATCAGACTTCATTTGCCCTGCCTTTTAGCATCCTCTGTCATCCCATATGCACAATCTTGGCTTCAGACCCCAGTTTCATGAAGCATTATTTCTAGGTTGCTCCAGTCTTCTTAGGTCCTGTGAAAGGTGTGGATCCAAGCAAGTGCCCTACCATTCCCCGAGCATCCTTTTCTCTCTCCCAGCCACTGCCCGGTATGGTAGGAGATGAGAACCTAACCATTTCTCTCCCTGAACTGGAGGAAGACATCACTGCTATCTATCAACTGACATCTTAGGAGCCAGACACAGCTCCGTGCTCTGGTCTAGGCATTGCCAGCCCTGCCCTACATTCTCTCTTAGAGGGAAGTGGGCATGAGACCTGGTATGCTTTCTCCCACAATAGCAGCCTTGTATGGACTCGCGGATGTGACACGAGGGCTAGAGAGCTAACGTGATCTAGCAGTGACACTTGTCAACTCCATGCCAGGAACTATGACCAGAAGTTTCTCCTTCTGGGGGGCTATTATGGATATTTTTGTGGCCCTAGAGCACAGATGACACGACTGGTCAAGATGTCCCCATAGGCTTTTGTTCCTGGTCAATTGGGAATGTGTTGGCACTGCAGACCCAGTTTAGGAAAGAGCTGTGAGAGGATCCTAGGACAATGCTTTTCTGTTCACTTACACCCTCTTACAACACTTCTACCCCGTTCCCAGGCTGGTAAGATTTCCTTCAAAATACAAGTGTGTTTCACTTCACAGAGACATGTAGCAGAGGAGCTGTTGGGTTTTCTTTCTTGAGTCATCAACCGAAAACATCAGACAACATGATGGTCACATAAGAAATGACGATGAAAAGTTATTAATTTAGGGTATTTAATTCAAGTTCTGTTGCAGCAACATTTATATATTATTTGGATTATTTGGAGCAAATAAATTTGGATTATTTGGAGCAAATAAAAATCATATAATAGTTAATGTCTCTCATCTCCTTCATTGCAATGACCCAGTAAAATAAAAATTCATGTTTTTTTCTGGTAACCATCATGGTTGCAGCAGGCTAATCAAAAGGCAAGCAGAATGTTTGACTGTTATATTATTTTAAATCCTAGCAAGGGCTGAGATATGATCAAAGCAGTGTGAGGCTTGACCCAGCCGGAGATCTCATATTGATTCACCAGAACTTCAAACCACCATGTATCCTTTCTTGTGCCTCTGGGATATGATTCTTCGAGTGTAACCCCGCAGTTTTCTTCCTCTTCCTTCATAATATTCTTAGGGGAGCATTTTCTTAAAAAAACAACAACCAGTGGCCTCTGTGCACCCACTTTCTCAGGCCTAGTAGCCTTTGCCCTTACTGAGGACTTGAGCAGTCAGAGGAAGGAGCATGCACCAGCCAGTTCCTGTTGTGGTTTGAACTCAGACTAGCAGAGAGAGACCAAACAAGTGACAGTAGTGCCCCCATCCAAGGGGATACGCTTCAAGATCCCCATTGGATGCCCGATGTATCAACATATATGCACTGTTTTTTCCTATACCTACATACATACCTATGATGAAGTTCAATTTATAAACAAAACAGTATAAGATTAACAATAATATAATGGAATAATTACAATAAATACTGTAATAAAAGCTATGCGAATATGGTCTCTCTATCTCAATATATCTCACTGTGCTGTACTCACCTTTCTCCTTGTGATAATGTGAGATGGGGCAGCGCCTATGTGCCTGGATAAAGCGAGGTGAATGATGGGCCTTGTGATGAGCATTAGGGCTACAATGATGGGACTGTATGTTGGAAGGAGGACCATTGAACCATGACAATGTTGATGGCTGGACTTCAAGGAGCAAATGATGTTGATGGTTGGGGATTCTTGATAGTTGAAATTTAAAAAAATATTTTCAGACCATGAGTACATAAAACCTCAGAAATCAAAACTATGGGGGGGGGGAGACTGACTGTGCTTATCTCCTCTAATCCTTAATTTCTTCATTTTGAAAATGGAATCTTTGGTAAAAATTGAAAATGAAGTTGTAGATTTATATATAAAGTTCCTCATTTGCACCATTTAAATTGGTGACTAAATAACTTAAGATAATAACTTGGACACATAATATCAGTGTCCAAATTATTAGCTTAGGTTATTTGACTATCTCCTTAGGCTTTGTATCCACTTCCATGTTGCCTCTGGTCTTCTCTGAATTGATCCAGGCTTGTGCTGATCCTACTGCATTCAGCTCCTTTGACAAGTATATGTTAGATGTCTTTTATATACATACTGTAGGCTAGATACAGAAAATACAGTGATTTCAAGGGGAAAAAAAGACCACATTCCTGTTTTCAGAGAGTACTTAAGACTAGTGGCTTCTAGCTTGCTCTCCCTATACCTCCACACTTACCCTTCCCTCTCCCTAACCCAGGTCACCTCCACCCCCACTCTAGTTCTGGAACTAACAGACCTATCTCTCACCTACACATGTGACTTAAGAACATGTATAGTAGCTAGTTCTGTCTAGTCTATCTGATCTCTGTTAAAGGAGCATGCACCAGCCAGTTAAAGAAATGTGGGCGAGGATAATAACAATAGCTAACATTAATGAGCCCTCACCATAGACCAGGTAAGAGTCTAAATATTTTGCAAGGGCTAGTATAATGCCTTTATTTTTTTTCCTTCTCGCAGATACCCGTGGAAATATGTACTTTCTTGCAGTAAGGAACCAGAAGTGTTGGTTCTGAGAGATGATGTTACTTCATCTAAGAACCTACATACAGTTAATCTGCCAGGAGAGCCAGGACTTGAAAACAAGTGGTCAGAGGCCAGCACCTGTGTCCTTAGCTCTGCTTTACCAGCTCACATTAGCATTTGGCCCTCCTTCTCAGACAAAGACCCCCTTTCAACATCCCCCTGCTTTCTTAGAGCACCTGCTGATTTGGTTAATTCTTCTCTGTTGAGGAATGTTGAGTGTGAGATGGTTGCTTTCTCCAGCACTGACTCTTGTCTACTTTGATGGTCAGTAGGCAGAATCGTAGCATCAGTGTCCTAATTTTGCCTTTTATTTTTAGTTTTACTATGTAAGCAAGTTGTCTTCCACCGTAAAGAAAAGCAAAGTGACAAACTTTCTTTTGACATGTTTTCATATTCATATCCCTTCTCTCAGCTCCCATTAAAACCCTTATGAAGATGAGCTTCCCAGGTAAGATGGCAGCTAGTTAAGGGAGCTTTATTTGCTTTCCAAAATTTTTATTGACATAATTATGGAAATTGAGTGAGAGATAAAAGCTTCCACAGTAATGGAAATTAGGAATATAGACTAATGATGCGCTAGATGCCAGGAAGAATTTCTACAAACGAAAGCTTGGATGGTGCTTGAGGTAGACAAGCTGGATCAAGCAGAAAGACATTGAGAAATTCCATCCTGTCTTACTGAGTTATGTATCTAGAATTCTGGAGCCTTTACCAATTAAATGGTGAAGCAATTGCTTTCTGTCTTGGCTAAGTTCATTTCATCCAAACAAACTATTTGATTGTCACTTTTTTTTTTGAAATCCATTTATGGAGCATCATCTGGTAATGCAAGAAGATTGGGTCAGAAATAGTCAGAGGCAGGTATGGGACACTGACAATCATAGAGGAGAAAGGAAAATAGTGAGAACAGCACATGTTAGAAATGGCAGCCTAAGCCTTCACCCAAGCAGGAAATAAATAGAGAATATCAAATTATCTATGAATGAATTGTATATCCCAGTAAAAGAGAATCAAGCTGGAGAAGCTTACCCTTCCGCTGTTCCAAACAGCTACCCTATATCATTGATTTTTAAACACTGCAAATTTAGATGAAACTCTGCAATGAAACAGCCTTCCAGTTTTGGGTTCTGGAAGGAATATCCAGATGGTGTTTATATGGTTATTGATGAGACCAAGAGACTCCCTATATTTGTAAATATTGGCAGACTTTAGGCATTAAGAACCCTCAGATCATTCAAGATTGAGTCAACAGGAAGAGAAAATCCCTCGAAGACCAAATTTTTAAAAAATGTGGCATTAATGTCAAATTGCAGAAAGAAAATGAAATTCTGAATAAAGATTTTTTTATAGGGAGTTCATCAAGTACCTGTATAGTCATCTGAAAAATACTCTAAGACATGTGGAAACTGACCAATAAACAAATTAAAATTAAATAGCTAAAAGCAGGCAAGTAGTATTATGGAAGCCAAATAAATATTGAGTTAATTCTAAATAATTGTTGTACTTGATTAGAAGTTTGATCGGAAATGGTAAAAAAAAATGGGGGAAGTAAGTGGAGAATATAAACAATGCACCTAAAAGTGATAATTGTAAGCATGATCAGAATCATGCTCTATTCCTGGGGAATCAGGAAAGAGGAAAAAAGGACAATAAAACAATGCTCATTTGTTATATTATTTATTATGTGCAAATGGTCACAATCTGCTTCCTTTCTGAGAAAAAATGTTCACTAGAGCATTTTCAAATTTACACTTGAATAAACTCTCACTATAACTAAAAACATTATATATATATATATATATATATATATATATATATCTTGAAAATTACTAGATTGCTGAAAGATTAGAAAACATTTCCCACATAAGAAAAGACTGAAAAACTAAAAGGTAGCAGTCATGAATTATAAAATACTTAAAGCATAAAACAAGATAATAGAAGATATACTATACATTACTAGTATAATAAATGTAAATGGATTATGTTAACTATGCATACATGTACAGGAGTATACAGGAGGCATAATAAAATAAAAGAAACAAATACACATAAAATTAAAAATAAAATAGAAGTTGATCACTATTATGAACAACAACAACAATAACAACAAAACAACCTTTTAGGGTTATGCTTAGAAAATATTCAAATTTAAAGGGAACTATTTGCTCTATTACTAAAACACAACAGCTATTTCATTTTCTCACTCAATTAATGGGTACTGTCTTTGAAAAAAAAGTCAAGATTGGTCCTGGCTAGGTAGTTCAGTTGGTTAGAGTGTCATCCCAATACACCAATGTTGTAGGTTCAATCCCCAGACAGGGCACATACAAGAATCAACCAATGAGTGCATAAATAAGTGGAACAACAAATCAATGTTCTCCCTGCCTCTCTCTCTCCCTCTCTCTCTCTCTCTTTCTCTCTCTCTCTCTCTCTCTCTCTCTCTCAAATCAATATTGAACACTATTTTATTTGAAATGCATGATATTCTGTACCTCATAAATGAAACAGATAAAATTCTGTTTAAATAGGATTCCTAGTTTTCTTTATGATTCATCAACTGAAACTTACTTTTTATTGCCCATGACCAAGGATAAAGTAGGTTCTCCTAGCCCAATTTGACATTTTATAAGTTCTCTCTTAGATAATGGTGTGCTGAATGGTTCAAGATTAAACTTTCATATTGTGATTAAAACTAAGCTCATATTGGATAAATTATATGGTGCACAAAATTCATGCATGGGTGGGGAGTTTCCTCAGCCCAACCTGCACCCTTTCCAATCAGGGACCCCTTGGGGACCCACAGGGATCAGGCCTAAACCAGCAGTCAGACATCCCTCTCACAATCTGGGACCTCTGTCTCCTAACTGGCCTGCCTGTCTGATCACCCCTAACTGTCTCTGCCTGCCTTCCTGATTGCCCCCAACTGCCCTCCTCTGCTGGCCAATTTGGTTCTGATCAGTCGGTTTCTATGACAGTCAGCATTAAAAGCTCTGCCTCCTAGATAGCCATTGGCTCCTCACAGTTGCCCAGATTTGGTTCTGATTGGTTAGGTTCTATGCCAGTCAGTGTCAAAAGCTCTGCCTCCTAGGCAGCCATTGGTTCCTCACACTTCACCCAGATTTGGTTCTGATTGGTCAGTTTCTATGCTAGTCAGCATCTCTGGACCTATCAATGGGGCCTGATCAGAAAGGTGGGGCTGCTCAGCACCCCCAGTGGAGACCTGGAGAGAAATGGAGGCATGGATGCTGGGAAGACTGGAAGAGAAAGAGAGAGGTGTGATCAAAAGCTGGCACAGAGGCTATGGATCAGTCCCTGCTTCTCTCTTCAGACCTCTCTCTGGCCCTGATTCGCAGCCCCCTCAGCAGTTGGTGCTGGGGCACCACACCTGGACTGACTTCTTGTTGGTCTAGCCTCGGTGGTTACTAGACATTCCGACCCAGGGTTTTTATACTATATTAGGATTAGAGTACAAATCAGTAAGTGATGAAGCCAAGAAAGAGGTCAGCAGAGCACAAATACGAATTTGCTCAATACCCTTCCTTTACTCTGTACGTAACAGGGAGTTTTTTTTTGTTTTGTTTTGTTTTGTTTTTATGAAAGAGATCTAGTTGCACCTAGTTTTAGAAAGGTCACTTCCAGTGCAGTGTGTGGAGAATGGATTAGAGAGGAGGAGTAATAGCCTGGAGATAAACTGGAGCTGCTGAGATAGACAGGACCTGAGATGCTGAGTATGAACCTCAGGCTTGAACACAGGAGCAGCTTGTATGCCTATGTGCCCTTCCCTCCAAGGGAATGCATGGGGCTGGCTTCCTAGTTCCAGAATGTGGCCTGCCATGAGGTAAGTCCACTTACATGTCAAAATTAACATCCCCAAATTAAGAAGATTCCATAAAGGTTAGCTCTATTATCTATACACATATTCCCATTATACCATTTCCAACAAGTGGATGACCAGGTGCCTTTTGAAAATGTATCTGTGTAACCTCGACTTCTGGGACTCTCTTCCTCAGCCAGCCTGTTCCATATGGTTCGGGAGCTGACAAAGCTCTTTCTCTGTTCTTTTCCCCTCCTCATTGCCTGCAGATCTGGGTAAATGGGCACCTCCTAGAGGATATACCTGGGTGCCTTTGCTAAGCATGTTCACCATCCCCCCTTTATTCTCTGCTCTTATACCATGTAGCTACAATTGTGCCACTTTCCATAGTTGAGAAACATAATCTACATTTTTAAAAATCCATTTATTACCCTCTCCCCCCAAACTCTGACCTATAAGAGGGCAGGGAGTATACCTGATTTGTGTGCTACAGAATACCCAACATTTTTTTATAAATCCTCATTGTTTAGAAATTCTTGAGTATGAGCCTAGACATTTTCCCCTCTAGTGTCTAGATCTGTTTTTTGATATCTACTTGATGGTAGCTCTCCAGCCCTGCAAAGAGTTCTTAGTTTCTGGCCATCTTGGAGAGCTCCCTGCACTGGGTGAAATCTCCTCTGGTTCCTCCAGTTTACTCTTAGCTCCTTAGGGATCAGCAACCCATGACTGGGAAATACACTGGACTATGGGAGCAGGTCATGCTAATTTTAGATTTTAAATATTTCCCCTCAGTAATAGAACCTTTTATCATTTAAAAGATGCTAAGCTTCAGAAGAGAGAAGACTCTGGTTTATTACTTCCAAATTCTCTGAGGATATATCCGAAGTGGAATTGCTAAGAGTAATGAGGATGAAAACTCTCTTTAATTATGGCCCAATAAAAATATGAATAATGTGATCAGTCACTTATAATTACCTCTTGATCTGATCTTTCTGGAAGGAAGGAGTGAACTATGCTCCCTTTGGAGGTGAATTAACTCTTTTTGGCTCCTTGCTGCAGTAGAGTTATCACCTTCCAAATACAATACTTGCATCGAAACAGCTCAGCTATAACCAAAAGGCAGGCAATTTACTTATTGATAGGACTGGTGCCCTTTGTTTATATTTAGGAGGAGTCAAACATCAGATAGGGCCCACCTTTGTTTTACTTCCTGTGGCCAGCGTCCCTGGAGCAGAGTTGAGACTTGTTTAGGATTCTAATGATCAGCATCTCTAATGAGTGAGGGCTCATCTATCAGAACAAAATGGCCACACACTTTGCGCTGCTAATGGCCTGGAGCCTGCAACTAAGAGGGCACATGATGCAGATCTTCTTCAGCTCAAACCTATTGAACCTTGTAGAGGGCAGTGCGGTGGCTTGAAAATACAGCCAGGCCTGTGTCTCCCTGGAGGCCAGCACAGATGGTCCTGGGAGACCAGTGCTGTGAACTTCAAAGTATTGGGTGGAAGGCTGAAGGGCATAGGCTATTTGGCCAAAAAGGAACACTCAGCAGAACAATGCCTTAAAATACAGCAGTGCTGTTTTGTTGGCAATGACTGGTTCACTGTTTCTAGGTTAGTTGGAAATAAACTTGTGGCCATTCCTTACTGTAATCTGTCATTTCCTGATCCAGCCCTGACCCCAAGAGAGAGAGAGAGTTTTCTACAAAAGTGCTAGCCAGGAATGTCATTACCCTCTCTGCCTCTCATTTTCTGCTAAATTTTTGGCTTAGTTTCTTTACTTGCCAATAGCTGGGTATCCTTTATTATCCATTATCTCAATAGTGCTACCAAGAATAATAAATAAAGTAACAATTATACATTAAAAAGTCATATTAATATATTTGATAATGGTGACAGAAAACTCCGCTAGTAATGAGTTATCCATAAATATGGTGATTTACTTTAAGAGTCAACATATGCATTCAACACCTAGTCCAAGGTTCTCCAGATCTATGTAACAGCACCATTAGCTTTCTCTTTTTGTTGATGCCTTTACAAATGACCAAACTGAAATGGTCCCTTTTGTTGGGGTTCTAGCTTACTAACTGTAGCAAATATTTAATGCTTTGTAGCATGGTTAGCTTTGCTTTGTTTGAAGAACACAGGTATGTATTGGTTTGTACTATGAGGCTGCATTGGGATACTAAACGCATACTGGGTAGCCTCTCATCTCAAGGAATTAGCTGGGGAGGAGCTAAGATTTATACACACTGCAAATAGAGAATGTAGAAAATGTATAAACAAGTACAAAAAGTGGTATTCAATAAAAATCAAAATATATGCTGTGAGGACTGTGTGATTTTGAGATAGTCTGCCCCCTTGTTCCTCTCAAAACATCCCAAGCATAGCAGCATATTTTAGCACTCAAGTTACAATTTTATTGCTTCACATATCCAGAAGTAGGATAAAATATTCCTGTCATAGTGTGTTCTGATTTTTGGTAGTGAAATATGGACTTGATTAAGAACAGGAGAGATCAGTATGAGCTAAAGTTGTAGGAGTATTTTTATGGAAGAAGTAAGACTTAGATTTGGAGAGTGCTAAACCCAGATGAAATTTCAGAAATTATGTAACCCAACCTTCTTTGTACAAGCGGAGGAGATGGATGTACATGTCCAGCCATAATTCTAAGAAGTAACAGAGTCAGTGATGGAAAGCAGAGCTTTTGCTTCTCAATATAGGATTTCCATTGTGTGTAGAGGTGCCATTCCCAGAATGGTCTATCTTCATTCATTCAAGAGACAGTTACTCTGTGCCTTCCTCTCCTAGTAGGATGAGTGCTGGGAATACAAACTTGACTTTGTTAATAAATAAGACAAAACATAACAGCGTATGCTAAGGCCCAAATTGGATATATTTGGGAAGTCAGGAAGTGGGAATGAATAGTGTTTGGAAGTGGAAAGATAATAGTGAGGAAGTTGGGTGATAGAGAAGCATGGATGAAAACTCCACTAGTAATGAGTAAGCATCAGATAGAAAAGAGGAGCCTTACTATGGAGAGCTTGGAGTCCAAAATGAGGAGTTGGAACTGTCAGATTATCTGGGTTCAAATCCTAGTTCTGGTTTTAAGATCTAGTTTGTTTATCCATTAAAAGGCAATCTCTCCAAAGGAAGGTCTAATGAGAAATGTTATATAATATGGCATGGTGGCCAACACATTAAGAAGACTGTAGATATTTGTTATTTATTATTATTATTTATTAGAGGCCCAGAGCACAATTGAAATCGTGAGAGGAGGTGCCCCACCTCCCACTGTTCGAGGAGGCACCCTGCGGGGACCCAGGACCCACATATGACTCGCAGTATACCTCAGCCTCCCTGCCTGTGTCCGCTCTGGTGCTGCCTGAGCTGCCGTGCCAGCTTGGGCAGGCCCCCCTGCCTCTGTCTCCAACTCCACTCGGAGACTCACCTGCTGGCACAACCTTCTCCTATCTGGTCTTGACCCATTAAGGAGTCCTGGCCTAATTTTCATATTATCTCTTTATATGTATAGATAAGTCGTAGCAATATTTCTTCCTTGAACAGAGGATGAACATGAAAAAATTAGTATCTCTTGGAAAGAAAGGTCTAAAGTGTAATTGCCCAATGTTTCTTAAGAGAAAGTTAGTATAATTATTAGGAAGAAAAGTATAAAATGTAAGGACTTGGAGATTTTATAAGCAGCCAGAGTGTGGACTAGCTTCCCCCACCTGGATGAGACAGCTGAGTAGGTGACGTGGAAAGAGAACGATGCAAGACAGGGAGAGGCAGAACAAGGGATTGGTGAGAGAGCGGCCTTCTAGATGTGGCTGTGCAGTGCCAACCTGTACACATTGCGCAAAGTCCTGGAAAGGGCATGTATCTCAAGCAAGGAAGACCAACATTCACAAGAGATTGGGGCAAATAATCGAGCAGAATCTTGAATAAGAAAATGAAAGCTAAAGTGGGGCCCACTAAGGAAATAAAACCCTGAAGTCTGAGTGCCTAGACTTGCATTAGTTTATGCCACTCATTTACAAAATCCCTAGGAGCCCTGATCAATCTAGGAGTTTCCCAAATCAAGTGCTTCTATGAGCTACATTTGGCCCTCATTTACACATACAGATTTTTTTATTTTGATTCTTCTGTTCCATGGTGAGGCTCAGGCATTTGTACTGTAACAAACCTCCAGGTGGATTTATAGCAGGTAATTGTTGGGCCAAACTTAGAGAAACACTGACTTACATGCTCCGAGTCTCACAAAGTGTTTTTTAGGATATAGGCAAAAATATGATAGCCCTATACTTGTTGTGGGTTGAATTTTGCCCTCCCCCAGAGAAATGTTCTCAAGTCCTAACCTGTGGTGTCTGTGAATGTGACCTCATTTAAACTGGGGTCATTGCAGATATAAGTTAGGATGAAGTCATACTGCCATCCTTATAATTAGGGGAGAAGCAACACAGACTGATGAAGACCACATGAAGATGGAGGCAGAGATTGGAGTGATGTGTCTACAAGCCCAGGATAGCCAAGGGGTTGCCTGAGAGGACTAGAAACTAGAAGAGGCAAGAAAGAATCCTTCCCTAGAACCCACAGAGGGAACATGGCCCTAAGACATTTCATTTCATATTCTCTCTTCTAAAGCTGAGAGAGAAGAAAGTCTGTTTGTTGTTTTAAGCCAATCAGTTTGAGGCACTTTGTTCTTGTAGCCCTAAGAAAGCATAAAGCTCCTCATGGCAGGGGGTGGAAAAGGGTATGGGGGAGAGGGAGGGTGTCAAAAGAACCAACTGAGTTTTTTAATAATAAATAGTAGCTAAGAGTAGCTAAGAGCAGGTAGTTACTAATAATTTAAGGAAAGAAGGTAGGAAGCATTTGTTTATTTGTTAAATAGTGTCTAATTTTACATGGGTATTTCTTATGCATCATACATTAAAATTAATTTATTCAGTTTCCAATATAGTGTAAGCAGAGGATAACAGTAGTTTTGAAAGAGTATTGAAATAGTTTTTGGGTCTACGGCCAATCTACCCTGAACACACCCAATCTCATCTCCTCTGAAATAGTCTTAGGTCCTCCATTCACTGACTGTTGACTTTGGCCACGTCAGACAAACTTCCACCTCTCAGTTTATCTTGGAGATGAGAAAATACCCTCATTCCAGGGCTGTTTGAAGATCAAGTGATTAAATATTTATACATAAATAAAAATCCCTTAAACTTTAAAATGCTATTCAATTATTTTTCTTTAGCTTTCAGTAGCATTATATTTGTAAGCTTACTAAAGAGTCACTCTTAAAATACTATTCGGAAAAAAAATACTATTCGATATCTACATTTCAGATCATTCTCTTTCAGATGAGGATAAGTTTCTTTCATTTTTAAAGAGCTTTATTTATTTTAGAGAATGTAATGGAGAGAGAGAGAGAGAGAATGAGAAATGGCGTGTGAGAGGGAAACATCAATCGGTTGCCTACCACATGAGCCCAGGACCAGGGATTGAACCTGCAACCTGGATATGTCCCTAGCCGAGAATGAAACCCACCATCTTCTGGTGCATGGGATGATGCTACAATCAACTTAAATATACTGGCCAGGCTGGGTGAGGAGAAATTTCAAAGCTGGTGGCTTACAGAATCACAGGGGTTTTGTAGGTGATAGAAAGGAAAGACAAAAAGGGAAGGGAAGGGTTTTTTTTGGGGGGGCGGGGTGGTGTGAAGGAGCACTAGTGCCTTTGAAAAAATGAGTTTAGGCGATAAGATGGTTCCCGTGTCTGAGTGGGTCTTAGAGACGATATGTCCAGAAGCAGAAATGGCAGGGTGGACATCACATACCACTTCTCTGAGATGTTAGGTCCAGCGTGACAGGGCATGGCACGAAGGGACAAGGAATGTGGGTACTTCAGCAGAGTGGCTTTGGCATAACGTGTAATGGGCACAGAGGACTCACAGGAACCAGCTCCAAGGATAATCGGAATATGCTCTCATGTCAGCTCATTAGTACCTGACAACCGAAGGGGGCCAGGTCAGGACAGGAGACAAAGTAGGTGGCCAACCCACACCATGATTGAAAGGTTTGTCCAGGAATACTGTGATCCTAGATACCGTTCTAGAAAAGACTGAGATTTGGGGAATAATGTAAAGTGTGATTGGGGGAGACGGGACAAACAATGACAGTAAACAGGGCAAGGCCATGCCTAGTTAAATAATTATCTCTATCCCAAATCTACATGTTGAAACCCCGGCCCACCTCTGAATGCAGCCTGTATAGAGATAGCATCTTTAAAGAAGTAATTAAGGTGCTAAAATGAGGTCATTAGAATGGGCCCTACTCCTATCTGAAATTTGAATGCACAGAGACACTAGAGATGTGTGCTCGTGTGAGGACACAGAGAGAAGGACGCCATCTTCAAGCCAAGGGAAGACACTCAGAGGAAACAAAACCTGCCAACACCTTGCTCTTGGACTTCCAGCCTCCAGACTATGAGACAATAAATGTCTGTTGTTTAAGCCCTGCAGCCTGTGATATTTTGTTATTGATAGCCTGAGCAAATGAATAAATACACCACTTTATCTTTATTTTCAACTAGAGGCTCAAGGAGATTTTTCTTCTCAGAGAGAAAAAATTATCCCAAACAATGTTGAGATGAACATCCTCCCTTTCTCTGAGATACCAAGGGGAGATATTGGCTTCTTTATAGCCACACAGTGAACATAAAATTCCAGGTGAATGCATATACGTGCCAGGCTCCAACAAAAAGTGTGGACAATGGTGAGCCAGAGAAAACACTTCCTGATTTGAAAATACTGTTGCCTGATTCTAAAGTTAACAAGACAGGAAGTAACTTCATGAATACATCTAGAAAGACACACCTCTTACCCCAGGGGACATGCTTTTTATGTTTCATCTTCAAATTTGCTGGTTGTTTACTCTCAAAACTAGTTACATTGGGAAAGGGAGCAGGAGGTCTTTTGTCTGACTTCAAGAAATTCAGAAATAACCTTCTCTGGGCTCCAAAGTTTCAAATTGAAAGGGACATGAGATATTCACTTTTGGTTTTTATTTTAGAATGTCATAAAGGAATGCAACTTTGAGATTTAAGATTGGAAAGATGATCTTAGAAAGAAGAAGTCAGGAGTATGGAAGAGTGAGACAGGGAAGTGCGGGAAGCCAGCGGAGAGTGTGCGGACAAGCTGTTTACTGCTGTGTGCAGCGGGGCTCAGTTCCTCCCAGGCCCCTGAGGACCCATGGAAAATACGCGTCAGGACTGTCTCACTGAAGGATGGGAGGTCAGGCATTTGTTCACCAAATCCCACCCTCCATTGCTTAGGGATCTCCCTGACACATCAATTTCCCTGTGGGTCTGGGTTACACTTGCACTAGAAGGATATGGTGGTAATGCTCATGATGAGAGTTGGTGACATACATGGAACAGACTATCCGAGCTGTGCTGATATCAGGTGAATTGAGGGCCTGGGGCATGGCAAAGAGCATTCTAGGCAAAGCAAAGAGCCAATGCAAAGGCCTTGCGGTGAGGCATTCAATGGAATAAGCAAGGAAGAGAGTAGTGGGAGTTGCTGTCAGACAGGCAATGGTGAGCATTGTTCTAAGGCAGGACTCCGGCTTTTACTCTATGAGAGATGCGAAGCCTTTGCAGAGTTTGCACAGAGTGTAACCTGGTCTGATTTGTGTTGTGCTTAATGTGGTTTGGGGTTAAAGGAGGGGTGGAAGTGGAGGCTGTTTCATTATTGCAGGTGAGAGGAGAATGGCTTAAACTGGGATGGGAACAATAGAGGGGCAAGACGTGATTTACCTTATTTGATTTCCTCCACAATCCAGCAAGTTGATTCTTATTTTTGATCCTTAGAGTACAAATTTTCTGAGAGTTTGAAACCTCTCAGAGTTACTAGATAGTAACCATGAATCCTATCAGCTAGGGAATTCATACACGTTTCTGTCCCCAATAAGTGGTAAAACTGGGCTTTAGTCCAGGCCTCAAATATCAGAGCCTCCATTCCTTCTGACCCTTCCCCCAATAATCTCAGAAAAGCTTTTACTTTTCATCTCTTGCATCATTAGCCACTAACCTGGATATACTTACTGACAAGCAAGATAGGATAGGAAGAGTAAATGAAAATAAGAAAAAGTCCATATGGTTTTTGTAACAGAGAGACCACTTTTCTCATCACATTCCAAGATGCTGAACAAACTGAATGCAAAACTTCAGAAACTATAGAACAGCAAATTACTGAGTTGGGAAGCAATAATTAGAAAGGAAATGAAGAAAATGGACATTTGGGGGCCTTAATGTGAAATATGACATTGATAAATCAAAGGAAGCCTTGAATTAGAGATGTGGATATTTCAACTGATTATCCAGGATAACTCATATCCTGCATTAACCTCGTCCATTTTCCTCCCCTGCCTTTGTGAGGACAAAGAGAGTCTTGGCAAATTGCTAGGCCACAGGATTGTGTTTCCCAAATGTTTATTCAAAGAGGGTGTGGAGGAAGGGGATAAAGCAGTTGAAAAATAATTTGCTTATTAAGCAGGCCTGAGGAATGTTCTCCTTCCCACTGACTCTCGTATATTTATGGGAAAGATAATAGAGAAGCTTATGATGAATTTTGACAGTATGGCAAAAGTAAACAATCAGCCCAGGCCAAAAAAAAGTTAGATCTCCATACTTGTACTTTCAATGCTTATCCTACTACTAGTTGAGTATAAACAAAGTGTCACATGACTGTGTGAAGAGTAGAAATTGCTCAGCTGCTTTCTCTTTCCTGATGATTCCTAAGCACATAGTGTTTATTTGGGGGAGTTTATTTTTCTGGTTTGGGGGGGGGGGGAGAAGAGGAGGGAGGTGTTTGTCCCTTGATGGTACTAGAGACAAAAGGCATGTTGGAACATTAGCGTGATCACACGTTTCCAGATTGTTTTGATTCATGTGATGCTATGAGGAGAATCTAAAGGAGACCTCGGGAATAGGAATTTTAAAAACCTGATTGGGTTATTCCATTTCAGCCACTCCACCCTTCCTGGCAAAAGAGAGTCCCTCCACAGAAAATGGACTGCCTACTCTTAGCTAAATGTCCCAGTAATCTGGAAACTCTGACATTATGACAGGAATTTGAACTGGAGCCAGGCGACACCTCACAAAACCCATGGGCAGAGAGTTAGAGGATTGGATTAGTTTTGCATAAATGTGTTTCTTGGGCATTTTATAAGTCCTTTGGTGTTTATTTTATGGCAGGTGACCTTGTGCAAGAACCCGGAGAATCCCTTCTGGACTTTTTCCAGACCTGTGACTACCCCCTGTTCTATTATCAGCTCTTGCTTTTATGAGTAGCGCTGCCCAGTGCCGAGGCTCATGGGAAGCTGGTCTGGTTTTCCTAGCAACCCAGCAACAACTCGGGAGTCTTTGTTTCTGCTTAGCTCCAGGAACCAGGGCCTGATTCTGCAATAAGCATAATCATGAACGCATCAGGTCTTCTAGAGCTGACTTATTTGCCAGCAGTTTGGTGCTGCGACGACTGCTCACTCATCCTCAAAATTAGCTTTCACTTAGCCTCGGTCGGTCAGCCTGCTTACCACGTTTTACACACACACCCTTAAAGGGTTCTTTCAATCTTTAAGAAAAATTGTTCATGTGATACCCCACTCCTGAATTGCCCTTTACTTTCCCTCCTTAGTATTTAAAATCACATGTATATGGGTCGCTCTTAAAAAACTATATATGTTTAATATTGAGAATTATGCCACCCATCCTTTTCCCCAGTTTTACCTTGGTTGCTTAAAAATTCATGGCTAAAATGAATGCTTATTCTTAGAACCCTTTTAGTATTTGGGTGATATTATTGCTTTTTTTCTACTTTTTTTAAGTTTTAAATATCTCATAATCATTCTTATACTTTTTTTTTTATTGAATCAGCAGAGACATAAAGCAAAAAGGTTCACATGATATGGCTTGCACCTAAAGAAACAAAGCCAGAAACAGGTATGACATCTTGAAATGGGGCAGCCTCAGCCATCTGTCAGCACAAGTGAGCCCACAGCCAGAGGAAGGCTACTGCAAGACAACACATGCTACTTACTGTTTAAGGACAAAAGGCATCTTCCAACCGTATTGTTTGGTGCATCTGCCAATCCCAAGGTTCTCAAAGTCTCTACTAGACCAGGAGGACCAGTATCAGTAAAGTACTTATTAGAGAAATGTAATTTCTCAGGTCCCACCCAAGGCCTACTGAATTAAAATGTCTGGGGAGGAGTTTAGCAATCTGTGTTTTACCAAGTCCTCTAGCTGTTTCTGATTCATGCTCAAGTCTGAGAAGCACTTGCTGACCCATACATTACATAGCGGTGAAGACCATTTAAGAACTCCCCTCTGATTCTTTGTTAGGCTTGCACTTTTATGAACCAGCCACCGAATATGCATTCTATTCTCCTAGTGCTTTCTTGCTCTGAGTTTCATAGACTTATTTTTCATTCACTGAGGCGCCGTTTCTCTACATTCCTTCTGCTTGGCTACATGAATAAACACAGAACTTAAGTGTCTTTTTGGAAGCAGAACTTGCTTGCTTCCTTGAACTTATATGTTAGTAAGACTTCAAGTGGATTCTTCGTCTCTGTGCACACTGACCTCATTAATTCATTTCTTCCTATTTACTTATTTATATTGTTGACAGTATTACAGATGTCCCTCATCCCTCCCTCTCTTTTCCCCACTCCACCCAGCCCTTGCTTCACCCCAGGCCTTCTCTACACACAATTGTCTGTGTCCATGTATACATATTCTTTGATTAATCTCTTCCCTTTCCCTCCAGCCCTTCCCTCTGAGATCTCCCAGACTGTCCCATGTGCCCATGTGTTGGACCTATTGTGTTCCTTACTTTATGTTGTAAATTAGATTCCACCTATAAGTGAGATCGTGTGATATTTTTCTTTCTCTGACTGGCTTATTTCACTTAGCATGATAATCTCCAGGTTCACACACACTGCTGCAAAGAGTAAGCGTTTCTTCTTTCACAGCTGCACGGGATTCCACTGTGTAAATGTCACACAGCTTTTTGTTATCCACTCATCTCCTGATAGGCACTTGAACTGTTCCCAGATCTTAGCTATTTCAATAATTCTGCAATAAACGTAGGGGTGCATATATTCTTTCTGACGGGTGTTTTAGGATTCTTAGGATATATTCCTAGAAGTTGGATAGTTTTTTGTTTTGTTTTGTTTTGTTTTGTTGGTTTTTTAGGAAATCATTTTTATTTTTTGAGCAGTATCATTTTTATTTTTTGAGGAAATTCCATACTATTTTACATAGAGGCTGCCCCAGTCTGCATTCCCACCAACAGTGTACTAGGTTCCCTTTTCTCCATACCCATGCCAGCATTTGTCATTTGTTGATTTGTTAATAGTAGCCATTCTGGCAGGTGTGAGGTGATACTCAATGTAGTTTTAATTTGTACCTCTCTCATGATTAGTGACATTGAGCATTTTTTTTCATACATCTATTGGCTATTCGTATGTCCTCTCTGGAAAAGTGTCTATTAAGGCCCTTTACCCATTAAAATATTTTTATTGATTTCAGACAGGAAGGGAGAGGAAGACAGGCATAGAAACATCAATGATGAGAATCATTGATTGGCTGCCTCCTGCACACCACCTTTTAATTTTTATTTAAAAAAATAAAAATGATACTGCTCAAAAAATAAAAATGATTTCCTAAAAAACAAACAAACAAACAAACAAAAAAACCAAAAAACTATCCAACTTTTAGGAATATATCCTAAGAATCCTAAAACACCCGTCAGAAAGAATATATGCACCCCTACGTTTATTGCAGAATTATTTAAATAGCTAAGATCTGGAAACAGTTCAAGTGCCTATCAGGAGATCAAGCCCACAACTGGCCATGTGCCCTGACTGGGAATTGAACCGTGACCTCCTGGCTCATATCATAGGCAGACGCTCAACCCCTGAGCCATGCTGGCCAGGTCCTTTACCCACTTTTAATTGGATTGTTTGTCTTCTTGGTGTTGAGTTATATGAAAATTTACAGCCATTATCATACTCAATCGGAAAAAAAACCCAAAAGCATTCCCCTTAAGATGAGGAACAAGGGATGTCTGCTTTCACCACTCTTATTCAACATAATATTGGAAGCCCTAGCCACAGCAATCAGAGAAGAATAATAAATAAAAGGCATCCAAACTGGAAAGAAGAAAGTAAAATGGCCATGATTCACAGATCACATGATATTGACTCCACCAATAAACTACTAGATTTATTAAATGAGTTCAGCAAAGTAGCAGGATTCAAAATTAACATCTAGAAAATGATGGCATTTTTATACACCAATAATGAACTCTCTGAAAAAAAATAACCTAAAAAAAACCAATCCCATTTACTATTGCAAGAAAATAAAATAAGATACCTTGGAAAAAACCTACCGTAACCAAAAAGGTAAACAACCTGCACTCAGAAAAATACAGGACACTGAATAAGCCCCACTTGGTCATGGTGTATGAACTTTTTAATGTATTGCTGGATCCGATTTGCTAATATTTTATTGAGGGTTTTAGCATCTATGCTCATCAGGCATATTGTCCTGTAATTTTCTTTCTTTGATGGGTCTTCATCTGGTTTTGCAATTAGGATAATGCTGCCCTTGTAAACAGAGCTTAGAGTCTTCCTTCCTTTTGATTTTTTTTTTAATAGTTTGAAGAGGATACATGTTACTTTTTTGAATGTTTGGTAAAACTGGACTGTGAAGCCATCTGGCCCCTGACTTTGTTTGCTGGGAATGTTTTTTTAATTACTGCTATCACTGCTTCAATTGTATTAATTGTTATCAGTCTTCTCGGGTTTTCTGATTTTTCCTGATTGGGTTTTGGAAGATTCTATATTTCTAGGAATTTATCCATTTCACCCAGGTTGTCCAGTTTGTTGGCAAATAGTTGTTCATAGTATTTCTTATGATACTTTGTATGTCTGTTGTTATTCACCTCTTTAATCTCTGATTTTATTTATTTGGGTCCTTTCTCTTTGCTTCTTGGTGATTCTGGCTAATCTTTCATCAATTATCTTTTCAAAAGGCAAGCTCTTGGTTTCATTGGTATTTTGTATTGTTTTTTTCTTATTATTTATGTCTCTTATTTCTGCTCTGATCTTTTATTATTTCTTTCCTTCTACTTACTCTGGGATTTTCTTGTTGTTCTCTTTCTAGATCTTTTAGTTGTAAGGTTAGATACTCCTGAACTCAAGGAGTAGGCAGAGCCACACCCTGGAAACATGTTTCCCAAAAATGTGGGAGACTGTTATCAGTACTGATTTCTTATCTTTATCCATGTGCTTGGAATGAGGAATGAATAGGACCTTGACTTACCCAGGTCCTGATATGCTAAATCTCAGGAATGAGGGAATGAATAGGACCTGGGCACACCCAAAACTTCTTTGACCTTAAACCCCCCTTTGGAAATAAATAAATGTGCTGTGTTGCTTGTGGTGGGTAGTTGACTGTCTCTCCATCAGAGTGGCAGCCCCCCACATGGATCCCAGCTTGAATCTATTTCTGTGTCTTGGTCTTTTTTTCTTCTTCTTTGATGTCTTAATCCCAAGATCCTCCACTCAGGAACGTGTTGTTTTCCTTGTGGGTCGAGGAAAACAGAGAAATAGCCCCCCACAGGAGGGGATAAAAAAAATCAGCCCCACTTGGCACTTCAATCTTTCTGCACAGCTTGCCCCTCCTGAGCAGGGTCTCCACCAAGGCTCCGACCAGGCCAAATATCCAAGCCCTCAGTGCCATCAGACCAAACCTATGGACACAAATTTCCAGCTACAGATTTCTGCTGGACACAGATTTCGAGCCACAGATTTCTGTTCCCCTTTTCCTGGAGTTGCAGCAGGGTGAAGCAGACCCAGCTATTCTGTAGGGGGGTGGGAGTAGAGGGGTGGGAGAAGAGCACTGCCCATGCACTCGAGGTGGGCAAGACCAACCTTGTTTCCTAAACTACAGTGTGCAGCCTCCATCCTACTCTCGGCCCAAAGTTCTTCCAGAGACTAAACAGTCCCTCAGATTCAGTGCTAGGTGGACCCATAAGACCCCTCCACTGGCACTGAGTTTTGTCGCATGGCCCCTCCCACAGTCTCAGATCAGGGCAAATTTCCCAGGTTGGTATTGTAACAAAGAAATAACTCTTTGCCTGAGATGGTGCTGTCTGAGTGTCCAGGTGGACTGAATCACCACTGATTCCCACCTCCCAGTGTTATGCCAGCTCCCTTTCCTTTCTCTGTTTCTCTGGTTTGGGGATCCCTGCATGGAGCTGAGACCCCCATACTCCCAGGAGGTGGGGGCTTCCACTGCCACACTTTCCCTCCAATTGCCCAGTCACACAGGTTCATGAGTTGGCTCACCTCTCTGCATCTCCTCTTGTCCCTTCTCTATGCTCCCTCCTCACAATATTTCAGATTAGCCACACCTCAACGGGTTTTTCAAGCTAACTACTCTGTAGCTCAGTAGCAAGTCCAGCCTGGTGATGGGAGCAAGCAGACAGAGCTTCAAGAATCTTCTTAATTCATTTCTTGGTGGCCCTTATAATTCATACTGTTTTCACTCACTGTTTCCATCATTTTGAACTTTAACAAAGCAGGAACTTCTTGGTAAGTGGCTATGAAATAATGAACAACAAAATTCTATATGGCAGGAAGTATGTAAATGTGAGGTGTGTTTTTTTTTCTCCTCCTGGCATGGAACATTTGCTATGGGTAAAGGAAAGAATGTTGAATTAAGGATTTCTATAAAATGGGGACAGTCTAGTAGCATTCAGCCTTGAAGTAAGATCTTTCTTGCCTAAAACCAAGGATATTGCTAACGCCCTTTCTACCACATAAGTATAAAAAGTAGGCTTTCTTGCATAAATTTGACAAAGAGCAACCATAATGGTAGAGAATTATTCCCCACTGATTATCATTGCTCAAATATATTTAGGGTACTCATCACTTTATTAGGACTTCAGAATAAAACCATTACTGAAGTAAAATTGGCATTCAATAACAGAAACTATGCTATAACCTATCCTCTTTCCTCTCTTCTCAGTGAATCCACTTGCCCAAGATCCATTCCCAAGGGGTAATCACAAGTTTTATTTTATGAATAAGGAGAAAACAGATGAACTCAGAGCAGCTATTATACAGGATTATTAGGGGCTTATAAAGTGGTTTACAGTAAATAGAAGAGCGGAGACAATTCAACTTCTTTGAACTAGGAACACAGGCATAATGAAGTAGTTGGCTTCTCTTCAATGACAGTTGAAGTTCTCATAATGCTGAATAGAAGAGGAAATTAGCATAGACAAAATAAGCCATATGCAAACTAAACTAACCAGGGACAGAAGCAAGAAGACATGCAGTACAGAAATAGTGTAAAGTAATGGGCATAGAAACCTATTGATATCACAACAGGAAAAAACAAATAACACCAACAAACAGAACCTCAGAGAAGCTGAGTTGTAGCAATCAATCAATCCAGGAATACTAGTGTCAACATACAGATGCCTGGTGCTGAAATCTTGAAAGCATCTCCAGACTCAGAAGTTCTTACAGTGTCTGTGCCACTTGTTCCAATTATAGCTCCTGATTACCCACCATGCCAGTTATCACCCTCCATGAATTTTGTCTCCCTTATTACTCCATGTATGTCCTTAGGAAATTATTTGTTTAGTTGAAACATTTACTTGAGTGAGTCTTTAAAACTTGCAACCTAAAGAGATAATAATATTTTGTATCTTAGCTGTGTACTTGGCCACATTCAAATCCTATATAATAAAGAGCTAATATGCTAATTAGACTGAACAGCCAAATAATTGTCCAGACGACATTCTGGACAACCATCTGGATGACCTTCGGATGAAGCCAAGACTGTGAGGGGCTGTGAAGGCTGAGCCCTTTGCACAAATTTGTGCATTAGGCCTCTAGTATTGGATAATATCACAGATTTAACCTCTGAGCTCTCCTCACCCCTTTCTGATAAACAAAGAAGGATGCTTCTCCTGGCTTCTAGAAAGCAACATAACAAACTTTTAACTAGAAATCCATGACAAGTTTTTTCACTTTTTTGCAAAGAATAATCTCCATTTTGCCATTATTCTGCAAATTGGGCCTCATGGTTTCAAGTTTCTCTGAGTTTTCTCAGCTCTTATTTTGGCTGGCTCACTTATCATGTTACAATGGCTCAGAGACTCTTTTTTCACAGTGTCATATTTCCTCATGCAATAGAGGACCACAAGCAGATCAAGTGCTGTTTTAGGACTATAAACTTTAAAATAAGTATCTTATACATTTCTTATTATAAAAGTTATATATGCTTACTGGGGGAAAAATGAAGATAGGAGAGAGTAAAAAGAAATAAAATCACCTATAATTTCAAGAAAAAAAATCACTTAAAATTTACGTATGTTTTATCCTCATTTCCTTGTACATGTTAAGAAATAGTTGAGATCATATGGTACATATAGTACCAAAGCCTCATACTTCCCCTCCCATTATAATGTAAACATCTTTCCAAGTTTCAAAAAACTCTTTGTAAACGTCAGAACTTCATCACATATTTTATACCTAACAATTCCAGTGTTGAACATCTGTTTATAATATTAGGTTAATATAAATAATTATGTAATGGGAATTTAGTCCATATCTTGGATAATTGTGTTCAAATGTATTTCTAAATGTGGAATCACGGGGAAAGTTTGCTATAGCACTTATCAGACCTTTAAAGGCTTTTTTTTTTTCTTCAAATTAGAGATGTTTGAGATGAAACTGTGTCTTCTGTGAAATCTATGAACTATCATAGCTAACCCTGCTTCTCTGCCTACTAACATTGTGGTTTAGAAATGCTACACAGGAGACTTCTGGTCCAGAAAGTGAAGTAGGTAGATACTGTGCTCACCTCCCTGTGCTCATGACCACATCAAAAATTGTAACTAAATTATGGAACAACCATCATTAGCAACCACCTGAAGACTAGCTGAACAGAAATTCTATACCTAAGGATATAAAGAAGACGACACAACAAGACACACAGGAGATGCAGAGAGGCAGAACAGGCAGGTCCCACATCCATAATGTGGTGGTTAAAAAATGGGAGTGATATCTTAGCTGCAGATAACCTTCTGGGGACCAAGGAGTCCTAGCTCCACACAAGGCTGTCCAGCCCAGGGCTCCAGTACTGGGAAGAGGAGTTCCCAAAACATCTGGAAGTGAAAATCAGTGGGGATTGTGGTTGAGGCAGATGGAGGACTTCTGGAGACCAGCACTTCATGTTTTAAAGGGATGGTGCACACCCCCTCGCTCTGAGCTCCACTGCTGAGTCAGCAGCTCAAAAAAGCAATAGGAATTTACAGGGAAGAGCTAAACAGATTAGCCTCAGGATGAGGGCAGAAGGAGCATGCTCTGGGACAGAAGCACTGGTCAATAGCTGACTCCATTGTTCCTTTATTGAATCTTCTCCTTACCCTGCTGGCAGGCATAGGTGGGTGCCAAACCTGAGCCTCCATTAACTTAGCTGACACTGTTCACCCTGGTAAGTCCCTGAGAACCAGCCTCACCCAAATCATACACCTGGTCAAAACCTCTTCCAGCAGCTTTTCCACACAAGTGGCCTTCCTCAATTCACACAGATTATCTAAACCCTCTCAAAGGTCCATAAATACCAAATAAACATCTTCTGGCCTTGGCATCTCTTCTACTCTTGCTAAGTGGCCTCAACCTGACACTAGGCAGGGGTGGGCAAACTTTTTGACTCGACGGCCACAATGGGTTCTTAAACTGGACCGGAGGGCCGGAACAAAAGCAACCTGACCATGCTGGCACTCTCATCTTGGGCTGCTGGTGAAGGAGCAGAGGGGAGAGCAAGAGAACCCTCAGCTCTTTTGGCTTTACGGGCCGGAAAGAATGGCCGAACGGGCCGGATCCAGCCCATGGGGCCGTAGTTTGCCCAGGGCTGCACTAAGTGCCTGCTGGCCTTGATGTGCAGCCTAGCCTCTCTGAGGTACCTACAAGCTCAGCACAGGCAGCAACCAACCACAGGTCACTGTGGCTCTGACTAGGTGGTTCTGGGCTGGGCACAGGCAGCAGCTGAGCTTGGCCTGCAGCAGAGCCCCTTCAAAGAGGCCCCGGGATCAACACATCCCAGTGTCTGGCTTCAGACAACACCAGAGTACCACCCAAGTAACTCCAAAAAATGGCACACATAAAGGGTACACTCATTGGGCACCAGAGCCCTGCTGAACTGAATCTGGTCCAGTGGGATCAGCACCCACAGAACGATTCATCTGCTTTAGTCATAGCTATCCCTCAAGCCAGTTATTCTGAGGATCAATCGGACCCACTGACATCCCAACAAAAATGGAGTCTCTAATTCAACCAGAGGGTACACACAATCCGCAAAAGGGACACCCCGGGAGCCTTATCCTTTAAACTGCTTCTGAATTGGTTTTGTGTAACCCCCAAGTTAAGAGCTAAGGCAAAAGAAAGCCTTTAATAGCTGCCATGGCTTCTACAGAAATAATATTTGCAATGATAGCAGAGTACTTACATGTGCCAAGCCTTGAGTTAAGCACGTAATATGGATTACCTTTAAAACACACACACACACACACACACACACACACACACACACAACCAACAACAACAAAAATCCACAAAAAACAGGCACTATCAAAGCAGGTACTGAGGCAGCCCTTCATTTCACTGGGTTGAACCCTTGCTGACTTTCACAGCCAGCTATTATGGGGACTCCTCTTCCCAGCACTGGTTCTTCTGGCTGGGGAGCCTGGGCAGAGGCTGGGACCTCTTGCTGTTAAGGTGGGGACCTCTGAAGCTGAAAAATCACTCCTGATTTTCAACTCCACACGTTGGTGTGGACCAGCCCTTTTTGCATCTCCGCCCCTCCTATTGGTCTTGATGTGGCATCCTTTTTATATCTTTAGTTATAGGAGTTCTGTTCAGCTAGTCCTCAGATGGTTCTCCCGGCTGATTGATTTCTAATTTAGCTGCAATTTCTATGTGGTCCTTGGAGAAGGTATGCACAGCATTTACCTACTCTGCCATCTTGACCAGAACATCCTCAAACAGGTATGATTAATAGCTGAAGCATGAAGTGTTGAACAGCTTTGAGTGTGGAGTCAGTTTCTTATGTGTGCAGATTTCCAGTCTGCCTCCTCCCTGGTATCTTTAGGGAGAAGTCCAAGCCTGCTAAGCCCATGGGGACAGAATCTACAAACTATAATGTGATAACGAAATGGAATATTTCGTATGAAATCATGGACATTTTAATGAGAAATAGACACATTTCACACCAGTGAAATTTCACACCAGTGCACTATTGGCACGATGCCATATTATTCTAACACCTATTGAGTTAAAAAGAAAACTGTGACCTTTAAGAATCCAGGCTGGGAGGGGGCTCAGAACACAAATATGATCAACTCTTTGGCAGCAGTTCCACAGGGTCAGGCCAGCTTTTTGTTTTTTTTTTAAATATTTTAATGATTTTTCACAGAGAGGAAGGTAGAGGGACAGGGGATTAGAAACATCGATGAGAGAGAAACATCTACCAGCTGCCTCTTGCACACCCCTCACTGGGGATGTGCCCGAAACCAATGTACATGCCCTTGACCGGAATCGAACCCGAGACCCTTCAGTCCGCAGACCGACGCTCTATTCACTGAGCCAAACCGGTTTTGGCAGGTCAGGCCAGCTTTGATAGGAGCTGAGACATACGGGTGCCTGAAAGTACCATCAGCAGTTCAAGCGAAGGGACGTACATTTGGTGGTGGCCACCTGAGGCCCAGGAAGGCGAAGCACATGACGACAAGTCAAGGAAGTGCCAGTGCTCTGAAAGCTGACTGGCGGCCAGTGGCTGCTCCAGTGAGGGCGGGGGGTAGATTCCCTGGGACACGGGACACGGCAGTACTTAGGAAAGAAGGAAAAGAAAAGTCTGGGTGTCTGCAGGGCTGCCGTCGGGAGGGAGTGGCTGGAGAGGGAGTGGCCCAAAAGAAGCATCCACACCATTTCTAGGAATGTCCTGTCTCTGGCAATCCAGCCCCTGAGAGTCTTGAGAAAACCCATCTCCCAGTGTTCTCTGGGAAGCTCTGACCACAGGATGCAGGGTTCTCTCTGGCCCATGAGGCCCATATAAGGCGAGCCTGCGACAGGGAGGAGACCGAGGAACTTTGGCATCTCAGAGCATGTTGCCCCTGAAAACCCGAAATTCCTTAGTCTCCTCCTGCTCTGCCGTGGAAAGGTCCCTCTCTGCAAAGTAAGTGATTTCCAAACTGCCAACCTGAGTTGCTAGCCATCGTGTGTGTGTGTGTGGGGGGGGCTTTAAGAGGCCTTCACTGTCTGCATTGGCCAGCTTTCAACACCCCAAATCACATGCGCCTGCAGGGTGCTCTCCCAGAAAAGGAAGCAGGATCCAGGGCGGCGGGCTTGGGGCGTGCTGCTCCCGAAACGAATAGAGGCTTTGAGAAGTTCAGGTTTTCACTCGGCCTCTTACCTTTTGAAGTCTGATGAGTGAATCCACAAGCAAAGACTTTATTTAGGCCTTTAGAAAGACTCCGGGTTTTCCTTGCCCGGTGTGGACACCGAAATGAACTCTGAAGCTCTCGTTTTCTCGGAGGATGTGTCTCGGAGCTGGCGGATCCCGGGAGCCAGACTGGCAGCGCACGGCTCCCCGACAGACAACTCTGTCTTGAGCCACCATTTAAAACTATCCCCAAGGCCGTCGCGTTCAACCTTTACTTAAAGATCATCCCATTTCTGCGCTTCCCCCGGGCTGTGCTTTAGGGCAGGCTTCACAGTATTTACTGTTTACAGGTCTGAGATGACAGCTGTTTAAGGGCAGGAGATTTCAGCTGCCACTTCTTCACAGTTTTGCCACCAACTCATTTGCCGGACAGGACTCCTGGCACTTTTGTGAAACAAAGGAAACACGTTCAATATGGCACAGGAGAAAGACTTTAGAAGTCGGAGTCATTTTCCCACTGATATCCTCTGTGTCCCCTGTCACATTGGAAAATGGGGGGCGGGAGAGGGGGGTTGTTACCAGGGCATCTGTATGGCCTACAGTAAGAATCATTTATTCACCATGCATGTGGGGGGTCGGCTCTGTCAGCGTCACTCACCATCTCGGAGGGGTGACTGGGCAGCTGCTCTCTGCTCTCTACCTGCCAGCATGCAGCAGCAGGCAGCCTTGTTGTGCTGTTGTCAGAGGGAAGGCAGAAGTCCAGCAGAAACTCTCCTGGCATCTGGAGGCCTAGGCTCAGAGCTGCACACCTTCAAGTCCAAAGAATTCTACTGGCCACAGAATGTCTCAAGGTCAACCATTTTTAAGGCCTTGGGAAAGAAATTCTGAAAAAAACTTTGAGGTTACAAAACAAAATGGATGGAGAGAAGGAAGGTTGAATTATTCATACTAACAGTACAATCTACCACAATTGTCTGTGTGTCTGTCCTCCTTCCACAGAGTTCTTGAATTGTGTCTTATTCACCATTCTGATGGCCAGTTCCCAGGGCAGCGATTGCATGTAGTCATTGCTAAGAAAGTAACTTTGTATTGGCTTGAGCACAGCTGTACTCAGAATAGGCTCTGATACTACAATAGCATTTTAAACTTTTTTTTTTTAGTTAATCCTCACCCAAGGATATTTTTCCATCAATTTTGGGGGAGAGTGGAAGGAAGAGAAAAAGACACACAGAGAGAAACATGGATGTGAAAGAGACACATTGATTGGCAGCCTCTTTCACGCCCCCTGCCAGGGCCAAGGATAGAGCCTGCAAGCTAGGTACTTGCCCTTGACTGGAATCGAACCTGGGACCCTTCAGTCCACAAGCCTATTCTCTATCCACTGAGCCAATCTGGCTTGAGCTAAGCTTTTTCTTATAACAAACACATCAGTACTAGACATGCTTCATGATCCTCTAACCACACCCACTTCTGACATGTGCTCTAAACATTTTCCTATGAGGTGTCCAAGTCTAAATTCTTTTAATTTATCTACTTGGTATCCAATATAAGATTTTATATACTTCCTAATTTTGAGAAAACATTCAACCATTTTTCTCTTTGGCCATATCTCTTGAGCATTCTCTCTATTCTCACCTTCTGGGATGCTTATTAAGTATATGTCAGACTGCTAACCTTACTCAGGGAAGGCCTGTGTGGCAGCCTTGTAAACTCAGAGACCTAAATTAACCACAAAGGATGGTCTGAAATTAAAACTTTTTAACTTAAAAAGCAGTCTATGGTGAGTAGTCATGTCCTAGGCCAGTATATTCCCTGACAAAGATCAACTTTGATCTTAACTGAGCCTCTTGTCTTTTTTTCTAAATAAATTGTTTTTATTGTTAATAGTATTATAGACATCTCCCATTCTCCGTTCCTCCCCCGCCTCCTCCTTCCTCCCTCCAAGGTCTTCAGTACCTTATTGCCCATGTCCATGGCTATGCATATAAGCATGCAACTTCTTCGGTTTATCTTTTTTTGTCCCCCAACCTCACATGAAGGTATGTCAGTCTGTTCCATGCCTCCCTGCTTCAGGTCTTATTTTGTTGGTCAATTCATTTTGTTCATTAGATTCCACAAGTAAGTGAGATCATATATTTGTCTTTCTCAGTTTGGCTTATTTCACTTAACATAATATTTTCCAGGTCCATTCATAGGAGATATATTTGTAAACATAATGCTACGTGAGATGTCTGAGATTTTACTGCCTGTGTTTTCTTCTAAAATTTTTATGGTTTCATGCCTTACATTTAAGTCTTTTATCCACCTTGAGTTTATTCCTGTGTATGGTGTAAGTTGGCATTCTAGTTTCAGTCTTTTGCATGTGTCTGTCCAGTTTTCCCAGCACCATTTGTTGAAGAGACTGTCCTTACTCCATTGTATGTTCTTGCCTCCTTTGTCAAATATTAATTGGCCATAATGTGAGTCAATTTCTGGGGTCTCTGTTCTGATCCATTTATCTATATGCCTGTTCTTGTGGTGTTTTGGTTACAATGGCTTGGTAGTATTATTTAATATCCAGTATTGTGATCCCTCCTACTTTGTTCTTCTTTCTCAAAATTGCTGCAGCTATTCAGGGTCTTTTTTGGTTCCATATACATTTTTGGAGTATTTGTTCTAGCTCTTTGAAGTATGTCATTGGTATTTTCATAGGAATTGCACTGAATCTGTAGATTGTTTTCAGTAGTATAGACATTTTAATGATGTTAATTCTTCCAATCCATGAACATGGTATATGCTTCCATTTGTTTGTAACTTTCTCTATTTCTTTTTCAATGACCTATAGTTTTCCAAGTATAGGTCTTTTATACTTCCTTGGTTAAGTTTATTCCTAAGTATCTTTTGTTGTTGTTGCAATGGGATAGTTTTTGTAGTTTCTGTTTCTGAGAGTTCATTATTGGTGTATAAAAATGTCATTGATTTGTGGATGTTAATTTTGTATCCTTTAATGCATTTTATCTCTTCTTTTCATCTTATTGCTATGTTTAGGACTTCTGCTACTATGTTCATAGAATGAAGGTGGTGAAAGTATGCATCCCTGTTTTGTTCCTGATCTTAAGAAAAATGCTTTTAGTTTTTCCCTGTTGAGTATCATGTTAGCTGTGGGTTTGCCATATGTTGCTTTTATTATGTTGAAATATGTTTCTTTTATTCCCACTTTACTAAGTCTTTTTTTCATAAGTGGGTGCTGGTTTTAAAATTATTTTAAATAATTTTATAAACTTAAAGAAAATTAACAATTTCTACACAACAAAATACAGAATTAAGAAGATGAATAAGTAACAGAGTGAGAGAAAATATCCAGAATACATTCATCTTGCAATATTTAAAACAATAATCAAATATAGAATATATCAATAACTTAAAAATTAATAACAAAATTAAACACTTCAATTAAAAATGGGCAATTCACAAAAGAAGAGATCGAAAAAGTCAATTTGCATGTGAAAATATTCTCAAAATTATAAGTCACCAGCAACACAAGTTAAAACCATAATGTGACACTACTTTACATCCCCTACAATGGCTAAAATTAAAGATTGGCAACACCTGTTTGGAGTGTATATCGACTCTGGAAACTTCTTTGGCTGATTTTATCTGCTTAAACACATAACTACATTAATAAAACATAGTAACTCCACTCCTGAGCATTTATCCAAGATACATGAAAACAGATGGCCACAAGAGATTTTTATATAAACTTTAATCCTAAGAACCCCAAGCTGGAAATAGCCCAAGTGTGACTCATCAGAAAAAAATGGGTACACAATGCATTGTACATTCATATGATGGAATACTAGAGAGCAATAAAGAAGGATGAACTATTGTCACTTGTCACACTGATAAATCTCACATACTGTTGACTGAAAGAAGCCAGGCACACAAGAATACATAAGAGTACAATTCCATGTATATTAAGGTCAAGCATAGACAAAACTAATCTAACGTGATAGACAATCAGAATTGTGGCTGCCTATGGGAAGTGAGGATTGCCTGGGAAGGGTGTAAGGGAACTTTGAGACTGCTCTGTGCCCAGGCCTCACATGCACCCTCTGTACTAACCAGAACACCAATTATTTAGTTTCTCAAGCTCTAGTTGCGATGTCCTTTCCTTTAGGAAGTCTTCCCCGACAACCTCAGTCTAAGTTGTTTGCTCAAATTCTTTCCTGTTTGCTCTCTGATCCCCATATATTTTCTTTTTCATATCAGGTATCATAGACCACTTATAAGTATTCCATTCAGACTAGATTATAAGCTTTGAAGTTAGAGACCATACCTGTTTTGTTTATTGTTCTTGGCATTTGCTGCGTATATTCTGCAATTTCATGGAGAAAGAGGTTGAATATAATGACATGTCTCTTGTGAGTATTAATTTATTATCAGGATTAAAACACACACACTTGAAGGGAATTTGGAGGGGAGAGAGGAGTTGATGTGATGAAGAGACAGAAGTGGCTTTTATAAATTACCCATCTTTGCCAGACAGGTTGCCATATACTTTACACATCTTGCCTACTTATTTTTCACAGCAACCTTTAGAAAACATCTAATCCAACTTTTTGCAAATGAGAAACTGGGAAGAAACATGAAAATCCCCTATTTATGCACGTCCGCATGTTTTCACACCTTGTTGAATTACACCTACGACTTTTGCTGCTTCCTTGTCCAGTATATGCCCTTCATATATTAGTCATTCACAAAGTTCACCCTTATCCTTCAAAATCCAGTTCAAACATTCCCTGTATCTTAAACCTTCCTATGAGAGGCTTTTCTACTGCACCACCAATCCGTCCCATCAGAATTAAGGACTGTTTCCTCTGAACTCCTTTGAACCAGAATGTCTATCAGATGCATGAATACAGTTGTTAACACAGGGGTTTTTGCATTCAAACTCTCTGGGTTTAAATATTCCTCCCCCATGCATTACCCCTATGACTGTGGGGAAATTACTTAACTTTTCTGGTTTTGTTTACTCACTTACTGTCTCAGTCAGGGTCCATCGGAGAAGCAGAGCAAATATGAGATATATATTAAGAGGATTACTGGGGGGAATTGGAATATCCATAAAGCAAGGCCACCAGGAAAGGCAGTTTGGAACTTGGGGACCCAAGCTACAACTGTTGTACAGTGTCAGAATCTCTTCTTCATCAGGAAAGTGTCAGTTCTGCTCTTTAGGTCTTTCAACTGATTCAGTCAGGTTTACCCACATTGTCTAGGATATTTCTTTCTTACTTAAAGTCAACTGATCATAAGTTTTAATCATATCTACAAAATATCACAATGGCAACACCTAAATTAGTGTTTGGTTGAATACCTGGGGACTACAGCTTAGCAAAGTGGACATATCACAAGTCTATCACACTAATATAGTGGTATGGGAGAGGAAGGGATAACAATAGAACCAATATAGAGATTAAATAGGTTTATTCATATCATGCATTTAGAATATTGTTTGGTAAGTAACAGGGCCTCAATAAATGGTGATACTTAATATAGTTTTTTATTATATGATATGATATTATTATTATTACATGTGTGCTTTTTATGTTAGATTTTGAATTCTTTTATTCATGTGTGTACCCACCGTTTTATATTGATTCTGATCTACAGTAGTCAGTGGTTAAATTCTTTGAATGAATAGTTACTTTTATTTCAATTTTTAAATTGCTCATGGGCAACCTAGAAGAATAGCAAATGAAGGATCCAAATGGCATGATGTTAATGAAGAATATTCCTTTTCTTAAAAAATATTATTTTATTGATTTTTTTACAGGGAGGAAGGGAGAGGGATAGAGAATTAGAAACATCAATGAGAAATATCGATCAACTGTCTCCTGCACACTCCCTACTGGGTATGTGTCCATGACCGGAATCTAACCTGGGACCCTGGAGTCTGCAGGCCGATGCTCTATCCACTGAACCAAACTGGTCACAGCAAGACTACTCCTTTTTATGAAATATTTTTCTTGCATTGGAGACTAAAAGGCTATAACATTTTGGGCCATTTTCAAAGAAAAGAAAAAGCATGATGTTATCTACCAACTGAGCTTTACAACTTCTTTTATAACACTACTTTCTAACAGTATCACAGGGCATGTTAGAGTTTGATAGCAGGCCAGATAAGAGAAGGTCCACCCAATGATCTAAGGATTTGAAAATGTATTAAGCCTACAAAAGGAAGTTATTTGATTTTTCTGCCCAGTCCATTCATTGTGTAAAGATTATGAAAGGATATAAAACTTGTTTTACTTTTTTGTGTGTTCCAGAAAAAAATTCATGTCACTTATGTATTATACCATGATGAAAGATTTTTATTACACAAAGATTTAATTAATGACCAAGGGTTAAAGTAACATGTCTCTAAGATAAGAAAATTAAGATAAAAGTCATAGAGATGCCCCAAACTTGAGTAATATCATTTCTTTTCTTCACATCCCAAAGATAGACCTGCTTGACACAGGTAACCTTATAAAGTAGGAGGCTGAAATTCATCAGTAATCTCTTCTTTTGTGTGGTAAAGATGTTGCAATATCTGAAATCCCAAAAGTATGGTTTCAGGATAGGGGATTCACATTAATTCTTCATTTTTCATTTTCTTTGCATTTTTTTTCATCTGTAGATGCTACTTAGACTTAGCCCTTGTGTGCGAATATCACCCTTAAGCACAGTTGCAAAGAAAGTTTGCTGAGGTGGCTTTAGAATGATCCTGCTGGGAAGGCTAAGTGTAAGTAGTGTTAGACATTTAAGAAATGGGGATCAGATTCAGGTGCTGGTGAACAGTTTGTGTGCTTACCTGTGCTAAAAGATCAGATAAAAGTGTACCGTTAACTTTGTATTATCCAAAAATTTACAGCAGATCAGATGGTAAATACATTTTCTATACCAATTTAGCAATGAGTTTTCACTAAAGAACTGAAAGTACACATCAATTGTTTTTATCCAATTCATGTGTAAACTCCATTATTCACAAAATATTTGCATATTATATGTCTATAAATAGCAAACACATAAAATAAGTGTGATATAATTCTAAATTTCCTTTCTCTTAGATTAAATTGCTTTTGACCAAAACATTTTAAGGTAGCCAGATTTATATTAAAATTTTTAGAAAGAACATTCATGAAGAACCTAAATTTGATAGTAACTAGATGAACAATTTACTCATTTATCAAGTGCCTACAAGGTGCAGGGAATGTGACAGGCATCAGTAATATAAATATGAAATCAAAATTTCAATCTAGGCCCTGGCTTAGTTTTTTAGAGCATCATCGCAATACACAAAGGTTGTAGGTTCAATTCCTGATCAGGGCACATACAAGAATCAACCAATGAATGCATAAATAAATGGAACAGCAAATCAATATATCTCTCTCTCTTCCTTCTTTGCTCTCTCTAAAATCAACAAATAAACTTTTAAAGAAAATTTCAGTCTAGTAGACAAACTTTCAAATAGTGTTAGGTAAGGATAGGGTGCCAGGGGGCAGCATTAGAGGAGTACCCATATTCTAAATATTATAAAAACCTTCTTGGAGGACATGACATCCACACTGAGATCTGAATGAATTCATAAAGTGGCATGTGTGTATTGTAGGCAAGTTCAACTTGTTGCCGGCAGAGATAACAGAATATGTGAGGGTTTTGTGGCCAGTAGAAGCACAGCACATTCCATTTGTACTGTACCTACTACAACTGAAATATAAAACATTACTGGCATGACTGTTACAGGAAGGTACAGGGGAGGTGAATGGCAAGAAGACTTAAGAAGTAAAAATCTAACCTAGAAGAGTAGTAGATGGATTCAAGAGATATTTAAGAGATATAGTTCAGAATCTTATTAAAGATAGGATTCCAAAGGTGAGGGAAAGATTGAATTAAGGATGGCACTGAGTTTTAGTATGAGTAAGGAGGTAGATGATGGTGCCATTTACTTAATAAAAAATAAAATAAAATAAAATACAAAACAAGCCCAAGAGGAGGCAAGGTTTTCAGAAAAAAAGGTAACAAAGTTGGGTTGAATTTTTAAATTTGAAGTACCTGGGGCATGTCAACTGAAAAGGTCTAATAGACTGACATGTCATTCTGACTTTTACTAGCTTCTACTAAAAGGGATTCACATTTGGGATTCATCATCATAGAGACTAGGGTTTTTCATCTTGACACTTCTGACATTTGGAGCTACATAATTATTTGTCGTGGGGGCCATCCTGTGCACTATAAGATGTTTAGCAACATCCCTCCCCCAAGTTATCACAGTGAAATAAATGTTTCCAGATGTTGGCAAATGTCCCTTGGGAGACAAAATCTCCCCCAGCTGAGAATCACTGATATGGATGGTACCTAATCCATGAGTGCCGGTAACTGTAGAAAGTAAGAGAAGAAGAGGTCTCAGGGTAGAACACTGAAGTACAACACACCATTTAGGGACCAAAAAGAGAGAAAAAAATCCATAAAACAGACTAAGATGGAGTAGTCAGAGAAGTGGGAAAAAAATAACACAGAAGCCAAAGGGGGGAAATGTTTCCATAAGAAAGATGTGATTCCTAGAGAGCACATGTGGCTAGGATATTAATTAAAATAAACCTAAAACATTGATCTGTTAAGCAACTAGAGTGTCGTTGACAACCTCACTTAAAATAATTTTTGCAGAGATCAAAGGGCAGTAGGGTGAAAAGCAAATAAATTTATATTGCATTGTTGTATTATTTTATCTGGCCAGAAAGGACAGACCAAGCAAGAGAATACATGCCATTAAAAAGGTCTTGCATTGTAGTTTTGATAGAGGCTTCAAGGGACAGTCCAGTGGCAAATGGAAGTTGATGATATTGACAAAAGTGTGAGTGAAGTGAAAGACTCTGGAATATAAACTGGATAGTGAAAGAAATGAATTCAAGAGAAAATTGACATAAGAGAGAACTGAACACAAGAGACAAAGTAGAGAGTTTAGATTCAAGGTCTTTATGAGGATAAGGAATAGGTAAAGGAAGAATTATTGCGGGGAAGATTGGAATTATGCATCAGTAGAATAGTCAATAATCACACTGGGCCGTGTTCCTTTATCTCCCAGTTCAGGGAGTTAACCTAAGATGAATTTTCTGCACATGGTTCCAGGTTGGATTTGGCATCTGAAATAAAAAATGCATTACATCAGTGGAGGAATAACTGCCAGCTCTCACCCTCCTCCTTCTTCCCTGTACTTCTACTTTCCAAAGTGGAGATGTATCTTCAAACATTTGCCAGTTCTGAGTTGGAACAAGGCAATCAATAATGGGGCTACATCGAGACTGAAAGCAACTCTAGCCAACCCCTTCCCATCTAGTATTATCCTTACTGCAATAGCATCAACCAGACCATCGGAGAATTATTCTATTGACACTCAATCATTAATTAATTTATTCAAAAAAACATTTATTAAGAGCCCATGCACTCTAAAGATGAATACATTTCAGGTTGTAAGCAGAATAGGTGATAATGTGATGTACTGACACAATTAATTAGCTCCTGTTTACTTGTGCTTCCCCCAAAGAACAGAACTTTAAACCAAAATACCAGTCATTAGAGTTTCTCTAAACAAGGCACATATGAAAAGAAGAGCAAGAGATGTGATAAAGTCAGCATATTTGAGGTTGTGTTCCAATATCACTTTCCCAACGATGCCATGTCCACGACGCTAACAGAAGTCAGGATGGGAGCAGTTAAGTCTTTCCAGCTTCTTAGATTTCCCCAGCTTAATGTCTGTCTTCGTACTTGGAGGGATTAGAATTTCCAGTACTTTGCTGTGCAGAGGTCAGTGCTCATTTAAAAAAAAATTGTTATACTTTTTGGGAACCTTCATTTGTACTATCCTCCAAATCCTTGATGACATTTTTGCTAAATTGACAATATAAGATCTTGTTTCTTGCAAACATCTCCTCTGAGATAAGAGGTTATCTCACGTTAGTGTTTCACCTTCTTTCTGGAAAGAGAAAGCTGAGGCATATTTGACAAATGGTTGCTGGCTGCTCTGTGAAGCTCTGTGAGTCCGGGCAGTGTTGGAGCCTCCAGGGTGAGCATAAAAGAAGGAAGCCAAAAGGACAGGGGCTCCCTCCTCTTCCTACTCCCCCACCGCCGCCGCCGCTTCATGGAAGCAAGCTCTTGCTTGTATTTTACCTATTAATATTTGAAATAATTGTGACTACATATTTACTCTCCTCAAACTGTATGAAAATAACAACAACAAAACCAGAGTCCCGGAGCTAAAGGAGAAATATCCTGAAACAGTAGTTATCCAACTTGAGCAGCATCAGAGTCAATGGAGGGCTTGTTAAAACACGGGTGCACCACCAGTAAATTTTCCAATTTAGTAGTCTGGAGGGAGGCCCAAGAATTAGCATTTTAACCAGTTCCCAGGTGAGGTCCTGATGATGCTGGTTCTGGGACTGCACTTTGAAAAAACGTTGCTCCAGAAATATGAAGCTATAAACCGTATTGGTCTTGTGATCTGTGGTTTCCACGAGATATGTCTTGTAGCGCCGTCTGAGGCCCTTTTATGCACAGACATTACACTTTACCCCCCTGCCCCCAGTCCTCTCAACCAGATGCTAGAAACTCATTTTCCAAATAAAAGTCGTTCATACTTTAAAATTAGATATCACAGTGTTCCATGGGAGATGTCACATATAAGCTTGGATTTCCAACGTTTGAAAGAACAGAGTAACTGGTTCCACTGGGCCTGCATTGCTACCTGCCAGCTCTTGACTGGAGAGGAGGTAGCTGCTGCCCTCCTCACCTCAGCTTTGCCTCAGGCTCCCTAAATTCTCAGGGAATCAGACCTACTTGTCTCAAATCTCATTTTTGGAGTTATACAACTGATAATTTAGGATTGTCTCTCCTTTACTGCCATTGTTGAAAGGAAAGAATGATGAAGGAAAGCCATTTTCTATTGTTTGCTATCTATATACAACATAATATATCATAGTATTTTTAAAATATATTTTATTGATTTTTTACAGAGAGAAAGGGAGAGGGATAGAAACATCGATCAGCTGCTTCCTGCAATCTCCCTACTGGGTATGTGCCTGCAACCAAGGTACATGCCCTTGATAGGAATCGAACCTGGGAACCTTGAGTCTGCAGGCCAACGCTCTATCCACTGAGCCAAACCGATCAGGGCTATCATAGTATTAAACCTGGATATATTTGCAAGAAATTAAGCTTACTATAAATTTACATTAAAAAGTATTATTCTAGATGAAAACAATACACCAAAACTCTTCCCTTGTACCTTATGCAATACTTCACATGGGGGCTTAAAAAAAAAATTCCCTGAATTCTATTCATCATCCAAGGGCTAGCTACTTTTTGAGTTCATATAAAAAATAAACCCATAGCATAATGCTGGGAAAACAAACACATTTAAAATTCTTAGACTCTTTATAGCAGTGGTTGTCAACCTTCCTAATGCCACGACCCTTAAATACAGTTCCTCATGTTGTGGTGACCCCCCAACCATAAAATTATTTTGGTTGCTACTTCATAACTGTAATTTTGCTACTGTTATGAATCGTTATGTAAATATCTGTGTTTTCCGATGGTCTTAGGCGACCCCTGACAGTGATTCTCAACCTGTGAGTCGCGACCCCTTTCACAGGGGTCACCTAAGACCATCGGAAAACATAGATATTTACATTACAATTCATAACAGTAGCAAAATTGTAGTTATGAAGTAGCAACGAAAATAATGTTATGGCTGGGGTCACCACAACATGAGGAACTGTATTAAAGGGTCACGGTGTTAGGAAGGTTGAGAACCACTGCTTTAGAGAATCTATTGCTGCCTCTGACTCTGTGATATTTCTCTAAATTCTTTGAAACAACGTCCTAGCCTCTGGATTTTTTAAACAAAGGATTTACACTAAACATAATATTTCCAGCCATGATCTTTGTCAGGGTCAGAGGCTGCCTTTTCCACTGAGGTCCCTTAATATTCACAGTCATTTCACTAATTGAGATTATTTCCCTAAATTCAAAAGCAAAGTCCAGTAGAACTTGCTTTGATGAACACGGGAGGTTTACTTCCCCAAACCCCTCAGGCTTTGGTGACTTGGAAAATCTTATCAGCCAGATTAGGAGAAAAAAAAAAATCCCCACCAACTCTGGGACTCAAACATCTAGTTGGAGGCTTATGAAGAGCAAGAACCCAATTAGGCAGCTCAGCTGCCCAGGCCCTCGGGTAGCCTGGCAGGCCCAGGGTGCCCTCACACACCTCATCCAACTCTGCCTGGCTGAGCTGTCTTTAAGCTTTCTGTCAAAATGGCATGAGTCTGAGTGATTCATTTCCCAACCACAAGACACCAGCAGAAAGTAAAGCTAATGCAGGCTGGAAGTAGCCAGATCCGGGAGATATGACTCTGATATCTAAGCAGGGATTTAGATGGAGCCAGGGCAGGCTTGAAAAAACTTTCTCATAACAAAATAGAAAGGCTAGAAGTAGTAAAAAAGCATTTTTATGACCCTATTGTCTTTGGTTTCAAGAGAAACAAATATGTTCTTTTTTCTTTGCTAAAACTCTTACTTGAGGGGGAAAATGGCCCTTACCTCCAGGAATAGTGCCGACAAACCTTTTACAGGTCTAGATTGAAAATAAACGAAGCTCAGGTGGTAGCTGAGTCTGCAGAGGATTCTGGGGAATTTCAGGATGTCCCTTTTCGGAGGACCCATGAGAGAGATTTAGGCCAGGAGGGGTTTCCTGTTTGGAGGCCAACTGCTTCGTGCAGGGACAGGGACCACTTGGAATAGTGCAAACTAAGGTGGCACAACTGAGGCTAGGGTTCGGGTTCAGAGCTGATCAGATTTCCTAAGCAATTCCTATATGCCAGTGTGTGTGTGTGTGTGTGTGTGTGTGTGTGTTTACCACTTTACAAGACATTTTAGAAGCAAAACCATATAATAGTATTTTATTAAAATCTGTTATTCCTATCCATGTGAAAGAGTTTCAATAACTTAATTCAGATAAAAATCCATTTCTCATAAAAACCAAGCTTCTGGGCCAAATCAAAAGTGAATAATGTTACAAATATTAGTTGTTAATAACATAGATTTTGAAAGATCCTGATTTTTATGAGTATTGATTTTAATTAGTCATTTAACTGGGAGGAGGGATTAAGGGGGAGCAATGGGAGACATCTATAATACTATCAACAATAAAAATATGTTTTTAATTAGTCACTTAATTTCCATTTATTATGCTTTTCTATGTTCTGTCTTGACCAGATTCATGCAATAATTTCTATGCCTACATTGTTTTAGACTTGGCTTTTTAGTACCTATCATATGTCAAATAATGCATTAAGTTGTCTGATGCAAACAAAAAACAGGAGCTATTAAGAAAATTTATAGGCAGATGGGATTCACTTTTACAATTCAAATGTAATTCAAAATCCTGCCTTTACCCTCTTCTCTGCTTATTTATCTACTGTTATTGAAAGCTCTTATACGTACCTGCAGATGTCTCCTGTATCACTATTTCCAACCTAAAAGTTCCTCCACAGGTAGACATCCTACTTTTGAACACCTTCTGGAAACCACCCCTGAGCTTCCCCAGAGTTAAAATCCAGCCTATTCAGGGGCTCTCTGGTCATTGTTCTCTCCCAAGAGCCTGTTCTTCAGGCATTGTTTATTGTTGTGACGGCATCGCCATGCACCCAGCAGGCCAAGCAGAAACTTGAGAATTATTCTAAGCTCCTGCTTTTATCCTTTTGAGATAACCACCAAGTGCAGCCAGTTAAATGACTAACCATATTAGTTACCTCTCTGTTCCTACCAATCTTACTTCAGTTTCTTCGCGTCAATGAATAATCTAGTTCACTTCAATGGGTTAAATTGTGATCTAAATGTTAGACTTCTCAAATCTTGACTTCCGTTTCAGACCCCATTCTTTTTTAAAAAAAAAAAATCTTTATTGTTCAGATTATTACAATTGTTCCTCTTTTTTCCCCCAATAGCTCCCCTCCACCTGGTTTGCACTCCACCCTCTGCCCTTACCTCTCCACCACTGTCCTCATCCATAGGTGTACGATTTTTGTCCAGTCTCTTCCCACACCCCTACACCTCTTCCTCCCCACCCCCCGAGAATTATCAGTCTACTCCCTTTCTATGCCCCTGATTCTATTATATTCACCAGTTTATTCTGTTCATCAGATTTTTAATTCACTTGATTTTTAGATTCACTTGTTGATAGATATGTAATTGTTGTTAATAATTTTTATCTTTACCTTTTTTCTTCTTCTTCCTCTTCTTAAAGAATACCTTTCAGCATTTCATATAATACTGATTTGGTGGTGATGAACTCCTTTAGCTTTTTTTTTTTTTTTTAATCTGTGAAGCTCTGAATGATAACTTTGCTGGGTAGAGTAATCTTGATTGTAAGTTCTTGTTATTCATCACTTTGTATATTTCTTGCCACTCCCATCTAGTTGCATAGTTTCTGTTGAGAAATCAGCTGACAATCGTATGGGTACTCCCTTGTAGATAACTAATTTCTCTTGCTGCTTTTAAGATTGTCTCTTTGTCTTTTGCTCTTGGCATTTTAATTATGATGTGTCTTGGCGTGGTCCTCTTTAAGTTCCTTTTGTTTGGGGGTCTCTGCACTTCCTGGACTTGTAAGTCTATTTCTTTCACCAGGTGGAGAAGTTTACTGTCATTATTTCTTCAAATATGTTTTCAGTATCTTACTCTCTTCTTCTGGCACCCCATAATTTGGATGTTGGTAAGCTTGAAGTTGTCCCACAGGCTCCTTACACTATATTCATATTTTATTTATTCTTTTCATATTTTTTTATTCTTTTTGTTTTTTTGCTTTTCTGGTTGGGTGTTTTTTGCTTCTTTGTATTTCAAATATTTGACTTGATTCTTATAATTCTCTCTAGTCTGCTATTCAATCTCTGTATATTATTTTTTATTTTAGTCAGTGTATGCTTAATTTCTAGTTGGTCCTTTTTCATATCCTCAAGGGTCTCACTAAATTTATCAGCCTTTTCTAGAAAATTCTTGAAAAACTTTATAACCATGGTTTTGAACTCTATATCCAGTTGTTTGCTTTCCTCCATTTCTTTAATTTGTGACCTGTTTCTTTGTCTCTACGTTTTGGCTGCTTCCCTGAGTTAATAGACTAGCTTTGTGTGCTAGGTGTCCTATAGGGCCCAGTGGCTCAGCCTCCCCAGTTATCTGAGGTGGACACTCTTTTATATATATATATATATATATATATATATATATATGTGTGTATTTTATTGATTTTCCACAGAGAGGAAGGGAGAGGGATAGAGAGCTAGAAACGTCGATGAGAGAGAAACATCGACCAGCCGCCTCTTGCACACCCCCTACTGGGGATGTGCCCGCAACCAATGTACATGCCCTTGACCGGAATCGAACCTGGGACCCTTCAGTCCGCAGACCGACGCTCTATCCACTGAGCCAAACCGGTTTCGGCCGAGGTGGACACTCTTGGTGCACCCCTTGTGGGCTGTGTGCACAGTTTATTGTAGTTAAGCCTTGATTGTTGTTGGTATCACTGGGAGGAAATGACCTCCAGGCCAAGGATTGAAAAAGCCAATCCTCTCCGCACGCGCCTCTGTACCTCTGCCTTTATTTCTATAGCTTCTTTGAGTCTCAGTGTACTTTTCTCTCCCTTCTAATTGTAGAATTGCCACTTGACCAGCCTTCCTGTGGTTCTGGATGATGTGCATTTTGTCTTTTAGTTGTAGTTTTGAAGTTGTTGTGTTTATCTATGCTGCCACTTTGGTTTCTTCTCAGATCCCATTCTTGATATCTTATATATTCAAATGCTTATTGGTCTCTTCTTTTGGGATATTTTACATGAAATTTATGGCAAGGGCTGGTAATTACCTACCCCAAATTCTCAACTTAACAACCAGTTTTATTTAGGGTGACATTTCCAAAAAGCTCACTTTTCCAGATTCCCTTGTAGGAAGAGAAATGACATTGGAACCAATGGAACCAATTTTGGCAAAAAAAAAAAAAAGTAAGTGAACTTTACATGTTAGGGTTTTGTTCCTTAAAACAATTTTTAATTTTTGAATCAATGGACATACAATATTATCTTAATTTCAGGTGTACAACATAGTGATTAGACATTTATATAGCTAACAAATGTGATCACCTTCATAAATCTAGTATCCATCTGACGCTATACATAGTTATTACAGTATTACTATGTTTCCTATTCTATACTTTACATCTATGACTATATTATAACTACCAATTTGTACTTCTTTTTAAAAGGATTTTTAAATTGATTTTTAAAGAAAGAGGAAGGGGTAGAAAGAGAGAGAAACACTAATGTGAGAGAAAAATATTGATCGGCTCTCTTCAGCATGTCCCTTTATTGGGATGAAGCCAGAAACTTGAGCATGTGTGCTCCTGACTGGGAATCGAACTGACAACTTTTGATGCATGGAATAATACCCAACCAAACTGAACCCAGGACCCAATTAGAATTTCTTATTTCTTTCCCCTCTCTCTATCCCTCTCCCATTTGGCAACCATCAAAATGTTCTCTGTATCTATGAGTTTGTTTTGGTTTTGTTTGTTTGCTTATTTTGTTTTTTGGAGTCCATAATTTAAATCATATGGCATTTGTCTTTCTCTGTCATTCATTTTATGACTGAGTCATATTTCATTGTATATATGCATTACTTTTTTTTGGAACACACTCTGTTTGTTTAGAAAGCATGGGCACATTTCACAGACTTCAAGAAGAGGGAAGAAATGTCAATGGACAAAAGAAGCTTTTATTACAAGAATAATTTTTCTAGTTCAAAGACACTTCTTCAAACAAGTAGAATTAGGAACAGGACAACATGAAAAGTAATATAGATTCTCTGCATCAGAATTTCTCTTCATTTCATGAAATTAAAGAAGATAGATACAAATCAGAAATTTTCAATTTGAAACAAAAACTAGAGTTTGCTAGAAATTAAAAAAAAATCACATCTACCTAGGAAAACAAAAATATTTGCTAAAAAAAAAATCTCTAAGTGTAACTGTTCAGAAACTCCACTTTTAAAACATGATCCTTTTTCCTTTCTGTCTTTCCACTGCCTTCCTTAATCATTTTGCCCTTAGGATACCATATTCTGGCCAGTATCAAACTATCTTAATTACAAAGCCTCATGTTTGTTGACCACAGAAACAGAGTTACAGCCAAGGTAACAATAACATCTTGGCCTCAGTGGTATTTCAGCCACAGGCCCGTGAAAGCAGAACAACCCTACTGACCTCCTGAAACAGACAGAACAATGCCATGGCTGACATCCGGACCACTGATGAACTACTCTGTACCCTTGCCCCAGCCGCTCTGGAGAACTCACCATCCCAACTGCTTTAGCCACCATGATTAATGATTTTCCCCGGGTACATAACCCATCTGGTGGAAGCCACTGAGGAGCCAGATCTTTGAACACTACCTTACCTTTGACTGTGGGATTAATGCCATTTCCTAAACAAATAAACCCTCACTTTCTTAGCTGCAAATTCCTGTTTGCATTTGATTGGGCTTTGATGCATGCAGTCAAATAGACACCTTTAAACTGGTAACTAATGTTATAAGAGATGAATTGGAGAACTATAGTTGAACTTGCACTATATAACACAAGAAAAGTTTTTTTCAGTAGCTGAAAAATTTGCATAAAAGACAAATTTACAACTTAACAATAACAACTTTATGTGTATTTTAAAATTATTATTTTTAAAAAGAGCAAATAGTTTTATTTTCAATTATTTATATTGTTTAATTTTATTTGTTTAGTTTTTACTTTTAAATGTTTTATTAATTTAAATGCTAGTGACATTAAAAATAAAAATATATATATTTAACCATCAGATTTTTATTTGAGTATTATTGTATAAAATTTAATAATGGTTATATTATTTTCAGATATATATTATATAGTAATTTAACATTTTTATAACTTACAAAGTGATCACCCCACTAATTCTAGTAATCATCCATCACTCTATAAACTTAATATATTATTGACTATATTCCCCCTCCGCTTTTCACCCATGTTCCCACCCATTCCCTTTCTGGTTTATTTCACTTAGCATAGTACTCTCTAGATGCATCGACGTTGCTGTAAATGGCAAATATTTTTTATTGCTGCATAATATTCCATTTTATATATAGATCTATCTCACCTCTTATTTAACCATTCACATATCAATGAACACCTAGGTTGCTTCCATATCTTAGCTATTGTTAATAATGTTTCAGTAAAAATAGAGATGCATATATCCTTATGAATTAGTGTTCTCATTTTTTTTCAGTAAATACCTAGAAGTGAAATTCCTAGGTTGTATATTAATTTTTAGTTTTTTGAGAAATTTTTTCTGTTTTTCGTAATAGCAGTACCAATTTCCAATCCCACCAACAGTGTAAAAAGGGTTCCTTTTTTCCACATCCTCACCAACACTTGTTTGTTAATATTGTGGTAATGAGCCTTCTGACAGGTGTGAAGTGACATCTCATTATGGTTTTGATTTGCATTTCTTTGATGACTAGTAATATTGAGAATCTCTTCATATGTCTACTGGCCATCTGTCTTCTAGAGAGGTTTCTATTTAAGTTCTTTTAAGTCAGATCATTTGTCTTTTTGGAGTTAAGCTCTATGAGTTTCTCATATATTTTGGATATTAATCCTTTATTAGATGTATCATTGGAAAATATCCTATATTCAGAATGTTGTCCTTTCATTTTGTTGCTGGTTTCCTTTGTTGTGCAAAAACTTTTTAGTTTGATATAATTTAATTTGTTTATTTTTACTTATGTTTCCCTTGCCTGAGGAGACATATCCAAAAATGCATTACTAAGAGCAATGTTAGAAAGTTTACTGGCTGTGTTTTTTTCTAAAAGTTTTATGGTTTGAGTTTTTACTACATCTTTAACCCATTTGGTTTATTTTTCCATATGGTATAATAAGTGGTTCAGTTTTATTTAGTTTTTTGCATGTATCTGTCCAGTTTTCCTAAAACCACTTGTTGAAGAGACTGTGATTACTCCAGTGTATATTTTTATCTCCTTTGTCATAGATAAGGTGACCATATAAATGAGGGTTTATTTCTGGGCTCTCTATTCTGGTTCAATAATCTATTTGTCTCTTTTTGTGCTAGTACCATACTGTTTTCATTATTACAGTTTTGTAGTATAGTTTCAGATGAGGTAGTGTAATACCTCCAATTTCTTTATTCTTTCTCACGATTGCTGAGAATGTTTTGTGGTTCCACAGCAATTTTAGAATTATTTGTTCTAGTTCTGAGAAGAATGAGATTGGTATTTTGATAGGAATTGCATTGAATCTGTAAATTGCTTTGGGTAGTATCATCATTTTAATTAATCTTTCCTATCCAAGGGCACAGTATAGCCTTTCATTTATTTGACTTATCTTCAAATTCTCTCTTCAACATCTTATACTTTTATAGGACAGTTCTTTCACCTCATTGGTCAAATTTATTCCTAGGTATTTTTTCTTCTTGATGCAATTGTGAATGGTATTGTTGTCTTTATTTATCCTTCTGATTGTTTATTATTAGTGTATAGGAACACAAAAGATTTTGCAATATTAATTTTGTATTTTGCTACTTTACTGAATTCTTAATTCTTTGCTACTTACTGAATTTATTAATTTTACTAATTTTGATGGATTCTTTAGATTTTTCTGTATATAGTATCATGACATCTGCGAATAATGATAGTTTCACTTCTTCCTTTTCTATTCACATACCTTTTATATATTTTTTCTTATCTGATTGTTGTGGTAAAGACTCCCAGTACTGTATTGAATAATAATGATGAAAGTGGGTATCCTTATCTTGTTCTTGATTTTAGAGGGAAAGCTTTCAGGTTTTTTTGTTTGTTTGTTTGTTTGTTTTTATCATTTCAGTATAGTGTTAATTGTGGGCTTGTCAGATATACCTATTATCAAATTGAGGTAAGATTCTTCTATTCCCGCTTTTTTGAGATGCTTGTTTATTTTTTTAAAATAATAAACGCATGCTGAATTTTATCAAATGATTTTTCTGCAACTCTTAAAATAATAATATAATTTTTATTATTGGTTTTGTTGATGTGATGCATCACATTAATTGTTTTGCAGATATTAGACCACCCTTTTATCCTGGTATAAGCCCTACTTGTTTGTACTATATAATTCTTTAAATGTATACTGTTGAATTTGATTTACTAGTATTTTATTGAAAATTTTGGTCTCTACAATCTTAGGGATATGGCCCATAATTCTCTTTCTTTGTAGCATCTTTTTCTAGTTTTGGTATCAAGGTAATTCTGATTCACAGAATGAGTTTGGGAGTGTTCCTTATTCTTCAATTTTTTTGAATAATATGAGAAGAATAGGCACTAATTCTTCTTTAAATGTTTGTTAGAATTCACCTGTGATGCCATCTGGTTCTGGGCTCTGTTAGAAGTCTTTTTATTATTGCTTCAAATTACCAATTATTCTTATCCATTCATCTGTTTATGGACACTTAGGTTGTTTCCATATCTTGGCTATTGTAAATGATGCTGCAATAAACATATGAATACATATGACTTTTTTAAAATAATTATTTTGAATTTCTGCAGATAAATTTCCAGAAGTGGAATTGCTGAGTCTTTTTTTGTCTCTTGTTATAGCCTTTGTTTAAAGTCCATTTTTGTCTTGTATTAGTACTACTAGCCCACCATTTTTTTGGGATTTCATTTTCATAAAATATGGTTTTCCATCCCTTTCCATCCCTTTCAGTCTGTGTGTCTTCACATGATCTCACTTAAATGCAGAATCTAATAAACAAAATAACATGAACAAAATTTGACCAGAAGTATGGGTGCATTGAACAGAATAACATATTTCAGTGTGTGTGTTGGGTGGGGAGGAAATAGGAAGAGATTAACCAAAGAATATATATGTGTATATGCATAATCCATGTACACAGGCAATAGTATGGGGAAGGCCTGGGGGGGGGGGAGGTTAGAGAGTGCAAAAGGGTAGAAAATGGGAGACATCTGCAATACTGTCAACAACAACAAAAGACTAACATATAAGGGTATGCGTGTTTGTATTATTTATTCTTATCAAAAATAATGAAATAAAACAAACTCAATGGTCCCAAATAAGGTGCATGCCCCCTAAATTATGGTAAATCAACCTCTGAAAATTATGTGACCACTAATAATCATGGCTCCCAAAATATAATCATATGGGTGGGGAAAAAGCTCCTGATATGTGAAGTCAAAAAATGTATGCACACAATTTCAGTTATTTTCTATTTGTACACACACACTCAAGCACCAAACCATATTTATAAAAGCGCTAATACGTGAACTGGAAAAATGTACATTAAAAAGTTGATAATAATTATCTTAATTGTATTAAGTGGGGAGTCTTATTCTAACTCAACTAACTCACAAAGTTCTCTCTGTCTGGACATTAATTAACTGTGGACTACTCACAGGTAAATTACACATTTATACTTGACTAATTAGATACCTGCCGCCATAATAGAAGATATAGATGCCTTAAATGCAAACTTGTTCTCTTTTCTAAAACTCACCCATTGTAGTTCTATTTTTCCACTGCTTGGTATTTTACATGTTTTTAATCTATATAGAACATTCATAGCATATCTGCTGCGTGGTTTGTGAAAATTCTTTAGTAGCCTCACATCCACAAAGACATGCCTATTTACATACAGCCAGTGTGGTGTGTGTGTGTGTGTGTGTGTGTGTGTTTATCAACTCTGTATTATTTAAATAGATTCAGTTACACCTACATTCTCTCATCCACATTAAATTCTAAATTTCTGGTGTACAGAGATGCCAGAGGCAACGCTAAAATCTGTATAGATACTTAACCACAATAATGCTTAATAAATAATCTAATGCTTCAGGATGATTAACATTGGCTTAGTTGGTATTTAGTACAGAACTGTGCACATTATTGATTAATGACTTACCTGGGGTGGTATATAAATATATTCCTACAAACTTGTCCATACATGTGCTGCTAGCGGTGCTTAAAATCATGCTTCCAGACAATTTACACAAAATAAAGTTGACGCTGGCAAAAAAAAAAAAAGTACTTTACTCTTAGTTGAAAGAATGTATATTCTTATATAGGAGCCTATGTTACTTGAGAGCACAACTTAATTATACTATTTTTCACTATTTTGTGCTGCCATATTCATAGAAGGAGAACATTGTCACAGATTAATTATTTTTATATCAACACATATATTAAATCTATAAAGAAATGGCTTATAATAGTCCCACATATATATTTTTTTCTTCCTGGCAAAATAGATTACAGCTATTGTAGCACATTTACCTCTTTGCTTTATTAAGACACATGCCCAGTTATTCGTGACCTAAGAAAGGTCCCTAAATCTACATAGAGCTCAAAAGAAAGTTATTTTTCAACTTCCTAAAACCAGTATTTTAACCTTTTATGATCATCAAAATTCTCTGTAGAGCTTTTAAAAATAATATTCTGGGGCTAATTTTCAATGATTACCCTTTTCATAGATTTGGCTAGAACCAAGGATTGCTATTCAAAAGAAAGAAACTTTCAATGGTGATTCTGATATGTCTTAAAGGTAAAGAAATTCTATTTTGTTATATTAAGAACTCCTCAATGATTTTAAAAATTATATCAGAAAATTAATTGCTCATATAACAAAGTTTTCCCAGGTAATTTTTATCAACTCAACCAATATTTATCAGTGTCTATTAGGTATATGCCACCTTCCTCTGATTGGGGCAATCAATGGTATGCTGAAAACAAAAACCTACTGCGCAGTCTACCTTAATAGTTAAAGTCCAAGGTAGGATCTACAAGAGATAGAAAGGGTACTATGAAGATTTAAAGGAGGGAAAGTTCTCAAATCATGAACATGTCATATATTTGAGGGAGACATTGAGGAATAGACAGGAATTTGACACGCTAAAGTTGCATGGCAGGCCAGGACCAGACACTACAGGAGGCGGGAATGGATAACTATGCAGAAAATTGGCTGGAGCTTAAGTAGAAAAAATAAAGAGGGAGAACTTTTGGGGGAAATTAATTCCATAGACAAGAACTCGGTCCAAGGACATGAAAGAAATTCACTTACCACCATAGAACTTAATAGAAATTCATTTCAAAGAAAGAGCTCAGAAAAAAGTAACAATGGAATTAATTTTAAAAAATTGCAGAGTTAAGAAAAATAAAGAGCAAAACAAAATTAAAAACATACATTAGACATTATAATAAACAGAACACCATGCCTCACATTTAATTGTTAAAATAAATGTTTGGCATATAAGGGCTAGTACAGAGTGAAAATATTAAAAAAAAAATTAAAACATTTAGATGGATGACACCTAATTTCATTAAATCAAAGGTGCCATCGATTGTAATATATGTCATTTTTGATGTACCACTCAAAAGGAAAAAAAAGCAGTGCCAATTACACTATGCTGTCTTATTTCTTAGCATTTTTATATTTACCAAAGAAACTCATTTAATGTTAGATGTAATTTGTTTTATATCAATATGTTGTTCCGATGCATACAAAAAAAGATAAATTATCACGATATTTAACAAGATAAATTAGTAAAGATATTTTTAGTTATGTTCAATTGCTCTAAATTACTTTTTTAAATCAAAGTTGTTGAAGTCTGTGCTTTTTCTACTTAATATTTTAGTAACACAACATAACACAGCATCATCTAATTGTGACTGCTTTTGCTTGGCAAAAAAAATAAATAAATAAAAATTTAAAATGGCATTTTCCTCATTTCTCCATTGGTAAATATTTGTTTCCTGTATAATCCAACGTACAAATAGCAGATGTACCTGAATAAAATATTCAAAGAATGGATTTCTTTGTTTTCAAGAAAAATAAAAAAGCAACTTGGTCACTCAGAGTTTTGCTCTAGCTGACATGCAGTAACAGGGATGGGATAATCCCCTCCCCACTGAAAAGAAAACAATGACACAAACCACAGTGATCCCTGAGAGACTGGAAACATAAGAGATGAGCCTTATGATTGCCCTGTTTTTCTTCCTGGGGGTATCTAGGCCTCAGTGTAGAGAAGGGGTCCCCAGGCCAAGCCCAGGGGTCTGTCTCCCTGACCTGAGGAGATTAGAATGACTATCTGAGGAGGCCAGGTGCCCAGAATCTACAGGGCACAATGCCAGAGAAGAGAGAGCGACCTAGAGAGAGCTCTGGAGGCCTCCCTCCAGTCTCCAGTTGGGTGATCTGCTCCTGCATGTGAGAAAGCTACCTGAGAATACATTGTTTCTGTTCTCAAGAGCCACATGGGAAAATCTGAGAATTCAAGGGCTATCTGGTAGAGTGCTCAGATGCCTTGGTCACCGAAACAATAGGCTCTGGAGATTAGAATCTAGACTAAAGGGTGCTCTGGGCCAGCTGGACAGAGTTTAGACCCAAGAACTGAAAGTTTCCCAATTTGTTGAATAGTTCCAACTAACTTCATTGGTGACGTGTTCAGCCAAAGTTTTGTTCATTTTTTTTTCAGCTGGAATTGTTTGTTTTATATTATTGAGATTTTTTTTAAAAATGTATTGCAGATGTACATACGGATTCCACATGTAAGTGAGATCATGTGATAATTGTCTTTCTCTAACTGGCTTACTTTGCTTGACATGCCATCTCAAAAAAATAAGAATTTTTCTTTTGCACAATTGCATAGTATTCTATTCAGTAGATGTGCCACAGTTTTGTTTGTTTTCATCCACTCACCGATGGGCACCTGGCCTATTTCCAGATCTTACTATTGTAAATAACATACTATGAACAAAGGGGTGCATATATTCTTTCTGATTGGTGTTTCTAATTTCTTGGTATACATTCCCAGAGGTGGGATCACTGGGTCAAATGGCAGTTCCATTTTTAATTTTCTGAGGAAACTCCATACTGTTTTCCAAAGTGGATGCATGAGTCTGCGTCCCCACCAGCAGTTCCCTTCTCCCCACATCCTTGCCAGCACTTGTTGGCATGTAGATGCTCATAATATTTTCTTATATTCCTTAGTATTTCTGTGGTGTCAGTTGTTACTTCACCTCCTTCATTTCTGATTTTATTTATTTGTGTCCTCTTTGTTTTCTTTATCAGTCTTGCTAATGGCTTATCAATCTTGCTTATCTTTTCAAAGAACTAGCTCTTAGTTTCATTGATCTTTTGTATTTTTTCTTTTTAGTCCCTATGTCATTTATTTCTGCTCTGATCTTTATTTTTTCCTTCTACTTCCTCTGGTCTTTGCTTGTTGTTTTCCTCTAAATTATTTAGTTATAGGATTAAATAGTTTATTTGTACTTCTTGAGGTAGGCTGGTAAAGCTATGAACTTCCTTTTCAAGACTATTCTCACTGTGTCCCAGGGATTTTGGGTTATTGTCTATTTATTTCTATTTCTCTTCAGGAAGTTGGTTTTTCTTTATTTCTTCCTTGATGTTATTGATAACCAATTCTTTATTTAAAAGCATGTTATTTGGCTTCTATGTACTTGACTGTTTTTGAGTTATTTATTGTAGTAGATTTCTAGCTTCGTGCTATCGTGATGTGAAAAGATGCTTGATATGGTTTCAATCTTCTTGAACTTGTAGAAACTTAGCTTGTGTCCTAACATGTGGTCTGTCTTTGAGACTGTTCCATGACCATTTGTGAAGAATGCATATTCTGCAGCTCTGGGATGAAATGTTCTGTAAATAGCAATTAGATCTATCTGATCTAGTGTGTCATCTAAGTTCGCTGTTTCTTTGTTTATTTTTGTCTGGAAGATCTGTCCAGTGATGTCAGTGGGGTGTTAAAGTCCCTTAGTATGACTGTATAGCTGTTTAACTCTTCACTACAGTCTTCCAGGAGCTTTGTAATATATTTAGGCGCTCCTATATTTGGTGCATTTATGTCTACAGGGTTATATTCTCTTGTTGGTAGGATCCCTTTAGTATTATGTAGTGACCTTCTTTGACTCTTGTTATGGCCTTTGCTTTGAGGTCTATTTTTTTTTAGATACAAATATTGCTGCCTCTGCTTTCTTGTTTCCATTTGCTTGAAAAATTTGTCTCCATCCCTTCACTTTCTTCTTATGCGAATCCTTTGTTCTGAGGTGGGTGTCTTGTAGACAGCATATACTATATAGACGGGTCATTTTCTTTTCCAGGGCCATATCACTCTTTTAATTTAAGTTAATTTCATTTAGTTAATGATTGCATGAAGACAGTTGACAGACTTTCTTAAGTAAGAGCCCAGAGGATACAGCTTCCATGATAATTTCTTGAAAAGAAAAAGTGAATAACTGCAAATCGTCGCAAATGTGGAAACTGCTGAGGATTGGTTCAGGGTGCTATTGCAAACCCCAAAGGGAATGATGAACAAGAGATCTAAAAGCTAAGCTCCTGAAAATGGCGGCGTTTCAGGAGTTGGTGGACAACCCTGAAGTCGCCTGGAGAGCTAGACCATTTTGAAAGCGTTGGAATCACAGGTAAGCAGTGGCCTTCAAAGGTTTTAAACAGTGGAGGCTTTTCTTCACATTATTACCTGGGATTCCAGCATATAATATAAAGTGAGACTTTATGAGTACAAGTTTAATTTATAATTTCACATTTTAAGGGCGATTAATAAGAACAATGGGGCAGTTTAGGGAACACTGAATTTTGGTACTTAAACACATCTGAGTATGTGTGTTTTTTAATTACAATTTTATTAAAAGTTTTTAAATGTGTGTGTGTGTTTTTTTAAAGTCATTTAAGCATTTGCAGACCCTGAATCCTGAGTCCAGCTTTAAAATTACTGCATTAAGTTGGGAGGAGTAGGGCTTAGACTGGAATCAACAGGCATTCAGGGAATTCAATGGTGTTGCTTGATTTAAGCCGGGATCTTTCCAATTCTGAAACCCTGCGCTCTTTCCATTGCATCACCGCTCCCAGGCTTTGCGAATTTGCCCTGAGGAGGTACAGACCGGCTCTTGCACAGTCCTGAGCTCTTAATTAACAGACCAGAAAGTGCGCTGGCGGAAGTGGGGAGCAGGGGACCCCAATAACTCTGCACTCTGCAAAGCTGTTCACTTTCCTACGAGGCATGCCAGATCCTGATGGATCCTGCAGTCCTCCACGAAATGCAACTAGTGAGGGCCCAACTAATTGGGCTTGGGCAGCTTCACAATGATAAAAAAAAAAAAAAAGAAAAAAGAAAGAAAGAAAGAAAAGAAAAAGGTATGTGACTTCATCCGATGCTTTTAGGAACCGCCGTATCAAGTGTATTTGTGAGGTTCCTTCACTTCCATAGGAGCAGAAAGTTCTAAATGGAGTCATTGTGCACAAGCTTGGAGGCAATCTGAGCCACGGCCAAACCACAGGAGGATAATCGGCATCTCCACACAGCAGCCAGAGCTGTGTAAAGCTCACACAGGCAGACGCTGTGGGCTTCCGCCTGTCTGGGAAGGCAGGGAGGTTGCGTAGTATATTAAATTCCCTGACTTTTACAGCTAACATCAGGCCTCAAGGACAGCTGTGGTCAGGTTCCGTGAAAGACTTCAGTGAAAAATGGTCAGGTCTAAACATCTGAGCCTCCCCGTCTGCGCTGAAGCAATTTGTTCATCAGTTGATCTTCATTAGGGCTTACTATTTTCTAGTTTCCTTTTACTCGAGGTGAGAGTGAACTTCTCAGAGTTAGGCACCACTCCTTGGACTCAAGAGTCTTATTCATGCAGCGCTGATGTTTCTGAGAAAGATATAGTTTTGTGTTTATTAAAAATTATAAATGTTTCTCTTAACATCACTTGAGTTTTATTCACCTTGATACCTCTTGACACGTAGTGGCTTGAAAACAAATAAACAAACAAAAACCAAACACACCAGTATATAAGGAGTGAAGAATGACCAGCATCTATGCCTCCCGGACCACCTAAGATTTTGAATAAAAGGGTGTTTAGCATAAATAACCACTCTTCCCAATTCACAAAACCGGAGACCTTTATATTCCACGCAGAAAGTTGCATCTCAAAACTGCCGAGTTGGCTTGCCAGTCTGTTTCTAATCTGTCAGAAAACAACATAGATTTAATGTGACTCTGAAGGATGTAAGGAAACCAGGGCTTGCCCTCTGATCCTCCATTTGAAGCTTGTTGAATTATTCGAAGCACATTTGAAATGAATCAAGATGGTTAACATCTGCCTTTCTTTATTAGAAAAAATTCTGTCTTTATTTTTCTGGGTAAGATTGTGAATCCCATTCGGTCATGGATTTGTGTTTCCTGAGCAACTTGAGGGCTGGGCCAGACACAGAAGGTGCATTCTAAATCTCCCTAGAATTCATCCGGGGACATGGAGAGAAAAAAAAAAAAGCAAATAATTAGCTCTCACACACAGCCTTTTGCCTTGTCCTGTGAAGTAGCGGATTCAGCTACACCGAAGGAGCTTTGAATATTGTCTTGATATTCCTGGTTGATATCACAATGGAATGGCGCAGAGGGACTTGGGGTTCCTGGGAGAGAAACACACCTCCATCCACACTTCCCTAATTATCAGAACACAGAAGAGGCCTGTCAGACAGCTGCTTTGCCTTTCAATCTTCTTGGTGTGGACGGTCAGTGATTCCAGGGAAATAAAGTAGACCCCGATGAGTTAATTCTTTAAAGGGCTGAGGGCATTAGAAAATAGACCTTTAATAAGAGATTGGGCCTCCTACTCCACACACGTACTCCATCTCCCCTCTCCTTCATCCCTCATGAATGCACAGTATTCATGGCTTATAATCCATAGCTTTATTATGGCTTTTTGGAGCGACCACATTGCTGTAGCTTATAGCTCACTTAGTGGGTAAAGCATAAAAGGATGGCTCTGTGAATTTTGGAAAATTATTTCTCACTAAAAACTAGAAAAATGAAAAGCCTATATTGAGAGTGAGGCCATTTCCACTAAACGCACTGTGCTCTCTCACTTTTAACTGACTCTCCCACTCAAAGGAAGCTTATTTGGACTTGAATAAAAATTTATTATAATGTGTCTTTGGACATGATACTTTTAGACTATTTGTCTAGGTCAAAAGTAAGAAAACATTGAGTGAAGAATAATGTTCACAATGTGCTTTCACTTATGTAAAATTGCTGCCCTTGGGTAACCCTTTGGTGAAGATATGATCAACCCACTTAACCCAGGAGAAAATTAAGGTCTGATATGTGTACTTGCTAAGATATAGAGTCTTCCTGTTTCTCAGTCCTGTGCTCTTTTCAGAGCATTAAATCCACGGCACCTAAAAAACAAACAAACACACTAAAAATCCCCTGAAAACTGTTACTGTCTTATGTTTTATAAGGCTTAATTAGAAAAAAAAAGATATTCTGGTTTTAGTGTATGTCAGGCTAGGTACCTAGATCAACTCACTGAAAAACAAATCAAAGAGCTGGATAAAATATTTTTAAAATCATGTCAAAACAGTCACACAATAGGATACATCATATTAACACAGGGAAACATCAATGACAAAGCAGAGACACTAAAGGAAGCAAGAGATAAGAGATAATTTGCCTTCAAAAGTATGTTAGTCTGGCAGCAAATGTCTTAAAATCCATAATGGAAACTAGAAACAGTGAAGTGTAATTTTTATAGTATTAGAAATGAACAGGCAAGCAAACAAACAAAACTAGAAACTCTTGCATCTAGGAGCCCAAGAAAAATATTTTTCAAAAATGATATAAATTATTTTTATAGGAACAGATTTGGTAAGTTTTGCCGCCCCCAGAACTCACTAAAGAAAATTCTAAAGTGTGTTTTTAAGACCAAAGGAAAGCAATTTGCAGGTAGAAGTTTGGAATGCCAGGAAAAAACACGAGCAAAGAAAGCAATACATATTTGGGTAACATTTAATGATAGTTGCCCGAAGAAACTCATAAAATTGTCCTGAGATAAAGAAATAGATCAGAGACATAGGCTATGCACATATGTTCTTTAGCCAATCCCTTTACCTTCCTTTATCCAGTCCCCCAGTACTCCTTACACTATGGCATTTTGAATCTGTTCCATATATCAATGGCTGTGGTTCTATTTTGTTCCTTAATTTATTTTGTTAATTAAATTCCACACATTAGTAAGATCATATGGTACTTGTCTTTCTCTGACTGGCTTATTTAGGTTAGCATAATAATCTTCAGGTCCATCCGTGCTGTCGCCAAGGGGGAAGATTTCCTTCTTTTTCACAGTTCCATAGTATTCCACGTGTAAATGTACCACAGCTTCTTCCTCCCCACCCCCCTTACTTTCGGACCTGATGGCCGACAGACCAGCTTCTCCCTGTAGGCATCTGGGTCCCCCACATGACTCTAGAAACTGGATTTCAAAGTGAAAGTGATAGCTTGTTTCCCTTCGGGTTGGAAAAAAAAAAAAGCCAAGCACCTAGTCGCCGCCACCAACCTGATTCTCGATTCTCGTGCTTCCCTTCCTCAGCTCCTCAGCTTTTCAGCAGTTGTGCTCCTTTCTCTTTCAGCCAGCCTTCCTGTGGTTTTGGATGATAGATGCCCTTTATATTAGTTTTAATTCCTCTAAATTGTTGTATGGGGCAGTAGACCAGCCATTCACCTACGCCGCCATCTTGGTTCTCCCTCCTTTCCAGTATTAATGACTTTTATTTCTTCTTGTCTTACCACTGTGGCTATGACTTACAGTACCATGTTGAATAAGAGTGGTAAAAGCAACATCCCTGTCTTTCTCCTAATCTTAAAGGAAATTATTTTCATGTTTGCCCATTGAGTATGTTGATGGCCTTAAGTTTTTTTGTATATGACCTTTATTATGTTGAGATGTGACCTTCTAGTCCACCTTGCAGAAAGTTTTTATCATAAACGAGAGGCCTGGTGCACAAAATTCATGCACGGGGGTGTTTGTCCTTCAGCCCAGCCTGCACCCTCTTCAATCTGGGACCCCTCGAGGAATGTCTGACTGCCCTCTCACAGTCTAGAACTGCTGGCTCCCAACTGCACGCCTGCCTTCCTGATTGCCCCTAACTGCTTCTTCCTGCCAGCCTAATCACCCCTAACCACTCCCCTGCCATCCTGATTGAGTCCTAACTGCTCCCATTAGCCTGTTTGCCCCTAACTGCCCTTCACTGCAGGCCTGGTCACCCCTAACTGCCCTCCCCTTCAGGATTTATCACCCCCAACTGCCCTCCCTTGCAGGTCTGGTCCCTCCTAACTGCCCTCCCCTGCTGGCCATCTTGTAGCGGCTATCTTGTGCAACCTGGGGGCAGCCATCTTTGGCCACAGGGGGCAACTATCTTGTGTATTGGAGTAATGATCAATTTGCATATCACTCTTTTATTAGATAGTATAGAGGCCTGGTGCATGGGTAGGAGCCATCTGGTTTGCCCTGAAGGGTGTCCCAGATTAGAGTGAGGGTTCCCTTGGGGCGTGGAGTGGCATGGGCATGCGGCCTGTGGTGGTTTGCAGGTCGGCTATGCCCCCCAGCGACCCAAGTGGAGGCCCTGGTACCTGGGATTTATTTATCTTCTATAATTGAAACTTTGTAACCTCGAGTAGAGGCCTGGTCCTGCCAGGGTATGCAGAAAGCTTGGCTTCCTCTGTTGCTGGAGAAACTCAAGCCTCCTGCACACTCTGTGGCCATAGCCTTCTTGGGTGGGTTAATTTGCATACTCACTCCTGATTGGCTGGTGGGCATGGCTTGTAGTGGAGTGATTGTTAATCTGCATATTACTCTTTTATTAGATAGGATGGGTGCTGGATTTTATAAAAAGCTTTTTCTGCATCCAGTGATTTGATCATATGATTTTTTGTCTTTAATTTTGTTTATATGATGTATCACATTTATTGACTTATGGATATTGTAGCAGCCTGTATCCCCAGAATAAATCCCACTAAGTCATGGTATATGATCTTTTTAATAAATTGCTGGTTTGCTAATATTTTGTTTAGGATTTTAATATCTATTTTCATCCGAGATTTTGATCCACTAGTTTTCTTTACCTGTGGTGTCTTTATCTGGTTTTGGAATTAGGATAATCTGGCCTCGTCAAAAGAGTTTGGAAATCTTTCCTCCCTATTGAATGTTTTGAAATGGTTTCAGGAGGATAGGCATTAGTTCATTTTTGAATGTTTGTTAAAATTTACCAGTGAAGCCATCTGGTCTAGGACTTCTGTTTTCTGGGAGGTTTTTTTGTTTGTTTGTTTTATTACTGCTTCAATTTCCTTAGTTGTTATCGGTCTATTTAGGTTTTCTGATTCTTCCTAATCCAATTTTGGTATATTGTACATTTCTAGAAATGTTTCCAATCTCCAGGTTGTCCAATTTGTTGGCATATAGTTGTTCATAGATTTTTCTTATAATCCTTTGCATTTCTGTGATATTAGTTGTCACTTTGCCTCTTTCATTACATTTTATTTATATGGGTCCACTCTCTTTGTTTCTTGGTGACTCTGTCTAAAGGTTCATCAATCTTATTTATCTTTTCAAAGAACCAACTCTGGTTTCATCTTTTTTAAAATTGATTTTTAGATTACATCATTTGCTTCTACTCTGATCTTTATTATTTCCTTCCATTTGCATACTCTGAGCTTTTTTGCTGTTCTCTATTTCTTTCAGGTGTATAGACTGTTTATTTGAGATTTTTCTTGCTTCTTGAAATAGCCCTATAATGTTATGAACTTCTTTCTCAGAACTAGGTTTCTGTGTTCCACAGCTTTGGGGGGCTGTGTGCTCATTTTTATTTATTTCCAGGTAACTTTTTATTTCATCCTTGATCTCATTAGTAACCCATTCATTGTTTAATAACATGCTATAAAGCCTCCAGGAGTTGATTTCTAGTTTCATGCCATTGTTATCTGAGAAGATGCTTGGTATGATATCAATCTTTATAAAAAAAAAACACTCTTTAAGCCTTGTTTTGCGTCCTAACATGTGGTGTATCTTTGAGAACATTCCATGTGCTCTTCAAAAGAATGTATATTCAGCACTTTTGGCATGAAATGTTCTCTAAATAATAGTTAAATCTTTCTAATTTAGTATGTTGTTTAAGGTCGCTGTGTCCTTTCTGTTTTTGTTTTATTTTTTTGTCTGGCAGATCTATCCAGGGATGATAGTGGGATATTAAAATCCCCTACTATGACTGTTTTGCTGCCAATTCCTCCTTTATAATACACCAAGAGTTATTTTAAAAATATATTTAAATGCTCCTATATTGGATGCATATATTTTAATAAGGGTTATGTCCTCTTATTGGATCAATCCTTTTAGTATTATATAGTGACCTTCTTTGTCTCTTTTGTTACCTTTGTTATGAGGGGAACGACTGAGCGCAATTCTCCTGGCAGCTGGTCTTCCACATCTGCCCCCAATCTCTCCCACCCCAGACTTTCCTGAGGTGACTCTAATCTGCACCACCCTCCCTCTGCTGAAGCCCTGGGTAAGTGGCTCTGGATGAAAATTTTGTGTTCTTGATTCCTTTGTTCATTTTTTTTTCAAAACAAGTAGCTTTGTCTCTGGCAGGCTCCATCTCTCCTGGCAGATAAATGCCCCACCACCTTTCATGGCTGGATCCTACGTAAGCTGTTGTTCCTGGCTTTCTGGCTTTCGTGCTCCAGTCTATGGTCTGGCCCTCCCTCCTCACAGAGTTACCCCCTGCAGCTGATATATTCCTTCGCCCCCTCGGCCTGCTGCCTGTGGGAGTGGAACCAGCCCCTCTTGCAACCCTGCCTTTCCTACCGGTCTCAAGGTGGTTTCTGCCCCTCCTTGTTTAAAAGTCTCCTCTCCAGCCAGTCCTCCGCTGGCGATTCAGGATGAATGTTCCCCAATTTAGCTTTATTTACAGTTTAGTTCTGGGAGGAGGTGAGAGAAAGACCCATTACTCTTTTCAGACCCCTTAAAGTTGTCAATGCTAATGATCCAAATATTTTAGACATTAAATACTTCCAGAAAGGCTGGAATGGAAGTCATTTCTCAAACACTTCAGTCTTTCTACTGTTGCTTCTAAGTCCAGACCAAACACAGGGAAAACAGATATGAGCACTGTCAAGTAAGTTCAACTAAAGTGTTTATAAGACCAAATTTCAAAAAACAAAAATTAATAAATGCTCACTCAGCTAGATTCCCCCCAGGAGATCTGCTCCTGACAAAGTTACACAGCAGGAAAATTGTCTTGGGGGCATGGCTCTTACCAATGCTCACCCACCTCACAAACAAGTACACCTGTTGGCTCTTTTGCCCTACCTTTGCCCTTTTGACCTGTAAGCACTATGCTTAATCCAGATTTCTCGATGTGATGACAAGAAGACTAATATAATAACTCAGTGAAGTGTGAAAAATGAAGAATTATTTTATATTTCCAGAGGCTGTCTAGGTTTTACAAAGTCAATGATAAGGGCAAAGTTCAGTCGTGATTGTAGACTATTGGAGATTTTAGATGGGCCTTTTATATTACATTGGGTGGCATTACCATAATTTGCTTGTGGTGAGCAGACTCCAGACACTGTGGCCTGGTAGGCTTTGTCTCCTCTACGCAAGAGAACTTCTGATAGCAGAAAGAAGGCTTTAGCTTTATGCTTGTGGCTGCCAAACCAGAAACTATAATTAAAAGATAAAAGCAAATGTACATGACAGAAAAATTTTTCTGAGCTGCTACCACTGAAAAAAGCAAGAAGTCAACCCAGGAAAGGACATGATAAAAAACACCCAAGCACTGCCTAATCTTCCCCGCTGAGCAGTGCCTGGAAATGCCTAAACCTATGGTTGTGTCTGAGGAAGATTTATTGGTCTCGTTGAAAAACAGGCTTGGGAATAGCTGCCTGAAATGAGACCTGGGCCTGCACCCAGCTGTCTCTGAAGCTGTTTCCCTGAGTATATTTGCCTTCAATGCATTCTTTTCTAGGGGTGTTGTTCATCTTACCATCTAAGGGACCAAACTTTTTGATTAGCCTCAAAGAGTCCTAGTTTATGCCTATTATCTTGGAATCCCTTTGATTTTGCATTTGTTCTGATTTTTTCCATCTCCTACAAGGTAGTAGAAGTAGTAGTAGTAGTAGTAGTAGTAGTAGTAGTAGTTATTGCATTAAAGTATGTTGGGATATGTTGGATACACTTCTTTTCATCTCTGGCTTCTGCCATGGTATCTTCTAGAAGTGGGGGAGGTACATGATCAGTAAGCAGCATTTTCATTTCATTGCCTAGTTAGAGAAGAGAGACAGCCAGTGATAACCTACTTTCTTGCCTTTAGCCTTCCTGTATAAAATACTCCTTTTTTTATACAGGAAGTATAAAAAAATGGTTGAAAAACTAGTCTGGTTGAACAACCAGGGGCTAGAGGCAACTTACTCTTTCCAATTTCTAGTGATATGGTGAGAGAAAAATTTTGGACATCTGGTATACCAATTTGTGATGCTTTGGCCAGCATTGCAGACTGTGAGGTACTATAAGACATTAACTAGGTCACTAATCAGATCCTAAATTTAGTTCTAGTGTGATGTTGTTTACAATTAGTTCTAGATTACCCTACTATGAAAACTATAGGACTTTGATGAAATTTGTTTGGCAAGATACGAATAAGTGGAAGCATATACCATGTTCTTGGATTGGAATAATTAACCTTATTAAAATGTCCATACTACCCAAAGCAACCTATAGACTCAACATAATTCTTATTAAAATAACAATGGTATATGTCACATATTATACATATTATACATATTAGTACATATAATACAACAAATATTCTAAAAATTTCTATGGAATGAAAAATCACCCTGGATAGCCTCAGCAGTGTTGAGGAAGAAAAAAATTGGAGGGATCCCAATACTGGATATCAAACTATACTACAAAGCCATTGTAATCATAACAGCCTTGTACTGGCACAAGAACAGGCATATAATCAATGGAACAAAACAGAGAGCCCAGAAATCAACCTACACCCTCATGGTCAATTAATATTTGACAAAGGAATAAAGAGCATGTATAGTACCAAAAACAGTCCATTAAATAAATGTTGTTAGGAAAATTGGACATGTACATGCAACAAAATAAAACTAGACCACCAGATTACTCCATACACAAGCATAAACTTAAATGTAAGTCACAAAAGCATAAAAATCCTAGAAGAAAATATAGGCGATAAAATCTCAGACATCGCTTATAACAATATTTTGGCCAATACATCTCCTAGGGCAGTGTTTCCCAAACTTTTGACATATGTGTACCCCTTCTATAATTTTTGTAATGCTGAGTACCCCTCATCAAAAAAAATAGATGTATTTTAATAACAATCATAATATATATTTTTGGTACATTCACAAAATAATAATAAATGAAAAATAAAATTATTCATAATAAAATATAAATAAAAGTTATATTATAAATAACATTTATTTGCACACCAGACTATCTCATGCCTCACAAGACTGTCTTGACTTGACTTATGAGAACATAGAATTAGGCGCAGCTAAGCACAGTGCAGTGTATATCCCCACCAAACTCCGGTGCAACTCGTACCCCCACCAAACTCTTCCCGTACCCCTGGGGGTACGCGTACCACACTTTGGGAAACACTGTCCTAGGGCAAGAGAAACAAAGGAAAAATAAATAAATGGGACTACATCAAACAAAAAAGCTTCTGCTCAGCAAAAGAAACCATCAACAAAATGAAAAGGGAACCACATTGTCTGGGAGAACTTACTCACCAATGACATATCTAAAAATAAGTTAGTTTCCAAAATATATAAAGAACTTTTACAACTTGACACCAGGAAGACAAACAATCCAAATAAAACATGAGCAAATGATCTAAATAGACACTTTTCCATAAAGGACATATAAATGGCCAATATGAAAAAATACTTAATATCAATCATCAGAGAGATGCAAATTAAAACTATGATGAGGTATTCTCTCACATCCTGCCAGAATGGCTACTATCAATAAATCAACAAACAAATGCTGGCAAATATGTGGAAAAATTGGAATCCTATTCCACTGTTGGCAGGAATACAGACTGGTACAGTCATAGTGAAAAACAATATGGAGTTTTCTCAAAAAATAAAAATGAAACTGCCATTTGACCCCTTGGGATATATGCCCAGAAGCCATTTGACTTCTGGGCATATATCCTAAGAATCCCAAAACACCAATCAGAAGGATATGTGTACCCTGATGTTTATAGCAGCATTCTATATAATAAAGAGGTAACATGCAAATTGATCATCACACCCTCACAAGATGGCTTCCTACGTCTAAGCCAGCAGGGGGGTTAGTGAGGGCTGACCAAATGACTAAACAAGCAGGCTGCATGGGGTAACAAAGCTAGCAAGGGGATTAGTGAGGGACGACCAAACACCTGAACAAGCAGGCTGCATGGGGTGACCAGGCCAGCAGGGAGGCCATGAGGGGTGACCAGGCTGGCAGGAGGGGCAGTTGGGGGTGACCAGGCTGGAAGTGGGGGTAGTAAGAGGTGACCAGGCTGGTGGAGGGGGCAGTTAAGGGTGATCAGGCTGGCAGAGGGGAGTAGTTGGGGGATACCAGGCCAGCAGGAGGGGGGCGGACAAAAAGGGGTGACAGGGCTGGCACACAGAGGCAGTGAAGGGTGATCAGGCTGGCAGGTGGGGGCAACCAGGGGCAACCAAGCAGGCAGGCAGATGAGCGATTAGGAGCTAGCAGTCCAGGACTGTGAGGGGGATGTCCGACTGCCAGTTTAGTCCCAATCCCTGGGATAAGGCCTCAACTGGCAATTGGACATCCTCTGAGGGGGTCCTGAGTTGGAGAGGGTACAGACTGGGCTGAGGAGCCCCCCCCCCTGCCCCCATGCACGAATTTCACGCACCAGGCCTCTAGTTATTTATAATAGCCAAGATCTGGAAACAGCCCAACTGACCATCAATAGATGAGTGGATTAAAAAGCCATGGTAGATTTACACAATGGGATATTAAGCAGATGTAAAAAAGAAAGAACTCGGCTTTTGCAACAGTATTGATGGACCTAGAGCTAAAGGAGTTAGAACCACTATAACAATATTGTAAGAAATGTTACAGGGTCATCTTTAAAAAATAACAAGAAAAAAAATAAAATATGAATAATGAAATAGCAATAACTACATACTTATCACTAATAAATTTAAATATTAATGTGTTAAATGCTCCAATCAAAAGACACAGGTATTTGAATGAATCAGAAAATAATACCTATACATATACTGCCCATTTCAAATTGAAAGACACACCCACAGATTGAATGTAAAGAGATGGAAAAATTTTATGTAAACAAAACCCCCCAAAAAGCCAGGGTACTAATACTTATATCAGACAAAATAGACTTTAAATCAAAGGCTATAAAGAAGAGACAAAGAAGAATATTTCATAATGATGAAAAGACTAATCCAGCAAGAGGATATAACCAGTGACAACATTTATGCACCCAACATAGGAGAACCTAAATATAGGTTTTCTGAAAAAAATGTATACACACTTTCATTAGTTACTATATATTCAAATGGATTAAATCTGAAAAGAAAGAAACATCAATTGAGCTATCAGCTCTTAAAGTGTGTATGCATTTTAAGGGACACTTGTATATAAAACAAATATTAAAAGACATAAAGGAGATTAACAGTAAGATAATAATAGTAAGTTGGTTTAAAACCTAATTGACATCAGTGGATATATCATCCAGAGAGATAATCAACAAGAAAACAGCCACCCAAACTAACACAGACAAGGTGGGATTAATTGATATTTTTAGAACATTTTACTCCTAAGCAGCAGAATATGCATACATTCTTTTCAAGAGAACATGGAACATTTTTCAGGATAGACTACTTGGTAGGGCACAAAACAAGTCTCAATGCATTTAAGAATAGTATAATCATATCAAGTATAATTAATCACAATGATATGAAACTCAAAATGAATTCTAAGAAAAAGATTTTTAAAAATACACTCAAACATGTGGAGGCTAAATAATATGCTACTGAACAACAAGATCAAGGAAAAAATCATAAAATAACTTGAGATAAATGAAAATGAAAACACAAAAACTCAAAATGTAAGGGATAGAGCCTAAGCATTTCTAAGAGTGAAATTCAGGGCAATATAGGCCAATGTCAAGAAAAAAAGGAAAATCTCAAGTAAACAATCTAATCTTATTCGTAAAGAAACTAGAAAAAGAACAAAGAAAGCCCAAACTGAGTAGAAGGAAAAGAGTAATAAAGATCAAAACAGAAATAAATAAAATAGAGTATTAAAAAATAATATAAAAGATCAATAAAACCAATAGCTGGATCTTTGAAAAGATCGATGAGACTGATAAATCAGCAGAAACCGGTTTGGCTCAATGGATAGAGTGTTGGCCTGCGAACTGAGAGGTCCTGGGTTCCATTCTGGTCAAGGGCATTTCATTGGTTGTGGGGACATCCCCAGTAGGGGGTGTGCAGGAGGCAAATGGTCAATATTTCTAGTTCTCTATCCCTCTCTCTTCCTCTCTGTAAAAAATCAATAAAATATATATATTTTTTAAAAATGATAAATCATTAACCAGATTTATCAAGAAGAAAAAGATAGAGAAGTCCCAGATAAATAAAGTCAGAAATGGGAAAGAAGTGACAACTGAGACCACAGAAATACAAAAGATTATAAGAAAATACTGCATTCCAGAAGTAATCCAGATCTGTATTGTCAATTAATCAATCACAAAGGAGACAAGACTACACAACAAGGTAAAGGAAATCTCTTCAATAAATGGGTTGTGAAAATTTGGCAGATGCATGCAAAAGAATGAAACTGGACTACTTTTTTATATCATACACAGAATAAACTCAAAATAGATTAAAGAGAAATGTAAGTCTCAAAATAATAAAAATCTAGCAGAAAACATAGACAGTAAACTCTGGCATCACTTTTAGTAGTATATTTTTGGATATATCTCCTGAGATGAAGGAAACAAAAGAAAAAAGAAAAATGTGGAACTACACCAATTAAAGAATTTTTTCACAGTGAAGGAAACCATCAACAAAATAAAAAGACAACCTACTGAATGAGAGAAGATTTTGCTTATGATGCATCCAACCAGGGGTTAATATTCAATTGATATAAGGAATCACATAAATTATTATCAACTAAAAAATTTGTTCAAAAAATGAGAAGACTTGAATAGACATTTCTCCAAAAAGGTGGATACAGATGACCAATGAAAAAATGCTCAACATCACTAATTGTCAGGGAAAAGAAAATTAAAACCACAATGAGATATCACCTCACACCTATCAGACAGACTGTCATCAATAAACCAACAAACAACATGTTGGCAAGGATGTGGAGAAAAGAACTCTTATGCACTGTGGGATTGTAGACTGGTGTAGCCATTTTGGAAAATAGTATGGAGTTTCCTCAAAAATTTAAAAATAGAACTACCATATGATCCACCAACCCCGCTTTTTGGTATTTAGTCAAAGAAATTTGAAACGCTAATTTGAAGAGACACATACACTTCTGTGTTCATTGTAGTGATACTTACAACTTTCAGGACATGGAAGAAATGTGAGTGTCCATTGTTAGATAAATGGATACAAAAGAAATAGTACAGATATAAAATAGAATATTACTCAGCCATAAAAAAGAATAAAATCTTGCCATATGCAATAACCTAAAGAGTAATATACTAAGTGAACTAAAACAGAGAAAGACAAATACTATATGATTTCACTTATATGTGGAATTAAAGAGAGAAAAAAAACCCAACTCATAGATACACAACAGTTGCCAGATGGGAGGAAAATTGGGGGAATGGCAAAAAAAGAAAAGGCTTAAGATGTACAATTTGTCAGTCATAAAAACAAGTGCAACATAGGGAATATAGTAAATAATATTTTACTAACTATGAATGGTGCCTGATAGGTACTAGACTTATTGTGCTAATCACTTCATAAGTTATATAAATATCTAAATACTATGTTTTACATCTAAAATTAATATAATACAGTAAGTAAAAATTATTTAAAAGATAAAATAAAATGAGATTTTTTAAAATCTAGACTGTAGTTTGGCAAAACTTTCCTATAAATGGCCACACAGTAAATATTACAGAATTTTTCAGGTCAAGAAGTAAACTTGAGGATTATGTAGGTACTTTTTATATAATTGGCATGAATCATTAAAATATTTTCTTTTGATTTTTAAAAAATAATTTACAAATGTTAAAACAATTCTTAGATGGTAGCCAGTACTAAATTAGATGACAGAACAGGTTTGGCCCCTGATCTAGAATGAAGTATTAGTGTGGCTATAAAAAGATGAAGTTTATATAAGTAAAAAACAAGATGCTGACATTTGACCTAAAGAATCAGCCTCACAAACATAGGATGAGGGAGATAAGGCTTCAGAGTAGAATGAGATTATTACATGGACCACATCTGAGGAATGGCTGGAGACTCTGGAGACAGTGCCAGGAGCAATGGAGGACTCAGCACTTTAGTTCAAGGCACAGAGAGTTCAAGGCACAGAGAGTCCCCAGGGGTGTTCTTCCTGAGCTCCAATTCTGTCTGGTGAGAAAGCTCCCAGGGATGGCTGCCCTCCATGGCCCTTTATTCATTTCCAATCTGGAGAGCCTGTTTCTCTTCTCATACAATCAGACTTCTTAAAAGACATGAGAACTATCTATTTCGTGATTCTGTCTCACCATGGATGTTCCGTGGAATATTTACTAGTGAGTGAATCTCCTACAAGTTTCCAATCGTTTTGATGTATGAGACAAAGGAGAACATCCCCGTAGGGAGTGAGAGGTGGGCTGCCTGAGGGAGGGACTTTGTGGTGTGAAATGTTCAGGGGTTACTGGACTCTACGTAAATGTATCTCCTATTCTTCTTAACCTCAGCTCCGAGGAACAGATAGCAACCCTCAGGCTTTTATTTCCCTCCTCAGACAGCTTTAGGTTTGTGCTTTCAACACCAGGGTCAGTGTTACTCCAACTCTCAAACCGAGCAAATCCCATATGCCTCCATGATCACCCACAGTAGCAGGGCAGTAACCTTCCCCAGGAAAGGCTGAGTTTTCCACCTTGGCTCATAAACAATCAGCACGGGAGCCCTCTGAAAACCATTTAGTAAGGGTCACTAGGACTTACAAACTGACTTAGTAAAGCTTCTCGTGGTCTTAGAGCATCTGGAGGTTGGGATCAGGAGCAGACACCGGGTATCTTTCATGGAAGCTAATTTCCAGAGCTCACGGTCAGTGCCCTGCACTTTGATAAGCATTTAGAAGGGGTCCTATTACTACTGGGAATTAACAGCCAGCTGGCTGGCCTGGATTTTGCTCCAAGGAGGAGGGGTCAGCAGAAGGTCACCCCAGTGAATTGCTGAGACCAGGGAGGCTGCCATAGGAGCCCAGAACCCCGCAGTTGTCACACTCAGGAGCACATGCTGCGCTGAGAACAGGTTCCCTCAGGGGGGCCAGGTCTCAGTGTGGAGGTAAACAAACAGGTGATTTCCAGGAAGAAAGGGACGAGCTGCCAGCTTTCCCAGGGAGATTAGGGCCAGAGGCCTGGAGACTGCGGGCTACCTATCGAGCCTCCTAGGATCTCACCCATGGAAATGTAGACGGATCTTCTTTTCTGCACATCAAGTCTACCCCCTCTTCAAACAGACACTAAAAGCTCGCTATTTTAATGAGAAGTTTGCTTAAGAGTAAGCCCCACCTGTTTCTTCTACTCCCACAGTACTGTTTGTTTACTCAGCAGTTCAGTCATTTCCCTGAGAATATCATCAGGGAGGCAGAGTCTCAGCTGCTGCAAGCTCGCTCAGCCACCCGGGCAGGCTGTCACTGGGCAGACCAGCGCAGCAGGAAACTCAGTGTGGTCTCTTTGCCCTGGAACTGTGAGATTCTGCTAGGAGTTCCAGTTTCAGGCTTTCTGAAGGGACTCAGAAGCCTGGAGGAGAGCTGGACACTACATGGAAATCAGTGAGAGGTGGCAAAGAGCACATTGCACTCTTATTCCTAGTCATTTTATGTGGCCTTTAGTCAGTCTAGGCCTCACCACTGCTCCTCCCCTAACTGGTAGGAAAAGTAAAGGGGACTCCCCCAGCCAATGTTCTTTACCCTCCTGAGGGTACAAGGGACACATGTGAGCAACAAGATAGCGGATGTTTAAGAAGCAAGGTGCTCTCCTGTGCTCCAGTCTCAACTTCTGAGTTGCCAACTGCCCTCGGGGAAGGACTGGACCTTGGTGGTTCTCTGCCTCTCAAATCATAAGGAATAAAACCTGTTGCCCTGCCTGATCAGGGGGATGAGCCTGCTGCTATAAGCTGATAAATGTTCCAGACGTCCAATGACACTGCTCAGAAACTCACATCTGCTTTGATCACACCCTGACTAAAATCTTTCAGAGTCAAGAGAAGTCCAAAGATGGTGGCATAGGTAAACACCTGTACTTGCTGCCTCTCACAACCACATCAAAGCTACAACTAGGGATCTTATCTGAGACATGAAAAAAAAACACAACTGTGGAGACCAGTGAGCAGCTGTGGGGCCCCGGTTGGTGAGGACACGAGGATTCCACAGAAAGCAACACAAGAGAGAGAGAGAACTATATAACCAGACATCTTGAAAAGAGAGACTATGGAGAGACAAAGAAACAGCTCAAATATGAAAGAAAAGCAGGCATCACCAGAAAAGGAAGTAAAAGAGTTAGAGGCAAGCAATCTATCAGAGAAAGAATTCAGAGAAAGGATCATAAGATGACTAAAAAGAATGGAAGACAAATTTGACAATATGAGTAAGAACCAAGAAGAAATGAAAAATGACATCGCTACTGTGAAGAACTCAATAGAAAGCATCAAGAGTAGACTAGAAGAAGCAGAGGACTGCATCAGTGAGCTAAAAGACAAGATGGGGAAAAAATATCCAATTAGAGCAGCTTCTGGGGGGGGGGAAGCAGGAGGAGAGCCTAAGGGAACTTTGGGACAATACAAAACAAAATAATATTAGAATAATAGGGGTTCCAAAAGGAAAGGAAACTGAGGAAGACATGGAAAACCCGTTTCAAGAAATAATGACAGAAAACTTTCCTGAGATAGAGAAGAAAAAACACACAAATCCAAGATGCTCTCAGAGTCCCAAGCAAAATGAATCCCAAAAGACAGACACCAAGGCACATTATAATTAAAGTGGCAAACACCAACGACAAAGTAAGAATCTTAAAAGCAGCCTGAAAGAGACAGAAAGTTACATATAAAGGAACCCCCATCAGACTAGCAACTGATTTCTCAACAGAAACTCATCAGGCCAGAAGGGAATGGAATGAAATATACAAAGTCATGCAAAGAAAGGGTCTGAATTCAAGAATATTGTACCCAGCAAGGCTATCAATCAAAATTGAAGGTGTAATCAGGAGATTCACAGACACTAAAAGTCTAAGGGAATTTATTACCACAAAACTAGCAATACAAGAAATACTAACGGGTCTGTTGTAAAAATAAAAAAGAAATAGGAAACGAAGAAGGAACACAGGGGTAAAGAATAAAAATGGCAACAAATAAGTACCTATCAATAATAACTTCAATGTAAATGGATTAAATGCCCTAATCAAAAGACATAGGGTAACTGATTGGATAAGAAAACAAGACCCATATATCTGTTATCTACAAGAAAACCATCTACAACCATATATCTGTTACCCACTTCAGAAAAAAAAGATGCTCACAGACAGGGTGAAGGGATGGAAAAAGGTTTTCCAGGCGAATGGAAATGAAAAAAAAGCTGGGGTAGCAATATTTATATCTGACAAATTAGATCTCAAATTGAAGGACATAACAAGAGATAATGAAGGCCACTTCATAATACTAAAGGGAGCAATCCAACAAGAAGAAATAACCCTAGTAAACATATATGCACCCAATACAGGAGCACCCAAAAAAAAAAAAAAACTGCTGGAGGACATTAAGGGAGAGATTAATAGCAATACAATCATAGTAGGAGATTTTAATACCCCACTATCTCCTTTTGACAAATCATCTAAACAAAAAATCAGCAAAGTAATATCAACCCTAAAAGACTTACTAGACCAGACGGAATTAATCAATATCTTCAGAACATTCTACCCCAAAGCCACAGAATATACATTCTTCTCAAGTGCACATGGGTCATTTTCAAAGATAGACCACATGTTGGGACATAGGCAAAGTCTCTTCAAATTCAAGAAGATAGAAATCATATCAAGCATCTTCTCAGATCATAGTGGCATAAAATTAGAAATTAACTACAATAAAAATAATCCAAAGAAATCAAACACATGGAGACTAAACAGCATGCTATTAAACAAGGACTGGGTTACCAGAGAAATCAAGGAAGAAATTAAAAATATTCTGGCAACAAATGACAATGAAAACACAACAATCCAAAATCTATGGGACACAGCAAAAGCAGTTTTGAGAGCGAAGTTCATATCTCTACAAGCCTATTGCAAAAAACAAGAAAAAATGGTAACAAATTATCTAACTCTAAAACTCAAAGAGTTAGAAAAAGAGCAAAAAGAAAAGTCCAGTGTAAGCAGAAGGAAGGAAGGAATAAATATCAGAGCAGAGATAAATGACATAGAGACAAAAAAAAAAAAAAAAAAAAAAAAAAAAAAAAAAAAGATCAACAAAACCAAGAGCTAGTTCTTTGAAAGGATAAACAATATTGATGAACCTTTAGCCAGGCTAACCAAGAAACAAAGAGAGAGGACCCAAATAAACAAAATCAGAAACGAAACAGGTGAAATAACAACAGACCCTGCCGAAATACAAAAGATTGTTACAAAATACTACAAACAACTCTATTCCAACAAACTGGACAACCTGGAGGAAATGGACATATTCCTAGAAAAATATAACCTTCCAAAACTCAATCGGGAAGACTCTAAAAATCCTCAATAGACCAGCGACTTTGGAAGAAATTGAAGCAATCATCAAAAAGCTTCCAACAAACAAAAGCCCAGGGCCAGATGGCTTCACAGGAGAGTTTTATCAAACATTCAAGAAAGAACTATAACTTATCCTCCTCAGACTATTCCAAAAAATTCAAGAGGAAGAAACACTTCCTAACTCCTTCTATGAAGCCAGCATCACCCTAATACCAAAACCAGATAAAGACAACACAATGAAAGAGAATTACCGGCCAATATCCCTCATGAACATAGATGCCAAAATCCTCAACAAAATTCTAGCAAATTGGCTCCAGCAGTACATCAGAAAGATCATACACCATGACCAAGTAGGTTTTATTCCGGGAATGCAGGGATCGTACAATATCCACAAATCAATAAACGTGATACATTACATAAACAAATTGAGAGATAAAAATCATATAGTCATATCAATCGACACAGAAAAGGCATTTGATAAAATCCAACACCCTTTCCTGATAAAAGCTCTCAACAAGGTGGGAGTACAAGGATCATATCTCAACATGATAAAAGCTATATATGATAAACACACAGCCAACATCATACTCAATGGGCAAAACTAAAACCATTCCCTCTAAGAACAGGAATAAGACAGGGATGCCCACTCTCACCACTCCTGTTTGACATAGTACTGGAAGTATTAGCCATTGCAATTAGACAAAAAGAAGAAATAAAAGGCATCCAAATTGGAAAATAAGAAGTAAAGTTGTCCTTATTTGCAGATGACATTATACTGTACATAAAAAACCCAAAAGACTCCATCAAAAAACTAATAGACTTAATAAATGAATTTGGCAATGTAGCAGAAGACAAAATTAATGCCAAGAAATCTATGGCATTTCTATACACCAACAGTGAACTTACAGAATCAGAGGCTAAAAAAGCAATCCCATTTACCATCACACCAAAAAAACTAAGATACCTAGGAATAAACTTAACTAAGGAGGTAAAAGACCTATACGCGGGAAACTACACAACACTGAAATACAGATAGAGGAAGATGTAAACAGATGGAAGAACATACCATGTACATGGATTGGTAGAATCAACATCATCAAAATGCCCATACTTCCTAAAGCAATTTATAAGTTCAGTGCACTCCCCATTAAAATACCAATGGCATATTTCACTGACCTAGAAAGAACTCTCTAAAAATTCATCTTGAACAATAAAAGATCCCAAATACCCACAGCAATCCTGAGAAAGAAGAGTAAAGTAGGAGGGTTCTCAATACCAGATTTCAAGTTGTATTACAAAGCAACTGTTCTCAAAACAGCCTGGTAATGGCACAAGAACAGACATATAGATCAATGGAATAGATAGAGAATCCAGATATCAACCCAAATCACTATACTCAATTAATATTTGAAAAAGGAGGCACAAACATACAATAGAGTCAAGATAGCCTCTTCAATAAATGGTGTTGGGAAAATTGGACAGATACATGCAAAAGAATGAAACTATATCACCAATTTACACCATACACAAAAATAAACTCAAAATTGTTACAGGACTTAAACATAAGACGGGAAACCATAAAAATACTAGAGGCATCCACAGGCAGCAAAATCTCAGACATATTCCAATAGAACTTCTTCACTGATACTGCCCCTAGGGCAATGGAAGATAAAGAGAAAATAAACAAATGGGACTACATCAAAATAAAAAGCTTTTTTACAGCAGAAGAAACCGTCAGCAAAACAACAAGAAAGCCCACTGTATGAGAGAACATATTTACAAATGTTATCACTGATAAAGGTTTAATCTCCAATATCTACAGACAGCTTATACAAATTAATAAAAGGAAGATAAATGAGCCAATTAAAAAATGGGCAATGGACCTAAATAGAATCTTTTCAAAAGAAGATAGAAGGAAGGCCAAGAGGCACATGAAAACATGCTCAAAGTCACTGATTATCCGAGAGATGCAAATCAAAACAACAATGCAGTACCATCTCACACCTGTCAGAATGGCCAACATTAACAAATCAACAAATGACAAGTGTTGGCGAGGTTGTGGAGAAAAAGGAACCCTCGTGCACTGCTGGTAGGAATGCAGACTGGTGCAACCACTGTGGAGAACAGTATGGAGCTTCCTCAGAAAACTGAAAATGGAGCTCCCATTTGACCCAGTAATCCCATTCCTAGGAATATATCCCAAGAAACTAGAAACACCAATCAGAAAGGATATATGCACCCCTATGTTCATAGCAGCACAATTTACAATAGCTAAGATTTGGAAACAGCCTAGGTGCCCGTCAGCAGATGACTGGATCAAAAAACTATGGTACATCTATACGATGGAATGCTATGCTGCCATAAAAAAGAAGGAATTCTTATCATTTGCAGCAACATGGATGGAATTAGTGAACGTCATGCTGAGTGAAATAAGCCAGTCAATGAAGGAGAAACACCACATGACCTCACTCATTTATGGATAATAAAGAACATTATAAATTGATGAACCAAAAGATATAGAAACAGTAAAGCAACAAGCAGAGTGTTAAGTTACAGCAGGGAGGGAAGGGAGATATGGGGGAGATAAGAGATCAACCGAAGGACTTGTCTGCATGCATATAAGTATAACCAATGGACACAAAACTCTGGGGAGGGAGGGCATGTATGGGGAGGGGGGCAATGGTAAGATATGTACACAGATAATCATTTAATTTAAAAAAAAATCTTTCAGAGTCAAGTATAAAGTTCTTAAAGTGTTGTCAACGGCCTTTCTGGTCCTTTTCTACCTCTGTGGCATTTACTGATGCACAGTCCTCCAAGCCTCTCCAACTGCTCCTCACCACCAGTTTGGCTCTGGGCCTCCACTCTTCCTTGGGTCCTGTTCTATTCTGCCTCCCCTCCACTCACAACTCACAGACAAACACACATACCATCTGGGTAGCACCTACTTGTCCTCTACAAATCAGCATTGATATAACTGCTGTTAGGAAGATTTTCCTGATGACCCCCCCACAACCCCAAAGTGTGCTAGATATTCTCCTACGTCCTTTCTAAAATCTCCCCCATTCCCATGGAGAACTCTCATTCCAGATTCTGGCCACTCCTAATCTTCCTCCTTGGGTCCAGTAGACTAGGTCTTTCTGTGTGGTGCCTATACACCCAACAGGTGGAGCTTGGTAGAGATGCAGCTATCAATATGTTTGGAAGCATCCTCAAAGTTCAGTTGACAGCACATTCTGTGTGGTCCACCATGAACTGAAGAAGAAGTGCTGGTGGATGACATTGCCTGCGTAAAGAGGATGCAATGGCCTGTCCTACTGGACATGGCGCATAGCAAACCCATGGAGCCAAATTAGGGACATCCCCAAATAGGGAAATAACAGATTCATTTTGGGGGAGAAGCGTGAGTGGAAATACTTGCATAAGTTACGTGGGAGGTAGAGAGGAGAGAGAAACTGATATGTGAAAGTTCTCTTCAAATACTTGATACTTGTCATTAAAAAGGCAAATAAGACCCTATGAGAGCTGTGGATGTGCTTTGTTGGGAGGGGCTGGTCCATGAACTCCCCGAATTATAAAAAAACTTTATATGTATGTACACTTTTATTCCTGGAGAGGAAGTCTACAGCTTTATTTTGTTTCTCAAGGAGTTCCCCAAAATATTAAAAACCAGCATAGGATTAAAGCCAAAGTATTGCTAAAACTATTGATGTCTATTAACAGGCATAACTGAAGATAGGTTAAATGTGGGATCAAGTAAGGTAAGAAGTGAATATGTTCAGTCGGAGAAGGGGCAAAGGAAAGGAAATAGTGAAAAGGAAAACTCCACATTGGCTATGGCAAGTGTTTATACAAATGCTGTTGAGGTAAGGTTTCCAGATGAGGTTTTCTCATGTACATATTGCTTACAGCCTAACCACTTCTTTAGTTTGGCCCTATGGTTTCATTCTCCTGGTTTTAAAGGTGAGGTTTTCTGGCATCTGATATTTTTTTTCTTGAATGTCTCCAGCTGTCCATGGTTGCTGGACAGTATTGGAGAGAAATCAGCCTCAGAAATAACCACTGGAACAGTATTAATTCAGGGTACTCTCTGTGTAATCACCCAGAACTTTCAACACTTCTTCCAGTACCCCCAGAAGCAGCCAGCACAGGTGTGTGATAATCCAGCAGTAGGCATGAAAGGCTTTAGCTTTCCCTGGTGGGACAGAGGGAATCCGTGTAGATGAGGGTGAGGATCTTCCTTTCACTCTCCCAAGCTCCAAGAGCAGCCCTGCTTCCAGGAGCATGACAGAGTTGAGTATTAATTACTTGCTGAATTTCATGCCAAATAAAACCACATGTGTATTTCAGCTGTGGTTTGGAAACAATTCCACCCTGGATATGATCAGTGAAAATTGTATGAGATTACATCACCTGGATGCTGGTTTATGCATGTTCAAATTTCATGTCGACATGGCAGAGAAGGTGCTTCTGTGTGCTTCTCCTGGATTACTTCATAGAGAGGCAGCAAGCTGATTGAGGCAGGGTGAGCGGTGCAGCTTAACCTCAGCCTGCACACCAGGGAGAGCTGTGTCTGCCATCTTGGGTGCCTGGAGTTGACCCTGCAGGCAACAGGGGTCCCATGAAAGGTTTGCTTTAAAAAATTGAGGGTCATATGTATATTAGCCTGGTGGCATCATAAAGTGAAGAGAATGTAAGAAAAGAAGCAAGGAGAACAGTTAGGGATTAAGAGCCTGGGAACAAAAGACAAATGTGAGAATTGTTTTTAAAAATAGATAAAAAAGTGTGTATGTAGATTAAGTGTAGATGAGGGTGAGGATCAGATGGTTCCTTACTCTTCTCCTTCTACTACCCTTTGATGTGAATGTTGATATGTTTGATGTTTTCCCAGAGGTCACTTAAACTATCCTTATATTTTTTTATTCTTTTTACCTTTCTGTTCTATTTTCTGCTGCCCTGTCTTCCAAATCACATTCTGGCCATCTTTGTCATGACATTTCCTTTTGAGTACTAGAACTATATTTTCAAATATGAGCATCTCTTTTTAATCTCATTTCTCCTTGAACATGACAATAGACATTTGTACTGAGGTCAGGACAAAAGCATTATTTTTTAAAACTAAGATATTCTATTGGAATTAAGTGATTCTATTTTGGCTTATTTTTTTTATTCTATCCATTTTAGTCTTAAGATCTTTCACTTTAACTGATATCAATTTATCAAAGACATTGCTGTCAGTGATAGAAACCCAACGTAGCTGAAACAGACAAAAAAAAAAAGAAAGTACTGGTAAAAGGAAGTATAACACAGAAATAAATGACCCAAGGAACCATAACCTTAAAGATTGAAACTGGTGTTTAATGTGGCCAGATCTCTTTCTCTCTCCATCCTTCCATCTTCGCTTGTCCATCTGACTTCATTTTCTCTTACTTTAGACAAGCACAAGCAGCTCCACACCATATACCCAAATGATTCTTAGCTAATTCATCACCTTGAGCAAAACTCTAATTGGCTGGACCCAAGACACATTCCAGATACCTAGACCAATCAGCATGTCCACGGAGACAGGAGTAAAGTAATAGGCAAAGCCCAGGCTCCTTCACAGCACCCTCCACCACCAGTCCATCCTCACTAGGGGTGGCTAAAGGCCAGGCGAATGAGAATGATTGCAGAGGCACTTCCCATTCTCTACACAGAGATGATGGAAGCAAACTAGACAAGTGGGTTTGGAGGGAGGCGCATTCCCTTGTCATTTGTTATCCACATACATCCTACCGCAGACCACACATAGGCCTCTGAGAACTAACACTGCCTTGCTTTTAATTTTTGTTTTTAATAGTTTTTGCCTTTAAAAAAAACAACACCTAAAATATGTTAACCAATAACAAAGTAAAATATAGTCCGTGCTATGATTGAGACATGAACAGAGTGTTCTAAAGGTTTAGAAGTAAGAGCTATCCTGTGAGGCACTGGGATTACTACTCGAAGGATGTATAGGGTTACACGCGCAGCAATGGGGGGAGAGGAGGGCAGGAGCTGGGGCAGGCGTTTGGAAGACGGAAGGTTCTGAGAAAATTCTCGGGGGTAATCTGTATTAGAAAGGGTGTCAGGATGATGTGCAGAGGGGAAGAGCTGCAGTGAGTGCTTTTGGCAACAAGGGTAGTGAGCTTTGGCCGAGGCCTGTGAAGCCCAGAGCATCAGGATACATAAATTCTGGTGTGTCTGTGTGAGAAACAGTCTCATTTCCTTATCATCTCTCATTGTATATTCCTTTTCCCTCATTAAATTCCAAGCTCCTTGAATCCCTTGGGAAAGAAGCTCCTTTATAGGAAGTCAGCTTTGTGCTGATGTGTTTCTAAGTCTCCATAAATCATATGGCCTTCCATAAATCACCCAGAGCTGCCTCTGTGTTGCAGCTGCACTCCACAGATACTCCAGGGTAATGCTTCTATTTGTCCCGGGCAAAACTATGAAGACTTTGGCAGTCTCGGGCTCACTTCTGTTTTCACATGGTACCTTTCTCCTGCCTCAGATTCATTTGCCGAAGGCCTCTGACTGTCTTCACTCCCCCCCCCCTCCCTTTCCTACCCACTGCACCTAATGGAAACAGGAAAGACTGTTATCAGTCACCCATACTTGATGACGAATTGATTAATGGCAACCCAACTGCAATCCCGTCATACAAGTTTAGCCTTGGACTTTCAACCTTTCTTTTGCATTTTACAAGACCAGTGCTCTAACCACTGCACTTTTGCATCTTAATCCTTTTATCTTCCAATGTGGATGGAAAGCTATTTTCTATGTGAAAAGAAATTCCAGACTTTAACTAGTTTGCAGGAATATTTCAGGAATATTTAGATAAAGAAAGATTTTTAAAAAAGTAGGAATAGACCAGAAATAATAAGAAAAAAAAGGTACAAGCTACAAAGCAGGTGAAAATATAAAAGAGGTAAAAGATGCATGCAAATTAGCACCGAGTTTGTCTAATAAATAAGATGTTCATTAAATATTTGTTTAATAGTTCTTGTGGGATGCACAGATGGATAGATGCAAAATTCAGAAAAATAGATTTAAAAGTTTTTTCTTTTCCAAACTAGACAGCAACTTTTTAAGGGTTGGAAAATGTGACTTTTTAAAAAAAATAAACCTTTATTGTTCAGATTATTACAAATGTGTTCCTCTTCCCACCCCACCCCCACCCAATTGCTCCCCTCCACCAGGTTCCCACCCCACCCTCTGCCCTTTCCCCACCCCCCATTGTCCTCATCCATAGGTGCACAGTTTTTGTTCAGTCTCTTCTCACACCCCCTTCCCCTTTTCCCTGAGAATCATCAGTCCACTCCCCTTCCATACCTCTGATTCTATTATATTCACCAGTTAATATTATGTCCTCTGGCTCTTTGTGTTCCAAATCTTTGTCTTGATTCTTGCGATCTTCCAGTCTGTTTTTAGGAATCTGTATAATATTTTTTTATTTCACACATTGTTTTCTTTATTTCTAGTTGATCCTTTTTTATATCCTCATAGGGTTCGTTTATTTTATCGGCCTTTTTTTTTAGGAAATTCTTGAAAAACCTTATAACTTTAGTTTTGAACTCAATGTCCATTCTTTTACTTTCCTCCATCTCCTTCCTTTGTGTCCTGCCTCTTCTCTGCATTTCAGCTGCTTCCCTGCTTTGATGGAATAGTTTTGTGTGCTAGGTGTTCTGGTAGAGCCCAGTTGCATAGCATTCCCAGTTACCTGAGGTGGACAATCTTGGTGTAGCCCTTTGTGGGCTGTGTGTGCAGTCTTGTTGTTAAACCTTGATTATTGTTGGTATCACTGGGAAGCATTGATCTCCAAGCCAATTGGCTATGAGGATCAGTCATGTCTCAGCTAAGAGGGCTTCTGTACTCCACTTGGATGGGGCAGAGTCTCAGGGTGGTACAGGCAAGCTTTGGTTTCCCATCAGCCCTTCCCTGAGTCCCGCAGTAATAGACACTAGATTCACACCTCCGAGAGATCTCTGCCCACTGCCTGACAATCTGGCCTCTCCCTGACTGGGGCCATCTATCAGAGCAATAGGGTGGTTCTGTTTTCCTCCTGAACAAGAAAGCCAGCTGTGCATTAGCTGTCTGCCCTCTCTGAGCGCCTGGAGTAAGCGAGCAGCAAACTCGGCCTGCCCTCTCAGCGAAAGTAAGCTAGCAGTGAACTCTGTGGCTGCCTTTTCATGCGCACAGTTCTCTGCACCTTCACAGTTCCTGGCCCACTGTATCTCATTTTCTTCTCTGTTAAGCAAGTAGCTGGAGAAAATCAACAAATTTGAACCTGTTCTCCATGGAACCCTAGAGGTTTTTGAAAGTGCCCCCAAAGAAAAAGAAAATGGTAGGGACAGAAAACCCTTCAGTACTATACTGCATCAGCTACCCACTCCCCCACCCTAACTATCTGCAGCAGCTCTATGTCAAGAAAAGCAAACCTCATTTTACCTTTGTAATAGTTTAAAGTACATTTTTAAAAATATTTTTTATTGATTTTAGAGAGGAAGGGAGAGAGAGAGAGAGAGAAATGTCAATGATGAGAGAGAATCATTCACTGGCTGCTTCTTGCACATCCCACTGGGAATCAAGCCCGCACCTGGGGCATGAGCTCTTGACCAGAATGGAACTAGGGACCCTTCAGTCCGCAGGCCAGTGCTCTATCCCCTGAGCAAAACCAGCTGGGGCTTGAAGTACATTTTTATTTGAGGAAAACAAAAGGTTTAAGACCACCGTACTTAATCTCAAAGTCAAAAATCTCCTTAACTATTTTATGTATTATTTTTAGGATATTTCTACTAGAGTATTATGTAATTATAGAAGCTTCTCAATTTTTTATTATTAATATCTTTAACATTAGGAATTCAAAATATAATTTCAAAGTATCTGTCAGATGCTTTCACATACTAGATGTTAGACTGAAAATAGATTTAGACATAATCTTTAAATTACTCACTTTAAATTTTATGTGATTTTCAAAATAGTTGAAAAATTCTCAAGCTATGTCAAAACAATCATTGAATGGGCAGCTATTAACATTAACTTCTGAAAATGTCTCTCTTTTCTTAACCAGAAAGATGAATCATATTTTGTGGATTTTTGGAGGAGAAGAAGTTTCCAATCAGTGATTTCTCTCTTTAGTTGCAATAGAAAAATGTAAAATCTCATATTAATAAAGAAGAGGGTGTAAATAAATTTGCATGATAATTTGTGAATTATCTGGCTTATGAAAATATGAAAATCTAAACTGAACATATGTCCAACCTCTAGCTTGATGGTAACTATACTCAAAATAGTTAATATATTTGACCTAAACCGATACCTGTTGATAAATAAATGAGTAGGAAAGAGATGGGACAACTTACATTACATGAATTACAAGTGATCTTAGAATTCATTGACACCTCCATGACAAGAATGAGTAATTGGAGGCCAAGCTCCAAGTAATTAATGTAGATGTGCAATCAATTATATGCGTGGTTATGTTTAATGTAGTTCATCAAATATTTCCGGCACAAAGAAAGATTGTAGTTCCTGATTTCCTTGAGGTGGAATGGCATCATGTGACTAATTCTGGCCAATATCTGACGTGTGAGTTAATTCTGAGATAAGCATTTAAATGCTAACACAAGACTTCCAGGAACTTTCTTTCAACATGGCCTGGCTCTCAGCAACTGGACCCCTAAGTGGGATGACTGAGGGGAGTGTAGTTACATAGCATAAATGACAAACAGGTCATTGTGGTTTAGCTATTGAGATGCAAGGGTTTATCACTCTAACAGAATCTGATAAAATACATGAAAGATAATTATATTTCAAGCAGGTTGTAAGTAATCTTCCTCTCCCAAACAAATTGGAAAATTTGCACAAACCCAGACCATGGGTGGGGACTTGGGAGATAATGTAGCACACTCCTGAAAAAGCCTAAAACTGCATTTATTCTTCAGATTCCCACAGAATATTTAAATATTCTCTAGGAGAATAAAATAACCTATTTTAATTGGATGCATATGCTTTCCCCCCTCCCATCTTGAAGTTTTTAAATTACATTTGTTATATTATTTTGAAAACAAGACAGAGTGAGGTTTAAAAAAAATATCTAGTATAATATTTTTATTTGAACAGTACTCTAAAACTTTTCCACCAAACCTTATTTTTCCAATTCATTTTTATCCTTTACTTTACAAGAAATGCTATAAAAAAGGAAAAATATCCAGAGTATCCGAAGACACTGTAACCAGTGTCTTCAAATACATTGATGATATATTACACACTCCTTTCTCTAGGCAATTTTGGTGGGTCTTAATATGTTTTATTTCAAGAGCTGAACGAATGGTCAATGGAAGTGGAACAAGTCCTCTTCTGAGAGTGGCAGAGGGAAGTTCTTCCCCCGTGGAATGAGTCACACAATCCACATGGCTGCCGAGTTCAACGGTTCCTGTCAGCCAGAGTTCCAGAACTTATTCCCCTAACTCTTGTTTTTACAGCAATATTAATTCCATTCCTATGAACTGAGGTTTGGACAAGTTCCTTCGTGATTTTAAAAAACATATTAATAGTGATTCATGATGGGCCCCAAAATAAGAAATAAAAACACACACAAAACTTCTGCATGATTCCACTCAGATTAGATCATAAATTCATCCATGTTTTAGACTTTATTCTTCTTTTTTTCAACACTTAGTCTTACCAGAAAACAAACAAGTGAGATGTTTTCATATCTATGCTCCAATTAACCAGTTAGTTACCTGTTTTATTGGTAAAACAAAATATTATTTAAATAATTTATTTTGGGGATATGCTTTTTTTTTATCATAAAATTCACTTCCCCCTCCTTCGCAAATGCCAAGCACCATTCGTATTTTAAATTCTCACTCAAAAATTGTGGAAGCAAAGTAGTCAATACCTAAGGCTACTTAATTAACTTCAGGAATTATTCAATTTATCTCTTTAAAAATAATAGTTAAAATCTCAGTGCTGAAATGTAGTTTTATTTTCAATTTGAGACATATTTTTCCACAGTTAAGTTGGAATTTTGTAAATTTATTTTCTTACAATTGAGCCTCATAAGGCTCTGGAAATGTAGGATGATGATGAAGACAGTGGTCCGATATAGTCCATTTGTATTCATTTCCTGATAAGTTGTGATCACTTGGTAAAAAGAACATCTTTTCTTTAGGCAGTGCTAATAATGTTCCTATATCACATGGGCTTTCTCGGAAGAAGCTGCTTCAAGTGGTTACTCTTGTACCCTGCTAGCCAGGCCAATGAATTAGTTTAGGATGCCTAAAGTCCCAGGAGTCCCCAGAAAAGGTGTCAACCAAGTGGGAGAGAGCGGGCTGTCCCCTCCCTGGTTCCTGTCTTCTCCTATAAATGAGTTAAAATAAAAGACCCTGGTTGCATTGTGATAAAGCCAATTTATTAAAGCAATTAAAACAAGCTAATGTATTAAAGACCCGAGGCAAGCAAATCTATTTCATGCAGCTCTGAGCACATCATTCAGCTGATTGAGGAGCAAGTTGGGTATGGTATCAAAGCATTATATACATTCCTGTCTATACATTTCAAAATTCTCCTGCTGAATATCTTAGTACAGATTAATGCTCAAGGTCCCTTTTTATTTTGGTGTGTCCTCCCCAGAATTTATCTTGCCAAGTCTTGAGACTGCTGGCTTCTCTGTTTGGGGTATAAAAAAATAAAATGGCCTTTTTTTCCAGACCTTCTCTAAAATGGCTGATTTCCTCCCTCTTCTCCCCTCCTTTCCTGCATTCTTTAGTTGGAGAATCATTAACCATTTGCTTTCAAGCTTCCTTGGGAAAGATAAGAGCTTACAGTTTTCAAGCTGGCTGCAAATTGCCCACACTGTTTGGCCTTATTTTAACTTCCTTATGTCAGTTTCCCTATTTGCCTTGCCTTGGAATACCTGAATTCGGATGGTTGCTTTGAAAACAGATGCTTTGGTGAGTTAGCTGTTTGCTTACTTCTTTTTCTTAAATGTGCTTTTAAAAATGCAGTTGGGGAGCTGAATAGAAAGACAGTGAAAAAGGAGAACCCAACAAATGAGGAAATGACCCTCTACTGACAGGAAAACCTTATTGGAAAAATGAGAAGATAGGAGTGACCCCAAGTGAAACCGTGGAAATTTCTTGGCATCCCTGCTTCCAGAAGGAGCCTGGACTCTGACGTGGAGCCACAAGTTACAGAGTAAAACAAGAATGAAGCTTGAGACTGAGGCCACTCATTCTCTGCAGGTGACCCCAAGAGCGGCTCCTCTGCCAACATCAGAGGATTGCTGAGGTGAAGGAAGAGACACGAGGACCCACCAGCTTCCAGGCTGAGTCAATGTACAGCAGCTCAACTCCTATCCACACTTTTATTTTGTGCACTGTCAGTTATCTGTGGTTAATGTTGGCTCAAAAATATTTAAGAAAAAAATTCTAGAAAATAAACAATTCATAAATTTTAAACTTGATGTCATTCAGAGTACCCCCTTTCATCTCCTCACATACTATGTATTCACATATATATCTGTGGGGCCTTGTCTAAGAATACACCGGGTGTTCAAGGCCACTCTAACCATGGGCCTAATTGGTGGGGGGTGCTCAAGGCCAAGATACTTTTATGCAGATGCAAGGTCACTACAAGCCTTACACCGCACAGACGCACCTTTCTGTAGCCAAACACTGATGTTATTGTTCGGCAAAAAGCCTTCTTTGTTTTGATCTTGTTTGAGCATGTATATAAGCTGTCACTAACCAGCTTGCTATGGCTTTTTGTGTGGAATAAAGCATGTTCCATTTGCCTGCTTGCATACCCGTGTTCTTCCAATTCCCGTCACCCAGGAGGGTCAAGTCCTTAGCTGAGAAGCTTGCATCTGACAACATCCCATGATGTATATGTAAAATATACATACATACATATATAATATATGTATGTATATTTTATTTATTTATACATATATGTAATGTCTAATTAAAATTTTAATATAATCTCATGTTGAGTTCCAGCCATGTAATTTAAATAGTCCATATGGAAATATTCAACTAAACAACCTGGGGAAAATCCTAAAATGAAAGCATGGAAGAGATTCAGTCTTTTATTCCTTGTCATCTGTTTAGTGAACTTTGCATAACAGACTTCAAGCATCCCAACAGAATCTGTTTTAGATGTGGAGGCCAAGATCATAGAGGGAGTGGTTTTAGGCATTAATCTAAAATACACACGTTGTTTTTCTCAGCATCAAACATGACTTTATTATTATCATCTATTATCCTCTTCCTTCCTTTGCATCTCTCAGGCATAATAGTTCTGTGCAGCTCAGTGGAAAATGTATCTGTGTGAGCCAGCACAGTGGAACCACCCCTCGGGGAATGGGGCCACAAGAAGATCAGGCCACCTCTGCCTTCTTGGAAAGGGAAGGAGTCTATGGCCAGACCCCATGTCTTGCAGAAGAGGAGAGTGAACTGTGAAATAATGGCTTTCCTCAGGGAATGTTTTCCCCCAAGAGGGATGTTTTTCTTTCTTTAAGGTTTCTAGCCTTCCTACTTGGTCTCATGACTGCCAAGCTGCACACAAACATGTGCTTGAATTCAGCCTTTTTCCAGGCCCTCCAGCCACATCTTGATTTCTTCTTCTGGTTAGGGTTCCATGCTGGGCCTGGTGGTCAGACAGTGTTGTATGTGGGAAAATTGCCTAATAAATCTTAGTGATCATGAGTTCCTTATATAAATGGGGTTTTTCTTCGTACTAGTATATCTTCTGCCTGGTGCAAAAGGCATTGAAGGCTGATTTTGTATGAGTGTGCAATTTTAAACATTTTTTTTAAGAACCCAAGTCTTAATAAATCAGACCTCTGGAGTCCTTGAAGTGTTTTGTTTTGTGTGTTTTTCTTGTGTGTGTGTGTGTGTGTGTGTGTGTGTGTGTGTGTGTGTGTGTGTTTAGTATTCTCTTTGGTTTTGAATTTGCTTGGTGGTGTTGGCTGCAGACTTGTAATTTCTGCTAGAGTTGAATTTTCCACTCAGAGCAATTTTATAGCTCTCCAGTGTTCATGGAGACCAGAATAGACATTTTTTGCCAATTTGACCAACTTCACTGACAGACTCAGAATCTTAAGTGTGGGCCAAATAGTGGACATAATTTATTTCTTACAAGCACTCATTAATTTATCCAGGATCTGATGTTAGCCTCATATGAATAACTACCCAGCCTTTTTATCAGGGTGTCTTGGAATACGCAAGACCCATCCCACAGGGAACACAATGTTATCCCTTATTTCCCAGCATGTAGTCTCGGGGCCAATAAAATCTTTTGGGAGGGATACAATGTCCACACAATCCTGAATAGCTTTTTTATTGATTATGTAGAAGTTGAAAGAATGTTTACTGTTCAGAGTTGAAGCAGAATTAGGACTCATCAGACCAATATGTTTGTTTTATGAAGAAAAAGCTTATTCAAATATTCTTTTGCATGGGAAGGCTACATGATTTCAGAGAGGCTTCTTCATTCTCTTTTTAAAAAATTTTTTTCAATTACATTTGACGTTCAATATTATTCTATATTAGTTTCAGGTGTGCAAAGCAGTGATTAGGCAATTATATTATTTATGAAGTAATCCCCCCAGGTAATTCTAGTACCCACCTGGCACCATATATAACTATTATGATATTACTAGAGGCCCAGTGCACAAAATTCGTGCACAGGGGAGGGGTTCTCCTCAGCCCAACCTACACCCTCTCCAACCCAGGACCCCTTGTGGGATGTCGGACTGTCGGTTTAGGCCTGGGGATCAAGCCTAAACCGGCAGTTGGACATCCCTCTCATAATCCTGGACTGCTGGCTCCTAATCGTTCACCTGCCCCCACCTGCCAACCTGATCACCCACACTGCCTCTGTGTGCCAGCCTAATTGCCCCATACTGCCCACTCTGATGACCTGTCACTCCTAACTGTCCCCCCCACCCCTGCCGGCCTGGTCATCCCTTACTGCCTCCCCTGCCAAACTGGTCACCTCCAACTGCCCCCCTGCCAGCCTGGTTTTCCTCATCTGCACCCCCACCATCCACTGGCCTTGTCTCCCCTAACTGCCCCTTGCTGGCCTGGTCACCTCTTACTGCTTCCCCCTGCCAGCCTAGTCACCCCTCATGGCCCTCCCCCTGCCCCCTGCCAACTTGTTCAGTCATTTGGTTGCCCCTTACTAACCCTCCTGACAACCTGGTCACCCCACACAACCTGCTGTTCAGTTGTTTGGTCATCCTCACTAACCCCCCTGCCAGCCTGGTCATAGGCAGCCATCTTATGAGGGTGTGATGGTTAATTTGAATATTACCTCTTTATTATATAGGATTGACTATATTCCTTATGTTGTACTTACATCCCCATGTCAACTTTGTAACTGCCAATTTTTAAATCCCTTCACCTTTTTTTTTTTTTTTTACCAGTTCCCTACTCCCCCATCCCAATTTGGCAACCATGAGCCTACGTTCTGTTCCTATGAGTCTGTTTCAATTTTATTTGCTTATTTATTTCATTTATTATATCCCACACATAAGTGAAATCATGTGGTATTTATTTTCTGCCTGACTTATTTGATTTGGCATAATACCCTCTAAATCCATCCATGTTATTGCAAATGATAAGAATTCATTCTTTTTATGGCTGAGTAATATTCCGTTGTATATATATACCACTACTTCTTTATCCAATCATCTATTGATGGGCACTCAGGATGTTTCTGTACCTTGGCTATCCTATATAATAAGAGCCTGATATGCTAAGTGTCTAGTTGTCTGGTTGGCCTTTCAACCAATCAAAGCATAATATGCTAACGATATGCTAAGGCTGCTCAACCGCTCACTGTGATGTATACTGACCACCAGGGAGCAGTCGCTCTTACGGTAGGTTAGCTTGATGCTGGGGTCTGCCTATGGGGACTGAGCGAGATGGGCCAGACATGCCCTGGAGCCCTCCCATTGTCCCTCCCTGGCTAGCCAAGCCCCCACATCCCTCCCTGGCCCTAATCGTGCATGGGTGGGCTCTCTCAGCCTGGCCTGTGCCCTCTTGCAATCTGGGACCCCGCATGGGATGTCGGAGAGCTGGTTTTGGCCCAATCTCACAGACCAGGTCAAAGGACCTGGTGCATGAATTCATGCACTAGGCCTCTCTAGTTGTAAATAATACTGCAATAAACATGGGAGTATATACACTCAGTGGCTAGAATATTCTGATCTCTGAGCGCATAATAATTTGGCCACTCAGTATATATATATTAGAGGCCCAGTGCATAATTTGTGCCTGGGTGGGGTCCAGCTAGCCTGGCCAGAGGGAGGGAACAAGGGCATTTGGCTGGCCTGCCTGCTGGTTGAACTCTTGGTTGAGGGGACAATTTGCATATTAGCCTTTTATTATATAGGATATACACTGAGTGGCCAGATTATTATGCATTCAGAGATCATAATAATCTGGCCACTCAGTGTATGTCTCTTTAAATTGATGTTTTAGTAATACCTCTGTTCATGAGAGATATTAACTTTATAACTTTATTATAATAAAGCCTATAACTTTATTATTTTTTGTAATGTCTCTATCTTGTTTTAGAATCAGGATAATGCTAGCTTTATAAAATGATCTTGAGAGCTTTCTCTCCTCCTGAATTTTTAAAAATAGTTTGAGAAGAGTGGGTGTTAATTCTTTGACTTTTTGCTAAAATTCATCTGTGAGGCTGAAGACTTTTGTTTGTTGAGAGGTTTTTTAATGAGTGTTTTTATTTTGTTAAAATCTTTCAGATTTTCTGTTTCTTCTTGATTCAGTCTTGGAAGATTATATATTTCTAGGAATTTATCTGTTTCTTCTAAATTGTCCAATTTATTGGCATATAGTATTTTTTTTTTACAATCCTTTGTAGTTCTAAGGTGTCAGTTGTCACTTCTCCTCTTTCATGTCTAATAATATTTACTTGAGTCCTCTCTCTCTCTTTTTCTTGATGACAGCATTACCTGGTAAGAGCTACAAAGCCATCTGTAGTTGGCAGCTGCCAGTACTGGTCCTGGATGCATGTGGGAGAGCCTATGCTGCTAACCAAGGCCAGATGCCACTGGTACCAGACCTGGGATCACTTGGCAAAAGGGCACCCTGAGGACTGTTACTGCCTGCCAGCTTCCCGAAAGGTTCAGCCACCAAAAAAAAACCTGGACAATAGGCAAATTGGGTGAGGAGTAGTATCAGAAAGTTATCAGAATAAGGCAAGTGCAATTCACCAGGTCAATGTAAATTAGATTTGGCTGTGTGTGTGTGTGTGTGTGTGTGTGTGTGTGTGTGTGTGTGTTGGGGTGAGGTGGGGGGTGCTCAATACAGGAAAGATGGTGCCCACCTGGCCACCATGTGGAAGAGGACTCAATACAGGTATAATGGGCCTGTCCCTCCAGGCCTCACCTTGCAGCCACACAACTCAGCTTCTCCCTATATGTCTCCAGCACCCCTTGAGCCACTGTCCCTCTGCTGAAGGCCATGTTAAGCACTTGCAAATCAGTGAGTAGTGTGCAGGCCCTTTAAGATGACATCTAGATTTCCAACAACCTTCCATCTCACCCCGACCTATGGAATCCCTGCTGATTTTCACAGCCAGATATTGTAAGAAATCCTCTTCCTGGCACTGGTACTTCAGGCTGGGAAGCCCAAAGTGGGCCGGGGACCCCTTGCTTCTCAGGGGTCCCTCTGCAGTTGAGATATTTCTCCTGACTCTCAACTGCTGCAGGTGGGTTCAGGGCCAGCCCATTTCATACCTCTGCCCCTCCTACCAGTCTCCACATGGCTTCTTCCGTATATCCTTACTTGTAGGACTTCTGTTCAACTGTTCTTCAGATGGCACTCCGGTTTGATTATTACCTAGTTTAGTTGTAATTTTGATGTTGTCATGGGAGGAGGCAAGCACGGTGTTTGCCTGTTTTGCCAACATGGCTAGAGCTGCTATATAAGAATGATATTCTGTTTTGTAAGAATGATAATCAGGAGAATGACAGATAACCCAGATGTCACTTAAGTGTAGCTGATATAAGACAATTCTTGCCTAATTTCATGTATCAAGGCAATGATAACTCGGTATTCAAATCCGTTGTATATAATACAGCTTGGGCAAAAATCAATGCAAATTATTATGCATGAGTAGGAACTGTAAGTGATGTTCAATTCTATATAGAAAATAATACATTCTGAAAAGTTGGGGAAGGGGAATTAGCAATGTTTAAGCATTTGCTATATGGCCCATGTCTTGCCTTTATTAAGTCTAATTAAATGTGGAAGAAATCTCATTTTATGGATTAACCACTAAAAACAGGAAAATTAAAAAACATACTCAAGATTATACAGCTGATAACTAGCAGAGTTGAACTAGAAACCATGTTTCTCTGACTACCAAAGCTAATGTTCTACCCACTACACAATTATTTTCTTAAACTTGTATAAAACTTTGAGTCTTCAAGCAAAATTTGGTAAACACCCTCCTGTGATCATTGCCACTTCCAACTTTCCTGCCATTACCGTAAGGTGTTCCCAATCAGATACACTCTCCAGTGAGTGTTCATTCGGTGCCTGCCACCAAACTTGTGCAAAGCACTACTAAGTATACATAATTTTAAAATAATTCATTCAAATAGATACATACACAAGTTGATATGGACATCAATGCATCAGAACCTCAGAAGACCACCAGTGAACTGGCTGTGATTAACAGAGATTATTTGAGTAAGTATTGCAGAGAAGCAATTTCAGGCAAATGTGTGGGTGGCAATGCAAATGATTTTATGAATTAAGAATATCCAAATTAACTACAGTAAATCACTGAGCAATAAAATCACTTCTTTATCAATGTTTTTTCACTTAGACTGTCTCCATTTGTTGCTGAGTGATTAACTCCAATACTAATACCAACTACTAGCTTTCCATTTTAATAAAGGAAACAGGCCTAAACCGGTTTGGCTCAGTGAATAGAGCGTTGGTCTTCAGACTGAAAGGTCTCAGGTTCGATTCCGGTCAAGGGCATGTACATTGGTTGCGGGCACATCCCTGGTGGGGGGGGGGGTGCGGGAGACAGCTGGTTCTCATCGGCATTTCTAACTATCCCTCTCCCTTTCTCTCTATGGAAAATCAATAAAATATTTTTTAAAAAACTAATAAAAATAAAGGAAACAGAGGTCTCCAGCTAATTGCTTACAATAAGTCAGAGTATCTAGTGATAATTTTGAACATGATTTTTTTTGTTCTATTTATTTTCATGGTTTTCTCCTATTTATATTAGTTTTCTACTTATTGTAAAAGTGTAAAATTCCCTTTAAAATCAACTTACTTATGTTTTAAAGTGGCACTTTTAACCTATCCTATTGGTATAAACTCAGAAATCTAACAGTACCAAGTACTGAAGTGGGTGTGGATTCATAAGATATGTGTATGTGATTGATGGCAAAGTAAATTGTTATGACTCCTTTGGAAAGCAGTTTGGCACTGTTTCCTTTAGTCGAACATTTGCCTGCCCTAATGAACCACCATTCCACCCATATGTTCATATCGAAAACAAAAGATGTGCATAGCAGCCCTCTCAACCAAGGCAACATCATGCAAAACTTAAGTGGGGACTTTGGGTGGGGTCTCTGAGAGTTAAATTGTTCTCTACAGGAGACTGAACAAGATAGAAGCTTTGGAGTCTAGAATAAGCCTGTGGTGACAGGGAGCCCAAGCTGGCGGGAGAGGGGGGAAGGATAAAAAAGCAGTTAAAAGATGAAATATTCCCAAGACTGTTTATTTGTAGTAGACGTCCCATTTGGAAAGGAGAACCAGTATAGGTCTTTAAGCTGTGGAATAACAAAACAGTAACATAAACATAACATAACAATAACATAAGCAGCGCCTTGGAGAAGATTAAACGAGACAGGTGCTGGGTGTCGTATGGGGCTGACATGGAAAATGTGAAACCAACTCAAGAATTAGGGTTGTAGTTTGGGCCCTGAGGCCAAGAGCATTGCCTCACAGATGAGAACCTATCTCTTCGTGACCCCTTCCTTCTGAGTGAATGCCCTGTCTCTGTGTGGGGCTCTGTGTTGCTGTGTTCAATTTCAGCTGGTTTTATTCCCCAAAGGAATCACTGTTTTTAGTTGTCTAGGGAAGTAATTATTGTTTAAAACCAACCCTTTCAACATGCACTGGTCCAGAAACTAAAGACTACACAGGATGTGGTACAAATAAAAAAGAAACCAATATTAGGGGGTTACTTTCAAAATTCCATTTTCCCCCCACTTGGAACATACTTAAGCAACATGCAATTTGAGATTGCTGACTGAAATATTTCAAGGATGTCACACAATTCCTCTTGAAATGTCATTAAAATATCAACTTCAGGCATTCCTTAAGATTCTGTAAATAGGAAATAATTCCAAGAGGAATCCCTGAAAAATACAGTGTATCCTTTCCGATGTCCAAAACTCAGAGCCCCGCTGGCTTACATCTTCTGGAAGTCCCGTTGGGCATTCATCACCCCACCCTTACATTCCCCTCTCTTAGATCACAACCAAACTGCAAAACAAATCCTTCTGGCAGATGGAAGGAGACAAATAAGCCAAAGTGGCTATGAGCTGGCCGGCTGGAGGGCTGATATGTATCCATGAAAGCGCAACAGGGCATGCACATCCCAGTGAAGACAGGAGAGGGAGAAATGGATGGTTATAGAGAGAGAAAGCTGAGCCCAATGCTAATAAAAATTTTGGTCAGTTCCTGAGTTATTGTGCTAGTACAGTGTGACTTAGAAAGAAAGAAAGAAAGAAAGAAAGAAAGAAAGAAAGAAAGAAAGAAAGAAAGAAAGAAAGAAAGAAAGAAAGAAAGGAAGGAAGGAAGGAAAGAAGGAAGGAAGGAAGGAAGGAAGAAAGAAAGAAAGAAAGAAAGAAAGAAAGAAAGAAAGAAAGAAAGAAAGAAAGAAAAAAGAAGGAAGGAAGGAAGGAAGAAAGGAAGGAAGGAAGGAAGGAAGGAAGGAAGGAAGGAAGGAAGGAAGGAAGGAAGGAAGGAAGGAAGGAAGAGAGAGAGAAAGAGAGAGAAAGAAAGATGGTAAGTGTTATCAAGGGTTGAACTTTCATGCAAAAAAAGTCACCATACCAGGTTCTTTATGCTGCTGAGGCAACTACTGTCTAAGGTCAGTAGCTGACCTCATCATCTTAAGCTAGAGGATCTGGGAGATGGTTTTCCAGAAGTAAGTAAGGATGGAAAAGAAGAAAAAGAACCGTATCAATTTCCCTCTGACAAAAATATTTATTCTACATTAAATTTTTAAAATTACGTTTTAATTTTATTGTTGACATCGTTACAGATGTACCCTTCCCCCCCTTTTAAATCCACAATGAGATATCACCTCACACCTGCCAGAATAGCTACCATCAACAAATCAACAAACAGCAAGTGTGTGAAGGATGTAGAGAAAAGGGAACCCTAGCGCACTACTGGTGGGAATGCAGACTAGTGCAGCCACTGTGGAAAACACTAGAGAGTTTCCTCACAAATTTTTAAACTGGCCCCAGCAGGTTTGGCTCAGTGGATAGAGCATCGGCCTGTGGACTGAAAGGTCCCAGGTTTGATTCTGATCCAGGCCACATGCCTGGGTTGTGGGTTCGATCCCCAGCATGGGGCATGCAGGAGGCAGCCGATCAATGATTCCCTCTCATCATTGATGTTTCTCTCTCTCCTTCTCTTCCTTCCTCTCTGAAATCAATAAAAATATATTTTAAAACATTTTTTTTTTAATGGAACTGCCATTTGACCCAATGATTCTGCTTCTGGGAATATTGACCTCATCGGCCTTATCTTTGATGCCTACTTTTTCTGCTTTGATCCCGGTCTCAAGACTTCAAATGATTACATTATATGGACTTCAAATGATTACATTATATGGTCAACCTGTCCTCTGATGGACTTTGAGCGAGTAACTGCTCTTGGTCTTTCAGGTTCCCTCATAGACACAGGGCCTTGTCCCTGAACTCTCGCCGTGGCTGAGGCAGGTAACCCATGGAAGTCCTTCCTAGGTAATGTCTTCTTCGTAATGGAGTAGAAGATCCCACTATTTCTTTTCCTCACACTCTGTGTGTTAACATCTTGACTTCAAATTTACCATCTGCCATTTCTGAAACTGTGCTTGAGACAGATGTGTGTTTGCACATTATTCCTGACTCAGGGGCCTGTACCGAGGGTCAGCCTCCCAGCCACATGGTTTCTACACCCTTATTCGATTGAAAGGTCAGAAGTTTAGCAGGCTCCTGGCTGCCTGCACCTTCCTGTCTAAACCATGGCATCTCACTGGGTTCGTAAGGTCTAATATCTGAGTTATAGATGCCATAGAACCAGGAGCACCAGTTCTATACCAGAAGCACCAGAAGCACTGCAACTATATATTTTGAGTAAGCCGGTGTCTTCGGAGAATACCTTGTTTTATGCATTATTATGTATCAAACATAGCAAATTGCATGGTATCACCTAGTATGTGATTCGCAAACATTTATTGAAGGAAAGAGAGCTGGGGAGGAGAATGGGAGAAAATGCCGTGCTCGTGCTCCCTCTTTACTGGGAGTAAATGAGTGATTATATGCAAAGCATGTTCAGTTTTTTGAAAATTCACTGCTTACATCTCAAGTTACTTGATTGTTACCATCAATAGGATAATCAGCTGTGTCCATAGAAGCTCTAATGCATTTTTGTGATGTCATGCTTCTTCTCTAGACTAGTGGGTTTTACCTATTAAGAGATTTATAAACTTAAAAGAAAAAGAAAATTCAACAAATCCAATAAGAAGGCAGCTCAGCACAGATGGGCAAACAATCACTTGGGAGTGAAAAGAGACAGGTGTTCCTGTGACACGCTAACCCACTGAGGTCACGGGAGAAATGCGCCAGGCTAGCGCAGGAAGAATTCCAAAAGCCATCTTGCTTGTTAATCATCCCAGCAGCCCTGGGGTGAGAAATAAAAGTGCATTTCCTTTGCACAGAGGCTGGGGGTGGGGTGGGGGCCATTCACGGTCTGGGGTCTCCTGGCAGCCATAGGATTGGCTTCTAGGGCTTTCTTGGGGGAAGGGGAGATAATAGCAAGGCTTTCCCTTGACCTGACCCTCAGGAGCCCTCAGTCATTTCTCTACATATCAGAAAGGAGTTGGGGGCATCCAAAGAGAACTGAGCTAGTAAGAGGGTATTTGTTCCACATTGGTTTCTGAGTTTTGTGGTTCTTCTTTTGATAAATTATGTTGATATTTCCCTAAATGGCTAATTTTCCCCCTCTGTCTTTTCAAGTGAATAATTTTTTACATTCTCAGAACAAAATTGAGTTTCACTTCACCATTTTTTTCTTCCCTAATTTAACCTGGAGATTCAAGGTTGGCACAGTATTCACAAATTAATAATTGTGATATGAAACATAAAAAGTCACATGGATCATATAAATAGATGCAGAAAACGCACTTGATAAAAAAAACCAGCACTCATTTGTCACAAAAACTTTCAGCAAATGGGGACTAGGGGGAGTATACTTCAACATAATAAAGACCATATATGACAAACCTTCAGCCAACATCATACTCAATGGGCAAAAACTAAAAGCATTTCCCTTACGATCAGGAATCAGACACAGATGTCCACTTTCGCTACTCTTACTCAACACAACACTGGAAGTCCTAGCCTCAGTGATGAAACAAGAAAATATATTAAAGGCATTCAAATTAGAATGGAGGAAGTAAAAATGTCATTATTCTCAGATGACATAATATTGTACATAGAAAACTCTAAAGACTCCACCCCCCACACACACACAAAAAAATGACTAGTTCTAATAAATGAATTCTCCAAAGTAGCAGGATACAAATACAAATATCTCATTGTTAAAAAGGCAAGCAGACCATAAAGGTAGCGGACCAACCTCCTATGAAGTTAGTATGAAGGTAATGGAAACACACACAAACATGTAAAATAAGACATTAAAAACATGAAATGAGAGGGCGAAGTAAAAACATAGGGTGTTTAGGACTGAAGCAAAAGGCAGAAAAGCCTGGTTGTAAATCAAGACTGGCCAAGATGATTGTGGTTCCTCCTGTTGGCTGGAGACAAACCAAATATGTCACTTATAAGAGACTGGCTCAGAGTCCTCGCCAGCTGCTTCGTGGGGTGTTCTTCTCTCACTGTTTTTCTTACTCCCTTAGACCAGACACCGATGCTCACACAAATCCCAAAGCTTTCGTGAATGTTGGTTTCACTGGCAGTTTGCATTGGATTATGTCGAATAGAGGAGTCAATGTTAAGGCCAAACTGAAAGGGTGTTCTAATATTGCTAGAAGTGCTTGAGCTTTTTAAGGTCGTTTCCCCTGGAAAAGAAACAATTCCGGAGAAATAACATAGCTGTTTACACATATCTTAAGGACCACCAGAAGGAGGTGGGATTAGGCTTAGTTAGTGTAGCTAATTGTTGTTAGTGAAGCGACATTATTATTCGTGTAGTTCCAACATGCAGAATTTTGTTAGGCTTGATTTGCAACCATCTGTTTTGTCCTCTTAGTGAAAATAGTGGCCAGATCATAATAATGTGCCATTGTAAGGAATCACTTCGTCAAGATGATTCCTTTTGCCCTTTCATATGTTTATTTTGCGATCTGTAAAAATAATACATTTTTTATAATTTAATCATTGTAATCATTAACTAGAAACTTAGTTTTTCTCTATATTTATAATTTTAAAGCTCACTGCAATATTATTTTATTGCACTCAGATTCTACAGAATTTGCCACAAAAATATAACTCACAATTCTAAAGGAAAATGAGTAATATTTGAGAAATTCCATGTTAATACAGTTTAAGAACACTTGTGTTCAAGGAGATAAAGGACACATGTCCACAAATCTCCCCACCTTTATATTCACATTTTGAGACTTTTATTTTCTTTGATTTGCCATATCAGAATCTCTCTTTCTGGGTTAATTCATACATGGAAACAACCAATAGTTTCTACTTTTTTTTTAATAACTATTGAAATGTTTTCTGATTAAGTGTTAAGTTTGAGAGGGATTCATACCGTGCAGGAAAAAAATGCGATGAGTTGTGAATCCACCTTTCTTAGATACATTCTTAATTTAAACTGCCAGGTGCCAATGACCAAGAGATGAGAAACCCAACAATGATGCCCAGATGGTCACACCACTATGAGCTTTTTGTTTCTCTAGGGCAGTGTTTCCCAAACTTTTGACATATGTGTACCCCTTCTATAATTTTCGTAATGCTGAGTACCCCTTGTCAAAAAAAAATGGATGTATTTTAATAACAATTAAAATATTTTTATTTTTTTATTTTTTGGTACATACACAAAATAATAATAAATGAAAACTAAAATTATTCATAATAAAATATAAATAAAAGTTATATTATAAATAACATTTATTTGCACACCGGATCATCTCATGCCTCACAAGACTGTCTTGACTTGACTCATGAGAACGTAGAATTAGGTGCAGCTAAACACGGTGCAGTGCATATCCCCACCAAACTCTTCCCGTACCCCTGGGGGTTTGTGTACCACACTTTGGGAAACACTGCTCTAGGGGTTGGGTTTGAAAAATGGGTAGACTTTTAGCTGGTTTAAAATGTTTGCACATGATAGGAGAGAGAGAATTTCAAAAGCTTTCTAACCTTCTTCTTGTTTGTGGACCTCTGCCAAAGTTCAGGCATACGTATTCTAGTTACTTCTAGGAAAGCCATCTTCCCCTCAACAGAGGAACAAATCAACCCAACACTTAGAGCAGCAGATGGCTTTCAGGAAAAATACAAATCATCTACCTGCTGTTGCTGGGGGCTAATTCCAGCAAGTCATAAATGCAAGAAGTTCATCTAAAGATTGGTGAACCCTGAGGCTTCAGCGGGGCTGAATCATATTGCCTGCGACTGGAATAGCCCCGTGGTCGGCAAACTTGCAAGCCACATGAGGCTCTTTGGCCCCTTGAGTGTGGCTCTTCCACAAAATACCACGGCCTGGGTAAGTCTATTATAAAGAAGTGGAGTTAGAAGAAGCTTAAGTTTAAAAAATTTGGCTCTCAAAAGAAATTTCAATCATCGTACTATTGATATTTGACTCTGCTGACTAATGAGTTTGCCGACCACTGGAATAGCCGAAAGCATTTCCCCAAACCTAAAGATACATATGATTGCCTGCTGCCAGACAGCGGGAGGGCAGTTCCCCCAACCTGATAATTCTACTGTTTACCAAAACCTTACCTTTGATATGTATATCTGCTTTGCTCTAGGGAAAATGTGGGAATTAAAAGCTGTAGGTGCAGAGATTCAGAGAACTTGGTTACTGAAGCTAGGTCTCCTCTGGCTCCCCAAAATGCCTTCCAATTTATATTTCATGTCATCTCTTTATTAATTTACTCGCAGCCCTTGTCCAGATTCCTGAGCCCTTCTAGATGCTAAGAAACACGCTGGCATGCTGTGGCAAGGAGCTGACATAACGTTGGACATATCTGAAGATGACTCAGGGTGCTGACTTCCTTGTGGTTGTCAGCATGCAGCTTTCTCAGGCCCCTCTGATTGCTGGGTGGACAGCCATAGGAGAGAGCATGCCGGGGTGTTTCTCAGCATCTAGAAGGGTTCAGGAATCTGGACAAGGGCTGCGAGTAAGTTAATAAAGAGACTAGACATGAAATACAAATTTGGAAGGCATTTTGGGGAGCCAGGGGAGTCCTAGCTTCAGAGAATCTGTATGGCCAGGCCATGTTCAAGAGCTGTTTTAAACCTGAGTTTCCATGAGGTTGAGCAGCAGGCAATATAGCTTTACTGTCTATTCCTCAGAGGACCGCAGGGATCTGTCCCAGAGTATAGCTGGAAAAGTCTAGCTAATGATAGACTTCCTACACGAAGTTGTTTTGCCTAGATTCATGGAACCTCAGATTTAAAAAAAGCTCTTAAGCATTGCCTGGTCCTACAAATTCTCTGAACACAGTTCTGTGTGTTGTTTCCCAGGCAGCATGGTTCTTAACTCTTCTCAAATACACGTGTTCCATCTCCATCTCACAAGGAGAGATCCGCTTTAGTCAAATAAAATTATACTCAAATGTCCAAGTCAGTTCTAGTTCATGAATGAGAATACTTTTCTTTACTGATTAAGTAAAAAAGTAGAAAAAAACATAGGAGGGTAATAAAACTATTAAAGTATCATATGGCAACCTTTAGTTACATTATTTTTAAAAATAGAAGATACTTGAATTAACTCTTTTTAAATTAAATTATTGAAAGGATACTAAATGCATGTGTTATATTTTGTGTACAGGCACATATAATTCTAAGTCAATAAGCAACCTTTTTGACTATGTGCCATGTTTCCTTATGCTCTAGAGAAAAACTACTAAGGACATCTAGGAAGGGGGCCTGCTCATGAATATGTAGTAGTAAAGCCAGTTAAAGGAGAAAGAAACATAAACAGAGACTGACAAAGAAACAAATATCAGGTAAGAAAGAATAAAGAGGGGAAATGAAAAACAAAGACAGAAAGAGGAAGCAGAGGTGTGGAGAAGAGACAAAGAAGCTGTTGGTAGAAATAGAAACAAAAACCTCAGGGAGAACAGGAGCAAATGGAGATGAGGGGCAAAGTAGGAAGAAACGGCAAGAGGAAAGCTTAATTCAAGAGAAACGAGAGAGCTCTGGCCACTGTTGCTCAGTTAGTTGGGCATTGTCCAATGCACCAGACAGATGCTGGTTTAATTAAGTCACAAGGAACCAAACATGACTGGGCTATGAGCTCAGTCCTCAGAAGGGGGCATGCAGCTGATCGATTTTCTGCTCTCACATTGATCTCTCTTTTCTCTCTTTCTCTCTCTCTCTCTCTCTCTCTCTCTCTCTCTCTCCTCATTTTCTCTAAAAACAAATAAAATATTTTTTAAACAGAGACTCTATAGAATAACTATTATATATTTATATATATATATATAGATAGATAGATAGATAGATAGTATACATGTAAATATAATACATATTATATATAATATATATTATGTACTACAAACACCTGTGTACACAGTACCCAGCTAGAAAAATAAAAATATTGAAAATTATTTGAAACTACATGTATCCCTCTCTGGTCTCTAAGTTCATTCTGCTTCACAATCACAGAGGAGAGCCTTATCTGTGTCTTGGTGTTCCACATATGCTTATATATTATTCCAAGTGTTGTTTTATGATTGTGCATTTATGTAAAATATTATGTAGAATTCCATGAAAATTTTTTTAACTCAAAGTCTGTTTGTTACTCATCAGTTTGCAGGGTAACAATCTCTGCTACCAAAATAGCTGAGAATTATGGAAATATAGTGATTTAATTTGGAGGCAATCAAACAAAACACACACACACACACACACACACACACACACACACACACATTTCCTGCCAGCAACAATTCAAAACACCATGAGGGCAGGAAAAAGCCCTTCTTTCTTGGGCTTCATTATATTTCCTGTGCCTAGTGCAAGTGGCTGGCATGTAATTGGTCCTCAATGACTATCTCTCAGATGAATAGATGTGGTTTGCCAATGCTGCTGTTCCCCTCTGATGGGGTAGTTTGAGTGCTGAAACCAGTCCTTAATTTCAGCATGTTAATAGCAGGAGCAATTTCAGTTGAGGAAATCTGTAATGCATTTTGTGGATGTAACCAGACAAACAAGGTAACTATTAGAATTCCCTAAACTCTTGTAAATATACTCAGGCAGGGCTTTAACCCATTACCCTGGAGTTAAAAGAGAAAAAAAGAAACTATTGGGCAAGAGGCTAAATTATTGTTCAAATGATTCAATTTCCTTGGAATACAAGGTCAATTAAATTATTTCTACTCGTAAAGGAGTCTAGATCAAAACGCATGAATTAAACCCCATTTTCACAGTTCTTTCCCTCCAGACCCATCCAGAAGCTCAGAGACGTCAATGACTGATGATGTTTATGACAAGCTCTAATCTTGGCATAATGGGGCCCCTCCGTTTGAAGGCCTTTTCATCTGCCATATAACAGCTCTGTTGTCAGCAGCATTCAATGACATCACAGTCATAAAACTCGGCCACAGCAAGAAGACTGTCTTGGTGGGGAAGTGGGAATTCCGCTGCAGCCAGCACCGTGTCACCCTGTGTGCTTTGTTCCAGACCAGTGCTCATGCTGGGCTGGCTGTACCCAGTATGGGCTCTGACTAACGTGCAGGCTGCTCACTTTTCATTGCTGCTTCCAGCTAAGAAACACGATTTCGCTCTGACATTTTGTTTCTAGCATTTTCTTGTACTCTGGCCTTTAGGATCAGTAACTCAGGTGGCCACCTCCATGAGGTCCTTGGATGATTGTCTTAGGAAAGCGAACATGAAATTTCACCATCAGAAACCTGTCTCCATATATGGAAGGCATTTCTAGCTTCATTAGCCTCTTCCTAAAATCTGAATACTCCTTTACTAGTAGCTGCCTGTATCCCCACACCACGGGACCCTGGGCGAGGTTACTGGGTTATATGATCACAGAGCTTCACCCTTCAAGGCAGCAGAGCATGGGCATGCACTAACTGAGCTAGCCACCCTCTGCCCTGGACCAAGAAAGAAAAACTGCTCATGCACCCTCCATTTGCCTCAAATGTTATTAAAAATCATCAAGAGTAGAATTAAGTCCTGGCTGGTTTGGCTCAGTGGATAGGGTGTCAGCCTGCGGACTGAAGGGTCCCAGGTTCGATTCCAGTCAAGAGCATGTACTTTGGTTCTGAAAATAACTGTTACGTGAAGCATGTGTGTAAGCATTGATGTTTCTCTCTCTCATCAAAGTTTCTAACTCTTTACCGCTCTCCCTTCCTCTCTATAAAATCAATAAAATATATATATTTAAAAAGAGTAGGATTAAATGTAACATAATTTGGCCATTATGGAGATAAAATATTGGAATAAACATTTACAGAGAAAAAAATACACTAAAATAGCACTCTTGCCCAGTAGAATGTAGCTCAGCGGTTGAGCATCGACCCAGGAACCAAGAGGTTAAGGGTTCGATTCCAAGTCAGGGCATATACCTAGGGTGAGGGCTCAGTCTCCAGTGAGGGGCATGCAGGAGGCAGCTAATCAATGATTCTCTCTCACCAGTGATGTTTTTATCTCTTTCTCTCTCTCTCTCTCTCCCTTCCTCTCTGAAATCAATTTAAAATATATAAGTAAATAAGTAAATAAATAAATAAATAAATAAAATACTTCTCTTCCTAGGTAGAAGTAGGCATGAAAATAAATGGCTTTAGGAGGAGGTAAAAATAAGAAGTCACATCCTCAGAAAGCGGAGGCCCTTCTTACCAAATATTATAAGAGAAGGAGTAGCCCTAGCCCAGGGGGCTCAGTTGGTTGGGCATAGTCCTGGGCACCAAGGGGTTTGCTGGTTCAATTCCTGTTCAGGGCACATGCCCAGATTGCAGTCTCAATCCCTGGTAGGGGACATGCAGGAAGCAGCCAATTGATGTGTCACTCTCATGTCAATGTTTCTCTCTCTCTCTTCCCCTAATTTCTCTCTTTTAAAAAAAGTCAGTAAAACATATCCTCAGGTGATTATTTAAAAAGAAAAAGAAAAATCTTCAAAGACTCCTTGTTACCCCCAAACTAATCTTCCAAATGTGCAGTGTACATGCAAAGCTTTTGTTACAAACTTTCCTTTTCAGGCTCATGTTCCAACTGACCACACACCCAGACCTCTCAACACAGTCAACAACTCATTGTAAGCTTCTGAGAACCCGCGGGAGATCTTCTAGTTCATCTGATTGTGCTCTGCATTCGCCTGTACAGGGCCTTAACACTCACATCTGGATCTTTGTTTATGCTATTTGTCCTCTTAGGATTCCCCTATTCCTTTGACTCATTAATTTAATAAACCTCTACTGGTGGCTAAATTTTCTTTGATTTCTGGAAGTTACCAGATACCTACCTATAAAAAAAAAAAGGAGCTTTGTGGTATTTTAAAAAATAAGTCTGCTACCACTTCCTCCAGAAAGTCTATCTTAGAAACCGTTGAGTCCAACCTTTCCTTAAGAGAAGGAAACAAAGTAAATTTACTCTTCGGAAAAGTTGGGGGCAGTCCTGGAAGTTTTAGTTCATTGAAAATGGAACACTTCCCCCAGGTAAGTGACTGCCTCACCATAACGCACCCAAGCTTTGGCTGAGACTGCAAGCAATCCAGCATCTCCTTTCTTCAGATAGTGTGGCAAGATGGTTAAGAGAGAGAGAGAGAGAGAGAGAGAGAGAGAGAGAGAGAGAGAGAGAGACTCTGTGACTTGATCATTGAATGTGAATTTTGCATTGATTTTTATAAGTGGCCTTAGTTTAGGGCATTAGTACAGAGTGATAAAGGCACAGACTTTTGATTCAAACGTGGGTTCAAATCTCAGGTTTCTGATTTACTAACTGAGGTATCTTGGGCAATTTGCTTAACCCCACTTTACTTCCAGTTCCCCATCTGAGAAATGAGAATAATTGTAGTATTTATCACGAAGCCTTGTCAGAAATTTGAAAATTTCTAACATATATAAAACAATTAGAAAACTTGCTGGTCAAATACTGAACACTCAGTACGTATTTTTGTTGCTGTTGATTTTTATAACACCTTTATTGAGATGTAACTTCATACTCACATACAGTACAGTCCACCTGTTTTAAGTGTGTAAGTTAATGGGTTTTGGTATAAAGGTGGAAGCATTACAATAAATATTTCTAATAGTAATAATAATAACTTTGTGAAAAAGCTGATGGCCAATGGCTGGTCTGAATTTAAGTAGAGAGAGGGGAACAAAAAGATACAGGAAATAAAAAAATAGGTCAGAGAAGAAAGATAATTATTAAAATTGTCTCTGTTTTATGTACAATACCCAGTTCATTAGAAAGGAAGCCACGGTTGAGATCCTAAATTACCCAAATTAGTCATTGGTGCTGATTTCCCCTCAACCTGAACTGAGTAGACCCAGAATTAACTGATAATTAAAAGCAGCAGGAACAGTGAAACACAGGGATCTGCAACTACCGCCCAGACGGGGAACAGGCGTGCCAGACAGAACAACACAGAAACTGAATGACCTTCATTACAGCAAATTTTGTTTAATTTTCAATTTTTACTTTTTAACTGTTTAATTTTTGTTTTTTTACCTACTTTAATTGCAAAGCTTACTCAAGAAATTTTTTCATCTGCCCTCACTTGATTTTACTTTTTTAATTAATTCATTTTTTATAGGTAATCAACATTATTACTACCACTATTATACCTTTTTTATGTTTTTTATCTTATTTTCTTTTGTTTATTTTTATTACTACTTTTTAAGTGACATATTATAATCCTTTTTTTAATTTCTTTTTTTTCTTTCTCTTTTTCTTCTTTTTCTTTCTTTTCTCTTTTTTTTCCCCTTTGGGATTACTATTCAAAAGACTATTTATACCTTTCCTTCTCCAACGCTCTATTCTAACTCAACCCTACCTTTATGCCATTACTCTCTTCCTAACCCTTTCCCTTTGGTGCCCTGCTTATCTTAACTCTTTACTGCTCTAGATTTTCCCTATTTTTTTTCTATTTATCCCCTCCTAAATTTCACCCTTCCAGTGTATATCTAACCCCCAACCCCCTACTCCAAGTCCATTCGCACCTACCTTGTCACTGTCCTTAAAAAAAAAAAAAAATCCTTCTCTCTACCCTTTGTAGTTGTATGCTAAATGCTAACTATATCAAAGTTTTATGCTTTTTTGTAAGATTGGTTTGCTTATTCTGGTTATTTGATTGTATGATTTTGTTAGCTGGGTTCTAGTCACCTTTATTGGAGGATATTAATATTGCAAACGCTTTTCTGTTCAGTGCCTTGTGTGTTGTACCTGGTTGTGTTGTATTTTGTACCTTTAAATCTAAGCAGGAGAGAGAGAACTACATAAACAGGCGTCCTAAAAAGATAGATCATGGGGAGGCTAAGAAACAACCCACCTATGAAAGAAAATCAGCCATCACCAGAAAATGAAGTAAACGATTTAGAGGCAAGCAACCTACCAGAGCAAGAATTCAGAGTAATGATCATGGGATGGCTAAAAAGAATGGAAGACAAATTTGACAATATGAGTAAGACCCAAGAGGAAATGAAGAAGACCCAAGAGGAAATGAAGGTGACCCAAGAAGAAATGAAAAATGACATAGCTACTGTAAAGAACTCAATAGAAAGCATCAAAAGTAGGCTAGATGAAGCAGAGGACCGGATCAGTGAGCTTGAAGACAAGATGGAAAAAAATACCCAATTACAGCAGCTTTTAGAAAAAAAAATTAAAAAGCAGGAAGAGAGCCTACGGGAACTTTGGGACATTACAAAGCAAAACAATATTAGAATAATAGGGGTTCCAGAAGGAAAGGAAACAGAGGAAGGCATAGAAAAACTGTTTCAAGATATAATGACAGAAAACTTTCCTGAGATAGAGAAGAAAAAAACCATACAAATACAAGAAGCTCGTAGAGTCCCAAGCAAAATGAATCCCCAAAGACCAACAGCTAGGCACATTATAATTAAAGTGCAAAACAACAACGACAAAGCAAGAATCTTAAAAGCAGCTAGAGAGAGACAGAAGGTCACATATAAAGGAACCCCCATCAGACTAGCAACTGATTTCTCCACAGAAACTCATCAGGCCAGAAGGGAATGGGATGAAATATACAAAGTCATGCAAAGGAAGGGTCTGAATCCAAGAATACTGTACCCAGCAAAGCTATCAATCAAGATTGAAAACGAAATCAAGAGCTTCACAGACAAAAAAAGACTAAAGGAATTTATCTCCACCAAACCAGCAATGCAAGAAATGCTAAAGGGTTTACTGTAAAAATGAAGAAATAGGAAGCAAAGAAGGAACACAGGGGTATAGAATAAAAATGGCATCAAATACCTACTTATCAATAATAACTTTAAATGTAAATGGTTTAAATGCTCCAATCAAAAGACATAGGGTAACAGAATGGATAAGAAAGCAAGACCCATATATCTGCTGTCTACAAGAAACACACTTCAGGAAAAAAGATGCACACAGGCTGAGGGTGAAGGGATGGAAAAAGATTTTCCAGGCGAACGGAAATGAAAAAAAGGCTGGGGTAGCAATACTTATATCTGACAAATTAGATCTCAAAGTGAAGGACATAAAAAGAGATATTGAAGGCCACTTCATTATACTAAAGGGAGCAATCCAACAAGAAGAAATAACCCTGGTAAACATATATGCACCCAATACGGGAGCACCCAAATACATAAAGAAACTGTTGGAGGACATTAAGGGAGAGATTAATAGCAATGCAATCATAGTAGGAGACTTTAATACTCCACTGTCACCTCTGGACAAATCATCTAAACAAAAAATCAGTAAAGAAACGTCAATCCTAAATGACGTACTAGACCAGATGGAATTAATCGACATCTTCAGAACATTCCATCCCAAAGCCACAAAATATACATTCTTCTCAAGTGCACACGGGTCATTCTCAAAGATAGACCACATGTTGGGACATAGGCAAAGTCTCTTCAAATTCAAGAAGATAGAAATCTTATCAAGCATTTTCTCAGATCATAGTGCCATAAAATTGGAAATCAACTACAATAATAATAAGCCAAAGAAATTAAACACATGGAGACTAAATAGCATGCTATTGAACAAAGACTGGGTTACCAGAGAAATCAAGGAAGAAATCAAAAACATCATGGCAACTAATGACAATGAAAACACAACAATCCAAAATCTATGGGATACAACAAAAGCTGTTTTGAGAGGGAAGTTCATATCCCTACAAGCCTATTGCAAAAAACAAGAAAGAATGGTAACAAATTATCTAACCCTACAACTCAAACAGTTAGAAAAAGAACAGCAAGAAAGGCCCAGTGTAAGCAGAAGGAAGGAAATAATAAAAATCAGAGCGGAGATTAACGACATAGAGACCAAAGACACAATACATAAGATCAACAAAACCAAGAGCTGGTTCTTCGAACGGATAAACAAGATTGATGAGCCTCTAGCCAGGCTAACCAAGAAACAAAGAGAGAGGACCCAAATAAACAAAATCAGAAATGAAAGAGGTGAAATAACAACAGACCCAGCCGAAATACAAAGGATTGTTACAAAATACTATGAACAACTCTATTCCAACAAAATGGACAACCTGGAGGAAATGGACATATTCCTAGAAAAATACAACCTTCCAAAACTCAATCAGGAAGAATCTAAAAATCTCAATAGACCAGTAACTTGGGAAGAAATTGAAGCAGTCATCAAAAAGCTTCCAGCAAACAAAAGCCCAGGGCCAGATGGCTTCACAGGAGAGTTTTACCAAACATTCAAGGAAGAACTAAAACCTATCCTCCTCAGACTTTTCCAAAAAATTCAAGAGGAAGGAACACTGCCAAACTCCTTTTATGAAGCCAGCATCACCCTAATACCAAAACCAGATAAAGACAACTCAATGAAAGAGAATTACCGGCCAATATCACTCATGAACATAGATGCCAAAATCCTCAACAAAATTCTAGCAAATCGGCTCCAGCAGTACATCAGGAAGATCATACACCATGACCAAGTAGGTTTTATTCCAGGAATGCAAGGATGGTACAATATTCGCAAATCAATAAACGTGATACATCACATAAACAAATTGAGAGATAAAAATCATATAGTCATATCTATCGATGCAGAAAAGGCATTTGATAAAATCCAACACCCTTTCCTGATAAAAACTCTCAACAAGGTGGGAGTACAAGGATCATACCTCAACATAATAAAAGCTATATATGATAAACCCACAGCCAACATCATGCTCAATGGGCAAAAACTAAAACCATTCCCTCTAAGAACAGGAACAAGACAGGGATGCCCACTCTCACCACTCCTCTTTGACATAGTACTGGAAGTACTCGCCATTGCAATTAGACAAGAAGAGGAAATAAAAGGCATCAAAATTGGAAAAGAAGAAGTAAAGCTGTCACTATTTGCAGATGACATGATATTGTACATAAAAAACCCAAAAGACTCCATCAAAAAGCTAATAGACTTAATAAACGAATTTGGCAATGTAGCAGGATACAAAATCAATGCCAAGAAATCAATGGCATTTCTCTACACCAATAGTGAACTTACAGAAACAGAGACTAAAAAAGCAATCCCGTTTACCATCGCACCAAAAAAATTAAGATACCTAGGAATAAACTTAACCAAGGAAGTAAAAGACCTATATGCAGCAAACTACACGACACTGAAAAAAGAAATAGAGAAAGATGTAAACAGATGGAAGAACATACCATGTTCATGGATTGGTAGAATCAACATCATCAAAATGTCCATACTTCCCAAAGCAATATACAAGTTCAATGCACTCCCCATGAAAATACCATGGACATACTTCACAGACCTAGAAAGAACTCTCCAAAAATTCATTTGGAACAATAAAAGACCCCGAATAGCCTCAGCAATCTTGAGAAATAAGAGTAAAGTAGGAGGAATCTCAATACCAGATTTCAAGCTGTATTACAAAGCAACTGTTCTCAAAACAGCCTGGTACTGGCACAAAAACAGACATATTGATCAATGGAATAGATTAGAGAATCCAGACATCAACCCAAATCAATATGCTCAATTAATATTTGACAAAGGAGGCACGAACATACAATGGAGCCAAGACAGTCTTTTCAATAAATGGTGTTGGGAAAATTGGACAGAGACATGCAAAAGAATGAAACTAGATCACCAACTTACACCATACACAAAAATAAACTCAAAATGGATACATGACTTAAACATAAGACGGGAAACCATAAAAATACTAGAGGCATCCACAGGCAGCAAAATCTCAGACATATGCCTAAAGAACTTCTTCACTGATACTAACCCTAGGGCAATGGAAGCTAAGGAGAAAATAAACAAATGGGACTACATCAAAATAAAAAGCTTTTTTACATCAAAAGAAACCATCAACAAAACAACAAGAAAACCCACTGTATGGGAGAACATATTTGCAAACGATATCACTGATAAAGGTTTAATCTCCAACATCTACAGACAGCTTATACAACTCAATAAAAGGAAAATGAATGAGCCAATTAAAAAATGGGCAATGGACCTAAATAGAATCCTCTCAAAAGAAGACAGAAGGAAGGCCAAGAGGCACATGAAAACATGCTCCAAGTCACTAATTATCTGAGAGATGCAGGTCAAAACAACAATGCGATACCATCTCACACCTGTCAGAATGGCCAACATCAACAAAACAACAAACAACAAATGTTGGCGAGGTTGTGGAGAAAAAGGAACCCTCCTGCACTGCTGGTGGGATTGCAGGGTGGTGCAACCACTGTGGAGAACAGTATGGAGCTTCCTCAAAAAACTGAAAATGGAACTCCCATTTGACCCAGTAACCCCACTACTAGGAATATACCCCAAGAAACTAGAAAGACCAATCAGAAAGGATATATGCACCCCTATGTTCATAGCAGCACAATTTACAATAGCTAGGACGTGGAAACAGCCTAGGTGCCCGTCAGCAGATGAATGGATCAGAAAACTATGGTACATCTACACCATGGAATACTATGCTGCCATAAAAAGGAAGGAATTCTCATCATTTGCAGTAACCTGGATGGAATTGGAGAGCATCATGCTGAGTGAAATAAGCCAGTCAATGAAAGAGAAACACTACATGACCTCACTCATTTATGGATATTAAAGAACATTATAAACGAATGAACAGAAAGATAGATATAGTGACAGTAAAACAACAGGCAGACTGCCAAATGACAGCGGGGGGGGGGGGGGGAAGGCAGGGAGATCTGGGGGAGATAAGAGATCAACCGAAGGACTGGTATGCTTGCATATAAGAACAACCAATGGACACAAAACTCTGGGGAGGGAGGGCACCTATGGGGGGGGCAATGATAAGCTATGTACACAGATAATACCTTAATAAAAAATATTTTTTAAAAAATGTCAAAAAAAAAAATAAAAATAAAAGCAGCAATAAAAAAGCTATTTGTCTTTCACAGCGGGGAAATATGAACCTTTCAGAACTACTGCTCCCAAAAGTGACGGGAACATAGAGCTTTAGGCAAAATGGTTGATGATCAAATGGGTCCCGATTGCTCCAAATAAGGGAAGGGTCTTCTTACTTCACTTCCTGGTGTTTTCCCTCTGCTTTTCCCCTTTTGCAATGATCATTTTTCTTCTCATTTCTGTTTTTCCCATTAAGCCTTCTTCTCTTGTCCTTTAGGAAATAAAAAAATAGCACTGTTTCAATAGACACCATTCATGGCTTCTAATAACTCTTCTACTCACCCTGTACTCACTTTCAAAGACTTGGAATCTGAGATTGTAGAGGGAAAACTCGGAAGAAAGGGAACATTTTTGTTTATGATGAAGTAAACATTTGACGGCCCAGAGTCAAGTCTATCTTAAGCACATTGCTCTGATGAAGGATCAAGGATCCCAAGTTCACCCGCTCTTTTCATCAGACTGGCTGTGATTCCAGAAGCTGGGGGTTCTCTGGGGACTTCCTCTTGGCCAGCGCCTGGTCCCCGGGCTGAAAAATGAGGCAATGCCTCCCTCCCTTGATGTTATTTTTCAGTGTCTCCTCTTCCCCTCTCCCCTCGCTGAGATCAGGTTGGAAGATGCCCAGCTGCTTTGGGAATGGCTGGGAGGGCTGTTCTCTAATTGGCTCCTCTCTTACAAAGCAAAGAAGCTTCTTAGCACATATCATCCAGAGCTCATCACTCAGCACTAAAATTATTGTGTTGAGCATGTGTTCTCTACGCTTAGTCCTTTGCTAGTGAGCAAAAAGAGTAAATAGTTCAATACCACACACCGCAGAGACTTTTGTTTCTTGAGGAAAGTTATCTAACTCATTTCTCTTTGCCAGCAAGGGGGAGACTTAATAATCTGATTCGGGCAAGTTCAAAGGCCTGTCACCGAGCCGTGGTTTTTAGCAGCAGAGCTAACGTGCAGTTTGTGCAGTTGAGCATCAACCTATATGGACCAGGAGGCCTGTTAGATACCCAGGTTGCGGGCTCCATCCCCAGTGTGGGGTGTGCAGAAGGCAGACAATCCATGATTCTCTCTCATCATGGATGTTTCTAGCTCTCTCTCCCTCTCCCTTCCTCTGCAATCAATAAAAATATGCATATTTTTTTAAAGCAAAAAGCTTTAATGCCATTTCTCTGAAAGGCTGCCCCTGCTTCACCCAAGCAGGCCTAGGACCACAGGCACAAGTGGGCTCCACCCGGAGGCCACGTCAGGTTTCCACTTGGGGATACCTCAGCTAAAATATGACAGGGACAGAAAGGAAGCATTCACAGACTTGACCTTCCCAGGACTGGCCCGTTTGTTGCACCTCAGGCCAGTGAGTAAACATAATTATGAGATGGTATAACAGGCAGTATTTCATCAGAGAAACAGGAACCCCATCAACAAGGACATCGTATCATTTGTCGGTCCAATCTAGACCCTCAATCTGGAACACTCTGAGAACAAAACGAAACACTATTAATAATTACATGAGGACCAAAAAAAAATAATTACATGAGGCCATCCCAGGTAAATCAGGTGTCTGAGCGCTCTAACTCTAGAAATTTCAAGTAGGGAGACCTTTCGTACAGGGAACCAAGGCTGCACTTCAACCAGAGAAGCCGGAGGAGCAGCATTAGGGATGGGGCTGCTGTGACTGGCCCAGGAGCTGTAGCAAATCAGCCATTGCTGGGCGACAGACCATCAGGGGTCTCAGCTGCCAAACTGGGTGGTTTTTGCAATCTTGCTTCTGCTCTGCAACTACCTGCGACTACTGCTTGTCACTTGCCTTCCATGTTATGCGAGAGCCAGTAGCTGGCAGACTACTCCAGACCTTGCAAATAAAGAGAAAAGAAAAAAAAAAACGAGGGAAAAAAAACACTGTAGAGAGCCTGGCATGGGTGTCGGGCCAACATCAAATGAGTCAGCATTGATGCATAAATGCTAAAGTACTAAATGGGTTTACATAAACAAGGGCAAAGCAGTCCATCTGGAAGGGCAGAGGAGGACACAGAAGAAGGAGAGAGAACCTGGAGGTATTGCAGGCTAGCCTTGTGGCTCTGAGGAAGGAAAAACACACAGGAAGAGGGAGGAGAGAGATTAGTGCCGCCAACCCTCTATAAAGCACTTGAGGGAGATTGAAGTGTGAAGAATTTTGGGACCCTCTACGTGTGATGAGGTAATTTGATACTTTGTTGTGTCTTCTAGAAGTTTTAGCAAAGGCTTGCCTTATTTTTCAAGGGTGTTTGCATCTGTGTTTTTTTAATGAGATGCAATGCTCATACCTTTTCCCGGGTCACATAGCTTAAAGGAAGTGACATATGGTTTGTGTACTATAGTTTGGGGGCCATATTCCCTGCTAAGAAACCAAGTTTCTCCTTGTCCCACTTTCTTGTCCTTTTCCTGCATGTGTACTTTTCTCTCCGGGGCACAGGGATAGGCATCTTTTGTCTGGGGCAGGATTGGAATAATACTGGTATACATGCGTGTGCCAAGCATGACCTTGACTTCTTCCAAGACAATTACTCCAGTTGGGAAGAAGACCTCACAGGGAACTGGAAAAAAAAAACATTTTGATAAACAAATGGAAAGCTAAAGAGTTTAGAAAGTTACAGGAGAGAAAAGGATAGTGATGCTTCTTCTTAGTGCTTCAACTATTGTCATTAACTAATTAGTAATTAAGTGATGCCTTTAATGTTTGTCAGACTTGTAAGGCTGTACTCTTGGTGACCAATGACCGGCATATCTTTTCTTCACTTTTGTGGTCCTGTTGCTGAGCATGTTGAGACCGGCATAACATGTGTTTTTATCGTTATGTATTAAACACGGTGGATGATAAATGTGAACTTCCTAATAGTGGGTAATCAACAGGTGAGTATCAGAGCAGTGAGAGGCGTGCATCAATATTTGGCACTATTGGTAATGCTCTGTTGCTTAAGTTTGGTTGCTTATTTGATTAATTAAATTGTTTAAAAAAATTAAAACCTCATTACAATCAGGAAACTTTTCAAACTCCTTACCACAACCTGCAGAGATTTATCTTGGTCTTTTTTTTTTTTAACCTCCATGGTTTCCTTTGCTGCCATTTAACATTTATTTATCATTTCCCAAACACACTGATCATATTTTAGTTCCTCAAATGCTCCAAATATTTTCCCACCTTAGTGCTTTTTCTGATTTTCCTTCTGCCCAGAAACCTTGGCGATAAAGATTGAAGAATATGTGTCCTTGGCGAGTATAAAAGAGGCCCCTCAAAACAAGGTCAAACTCAGGTAGTGAAGACACTGCCTCTCAGTGCTTAGCCACCAGTTTAACGAGCTTGAGAGCCATGAGTCATGGGCGTTTGGACAAGTGCAAATTGGAGCCAAGTAGCAGGGGTAGTCTCATATCATGTTTCCTAGGAGATTCCTTTGAGACTGAGAATCACAGGGTTTCATACAGAACAGCAATCCTAATAGATCGAGTTTATTACTTTGTCCCTTTGGATAATTGTTTGCTGCTTTTGCTAAAAAGCTCAGGATGCAAGCTGTGCTCCAAAGTCATGGGGATCGCCAACCTCCTGCCAATGAGCTGTGTGCACAAAAGCCTTGGCTGTGGCTGGGCCCAGGACCTTTCTGAAGGAGCATTACAGTAATTGGGGTGGAAAGGTTAAAAATTAAAAAAACAAAGCAAAAAAAAAAACCCAAACTTTTGAATAATGTAAACATGAACATGTAAACATGGGGAATTTATAAAATCAATTAACCATGTACTAAATGCCAACCCAGTCTAAATATTTTACATGTTACTCATTTACTTATCACAAGAAAAATTTAAGGTAGATTTTGGCCGCATTTGTTTTTTCATGCGATGGCTTAATCAGAGAGGAAGTAACTTTTTTGAAATCAGGAAGCCATAGCTGTAGAATTTGAATACACGTCTGCCTGACTCCAAATCTGATGCTTTGTGCTCTCTGTCAAGCGGCTTCCTATCATATTTCTAGGTCTTTGGTCTACTCATCCATAAAAAAAGCAGGAGGGGGGCGCGGGGAGGAGGATTGATATCATCTGTCTCTCAGAATTTTAGTCCTAACAAAAGCACTGCTAGTATCAAGTCTGCATTCATCAATCTTTTCCATATGGTAATAAAGGCTCCTGAAAACATTCGCATTGTCTTGAGCTTGTGTATTTGCTTTCAGATCTTTAGAAAATTGTTCTTCCAAGCAATATGAAAAATAATGATTTCTTCAAAAGCTGGAGTAAAATCCATCACATCTTGGTAGCTTCTCTTTAATTTATAAGGTCCCGTTCTTGGTACAGACAGATGCCATACAGACAAATACTCATTGGGACAAGCAATAGAAGAAGCAGAGGTCAGATGTATTAGTTTTCTACTACTACTACCGCAAACTTAGGGCCTAAAAAGCAACACATATTTATTACCTCACAATCTCTGTGGGTGAGGGTTTCAGACACAGTTTAGCTGGATCTTCTGCTTAGGATCTCACAGGGCAACTACCAAGGTGTTTCCTGGACAGCATTCTCATCCAGAGGCCCTCCTGGGGAAGAATCAAAAACAATCCAAACTAATGAATCATCAGGTGTGCGTGCAAAATAAAAACAATTTGGATGTGCCAGAAAAATCCTTTCATGCACTCATTCTTTAAAAGCTACTAAAGATGTACCTTAGGACCCCTAACCAGTTTGGCTCAGTGGATAGAGCATCGGCCTACGGACTGAAAGTCCCGGGTTCGATTCCGGTCAAGGGCATGTACCTTGGTTGCAGGCACATCCCCAGTAGGGGGTGTGCAAGAAGCAGCTGATCGATGATTCTCTCTCATCGATATTTCTAACTCTCTATCCCTCTCTCTTCCTCTCTGTGAAAAATCAATAAAATCTATTTTTTTTTTAATGAAAAGGACCAGGCACTGTTTAAAAACCTCCAAAAAGTTAAGCTGGGAAATAAAACACAGAAATTTGGCCTTCTGTCTATAACCTGGGATCACTTGTTGATTCTAGTGAAAAGATCCAATACTGTTCTCAGGAGTTATGTGGTATTTGGATAAATTAACTGGTTTTATAACTTCTTCTAATTTTGGAAAATGAGGCATATTTAATTTTTAAAGAGAAAGTAAAAGAGATGCTGCCTAGCCGAAACCAGTTTGGCTCAGTGGTACAGCGTCGGTCTGCGGACTGAAAGGTCTCGGGTTAGATTCCGGTCAAGGGCATGTACATTGGTTGCGGGCACATCCCCGATAGGGGGTGTGCAAGAGGCAGCTAGTCGATGTTTCTCTCTCATCGACGTTTCTAGCTCTCTATCTCTCTCCCTTCCTCTCTGTAAAATATCAAATATATATATATATATATATATATATATATATATATATATATGATTCTGCCTAAAATTTATTGCAAAGAAATTGTTATATAAATATTAGTTTCTAAAGTAATTAACAGAGTTGAAGAGTCACGTTTAAACAATTACGTAGCTATTTGGGTTGAAGGAGGAGGAGATTGGGTAGTTGAACTTAATGCATACATTTTAGGAGGAAATGAAGAGATATATATTCAGGTAATAAATAAAACCCAGCATTTTATGAAGCAAATATCTTAGATGGAGGCAACCAAAAGTAAAATTTATATAACATAATTGCTTGTATAAAAATATGACTTAATACCACTGAACTATGCACTTAAAAATGGATAACTTTTATGCTATGTGTATTTTGCTACAAATAAGTTTGTGTATGTGTTGTTTTTTTTAAAGAGAGAATGAACTGGTTGACTTTGAGTTAGAAATAAGTGGAGTTTGGTACTGTTGTGTATTATTTATAATCACTATAATATTTAGGTTTTTTAGCCATGTGCATATAATATTTTGACAGAAAAACAAATAAGTTTTATATCAAATACAATAATTTTAGCTGTAAGAAACAGATTTTTTAAATTGAAAATGGTATAAAAATTAAAGAATTTATGATCTTGCATAAAAGGAAGCCTGAGAACAGAGCAGGTTGAGGCTCAGGGTGGCAGTCCATCAGCACCATCCTGCACTCAGTGGCTCTCCATTTATCCTCTCTGCTGCTTGTGCACTTGGCATTTTATTGCCTCTCAGTTTCCAATTCACCCTTCTTTCTGGGCCTTGGGGAAACTGGTTCTGGGCTCTTTCTTCTTTGTGCAATGTCAAGTTTTCTCAGTAGAGGGCACTTGAGGACATGCAGGAAGAAATGGCTCTTCCTGGTTCTGGTAAGCAATATTCTGCTGGTTCCTATAGCACATGGTGACTGGCAGCACCCCGGACATCCTGCAGGGCGTATCCCGATTCCAGAGGGCAGAATCCCAGTGAATTCTGCTTGTGCCCCAACCAGCGTCCCAATGGGTCTCATCGGTGCCCCTGCAAGCAGATGCCCAGTGAGTTCCGGCAGCATCTCAGAGGGATACTGTGCCAGCTTTTCTTCCCCTTATCAACATCTGGGCCAGATCCAACAGTCCCTATCAGATACTGAGAATGGCATACAAAAATTGTTAGTCTGTTTTACTTCACTCCTCCTGCTGATGCTTCTAGTCAAATAGGTTGACCTAAGGTTGTATTTCTCATGGGGTGCACGTACAATTTCTATAGAAATCCTGTGCAAACTTCAGCATCATCCGGTGCCATGATGTAGGAGCTCTAACCTCCAGCTCTCTTATTCTCTCCTCTTGATTATCTCCAGGCTCCTGTTTCTAGAAGACCCCTCACAAAGCCTCTTACAGTGGCATGGGGACCAGTCAAGATGGTTTTCTTCATAGAGTCACCTTTAAGAAACCTGAAGGTTGGCTGTATTTTGAAATGTCTGGGTTTCTGGAGAAACACAAGTGTCTGTCTTACAGCTGACTTTTCTCCTCAGTCTGCAATTAAAGGTTATTCAGTCCATTCTCCTATCTTTAGGATTTTCCAGGAGAACTGGATAATTTACTATCCACATTTACAAACACCCTAGACTCTTGGGACACATAAAATTACCCCCAAGGACTCTCTCATCGAATTCCCTTCTGATGGGCTAGCAGCTCCAGGGAAGGCCTGCAGACACCATCACTTGGAAAAGATCTTGCCGTGGAGGGAAATGCCAGCTTCCCCTGTTCAAGCATCATCAGTTTTCACACATGGCTTTCTGAGAGCCTCTCTCATCAGTCCTGAGAAAGGAAAAATGCTTGGCACTCCTCATTCAGACAACAGTCAATACTGAAACTATTGATACTTGCCCACTTCTCTCAAATTTCTAGTTTTCTCTTTGGAGGTTGGGGCAGAGACTTGTAAGACCACTTTGGTTACTTCTTAAAAATCCCTGGAGGTGACATGGGCACTTGATGAATTGGGGATACATATCAAACCTTGTTCTCAGTGCCGGGCCTTTGACAGGAGTATTGGGTGGCAGGAAAAGTCCAATCAATGTCTTATTGTATTATTCTTGCATGTGTCCTTGTGTATATACCCCCGTTCATTTGATAAAGTTGTGTGCAGCTGTGGAAATGCATAAAATACAACATAACACCGGTAAGGTCAAGAAAAGACTTCACTCATTGCGAAGATACTACAGATAAACCTAAAAATTTATCAACAGAAGAGTAACATGAAAGCAATGTTTTAGAAAGAGTAAGATGAGGTTGGTATGAGGGATGAATGAGAGTGTGAAAAATCTGGAGACTAAGCCTGTTACATAAGTCTGGTAGGTGGAGGTGGTGGGAGAAGGATGTGTGGACAAGTTGGAGGACTGATTAAGTACAGGGAATGTTTACAGGATGTAGAATGGTTTTGCTCTCCTGCTGAATGAGTCCAAGAAGACACACTTGCAGGCTGCTCCTCTTTGCTAGTGGTGGGCTTCAAGTCCAAAATGGTTCTCCATGGACTCAGTAGAAGACTCGGTAGAATTTTGCACATTGAGTCATTAGATGATAACAGGTGAAGTTGGGTGTTTGCTAAGAGCAATTTAAAATGAGAGAGAGAGAGAGAGAGAGAGAGAGAGAGAGAGAGAGAGAGAGAGAGAGAGAAAGAGAATGAATCAGTGCTAACTGGGCTCTCAGCCCTGCCCAAAGGCAGTCCTTGCCCCATAACCAGCACTTTGATAGATTTTGGAAAAACAGTTCAGCAGTGCCAGCTTCTGGGGGTAAATCTTCTGTTCAGTCTCTCAAAGCAGAAGAAACACTGGATACTCCTGCCTGGAAAGATGCTCCCTCTTTCTCAAATCCCAAGTCACCCTGGACCACCTTCAAATGTGGATTCAGAAACAGTTTAAGAATATTCAAGTGGAGTAGTGACACCAGGCTGACATTTCCAGGGAATCTAAGCAGGGCTTTCCAATTACCCTCCATCACACTCTAGAGAGTTCTCTGTGGTTCCCAGCCTGACTCCCTTCAAGCGGTACCAGGCAAGTCCTCTGGAACGTTTCTCAGCTACTCTCTACAGCTGTGGAGACAGCTCCTTGGGTGAACTCCAGCCTGCTGAATCACTCATTTCCTGTTCTTGATCTCAGAAATTTCTGTTTGATGTTACTTTCTCAAAAATCTTATGATTTTTTGGTTAAAAAAAATTATATGGTGCAGATTTATGGGCTCAAGTATTAAAACCAGTTCTGAGTGCTGAGAAAAACTTGAGGATGGTTCTCCCATGATATGAGGATGTTGGATGTCATAGGCAGGATTCCCAGTTCTGTTTATACTGTGAAGTTGAAGACATCACTTAACTGGTCAGCAACAAGTCAGAAGAAGCTGCCATTTATAAAAAAAAAAATCAGATGAATTACCAGAACAATCCAAGAATCACTTGTGTGGGTGTTTCTTAGTCTTCCATCCTATGAAAATATTCTTCTATTTAGAATTGAAATACAAGTTAGTTTATTCCCTATCCCTCATGTAGCTGACTCCCAGTGCTTCTCGGGAATCTCAGGGACTTTCCATTTCTCATAGTTAGTCCATCTCCTAATATCTTTCTTCTGTTCAATTACCTGCTTACCTTCTCCATTCTGCATTAAACCAAATGTATAAACATGGATTTCCCCCCCCCCCCCCATAGTTTTCCAAGGCATTAACTCACACAAGATAGTAGTTATAAGGAAGTTCCCTAAGGAGTCAGAAGTAAAGAAAAGACCTTGGAGAAGTACAGCAGATGACTGGAAACTGCCTGTTAGTGCATCCGAGAGTCTCCTATTCCATGAAGTCTCATGGCCATTTCTCCCAAGGGAAACATCTCCCTGGCTCACCTTTACCTCTGACCTCTTTCCACACAACTGGCCTTTTCTTACTCCTCATTCGTCCCTAAGCCCTCATGCTGCTTCCCTCCTAAGCTCCCATGAAAAATTTTAATTCTCTTGTTTTATTGGGCAAGTACATTTAAATTTTTTAAATCTTACTTCTCTTCTCCTAGGCGAAGGCTTGAGGTCTATTTGTCTTCCAAAAAATTCAGCACCCATCAATTACGCTGCCTGCCAGGCAAACTTTGTTTTCAAACTCCCATCCACTGCATTCGTTTTTAAATCATTAAAATTTTTAAAAACATGTAAACACTGTATCTAGTCTCATTAGAAATCAGGACTCCATTTCAACATTTATCATTCCCATAGTTATTCTAAAACATGCATCCACTTGACTTGGGAAAAATAATCTTTATGCTCAACAATGTTTAGACTGAATTTTTTTCTGGCTCCCTGTGGAGCATAATGACTGGGAATAAGAAGCCCTTGTTAGTGGACAGGCATAAAGACAAAAGCTCCTCTTAAACCAGCAAAAGAACATCTCCCAATGAAAACCAGCTCATCTCTCTTCCTTGCGATAGAGAGGAGACCCTGAGAGTGTCCTGTCCCTCCCAACTCATTTGTGAGAAAGACACACGCAAAGCAATAGAGCATGTGCAACGTTAAAATGTGAGCAACACACACAAAAAAAGAGAAAAAAGTGATCTCAAGTTCTGTGGCGTTCACTAATATAAGAGCATTGAATGCAAATGAACGGCCCATCAAGTCTTTATCTGGGGCTCTTCCCTAAAAGAGTAAGCCCAAAAGATCCATGCACTGGTGCCAGTCTGTGGCAAAGTGTTAACTGGTTTAAGACAAAATAAGATAAAAATAGTAATATTGTCTTTTCACAAAGCTTATGTTAATCAAAAACCCATTCTCCCTCCAAATATTTCAGTAGCCCCATCACTGTCTTCCTCAAATCCCTAAACGTGGGGATTCTACATCCTTTTTTTTCCCCAATTTTTTTTATTAAGGTATTATATGTGTACATATCTTACCATTGCCCCCTCCCCCACCTCCCATTCATGCCCTCCCTCCCCAGAGTTCTGTGTTCGTTGGTTGTATTCATGCATACCAGTCCTTCGGTTGTTCTCTTATCTCCCCCCCCCCCAGGTCTCCATCCCCTCCCTGCCGTTATTTGACAATCTGCTTGTTTTATGGTGACTATCTTAGGATCACATGAATAGAATCCGCTCCTCATTTTGCAGTCTGCTTGTTTTATGGTGACTATCTCAGGACCACACGAATAGAGTCCGCTCCTCCTCTGGTTCTCACCGCCCCTTCCCCTGGGTCCCACTGCTTCCCCTGGGACACACGGCTCACCTGGGGCACAGGGCCCCCTGGGACACACGGCTCACCCGGGGCACACGGCCCCTTTGGGGGACACAGCTCACCAGGCTACATCCTTCTTAACCACTGCTCCCCTCTGTTCTCCAGGAGGCTTCTTTAATGCTAATGAGTTTCATGTCAATCACTGTCCATTTCATCTCAAACACCAGTCAAGTAGAAGCAATGTATAAAGTAAAATTGTTTCTTTGAAAACTAAAATTTATTGTATCCTAGAGTTTGTTGATGGTAAACAGGCTCTTCAATGGGATCAGTAGGAAAACAGTTTCAAGGATCCACACCTGGGAGACTGTGGTGTGTCATGGTTTATTTGTGATACAATTTTAAAAGATTCTCCTCCTAGCTTTCCAATGTGTATTCTACCACAGAAAAAGCCCATCCATGTCTTCAGCGGGGTCAAGACAAAGGTCAATGCCCAGAGTTTCTGCTGCTTCATAGTCCTTAGGAGCCTATGCAATCTATTTTTCATGGAAGGGAAATCTCCTTTACACTTTACCTTCTGTGGTAGACTAGTTAGACACAATGTGTTCATACCAGTGAATCTGGGAATAACATCACTAAGATCAGAATGGAGCTGAACCAACCAGTCACGCAACTGGAAGATTTTTCTATGTATCTCTCCCAGTCACACAGACTCAAGCTGTGTTGTCTATAACATACTCCAGAAAGATGGGGACCCTCTTTCTTGGTTTCTGAGAGAATGCTACTTGGAGAGGAGCATCCAAAATTATCCTTTAGGTAACGTAAGATACCTTTTGCTTTATCTTTGTCCTAAATTATTTGAAGAAAAAAAAATCTGGATGAGATATCAAAGGAATCCTAATTTCAACATTAGGAATGTTTTAACAAAATACAACTCAATAGGGAATAAAAAATTATTCTGGAGGCATAATTTCTCCCCAAGAAGGTCTCCTTGTACCTTGCAGTTGGAGAAAAAGTTAAGAACAAATCTGGATAATTATAATTAGATGCTGAATTCAGACCAGTCATTACTGATTTAAAGGAGAAACATGTAGAGTTCCCGAGTATCAACACAGTGACCAGTTGACTTGGCTGACTGCATCTCAACAGGGAAATGTTCCATTTTTTTTCATTTTCATTATAAATGTAGCTCTGTTCATTCAGTTCTGTTCTCGAAATTGAATGATATACATAATTCTTAGCAACGCTGCTTTAATTTATCTGCACAAACTTCATAAAAAAGTTGTTTCATTACAGAAGCTGGAGTCATACTTATGTCTGATGTGTTGCACATGGCAAGCAGCATGATTTATGTCCTGATGTGCAGTCTGCCATAATCAGGCATTTCAATGCTATGTCAATTATTTAAATGTATTCAGAATCTTGCTGTTTTTTGTGGATTTTTTTGCCAATAAATAGTAGGCTTTCTTCAAGAACTCTATGTAAGTGTCAAGATATTCTTTTCCTCAGAGAGATGCCAAACCCAGATGTATTCTGTTCCCCCAAGGTTAAAGCAATGAGTGAGATGTCCTTTGTTTTTTGTTTTGTTTTGTCTTTTTTTCCACTTCTTACTCCCAGAAAATAATTCATTTACACTCACACAGTGACAGCTCTTGGCATGAACAAAAGTGTCCCAAGAAAAGCCGGTAGGCATTCATGTAATTGCTCATAATTATATCATTGTGTATTTAGCACATTTGTAGGCTTTTAGGTTTAAACACTAACCTGGCCCAAAAGAAGACAAAGTTAAACAAAAAATTATAAAGTCATTCTTATTATACTTTACAGTAAGTTTGTAAATGTCAATGGAGTCCAGCAGGTGAAGAAATCCACTGTTAGAGATTACCAAGAAAGGTAAGGTGGGTATCTGCTTTTCTAGCAGGTTTCTTGTATTTTTTTTCCTTAGCTCTGAAGTAATTTGTTTATAGAACTCATCCTTAATCATGTAATCAGAGGGTTTTGGGTTTTTTTAGTTGTTGGTTTGCTTGTGTTGCTTTAGGGTTGTATTATAACAGTTACTGTTTCTTATTGCCACCTAGATAGCAGATGCTCCTGATGCTCACATTTACTTCCACACAAACCCAGGGGTGATGGGGCTGCCAGTAGGTAGGAGCAGGAAGATTGCGGCTAACAATGCATGGACGCTATTCCCATACAAATAATACCTCCATAAAGTTAATTTTTCATCTCTCTTGTTTTATCTCTTCATTTTAAGTTTTTCTTAAAGAAAATTATTTTTGAGATCAACTAATGATTCTACGGTTATAAACATCTTATATCTCTAACTCTCAGAGAAAATTGCCCCATTTTGCCTCCGATATTGTTAAGTAGAGAGGACATTACCCTATTTCGTAGACAGAGGAAGGAGGGTATCAGTACTGATAGGTCCATGAGGCAGAGGCAACCTGAAACATGGTTCAGTCTAGCAGCCTCACATCTTCTGCTCTCCCCTAAGAGATGGGCCTTTGCTATGACTCACACTGGTGGGGCATGAATAATAAGAATAAATAGCTGAGGATCTCAAGGAGGGTCATTTTACAAGGTAAAAACCTTATAATTTAGTAATGTGACAAACAATATAACAAATGAAGACAATATTTGAACACATACTACACACAAAAAAGATTCAAATGACTAATAAGAACATGATGAGATTCTCAACATCAGTAGCCACAGTGAAAGACCACTTAACACCCCCTAGAATGGCCAAGTAAAAAAGACAAACAGTAACATGTGTTGGAGAAAATATGGAGCAACTAGAACTCTCATATATCATTGGTCAGAATGTAAATTGCTTCAAGCAATAGAAAGATATTTGACAACTTTGTACAAATACAGTGTCCACACAACCAGCAATTCCATGCCTAGTTATTTACCCCAAAAATAATGAAAACATTGGTCTATACCCAATAGTTAAAAACTGGAAGCAATCTAATGCCCATCAACCTGTAAACAGATAAACTGTGACCTCTCCATACAATGGAGTACTGGCTGGAAATAATACACACTGGGGTGTATCTGAAAAACACACTGAGTGAAAGAAGAGTACATGCTAGACGCTTCCATTTATAAGAAATGACTAAGTAATCCATAGTGACCGAAAACAGATCAGTGGTTGTCTGGGTTGAAGAGTTAGGGGAGACAGACTTGGAAGGCACACATGGGGATTTGGGGGATAATGGAAAACTCTATATCTGGATTGTGATGGCGGTTATATGTGTCTATAACTTTACCAAAATTTATTGAAAAGTACACATAAAAACGTGTTCTGTTCTGTTTTGATTTTTTTTTGAAAACCAGCTGCTTAATAAATACCCTCCCACACACCCCCATCAGTCTCCTTGGGGAATGTTGGGGACTTCCTGCAACCAGCTAGGGCTGGCAAGAGAGCTTGCACACCCACAGCTCTGCTGGCAACTAAGCAGTAGAAAGAAGCCAGCTTCATCACCCAGTCTCGTTGAAGGAGCGGCCAGAGGGAAATTGTGTCGTGTGGAGACTGGATGGTGCTAGTCTCAACTCCATGTTCAACTCTGCGTTTCCAATCCCAGAAGCACGTGGGGAGCTGTGCCAAAGCTGAGGCCCGACTCCGCTGAGACTTAGCCGGGTGTGGGTGAACTTGCATGATTTTATTCCTAGTTTTCAGTCTCCACTTCACTTCGGGGTGGTCCACTTGCCCTCCCACAGGCCTGGTTTCCCAGCCACAGTCACGTCTGCAGAGGAATCTCATCTCACCAGGAACTGCCATCCCCACTCCAGACACAGAAGGAACTCCGGCCTGTCCCACCATGGCTCCCAACCTTCTCGTGAGCAGCGGGAGGGACTGCTCATCCACTCTCAGTATTTGTATGGCACCACATTCCAAGTTCAGGAAAGAATTTGCCTCTGAAGGTGGAGGATGTAACTAGGCAGATGCCTCTGGACCCTCCCAGGAACCTGTGTGCCAACACCCAGTAGCTGGGACTGAGATTGGTAACTCCAGACTGTTTGTTCATTGTGTTTGCCTCCCTGGGCCCTTCTCTTTACCATGTGGTGTGATCAACCTCTAGGGGTCAAACTCCTCTCCGAAGCCACTCAAACATTCAGACTTTTCATGCCAAGGCGAAAGCTCTGAAGCCCTTATTTGTTTACCTTTCAGCAGCCTGGGGGTGGGGGTAGTGACAGAGCAACTGGAAATATGCTTCAGACTCAAAGGAAGGCACCTGAGGAGAGCAGGAGTGCCCAGAGCGTTGCCCCTGCCCTCCCTCTGCTCCACCCCCATTTCCTGGTGTCACTTTCCAATACATCTGGAGGAAATGAGCTTTGTCATGTTCCTGCCTTCCATCGCAGCCTGCTCTTCCCACCCCCCTCAGCTCTTGGGTCTAAGGACCTCCTTCTTCCAATTCTGTATTCCTCACTAAGCTCAATACCAGAGCACTGAATTGGAAAACTTGGGGGGGGGGGAGGGTAGCTGAGAATAACTATAGCACCTGTTAAGAACAAACTAAATTCAGTTCTAGGCATCATTCTGTGGAAAACCTTTGAGCCATTCAGCACCATATGATGTTTCCTATTGGCCTGCCCTTCAAATCTCCTAGTTTCTACCATCTTTTTTTAAAAAAAAAAAATTATTGTTTTTTTAAAGAGAGAAAGGGAAAGAGATAGAGAGTTTACATCGATGAGAGAGTAACATCAATCAGCTGCCTCCTGCACACCCCCCAATGGGGATGTGCCCACAACTAAGGTACATGCCCTTGACTGGAATCGAACCTGGGACCCTTCAGTCTGCAGGATGACCCTCTGCCAACTGAGCCAAACCGGTTAGGGCTCTAGCCTCTTTAAAAAAAATCCTCACCCAAAGATATGCCTATTTAGTGTTGAGAGAAAGAGAGAGAGTGAGAAACATTGATTATCTGCCTCCTGTAAGTGCCACTACCTAGGATCAAACCCAAAATCTAGGTATGTGTCCTGACCAGGAATCAAATGTGCAACCTTTTGGGTCTGGGACAACGCTCCAACCAACTGAGCCACCTATCGAGGGCAGTTTCTTCCTTCTTCAAGAGTCTTCTCTTCTTACTGCCACTGCCAAACTCCCGTGATTCTTTGTCCTGTCTAAGCTATGTTCAGTGGCCTTATTGTTTTTTACCTTAAAGTATTTTCCACACTAAAAGGTAATTTTGCCTTTTCTCTAAGTAGATATATGTTCAAGTACTACCAGACTTTAAAACAATTCTTCCCCCCACATCTACATGCACATATGTGTAGGTGTGTCTGCGTGTGTGTGTGTGTGTGTGTGTGTGTATCTTAGCCATGCAAACATTCTTTCCTTCATGCTTGTTTATGGACAAGAGGGAAAATAATTCTAAATGTGTTAGTCCCTTCCCATAACCATTTTTAAGGTTTACTCAATCTTTCGGTAACAAAAAAAGTCTGGTTACTGTGTGCACAAATAATTTTAACACTGGCACAGAACTTTGTCATTTGCTGTCATTATTAAACTTTTCCCTAAATATTTATTACTACTTACACTGGTTCCTGAGAAAAGTAATTTCTAGTCGTGGTTTTCTTTTCCGTTTTTTTTTTCTCAATCAGGAACTTCAAGATCTTGTGTGAATATTTGAAGGCAACTCAAAATGAGGTTCTTAGAGACACTGAAAAGGCAATGACTTTTTCAAGCTTGCCTCCAGGACGGTGCCCAGTGGAGAGATTAATCCACCCTCCCCTGATGAAGTCAGCATGTCTAGGAGCCTCTACTGATTGTGAATTAGGGGCTGTTCACTTACTCCCCGCCGCCGCCGGGAAAGCAGCCACAGTAGCTCCAAGTCTTTGTTCCCCCCAGAAGCCAATTAACCCTATGGGTGGAAAATACATTGTCTGACCCAGCTGCAGTTTTTTATTTCCTAGTCTCCCCTTCAACACCAGACTTAGGAAGCATGGAGGCTTTGCCGTCAGAGTGGAAAATATGACTCAAACTCGACACTTGCTCATTCCAGATGGCAACATGTTACCTGAATGCAGCGCACACTGTAACAGGAAACCTGGTTTTCATTACAAGAGGAGTCTGTGTGTAGCTAAGAAAGAATATGACCAAAAAGGAATCAGTCAGTAATCCTAGCGGCTCAAGAACCAAATGATCCCAGAGAAAAAAATACGAATCAGAGAGAGAACTAAGCCCTGGCAATAATGTGTGAGAGCTCCTCGGTGGTGATGAAATCTCAGAACATTTATTATCTTCCTTATGTCAGCGCTTCTCCCTTAGTGCCTGGGCGCTTGGCCCGGTGTACTCATGGCAAACACCTGGAAAGCAGGTGAGCTTTGTCCTCAGCGCTCCCTGAGTTCACGTTTTCATCTCTCTCCTTCTCCCCAGCCTCTCTCCTTAAGAAGGTATGTGCCCCCACAGCCTCCGGCAAGGGGGCTGTGTACTGTCCCTGGGGTGTGGTGAGCACTCAAATGCCTGAGAGATGCTGGAAGGGGTGATTTTTCTCCCTTGCCTGATACACAAGACAGCTACCCTCTGCCGCACTCGCCCAGGTCAACCCTGAGAAGAACAGACCTTCACAGAATATTGAGTAATGGCTAAGTTTGGCATGTTATCATGATTAAGGATAATCACAGAGAGGATGCCGTCACTCCAAAAAGGAAACTTTCATCGTGACAGGCAGAGTCAGGTATCACAAAGTCTTCAAAAATAAAACCTATCGCCGGAACCAGTTTGGCTCAGTGGTAGAACGTCGGTCTGCGGACTGAAAGGTCCCAGGTTTGATTCCGGTCAAGGGCATGTACATTGGTTGCGGGCACATCCCCGGTAGGGGGTGTGCAAGAGGCGGCTGGTGGATGTTTCTCGTCGACATTTCTAGCTCTCTATCTCTCTCCCTTCCTCTCTGTAAAATATCAATAAAATATATTTTAAAAAGGAAAAAAGAAAGAAAAAGAAAACCTATCAAGATCGTTCCTATTTATTCCTAAGGGATAGCCCTGGTCTATTCTGTGGGACTCTCTTTCCCAAGACTTTAAATATTAGTGAAAAACAAAGTATTTGAAAATATTTGAAAGAAAACAACATGATAACAGTCCACTGGGAGACCGAGCTTCTGTCTTTAATTAGGGATGTGGATGGCTTTGCTTTATGTTAGGCTGCATCCTGATGTCCTCTGGGCCAAGCATCCTGTGCTAATTCCAAGCGGTTTGGAGTCCGTCTGCCTCTTCCTCACCCACACAGCTCCCTGGAGCAATTGAAACTCAGAAATAGGCCTCCACACTTTCTCACATTTCCACAGCAGCTGGCTGGCTGGGCTGTGCAGAAGGGTGGCCTGTGGAGGCATTCAAAGGCTCAGAGCTGACCTGGCACCATGCACCAGCCTGGGCACGCAAGCTTCTCACCTGTTCCCGAGGAACCTTGGCTAACTGCCTTTAATTGGCCTCCAACCTTTGAAGATGCTCTTCTCTACCTAGAACACTCTTTCCCAGGCTCCTCACAAGACTAACCCTTATTCACCCTTGCGTTTGCAGTTGGCCTTCAGAACTGGGACCTCATGATGACCTACCAAAGTGCCTGATCAATGCCTCTCTATGGCACCCATTTATAACAGTCTGCCCCGGACCTGTGTCTGCCACAACACCGTGGCCATGAGACTCTGGCTCAGTACCAGGCTTTGGTAAGACGTTTGGCAAGCACCTGTTTGGAATAATGACAGAACTCACCCAACCACAACACCTAGAGCTGAAAATGGCTATGTCCTGCCAGGCTTTATGTGAGGCGGAATCATTGATTTAAACTTAAAGAGGAAAAATCATAACTGAGAGAGGTGATCAAGGAAGAAGAAACAATATGAAATATTGGCACAAACATGGGCTCTAAAGCCAGACCATTCTTTTCAATACCCAGTCCTACCTCTTACCAGCCCTAGGACCCTAGGAAAAATATGTAACTGCTCTATGCGCATTTCCTTTATTTTTAAAATGGGAATAAAACCTCTCTGGCCAGATAGCTCAGTTGGTTAGAGCATTGACCTGATACACCAACATCGCATGTTCAATCTCTGGTTTGGGCACATATAAGAAGCAACCAATGAATCCATAAATAAGTGGAACAACAAATCAATGTTTCTCTCTCTCTCTCTCTCTCTCTCTCTCTCTCTCTCTAAGAAATCAATAAATAAACATATTTTAATGGGGATAACACTACTAACATACTAATAGGGCTATTATGAAAATTGTGTGAAGTAATTACGTATGTTGTTAATATCATTCAAAAACATGGTAGCTACCTTAAACAAGGTCAGTGCTCTAGCATTGTACCCAGATCTCAATTCTCATTACAGAGGACCATAAACCTGACTTCTCTGATAATTCACAGACTGGGAACAAGACCAATTCCTGGGAGCTGCTGTACTATGAAGTGACATGTGGTGCTAAGCTATTTAGAAAAGGTTTTATCACACATTACACATATATTTTTTCCTCCATTCGGAGTCTGGTAAATTTTGCCAAAACACTATTGGCCCTGGATAATAAGAAGAAAGAAAACAAGGCAGTAATGATTAAATTCAAACCAGAACTGAAATCGCTGGTTTGCCTTGCTGGCCCATTAGTTGTGGAAACACCTGTGACAAACTGTAGATCCAGGGCAGCACAGTCATAAGAACAGTAGAATCATCCTTCCTACCAGGGCCCAGTCTTATAATTCTGTATCATGATAGTCTCTGGGATCATTAGAAACCCCAGCGCTCTGCCTCTGTCAGCTGCATTAAGAAGAAAGTTCTAGGGCAGAAAAAGTTTTCTTGAACCTAAATAGTCATTGGCTCTTGGCACTGAAGCTGGAAACAGAAGTTGGCTGTAAGTCAAGTCTATAAAAGGAGTTGTGTGGAATACGTGTGGCTGAGCAGCTGCTGACATTGCAGTTCTACATAAAATCTCTAGGTCAGTTTCAGACACAACGAGGAGATCTCTTTGTAACATTCATTGGCAAGTTCAGTACGATTTCCTTGGGGAATGAGAAGATGTCAGAAAGAAACAACTAACTGTCCCAAGCCTTCAAGTCCTCCTGTCCTTCATTCCGTATTTCATTAAAACAGAGGGATGTGAGTGTGAGAGGGCACACACAGAGAGAAGCAGGCCAGGCAAATCCCAAACAAGCTCAGCTAAGGAAAGAGGATTGAAAGTTTGTGAAGGAAACATTGGAGTTGAGTACAATGGAGAGTGCCATGGTAAGGAGCCCATGGATTATGTAGACTAAGCATTTGTTGTCTAAAAAAACAACTAAAGGAAGCATTACTCATTTTTCTAGGTGACCTATCTTAGTCAGTCTAAAGAGGTAGAGGGGTAATGAATCTCGGAAATGCCTTTCAGTCAACTGTTTCAACCTCTCCCATCATGTGTTTTACCAAAGCTGCTGTGTTAGCATTGCTCTCCTTTCTGCCTCCCTGTCTGGAGGAGTTTCTGAGTAGTAAAAATGACTAAAGGGCATGCAGTGGAGGGGAGGAGAAGGAACTAAGGCCTTAGATAATCTTTAAATTGTATAATCGGGTTCCAGAAATTTGACTTCATCTGTGTTAAGGAGTTTTAAAAAAATAAATCTTATAATCAAAGAATGTTAGAGCTGGATGACACCTTTAAAAAGATCCTTAGAACCCTGCCCTCTTAAGAGGGTATATAAGGCCATGTTTATTCCAGAATAAAAAGCTGATAAGAATGTTTTGAAAATAAATTTCAGTTGGATAATAATTCATACAGCTGACAAGAAGCTTAATATGTTTGCAATAAGTGATGACGAAGTACTAGATTCAAGAACGAATAAATAATTATTTGAAGAAACTCTGAAAGGCGATCCAGGAACAGGCTAGAAGATAATGTTCAGACTTGCTCTTCATCACTAGAAGAGAATTAACCTTCATTGAGAGCCCCACTGTGTGTCATGTGTTTTCACATGCTTCATCTTCTTTAATTTTTATGTAAGCCCTCCAGACTATATACCAGGGGTACCTGACCAGACTGTAGGGAATAAGATGGGGTTAGGGAAGACTTCCTGGAAAAAGCAGCACCTGTGTTGACTTGAAACAGGAATAGTGGTTGGCCATGTGCCAACAAGAAGAGAACCAGACATCAGTGTGAGCAGATACATGAAAGCAAGAAGGAGTATGGCCAGGTAAAGGGCAAGCAAGGACCTCAGGCAAACTAAAAAGCAGGCTGGTAGATTGCAAAAGATTGTGTAAGCCATACAAAAATGTTCAACCTTGCTGAAACCGGTTTGGCTCAGTGGTAGAGTGTCAGTCTGCGGACTGAAAGGTCCCAGGTTCGATTCCGGTCAAGGGCATGTACATTGGTTGCGGGCACATCCCCGGTAGGGGGTGTGCAAGAGGCAGCTGGTTGATGTTTCTCTCTCATCGACGTTTCTAGCTCTCTATTTCTCTCCCTTCCTCTCTGTAAAATATCAATAAAATATATTTTTTAAATGTTCAACCTTTATCTTAAAAGGTATGGAGAAGCACTGAACTATTTAAAGAGGAGGGATGAGAAGTGAAATTGTAGGTTTTGTCTCTAGAGAAATTATTCTGGTCTAGTTGGAAGGACTGCAAGACTAGAGCTGAGGAGACCAGAGAACAGGTTTCCAGGAGATAAATTATTTTTTAAAAGTAAAGATTTACTCTTTTCAATCTGTGCAGAATATTTCTTAAGTGTAAGTGATAGCTTAGCCTTGTGATATAAAAAAAAGGTTAAAGAAGTGAAATGTTAAATACACAGTGTACAGAAGAAATCCGAAAGAGAAAGACTATAGAGTGCAAGGGGGTAAAGGAATTCAGAAACAAGCTCCTCAAACTCTGTAAGCTTCAGAGAAATAGGATTAAGTTGGGTCTAATAGAAACCTCATTGTTTCAAACCATAACTGCTACCAGAGGAGTCACAGGATGGCAAGACACAAGGAAAGAACCACAAGACACTTCTTGGAAACATCAATATTGTTGTTGTTGTCTTTTTAGCCTGGCCAATTGTTATCTAAAAGGCTATTAAACAAGTAGTTATCTGAACAAATGGGAGCCTTTCTTTAGTGGTTTGCAAATTGACTAGGAAAATGGAGGCAGATTTAATTCCTCAGGACTTGTGTTGAGCAATCCAGAAAATCAACTGATTAGGTAATATTCTATGTATTTAAACAACATTCTTTCTGGAACACACTAAAAAAACTGGGTCTTAGAGTCGGCGAAGGATCAGCCTGAGGTCATATATCTACTGAGGGATGGGGCTGGAATTTAAAACCACACCAGCCTCATTTCAAATCCTGTGCTCTTACCACTACACTACAGTACCTTCATTAAATAAAAACTCCTGGGAAAATGTATATTCTCTAGATAAGTATTATGAAAGTATTCATAAGAAGACTCCACGAATAATTGTTTTAAACATTGAAGGACCAGGTCTGTTGAATTATTTTATTAGACAGTTATAAACATGCTTCTGATCCACAATAACAATGAAAATTATGCTGTGTATTCTGTTACTTCGCACTGCTACTGAGGACTTTTAGCCATTTAGTGAAGCAGCACTTTTAGTTTTAATTACAGTCTTCTCTTCCTATTTGGCAGAAACTTATATAAGTGACAGATACCATATAACACTTTACAAGTATTATCTCCCTTCCTTTGAACAGCAATGCCTTATCCTTGGACCAGCTTAAATACACAGGCTTCCTCAGAGTCTCGTTTGTTTGTTTATTTGGTGGCTGTCTCTTCCCATGGAAATGGAAGCATATCAGGCCTTTCTCATAGTCTCTCTAGAGATAGGTGGCCATTTTCAAATTGTAAGGCTTCCCCAAGGATGTGTAGGGCTCTGTGGTGTAGGTTAACATACATCTACAGGCATAATAAAGGTAGCCAATGGCTACATGTGCTTGTTTTTCAACTATTTATAACCCACAAATAGATCCAGTTTTGAGAACATAATCAATAGTTATAGACCATTGATCTTGGGAGTATATTTAATTTCCAAGATGTAGCAAGCATCATTTTTTCTGTTTGGTTCAAACTGACTCAAAAAAAGAAAGTTTTCTTTATTGAATTTGTTGGCTCATAAAACCAATAAATGTTTCATGTGTGCAACTCAACAAAACATTATATGCACACGGTATTATGTACCCGTCACCCCAAGCAAAGACTCTTTGCATCCCAATTTTCTCCCTCTTAGCCCACCTCCACCTGCTACCCACCACCCTTTTCCTCTGGGCATTACCACACTGTTGTCTGTCTATATGATGTTTTTGGCTTAATCTCTTCACCTTCTTTCATCCAGCTCCCTAACCTCCTTCCCCTCTGACAGCTATGTCTATGTATCCATGCTTATGTTTCTGTTTTGTTCATCTTAAGTTGAAGAATTGCTATGGTCACTGGAATGTGTATATAGCAGTTCAAGTCAATTTCTTTGACAGACATTTATCTATATGTTTAGTTTTTTTAAATTTAATTTTATTGTTGACAGTATTATAAATGTCCTCTAATCCACCCCTCACTTTGCCCCTTTCTCCCAGCCCATTTTAAAGTTTTCTTTCAACGTCAGTCTCTCTACTATTAGTCACAATTCACACATTGCTCTACTTTGAATGTATGGTAGAATGGAGGACCAGAATTTGATTACTTTAATCAAGCCAAATGACTATTTATAATCACATCAGCTATTGGAATATGTTGAGTTTTACATATATTCTTCTCCTGTGTGTTGCTCATTAAAGGGGGCAAAGAATCATCCTAAATATTTTGGGGAGCAGTTTCACTAAGCAAATACCAAACTCTAAAGTATTATATTTGCAGTTGGCCTATACAGAGTGTAGATTTTAATGGAAAAGCTCTGCTTTAAGTCTTCTGTCCTAACCCATAGAAAAGTCAAATTTAAGCCAAAAAAGAAAAATTGGATGATTGCCACATATCTCTGTAATTATGGGCTGGATATGAAATAATTTAAAATGCAGTAAAACTCAGTAAATTAGCACATAGGTTAGTGAGAATGCACATGTTTTGCCAAAAGGCTGCACACAGATGGAAAGCCTATTTCTAGACACCAATTTGTTGGGTTTTAAAAGTCCCCTGTTTACTTCATTCATTGTAAAACATACTTTTATTTCGAGTTTTTCTGTCAAAACAGTTGGTAACAAGTCAGTCTAAATCCCAGGAAAAAGGCTTAAAAATGATTCTTTGATACCCACATTTATATCAGCAACCAGTGATGGGGTAAGAGTGGCTAAAACAGTCAAATAGAGACCTGCCAAGTGATTGCAAAAATTAGGAAACTGTTTTTGAGAGAAAGAAGTGGGAGATGTATGGATGTTCCAAGCTTTCATGTGTTGGATGTTCCCCAACAGTTACATAGCTCTGTTGTCAGCAGCCACATGGTGTTAAAGGGAGAGATTTCGGTCTCTTGCAGCATTCTGGGTATTATTTTTATGTACAAATATGTACTTCAGTGTCAGAAGTTCTGTGCAGAGGAAAAAAAATACATGTGGGAGGGAAATAAAAACAGATTGTCTGGGTCGTGAGTAGATGACATTGTTACCTTTTCAAGAGTGACCTCAATCAGTTGACATAAGGATCTGAAACTAATTTATCCCAAGGAAAAAAAATTCTGAATTGTGAATTTTCAGCATCCTGGATTTTTCTGGATTTTCCTACCCATGAAATTCAACGATTGTCATGATAAATTGCAATTGACACCACCTTTGTCACAGGTCACCCTCGGCACCTGTAAGAACTAGTGAGGCAAGGTGGAGGCTAAGCTGGAGGCTCAGGCAGGAAGGGAACTCTGACAAAGAGTACAGAATGGCTCAGACTTTAAAAGCTTTGTCTGCTTTTTTACGTTTTTTGTGGTTTCCAGATTTTCTGTGATAGCTTTCTCTCTTCCATCCACACATATTTAACTTTTAGATTGATTTTATTCATTAGTCTGCATTTTTAACTTGGCCAAAGTTTCAGTGTGGTGAGGTTCTTTCTTTTAAGCTTTAATTGTAAATATTATATTCTAAAGAATTTATTCTGAGTCAGAAGAGAAGATGAGGAAAACCACATTTATGATTCGAAGCTTCAGGGACATTTAAGTAAATAAACATAATTATTGCATTGAACACAATGAAACACCATCTGGCAAGAATCAATTCTTGTAATGGGGAAGCCTCGAGCCAAATTCGTACAGCGGGAGAGAGACTCCTTCTGGTCAGGAGAAGTGTAAAGTTGTAGGTTCAAGTTCAGGGTGGGAGCACTGCAATTTTTTAAAACTATGTTTTTGTTGATTTTAGAGAGAAAAGAAGGGAGAAGGAGAGACCGAAACATCAGTGAGAGAGATCAGCTGCCTCCACAACCCGGGCATATGCCCTGACTGGGAACTGAATTGGCAACCTCTTAGTGCATGGGACGGCACTGAACCAACTGAGCCACCCCACCCGGGTGAGGAGCACTGTGTTTTTTTATTTCCCTCTTGGAATCTGTAATTAGCAAACCTACATTTTTCTCCTGCTCCCTCACACAGTCACTTTCCAGTTCAGAGACGATCCTGTGGTTTTCTTCTGGTTAAAGGAAGTTAGTTGTTAGAAGCAGCAACGACTTATATATTATGGAAACCTAGAAGTCTCAAGATCTGCTACAGTCAGGAAGCTGAAAACCCAGAAGAGCCAATGATGTAGTTCCAGTCTGAGTCCAAGGGCCCAATAACCAAGATAACCAATAGTGTAAACACCGGTGTGGGTCAGAATCTGAAGACATAGTCAGAAGTCCCAACTAGAACAGTCAGGCAGAGAGAGAGAGAGAGCCGTCTTTCCTACTCAGTCCTTTTGTTCTATCAGGCAGTCTATAGATCGGAAGAGGCCTACTCACATTGGGAAGGGCAATCTGCTTTGTTCAGCCCAGCAATTCAAATGTTAATCTCCTTCAGAACACCCTCACAGACACACCCAGAATAACGTTTAACCAAATATTTGAGCAATCTAAGACTCAGTCAAGTTGATACATTTTTATGTGATTCTGGGAAAAATTGCTTAACCTAGGGTACTTACAGTTGTAAAAATGGAGCTAGTTCTTTATTGGGCTGTTCGATTCAGACTATAGGCAAAGTCTTTGGCATCGTGTCTGTCCAGTAAGAAGGGCTTGGTAATGAATCACCTGGTATCAATCCTATCCACACAGTTATGATACCTGGGCATCTTTGCAAATGTTAAACCCCACAGCACAAGTGCTTTACACACAATATCTCATTTAATCTTCACTTCAACCTTATGATGTGTTTTTATCTCGGTGAGCCCTACCTTGCCCCAGGGTCACACAGACAGCAGTCTATAGAGCAAATATTTGAACCAGACGTTCTGACCCCAGAGTGAACTCTTAGCTCTTATACTGCACTGCTTTCCTCAACCTATAGGTCATGCAAATTATATGAAAGTTAATTAGCCTACCATTATTGCTTATTTTAATCACTAGCATTGCAATGGCATTATTCTCTATTATTTTTATTATAATTACAAAATATTCCAGCTATGCTATGAGTTAAACAGGTTTTTATAAGGTAGCTTAAAAACCAAATTGCCATCTATAATACTCTTGCTGAAAATATGGTCTGAATTTTAAACAACCAACCTAAAAAAAAAAAGAGAGAGAGAGAGAGAGAGAGTTTTGAATGGTAACATGCTCCCAAGTTAGGGAATATCTGCTGAGACTAATAATATTCTGTAAAGTTATTCGTCATTGTTTAACTAAAGAAGGGTTGTTGGTGTTGTTTTTAAGTTTCTTTATTGATTAAGTTATTACATATGTATCCTTATCCAGTTTTTAAAAACTGTTTGAAGACAGTTATATGGAAAGCATGCCAGGTTCTCTCAATTATTCATATTATTAGAAAATCCAGCCGATACCGGTTTGGCTCAGTGGATAGAGTGTCGGCTTGCAGACTGAAAGGACCAGCTTTGATTCCGGTCAAGGGCATGTACCTTGGTTGCAGGCACATCCCCAGTAGGGGTTGTGCAAGAGGCAGCTGATCGATGATTCTCTCTCATCGATGTTTCTAACTTTCTATCCCTCTCTCTTCCTCTCTGTAAAAAATCAATAAAATATATTTTAAAAAATTGTGGCAGCAATGGCCAGTGCACCCTTCACATTTGGGTAAAAAAAAAAAAAAGAAAAAGAAAGGAAGAAAATCTAGTCTTAGAATATACAATTAAAAGTGCTCATCCTGAGAGCTCACCCCAGTCATCTGACACCCTTAGTGTAGGCAAACCCCTAGAAGAGGAAAATAAACACAAATTTGCAAGTGCAAGATTAGAAATGCAGAAGACACCTCCCCGCCCCATACATACACACACTCCTCACTCATACACTCACATGCACATGCTCCCCACCTCCCCTCTCCACAGAGAAGTCCTGTTCACTTAGGGCAGCATCACAATCACTGGGACTCTGAAACAGAAGAGCCTGTTTCTTCCTAACTATGCAATCTTCACCAATTATTTAACATCTCCAAACCTCATGGTTTTTGCCTTTAAAAAAAAAAAAAAGTCTAACACTAGCTGCTAGTGGAATTACTATAGGGATTAAGTAAATTTTAATGTGTAATTTCTAATATAAATATACTCAGTAAATAGCTATTTCTAATCACTTTCCTTATTTTTTCTGTACTCTCTGAGTAAGTTGAAGATGGAAGTCCTACACATGAAGACAACAGGGAGGGTGGTGATTATCATCAAAGGCCTGACTAGAGAAGGTTGAGGCAAAGGTGAAGGAGAGGAGATTAGGAAAGGGGTTCCCATACATTTGGCTATAAAAAATTCAAGCTCTGCCAAGGGTGGGATTCGCATTAGTGAGGCTTTATAGATTCACGTTTCATCTATAATCACTGCTCTCAGGATTTTGCCGATGGGAAATAGAAAGGCCTTTATTCCAGCAGGATTTCGCTCAGTGTGCTTATTGGCTCCTTGTTGATAGTGGAGGAGTCTCAGGCCCAGGTGGAGAGGCCAAGTAGTTCAGCTGTGTCCTCCCACCTCTCTTTCCGGAACCCGGTCAACCTCAAAGAAAGCCTTAGTGCTAAAATGTCCTAGACTCATTTTCTCTAAATGTAAATCCTATACTCATTTCCTAAAAATTTAACTCGAATTCATTAGGTAACATCTGTTGCTGCTCCAAAGAACCCATGCTTCCAAATTACATTTAAACATGAAATTTAAAAACCACATGCTAACGACACAACTGAAGGATCCATAAATCAGGAAATAATAATATATACCTTTGTGCACACTAAAACGCTGCTCTATAAGACACTTCAATCAAACCAGGAATTCTTTTCTCCCCTATGTTTTGCCTGTCCTCAGTTTTCCCATCAATATAATTGGAGAGAGTGGAAATAAAAGTAATAGAGACCTTGTGGTACAGAGGTAGTCATTCTGCCTACTGAAAACAAAGATACAGTTTGTTTTGTCAACAGCAAAACCTTTAGTTATATTTTCTTCACTCGTTATATTTTTAGGCCCTAATTCTATATTCCCTTTCATTCTCATGAACTACATCATATTCTGAGATATAACAAAAAATCAATAACATAAACTAATAAAAATTGTTAAATTTTATTTCTTTTTGTTATAAATCTATGATATTTTACTTGGATGCCTTCTTTTTAAAAAATAAACATGCTGCATCATGTTTCTAATAACATGGATATGCTAATAGTATTAAAATTTATTTAATTTTTATTGAATTTATTGGGATGACATTGGTTAATAAAATTTTATAGGTTTCATGAATATAATTCTATAATACATTATCTGTACATTGTATTGGGTGATAATCACACCAAGTCAAGTCTCCTTCCATCACCATTTACCCCCCCCCCCTTTACTCTCTTCTACCTCCCCCATCCTCTCTTTCCCTCTGGCAATTACCATACCGTTGTCTGTGTCCATAAATCTTTTCTTTGCTTAATCTTTTCACCATTTCACACAGCCCCAACCCCCTCACCTCTGACAATTGTCAGTCTGTTCTCTGTATTTATGAGTCTGTCTCCATTTTGTTAGTTTATTTTGTTCATTAGATTCCACATATAAGTGAAATCATGTGATACTTGCCTTTCTCTGACTGGCTTATTTCACGTGGCATGATACTTTCTATGTTCATCCATGCTGTCATAAAGGTAAGACTTCCTTCCTTTTTAAGGCTGAGTAGTATTCCATTGTGTAAGTGTATCATAGCTTTTGTATCTATTCATTTACTGATGGGCACTTGGGCTGCTTCCAAATCTTGGCTATTGTAAATAATACTGTTATGAACACAGGGGTGCATATATTCTTTTCAATTACACAGATTTCAATTACTGTTTCAGATTCCATAAGTAGAATACAGAGAAATAATGCTGTTCCAGTTTTAAATTTTTGAGGTAACTCCATACTGCTTTCCATAGTGGCTGCACAAATCTGCATCCCCACCCACAGTGCATGAGGGTTCCCTTTTCTCCACCTCCTCACCAGCACCAGTTGTTTGTCGATTTACTGATAGTAGCCATTTTGACAGGTGTGATACCTCATTGCAGTTTATATTTGCATTTCTCTGATGATTAGTGACTGTTAGGATTTTTTCATATGTCTATTGGCCATCTGTATGTCCTCTGTGGAGAAGTGTCTATTTAGGTCCTTTGCCCAGTTTTAAATTGGATTGTGTGTCTTCCAGCTGTTGCATAAGTTCTTTATATATTTTGTAAATTAACCCCTTAGCAGATGTAACACTGACAAGTATGTTCTTCCATACAGTGGGTTCCTTTTTCATTTTGAAGATGGTTTATTTTCCTGTGATGGACAGATTGGTGGTAGGAAGCCTGTGGGAAACCTGCCTGGTGCCAAGAGTGTGCATGAGTGGTAGAGTTGGCAGGAAATGGGATTCTGGACGGGTACTTACTCTGAATAACACCTATGCGGGACAAGACAGAGATTACTTGTCATTCTTTTGAGCAATTTGTAGTTTTCTAGGAACTGAGGGATTGATTGAATAATTATGGTTCTCAGAAGTACTAAATTTGTCTTCATCTGATAAAGGAGCAAATATATTTATGAGAAGGCTATATTCACTTCTCATTGCTGGTATAACAAATTGTCACAATCTTAGTGGCTTAAGTCAACACACATTTATTCTCTTACAGTTCTGGAGACCAGATGTTCAAAATGAGTTGTACGTGGCTACAATCCAGACTTGGGCAGGATTGGTTCCTTCTGGAAACCCTAGTGGAGAATCTGTGTGATTGCTTCTTCCAGCTGTTGGTGGCTGCTGACATTCCTTGACTTACAGCTTATCAGCCCACTTTCTACTTCTGTCTTCACAATGCCTTCTACTCTTCTGTAGTCTAATCTCTCTCTCTGCTTCTGTTTTATGAGGGCACTTATCATTAGATTGCGTCCTTCCAGATAATCTAGGATAACCTCTTCCCTCAAGAGCCTTAATGTAATCATATCTGCAAAGTTCTTATTGCCATATAAGGCAAAATTCACTGGTAGTAGAGATTAGAATCTAGATATTTTGGGGGGACCATTATTAAGCAAGAATACCACAGAGATGAAAGATGAACTTCTATAGATTACATATTCAGTGACTGAGGGCTTTCTCAGTATTGTTCCTCTGTTGTGAATATATGAATGGACCTATTGAGGGACTCCACGTGGCATTAGGAAAAGGACCAATGAGTCCAGAAGTAGAAAAATTTGGATAAATTTTTTTAAATCAGAAAAAATGTTGTGGGGAGGATGGTTGTGGTTGTAATCGAGGAGCTAGATTGTGTACTCAAATCACAATAATGAACAAAGAACTAACAATCAGTACTGAATCATGACCAGTGTTGGAGGGCAGATTGAGGTCATCTTGGTTATGGAAGAGGTAAGTTCTCAAAAGAGTGTATTGTGATATTTTAGGATATAAGTAGATGCATAAATTTTGTGAGACTCCAGGGATCATTATTGACTTATTACTGGGCATTCATGCATTCATTCATTCATTCAACAATATTTATTGAATACCTACTGTGTCCCAGGCCTTGAGATAGATTAATATACAAAAAGATTAATATCTCTTCTTCTTGTGATGATGGGGGATCAGAACTGGAAAGTGTCATGTGTAATGTAGGGCTAGCAGAGTTCCACAGACAATTTTTAGGAACTTGGAATGTGGACAGAATTGAGACACAGCCACAGTCCTTGGATAGTTTTTATCTCCTGAGAGATTAGAGCTTTCTGTTCTGGAAAGCCAGCTCTCTGTGCTCTCTTCCCTGGATGGATCTCAGCTGTAAACAGTTGTCTTACTGCTCTCACTGAACTATTACCATCAGCTGTTATACTGTCTGAGGGGAGTGAAAGCTTCCCAGTCCAGAGGGTTACTTGGGATTTTTGAATTTCCCTTTGGTATTCTGACTCATGTTAAGAATTACCTGCTCAGAAGCTTGGGGTGTCAGGCCATTGATAATGTCAAAGTTGAACCATCTGAAGGACATGGCCAATATCATCTGAGAGTAACTAAACTTCAGATATTAATCAGATTATGTGGTAAGATGGTTCCCTTCAGCCAACAAAGGGGTCCAGCTCTACATATTCAATAAAACTGGGGGTTCTTTCTTAACAGCCTCAGTCAGGGAAGGATCTGTGCTGGGAGATAAGAATGGATAGTCTTCCACATATGACCACACAAGCCATGCTCCATATAGTTCTAGAGGACACCTTTTGCATTGCAGTATATATATATGAAAAGCACCTCCCACAGATATGCACTGCACAACCATATAATTCTGAGAAAAGAGGCTCCAAACACATCTCCAGGTTGAAACTCAAGATTGTGAGGACTAAGATGTCAGAGTGCTTAGCTTCTGGAATTTTATCATTATATATTTCTCAACTGAGGCTCTTGTGAATCCATTCAGGCCCTGGGACTTAGCCCACAGATGCTATATACAATGTATCACAGTGTGGTCCTGGAGGTAGAATTCTACTAGCGGCAAGGTGATAACTGGGTGTGGTGGGTGTAATGTCCATTTCCCAACTGGGTTCCCTCTAGGGACTCAGGGCTGTTTTGGTGGTGGAGTGTCTACAGTCCCTTTGGAAATGAAGAGGGATCAAATTTCTAGAGGTTGATAGGGACCCTCATGTTAGAAGAATGAGCATAGGCAAGAGGTGAATATTAAGACAAGATCCAAAAAGTCAAAATGAATTCAAATGCATCACCAAATATAGGTATCAAAGCTGGGACCATGAGATCAAGAATCGGAAGGCCAAAGAGATGAGCATGAGAGGCATGAGTGTGCTGAGATAAGCCATAGGTCTTTAAACTGGAAAACTGTTTTTAAAATATTCATCTTGACCCCCAGCTCCATTTTGCAGATGAGGAAACTAGGGCTGGAATGCCAAGAAACTTAATAAGCTATGACAGGATCAGACAATTTATCAAATTCCTGTGGGTCACTCCTTTCTTTTGTGCTTTTAAGTAGTCAGCAGAATCATATGCTTCCTGCAGGAACAGGCTTTCAGCCCTAAAACCGGCATCTTTAGAGAAAGAAGATTGTGTCTGTCAAGTCCCTCGACTCTTCTCCATTGATACTATGTGATCTTTCATATCTCTCGCTCACGGGCTGACAGGCTGTCCAAGCCTCTGGTGAAAATCTGATTAATCTGAAGATATTTTAGCCTACATCCCAAATAGTTTTTTCCCTCGAGATTTTTATCACTCTTATGTAAGTTTGAAATTTTGTTAAGCTTGCAGAGTTCTTTACTTCCCCAACAGTAGGCAGGCAATTGAAGGACAGGCATCCATTTCACTGTAGACCTTCATGCACCAGCGCAAGCCTTGCACAAGGTTTGTGGTCTAGGGTCACTGATGAGAAATTGACGGACGGCAAGTGGTGCAAAGTATGCTCCTCGGTAGAATGAGAGACAAGAGAAAATGCAGACTCAATGTTTTCTAAGTAGCATGGGTACATTTTATGTTCCTGAATTTCATGGCATTATTAACATAAAATCTAAGATGAGTCACAACTCCCCTAAAGCTGTGATGAGAACACTAACGAGAACAAACTGATTTTTATTTGCACAAACATTCCTCAGCTGAAGAAATGATCTGAGTGTTTTGACAACAAAGTTCTTTCCATATTGGTTGTTGGCAGTAACTTTAAGGAGGTAATTCTCTTTTCTTCTTTCTTTCTTTCTTTCTTTCTTTCTTTCTTTCTTTCTTTCTTTCTTTCTTTCTTTCTTTCTGTGCTTCCTTTCAAAATCTTAGATCCTGGGCTTTGAGAATTTCTGGTCCTTAATTAACCTAGAGGCTCTCTGGGCTTATAGCTCTCAATATAGCTCCTTGGCTGGTTGAAGTGAGGAGAGATGGGAAGACGTTTTTTAGTGGCTGAGAAAGCGTGGATGTAAGGAACACAGCAGACCTCCACCTGAGTACCAATACATCGATTCAGAGGACACCTGAAATTCTTAGTGATATTTTAGACATTGATCCAAGAGCTAGGATCGATAGCCTTCCAGTCGTTCAAAGTGTCTGCCACACTACTTGTTTTTCATCCTCATATAAGGGCCCTCCAGTTTTTTTTTTTAGGTTGGCCCTTTCCTCTAGCTCCACACTCCCTTACTTCTGTCACCCCTTCTCTACTTCCATGGTCATCAAGACTTGAAACCTGAAGCCACCTACCTCTATATCATCAGTGGGAACAATTCCTCCTGTGAACACTACAACTCAAATCTCCACTTCTCTGACCTGTGTTCCCCTTTTTCTGATGTTCTGCATTATCACAGCCTCTTGGTTGGACTTTCTTATCCACCCAGTCTACACCCCAGGGTTCAACTTCTCAACATCTTTGCTTCCCAGACTTCTACTGCACATAATCATATAAAACTTTACCCTAGATCTTTCCTATTCCACCTTCTCTTCCAACTGGGCTGCCACGGGGCTGGAGACAACCCTCATCTGCTGTCCATCTTCTACTAAAATCCAAGGTCCATCGCTGGTCCTTTCATTTGTCCTCTTTTATTTCTTTTTCTCTTCCAAACCTTTCCTTCCGTGACTGTCCCAAACCTTCACGACTCCTTTCAATCCCTCAGAACACCAGTTCTAGTTCACTTCATCAAAAGAGTTGGATTATCAGGAGATTGTGGCCCTAAATCTTTTTATCTCACAAATTTTTAGACCAGTCTTTTAATTTTCTTCAAAAGGTAGGTGTCTCTTTTCTTATACCTCTTTACAAATTATCCTTTTAAATTTGTTCTTGGTCCCAGTTAATCCCATTTTGTGAAGGATCTTGTTATAATTATTTTTTCTCTCTCTCCCTGCCACCCTCTCTCTCCCATCCCCTTTCCTGAAATACTTTTTTTTTTTTGCATATTTTTTCACTCAAGAAATATTTACTGGGAGCCTACTAAGTGCCAACCACTGTGACAGGTACAAGAAAACTTATTTAGAAACAAGGATGACATAATCCTTCCTTTCACAGAGTTTAGGGTCCAGTGAATGAGAGAAATTATATATATATATATATATATATATATATATATATATATATATATATATTTAGTATAAATCATGACAGATACTAAAAGAATTACAAAAGAAAAGCACAAGCCTGCCACACATGCTTGTATCAGGGGATATCTTCTGGGTCCAGGGTAAGAAGGTTTCTCTCTGAGAGTGTAGGGTTGACAAGGGTCAGGATTGGTACCAGCCCAACCACTTAACAGCTGATCATCTTTTCTTTAAATTTATCTTTAGTGTTGAAAGTATTACATATGCCTTCATTTTAAGCCTTAACTCTCCCCACTTCAGCTGCCCATGCATTTCTTCTCATTTGAGCTTCTGTTTACAATAGTCTGTTTCTACACTCTTGGTTCCCTTTTTCCCTTGGCCCACAGCTTGGCTTCCATATATACTCTTGACCTCCTGACTCTAAACATAAAAGACACTTCCAAGTCTGTGTTAAAATGAAAATTCATTACAATTGCCCCCAAAAGAAACTTATATTCTCTTCAGTAACTGTATACCTTGCTAGAGTTAACAGGCATAACATCTCTTAGACTAATGAAATTAGAAATTATATATATATATATATATATATATATATGTGTGTGTGTGTGTGTGTGTGTGTGTATGTATATATATATATATATATATGAAAGTATTTTTTATCATAAAAGAATAATATGTTAACTATTTAGCACCTAATTTTAAAATCTCAATGGAATAGACTAGAAAAATAAGAATCAACATTAACTCAAAAAAAAAATTGAAATAGAAAAAAATCATGAAGGAATTGCCTTTGTGGTTTTGAGCATTTCCCCCCAAATATCAAGGGGTATGTAGTCCTATTCTATACATTGTAGAGCCTAGATCAGCACCATCCAATGGGATGACCAATAGCTCCATGTGGCTGTTGAGGATATGAAATGGGGCTCATCCAAGTTAAAAGGATCTGTCTGTGTAAAAACACACCAATTCTGGAGACGGGGTGAAAACAGAATGTAGACTATCTCATTAATAATTTTATACTGATTACATTTGAAATGATAATATTATTTTTCTTGGGAAGTTTAAATATATTATTAAAATTAAGTTTACCCATTTCTTTCTTCTTTTTTTAAGTATATCAGAAAGGAAGGGAGAGGGAGAGAGTTAGAAACATCGATGAGAGAGAAACATCGACCAGCTGCCTCCTGCACACCCACTACTGGGGATCTGCCTGCACCCAAAGTACATGCTCTTGACAGGAATTGAACCTGGGACCTTTCAGTCCATAGGACGATGCTCTATCCACTGAGCCAAACCTGTCAGGGCTACCCATTTCTTTTTAATGTAGCTACTGGAGGACATAAATTACAAATGTGGTTTGCATTGTGTTTTTGGTGGGCCATGCTGGACTAGTAAAAGAAGGAGCATGTGCCCTCCCCAGTTTGGCTCAGTGGATAGAGTGTAGACCCAGGGACTGAAGGGTCCATGGTTCCATTCCAGACAAGGGCATGTTCCTCAGTTGCAAGCTCAATCCCCTGACCAGGGCATGTGCAGAAGGCAACCAATCAATATGCCTCTCTCACATCAGTGTTTCCCTCTGTCTCTCCTTCTGCCTTCCACTTTCTATAAAAATCAATGGAGCCGAAACCGGTTTGGCTCAGTGGATAGAGCGTTGGTCTGGGGACTGAAAGGTCCCAGGTTCAATTCCGGTCAAGGGCATGTACATTGGTTGTGGGCACATCCCCGGTAGAGGGTGTGTAGGAGGCAGCTGGTCGATGTTTCTGTCACATCGATGTTTCTAGCTCTCTATCCCTCTTCCTTCCTCTCTGTGGAAAATCAATAAAATATATTTAAAAATAAATAAAAATAAAAATCAAGTGGAAAAAAATGTCATCAGGTGAGGATTAACAACAACAAAAAGAAGGAACATGTGACAGATCACCATGATTAACTAGCATAAAAGTAAAAATGTTACTGGCAAGATGATGAGACTTCAGTTCTTATCTTCTTGAAGGAAAGATTTCAATCAAGAGACAAAATGTAGCACAGTAGGTAAGAATTTATTGGCCGAAGCAAAAATATACTTAGGACAGTGAACCAAGGAAGGGCAGAGAAGAAGGCACCGGAGAGCCTAGGCTGAGCTGCTTTGTCTGACTGAGAAGTCAGAGGAAAGGGTCCTTGGAAAAGGCTCATGGGGTTAGCCTGGGATGAGCTGCCGCTGCCCATTGCTCCGCCGGTTGCAAGTCTCATGGGGTCCCTTAGAGGGAAGAAGAAGGGAAGGAATGCTCTCCCATGGGGAAAGCACATACTGGGTTCTTCATCCTGAGCATATTTTGTGGAAATGTTAGCAAGGTCTCAGGGGAGGGTCTCAAGAGACTATTCATCAGTTTTCCAGGTGTGCTCTTCCAGGGTCGTGGTCTTCATTGATTGGTCCCACTGATTGGTCAGTGCTAGGGCATGGGGCCATTAGTCAATGCAGCTGGTCCTGAGGCAGCCATGGCATCACTTGTCTGATTTTACTGCTTTTCCTGGACCTGGAGCTGAAATACAACTGAGTCCTGGATATTATCTAATTGACCGCCTGGCCAGTGATATGCTATGGGAGGACAGGATACTCCGGGAGTAAGTTTCTTGTTTTCCCAGGTTTGCCCCTTGCTAGGTATCTGGGGCTTTTTGCCCTGGTGTGTTTCTGTACCTGGCCCACTGTCCTTACTCTGCTCACGTCTGTCTAACTGCTATACTAGAAACAATATTGAAAACGCTATTAGTGATATCTAATGTTTACTGTGATTTCACTATGTACTGGTGCTGTGCTAAATATTTTACATAAATTATCTCAGAACTGGTCTCAGAACAACCCCCCAGGGCAGATGACTTCTACATTTTTTTAATAGCATGACTTTGACCTTACCCAGGTGTTCTAGTCAGCTTGTGACAGAGCGGACCCTCCCATTCTGGTTTTTCAAAACCTGAAGCACTTGCTCTCCACCTTGACACCCCCCTCACCTACATCTACCAGACAAGGATTAGGAAGGAATGTGCTCAGCTTCACTCTTTTAATATATGATATTTCTTAAATTCTCGGGTGCTAACTTCAGTTTTCTCGTGTTCTGGGGTCAGTTTCTGGCTATGAGATGGAAAGAAGCTGGGTACCACATCACCAACTATTAGGAACATAACCTGATGTGTCTGAAAGGCTGAAGAGAGACCCAAAAGTGCCCAGGGCCAAACAGGCCCACACTCGGTGCGCTGATGGCTTGACAATTTGAATTCTATTTGCATTCCCTCTGTCCTCCTACACAGGAACAGGCCTTTTCAAATGGGCTTAGCTCTCCAAGTCCACTCAAAATGTCACGAAATTAAATGAATGGTTTCTTAGACACCACGGGGAGTAGAAACTCAATAGCAAAACACTAATGGTTTCTTTTGCAGAAAGCCCCTTTGAGGATAAAAGAATTCATCTCCGAGTCAGACCCCTTCCTGGCTGGTGTGTCTGTCTGTCAGATGACAAGCCGTGGGGAGTCCATCGCACCCTTGCCCCCCTCCATCTGTGATCCTGGAGAACAAGAGAGGAGCTGGCCAGAGGAAAGCAAATCCTGATCCTGTGATTTCAATTACAGGGAGGCAAAAAATTATTTGATATCTGAGCTTGCTAAAGGCGCCCATTCCTTCTGCTCCAAAGATCTTTCCTGCTAAACTGAACAAAAGAGCAGAAAGAAGTTTCCAGGCATTTTGAGGGGAGGGGCTATTGGAGAGAAAGCAAGCACAGCAGGCAGAGAGCTGATGACAATGCAGACAAAGGAAAGAACTTCTTAAGATTCTTTCTAAGAAGTGGAATTCACACTGTGCCGCTTCCTTTATGTGGCTATCTCTCACCTTCTCCCTTGCTCTTTCTCTCTCTCTCACACCAAGAATCAGATTTGGATTTTTGAATTCACATTGATAGCACAGACTTGGTTGGTACCTTCAGCCTCTGAGTTATCTGGGCAGTGCCAGCTCAAACATGGAATCCCTGGTTAGGCCAACTCACTCCTTGGCAAGTGTCCATGTTGGTTTTTCTGGAAACCAAACCCTGACTGGGCTTTTGGGAGTTTGCTCTCTTTCACACCTAAGGGAAGAGACAAGGCCTCTGTTCCTTGCAGCTCCTGCTGAGACAGACTTCTCACCAGACGAGGCGGAGTGTTGTGCTGACTATTGCATCCCACAGACCAATACGCAAACCTGCCTTGACTTCTAGATGATGGTGTGCAAGTTAGCTAAGCTCTCTGAGAGACAGTTTCCTCATCTGGTACTTGAGGAAAAGCAACATTACCTAATAGGGCTGTGAGAGGATACAATATATGCACATTGTTTGGCTCAGAGTAGATGCTTAGTACTTTGCATCTCTAGAAATCAGTTATCCTTCCTGTAAAGAAATAATCATCATAAACATAGACTTTTGGGAGTTTAAAATCCCCTGTTTTCTACCAGCTCAAATTGCAGCATCCAATAATGATGAAATAAATGTGCCTACTCTGTACTCTGCTGCTGATTCAGCAGTGTCATCATTTTCTCTAACTGCATTTTCATCCCTTAGCATATACAATAAAAACATTATATATCACTGTGCAGTGATCATGAAGAATAACATCTGGTTATATGGTAGCTGAGAAAAATCATCTCATTTTCATATTTCTGCTGCCCCCAGAATTTTCACAAACATGTTGCAGTGCAGAGCCTTGTAGCTATCGTAATAAACTCTACAGAACTGGAAATGATAATGCTTTAATATAGGGACACCTGAGGGGAACTCAGTCAATGTGAAAATTAAGGCATGTTTGTTCTAAAAATTAAGTCACCTATTATAAATTTGGTCTCTTCCTCTAGACCAGTGGTCGGCAAACTCATTAGTCAACAGAGCCAAATATCAACAGTACGACGATTGAAATGTCTTTTGAGAGCCAAATTTTTTAAACTTAAAACTTCTTCCAACGCCACTTCTTCAAAATAGGCTTGCCCATGGTGGTATTTTGTGGAAGAGCCACACTCAAGGGGCCAAAGAGCTGCATGTGGCTCGTGAGCCACAGTTTGCCGACCACTGATCTGGACGATATACTTGCCAAAGGCAAGAACCCTTTCCAACATCTGGGCAATTCCTTCTTCAGCATCTGCCACTTTGCTTGGCAAACAGTAGTTGCCTAATTAATATTTGTTACTGAGATGGCTGATTAATTTTAAAACAATAACAATCCTTTGGAGGCTACAGAGGATGGAGCAAAAGGGACATGGTTCTCCTCCCTTCTTTGTGTGAGAATCCTGCCAAAGAGTCCCTTTGCACAAAGGAGACATATTGGGAGCTGGGTCTGAAAACTATGCGAAACTCTTGCAAGTACAGACTCAGCTCTCTATAGTACTTTTGCACCAATGTGCATGAGCTCCTCACGTCAAGACTCCGCTAAACAAAGCTCAGACCCCAAGCAGCACAAGTAGGCTGATGAACAGAGAAACCCAGGGTAGTTAGTGGGGTCTGTCTCAGATGTTTCCAGGAACATCAAGGAAGCTCCAAAATTTAGGAAGATGTGATGAGAAGAGAACAGATCAGACTTGGGGCATCAGAAATATGAGTTTGGTTATAGGATATTCCCCCCCCATGGAGTATTAAAGGAGCAATCTGACCTATAATAACAACCTCTGGGTTTCATGAGCTGGTTCACACAGCAAACTCCTGACAGGACTGTCTATGCATGAAGGCAGGGGTAGATCCATTTTTCAGTACCTAACCTCCCAGGGCACTGGTTCTGAGGGTACCTGAAGGAAGGCCAGTGCTGCCCAGTGCTCTCTAGAGACTGCAATCAGTAAAGATAGGGAGGAAGTGACAGCACAGATGACCTATAGAGGCTGTCAGGACCCCTCCCAAACTTGTCCTCCATATCCCATCAGTGCACACCAGTCTGACTTCCCACTGCCAACATCTGCTTGTTCACACCAAAGTGCCTCCTCTGGCTTCCAGAGACCAGTTTGAAAACCCTGGAAGTAGCTTGGAAGGGTCGTGGGTTTAACCTCCCCCCGCCCAGCAACCCTTCACCAATGACTAAGAGGAGGTGATGTAGAAATGCCTTATCTCTTGTCCTCTGGTGGGGCAACTGAATCACATGATCTACATTGGCTTCCAGAGTTCCCTAGTGGTATTAAGGACCATGCTTCTTGGAGTCATCTCCTCAATAAATGACTTAACTCAAATCCTTGATTCAACTTCTGCTTCTGTAGCTCAACACAGAGTATACCTTCCCCATTGACAAGTGCCACATAGCCACAGGAACAGGCAAATATTCTGGTTGTCTGTCCCAGAGCCTCCAGAACACTCATGTAAAAACAAAACAGACAAAAAACATCAGAATGCTTAGAGCCGGCTGGTCGTGGTTAATGTGAACAAGAAGCTCCCAGCCTTCTTCCCCTGTCCCATGGGCAGCAGGCATGAAAACACACCCAATTTCCTGTTCAAGATGCCAGACGATGGATGTCCTGCAAGAGTCATTGGAGTCTCACAAGCTCATTCCTACACTGATTCTAGTTCTTTCCAAGTGATGGAGTCTCGTGGAACTATCTCACTGACAAGGATGCACAGGCAGAAACAAGAACAGCCGCAAGGAAGACCTTGTGTCTTTCTTGTGCTGACTCCCAATTGGCACAGAGCGCAGTGATATGCCCACAGACGGATTCACTCACGTAGCTGGGGAAGGGCAGCAAAGTCCCAACCTGGCTGGACAGAAGGAATGTGCTCTGGGCACATCACCATCATAGAGCAGCGGGCTCATGAATCTTAAGTATATAAGCTTGGATGACCTAGTATCTGGTTGGCTTTCTGGCTTTTCAGAAACTATCACTAGCCTGGCACTGAGAGCTGTTTGGTAGTGCAGAGATAAGAGAGGCCTTCAGAGTTAGAAAAGGCAGAGGCTGCACCAGGCGCTCAGCCTTGAAGGAGTCTCCAGATCACTCAGAGGAAGAGAGTTTCAAAGAGCAGGCCAGTCAGTTGATGTCCTCTGGAGATCTTTCATCATTTATTCTATCCCATCGGCTGTTATAACCAATGAATATTCCTTTTTGAACTCTGATGGGTTCTGGGAACCTATCTTCTGATGAGGTTTAAACCGGAGTGAGTCTGTGTAAAATCACACTGACAAGCTCACTTCATTTCTTTACGTCTACGTGAAAGAGAAGCTCTGTATTACCTCAAAGATATAGTCCTTGGGTTGGTTGTGACTTCAACATATGATGACAGGTCAGTGCCCATTCTGAGCAATGTGTCAGAAGCCCCTTCTTCTTCATTCCTTTCATCATTTTAGAACACAAATTAGGAGAGTTGGAGGCTGTGCCTGATTCTTCTTTCTATTTCTCAAAATGTACTAGGCCATGTGTTTGGAGAATGTTTTGGGGGTAGGGGGTGGAGTGTGATTTAAGCTTTTCTCCTGTGACAGCCATTTTGTTTTTGACTGCTTCTGAGATGAAGGGAGTCAGCCATTCTGACAAACTGCATTAAAAACATCCACAGTCAGACGAGTCTGGTAAATCTGAGGAGCTCTGGGGCTTAGAGTCCCACTTTATATTTACTTTTGCTTAAACTCTAGAAAGTAAATAAATTACTGCATTATTTTTTTTAAACCCACTTGATTCCTAAAGTAGTAATAAATTATGTAATTCTGGAATAGGCATGGTGATATCCCCACTGCCTAACTGGCTAAAGAAGAAGGCAAATTTCCTTCTCATATTATTTTAGTGCAAAATGTTCCAACTGGGTCTACAACTTTTTGCAAAGCTTAGAGTAACATTCTGCGTTTTTCATCCATAAACATTTTGAAAGTAATCACCCATTTTCCAACAACTTACGGCATACTAACTGGACCTGCCAATTCTACTCACAAGTGCAATTTAAAACCAGCCTTTCCTGGATCTAGGTCATACATAATTCTACCTTCTATGCAAAGTGCATAAAATAAAATGTATTTTCTGTGGACATATCTGTGCATAGTCTTGCAAACACTTTGGAGACAACACAATCATTAACTGTATGCCTCAAATACTCCACTGTAATATTCTTTTAAAATTTCTGGTTACCTACCCCCTCTCTGTGAAAGATACAGAGGTTACTGTTTAAAATGGTATTAATATTCAATTTTACATTCAAAGAGTTATGCCATTGATCATGGCTTATCTAGATTCTTCAGTTTCAATTCCTATAACAAAGCAAAACAAATCTCCAAAGAAACTGTAATAGCTTTAAAGTAAGTTTTACTAGAAAACTAACTAAAAGCTATCTTCTGATAGTAAAAACTACTCAAGGAACAAAAGCTATAAACCTAATTTTATATTTAGAAATAAGATGAGAAAACATAAGCAGAAAGTGACATTATCATGTTTTGAAAACCAGGAAAGAGATAATGGGGAGGTGATGGTCTAAGAGTACAAAGTCTTATGCAAGATAAATCAGTTCTGGAGATCTATGGCATGATGTGTACGGTTAACAATACTGTATTGTATACTTTAAAGATTCCAAGGGGATAGATCTTTGGGAGATTATGATTATGTCTGATAGTTTCATTGGCATATGCTTATTCCAAACTCAACAAGTTACATACATTAAACATGTATAGCTTTTTATATGTTAACCTCAATAACTGGGTTAAGAAAAATAAAAGTAGTTGGAGCATTCTACTTAGACATTATCCCTTTGCTTGTAGTCTGATTTTTATCCTTCAAGGTTGATCAATGAAAGGCATGAAAATATAAACTCACTCAGCTAATGTGGCTCAATGGTTGAGCACTGACCTATGAACCAAGACCTCAGGGTTAGATTCCCGCTCCTGGCACATGTTCGGATTGCAGGCTTGATTCCCAGTAGGGGGCATGCAGAAGGCAGCTGATCATTGATTCTCTCTGATCATTGATGTTTCTATCTCCCTCTCCCTTCCTCTCTGAAATCAATAAAAATATTTCTTTTTAAAAAAGATGAACTCAAAGGAAAATATTCCCCTACAAACTAGAATAGAGCTGGCCTATTTGTCAGCTGCCATTTCCTCTAAGCCCATCACAAATGATCTTCTGAAGATAAAGAAGAGAGCCAGGATGAGACCCACCTGCTTTAGAAGAGAGAAAGACTAGCCTTCTCCCTACAATAGTCTCTGAGAGAGGAAATAGAGAATCTATCCAAAGAGGAAGGAACCTGGTCCAAAAGATCCATCAAGCATGACTTTCATATGGGGCTTTTGGAAGTCTGTATACTTACTATATGACTGGAAGTTTTCCATAAAAGCTGTTGCCTTAATTTTATTTTTATATCATCTGTACTCTAAAATAACTTCATGTAAACACATTCTTAATTTCCTTGCTAAATTCTCTAACTATTTTCACTCTTTTTCAGCCCATACATTTCTGCTTATATGTGCAAAATCTATTGGCACAAAGCAATTAAGTTATATCATTTAAAAGCCAATGCAATTGTTATTAGACTGTGTTTTGCTGAACCCAGGAGCATATAGGGTCCACCTCTCTGGTGTGAGAAACATAATAGTGCATTTTCCCTAGTCTGGTTCTACTTGCAGTCTTACAATTCCTACTCTAGAAAATCTATTCTTATGCTATAGTGGCCCCATTGTGACCCAGCTTGTCCTTAACCAGGGTCTGAGGCCCTCTTTCTTGATAGTGTCTAACCAATTAATAGTTTAACCCAAGATCTTAATAAATAAAGCAACATTACTTGAGAATACATTTTGACTCTTCCAGATGGATCTAATGGCATCTTGAAAAAGATTACAAAAATTAGATTTTCTACTTTACATGAAGTAAAGAAGCTTACGTTGTTGAAAGCAAAGAAACAAAAACGGATGCATTGTGTTAATTGACCAAAAGTGATCAGAGGCAATATGTCTCACTTCTAAGATCTCTCAGTACTCGATACAGCATGCATGTGCTGACCACTTTATAATAAATATAATGACGTAATTAATTTCCTTCCTTGCCTCATCAAAATATTCATATCAAAATACTGGCCTGAGGGTTTTTTTAAAAAAAGGAAAAACAAAGCTAATCTATTAATTTGCCAACTCTAGAAAATGACTTTGAGGTGCCACTCCCTACTGAAGTTTTCTATTTTAAAAAAATCCAAAAACATCCAAATATATGCATAAGCTTCTTCGTAAAGTGTGGTCGAAAGACCAACAGTATCTATAACACCTGGGAACTTGTTAGCAATACAAATTCTCAGTTCCCACCTGAGACTTCCTAAAGCAAAAATCTCTGAGTAGGGGGCTAAAACTTGGAGAGTTTTAGTGAGCTATCCATGCATCAATTTGAAAAGCAGTGTCCTACATGGATGACAATTAATGCCCATTGGCAGGTTGATGGGATTTGTATATATGAGACATAACTCGCATGGTCATAACTCAAAATTATAACTTGACATTGAGCAGACTGTGGAAGTCCTTATTCCCTCTTTGTTACTCTCTCTCTACTCCCTGTTGGCCCACATTAGAGCATATCGCTATGGCTTTGTTTCACCAGATTTGATTATTTTAGAAGTTACCATTGTGCTGAAACAGTACAATGCCCTGAGAATACATGACATGTACTTAAGTTTTTCATAAATATTCATTGTATGAATTAAAATCTATTTCAATAAACAGAAATGGCAGGGTTATTAACCAGTAAAATATTTTGGAAAAGGTAAATCCAGACCATGTTGATTCTAAGAATTCTTATACATTGTCATTGTGTCAGAGGCTACTGGACTTTGAATTTAAAAAATATGAATAGGAGGAATTTTTCAAAATGAATCTATATAGATCTCCCAAAAAAACTATGTTGCATATGTATTACCAAAAACACTCTAGTTTTCTTTCCCAATAAAACCATTTGTTTAGTTTGCCTTAAAACTCAAATTTGAATTTTACTAGTAACAATCTTACTGAGGTATAGACACTGTCCTTGGACCAAATTCCCTGTTTCCTGATAGCAGTTCCACGTACCCTTCTCCAGCTGCTATGTGCTTTGATGCGAACAGCTTACATCTGTGACCTTCTGAAGGAAACTGTCTTTAAACCAGCAGATCTGCTCTCTTTGTATCTGGAAGTTCCTGGGCACTCACAGTCCCAGTGACTGACTGAGGAAGAAATGTGAAGTCCTCCAGAGCTGAGCTGTCTCAGGAGTGCAATTTAAGGAATTCCCATGTGGAAGAACACTGAGGATGGGGCTGAAATTGCACCCTTCCAACCTCTGTCCTGCTCCACCACTTCCTTAGTCTACTACCCTGGGAACACATTTTTAATGACTATGTTGGCATCCTCAACTTAAGGTTGAATTCTGGGAAACCCAACCAAAGATACTACCAGCTAGAGATATGAAAGAAGAAAATAATTCAAATGTACACCAAAATCAGATATGCCTTTGTCATTCCGACTTTTCTTTCCACACTGTAGGTACTTTTCTAAATACACAAAATTGTTAATATTTTATGATATCACTGCTGGTATGTCCCTTCAGCTGTAACACATCCATGAGATGAGAAATGCTCCCAGAATCGCTGACCTATTTATTTTGGACCATCAATTAGAAATTTGAAATACCTCTACTATAGGTATTTTTTATTGCATCAGTATAGTTTAAAATGTCTTCAGTTTATAATGAATTTTAATTAATATGTGGGGAAGATTGATTGGTAAATAAACAAACACTTTAATGTTTTTCATATTTAGAATGTTTTCTTCAAATTACTCAAAAACATAAATATATGCTATCAAAAGGAAGGTCTATAATTAACCTCAACACTACTAAAATATGCTAATTAAAAAATTTTAAATGACATTTCTACTTAAAATAATTAATAAATGTGTATAATATTTATATATGTGAACAATCAGAAATTAATTTGAAATAGAAAAAATTTTCATTCTCTTGTATTTCTATATCACTGTTAGAATCAGAAATATTTTTTCTTCTTTATCAAAAAAACAAAATTATTAGGTCCATGCAACAATTGAGAAGATCATGAACCATTGGTGATGCTGTAGAAAACTACCTAAGCTCCTCATATCTAGGGAATTAATTCCTAACAGGACTGAAAGGGAGAAAATATCATGTATGGAGACCTTACAAATATCCTATTTAAGTAATTGAATCTTCACACATTTTGAGAGGGAGCTCTTACCAGTCCCATTTTATTTTATTTTTAATATATTTTATTGATTTTTTTTAGAGAGAGGAAGGGAGATAGAGAGTTAGAAACATCGATGAGAAACATCGATCAGCTGTCTCCTGCACACCCCCCACTGTGGATGTGCCTGAAACCAAGGTACATGCCCTTGACCGGAATCGAACCTGGGACCTCTCAGTCCGCAAGCTGACACTCTATCCACTGAGCCAAACTGGTTTTGGCTTACCAGTCTCATTTTAATTAATATATGAGAAGAGGTCCAAGACATGGCCATCATGTCAGCATAGTGTCATAGGTGCAATCCAAATCCTGACATAATTTATAATACAGGCCATTCTCTCAGATACACAGAACTATTTTATTCTAACTTGAGAGATGAGGAAAAGGAGCCTCAAAGGATCCAAGGTTGCATAGCCAGGAAGTGACAGAGCTAGACTAGAACTCAGACTACCTGTAGAGTCACAGTATTAACCATGTCATCCTGCCTAGTCACATTTAGGGTTCAAAATGGTTAACATGGTACATGTATATATACAACTCAACAAGAGGAAGAAAAATATATATTGAAAATGGTCAAAGGACTGAATAGACACTTCTGCAAAGAGAACATACAAATAGCCAATAGACATATGAAAAAATGTTCAATGTCACTAATCATCAGAGAGATGCAATTTAAAAAATTTTGAGGTAGCCCCTCACACCTGCCAGAAGGACTACCATTAATAAATCAACAAACAACAAGTGCTGATGAACTCTTGGTGGGAATTCAGACTAGGGCAGCCCCTATGGAAAACATTATGGAGTTTACTCAAAAAAATGAAGAAGAAGAAGAAGAAGAAGAAGAAGAAGAAGAAGAAGAAGAAGAAGAAGGAGGAGGAGGAGGAGGAGGAGGAGGAGGAGGAGGAGGAGGAGGAGGAGGAGGGAAGAGGAGGAGGGGGGGAGAAGAGGGAGGAGGAGGAGGAAGAAGAGAGCAGCAAGAGCAAGAGGAAGAGGAAGAGGAAGAGGAAAGAGAAGAAGGAGAAGAAGAATGGAGCTACTTTTTGACCCAGTGATCCTACTTCTGGGAACCTATCCTAAGAATCCTGAAACACCAATTAGAAATAATATATGTACCCCTATGTTCATAGTAGTGTTATTTGCTATAGATAAGACCTGGAAACAGCCCTAGTGCCCATTCATCGATGAGTGGGTATAAAATTGGTGGTACATCTACACAATGGAATACCACATAGCTATAAAAAATAAGGATCTCCTATCCTTTGGAACAGCATTGATGGATCTGGAGATTATTATGCTAAGCAAAATAAGCTAATCAGAGAAAGATGAATATCATATGATCTCACTCATGTGGAATCTAATGAACAAAATAAACTGAAGAGCGAAATAGGATCAGAGACATGGAAGTATGGAACAGACATAGGTCTCAGAGGGCTTGGGGGTGGAAGGGCCAGGAAGAGATTAACGAAAGGACTTATATCCATAGATGTCTAGCCCAAAGACAATAGTGAGGTGAGAATCTGGGGTGGGGCAGGAGCCGGGTGGATGCAGGCAAAGGGGATAAGGGGAATATTTGTAATACTCTCAACAATAAAAATAAAACATTTAAAAAAGTATCTTACCATATGGTATGGGAGGAAGACAGGAGAAGAGGGCAAAGTGAGTAAAAGATGGCAAATATATGGTAATGAAAGGAAAATAGTGAGCATGCAATAGAATATACAGATGTTGGACTGTAATATTATACACCTGAAATTTCTATTATTAACCAATGTCACCCCAATAAAATGAATCTATATATATAAAAAGGCAGCTATTGTAACAGCCATAACAACCTAACAACTGGTCACTATGATGCCCACAGTGGCCAGCAAACTGTCCAATCAAGGGGTGGGGCTGGAGGTCAACCTGGCCCTGATAGGACTCTCCCACCCCAATCAAGAGCCAGGCCTGCAGGCAAAACGCCCTCTCCCTTTCCTCCCCCAGCCACACCCCCATCAGCCAACCCCACCATGATAGGCCCAACAGCCGCTCCCTCTGCACGGGCCCACCTCAGATCAGGCCCCCCACCCTATTCAGGGGCAGGGCCAGCCAGCCAAACACCCATGGCCCCTCCCTCAGGCCGCTGGCCCCCAATCAGCACCCTGCAGCCATCCCATTAAGGGGTGGGGCCAGCTGGCCCACCACCCACAGCCCCTCCCCATGCCCAACCCCACCCCCAATTGAGCCCCAACCCTATTTGGGGGTAGGGCCTACAGGCCAATCACCTACAGCCCTTTCCCCCAGCTGGCCCGGCCCTGATTGGGGGCCTGATAGGATCCTGATCCAGCAAGCTAGTTGGCCAACCTCCCACCATTTCCTACTCCTGACAGGCTCAGCCATGATTCACCCTGATTGGGGGTGGGCCAGCCAAACCCCAGGCATACACAAATTCATGCACTGGGCCTCTAGTTAAAAATAAAAAGCAATAATGTTACATTTCTCTGACTCTTCTTCTATCATCATGTCTCTATCTTACTCCAGCAGAAAAAGGTTCTCAGTTTTCAAAAAACCCATGCCATTAGATTGAGTCCAACTATATAATCTAGACTAATCTCCCTGTCTGAAATTCCAATACCTTATTACCATCTGCAAAGTTCCCCTTGCTGTATAAGGTAACATGTTCAGAGGTTTCAGGGATTAAGTCTGGATGTTCTTGGGCCATTGTTCTGCTTGTCACAGCGAGTGTGGAAGTGAGACAGTAAAGAGAAGGGGAGAGTGTCCATTTATTGAGCAGGTCACTGCTAAAGGAAGCACCTGGGTCAATCACCCTGGGGACTTCTGGGAGATGGGGAAGAGCTTGCCTCGGAGTTGTCTTAGTCTGGGCGCTGAGAGTCATACATGCTTCCTGGAGGAAGCTCATAGCACAGCATTGTATGCATGGGAATTGTGATTACTGAAGAAATATACTAGTCAACAATTTAATATTTCAGAGTCAATGTAAAGCAATAGATGAATCCTTTATTATCTCCCCATCTCTTCAACTAGGAGCGGTTTAGAGAAATTATAGGACCAAGAACAGGAAATCTGAGTCCATGTCCTTTAACTGCCAGCCAGCATCAAATTATTGGTCGAAAAATTTGTCTGAGCACCATTTAATCTGAAAATGTTGGACCAGATATTCTATAAAATTCCTTCCAGTTCAGACACAATGATTTCTATGAGTTTTCAGGACACTCACCCTGGTGAAGTCTATGACTTTTTAAAATTTTTTTCATAAAAGAAATCTATACAAAAGCAGAGGGAAGCTACTTTTCCCCAACCCAAATTTTAAATGTCACCACACGGTCTACTTATAATAAGTCATAGGAAACAAAAAATAATTATTAATGGAAAAATGTAATTATAATAACCATTGCCTTCAATTGACTTGGGAGGCTAACCAGGGAAAACCAAGAACTGACTAAATCATACCTTAAACAACCACAGAGATGTTGGAAAATTAATCAGATATGCCAAACAGCAAACCTTCTTGACCTTAGGAATTATTTTTGGCCTTGGGAAAACATATGAGTCAACACCAAATTTTCTGGGAATCTTTTAGATGGATTTGAAAATATTCAGACAGATTCTGAGTTTGCAAAATATTGTGGTTCAACCCTAAGAAACTGGAAATTTTTTTATACAGCATGCTAGGAGTAAAGGGGAAACAAGTGGGTATGAAGGAGAACCAAGTGCTACCTTTCACAGCCATTGGCTTTGCTTCCAGTCTGTTTGTTGCTAAACAACCAGATTCCATCTGTGTCATTCATACACATGTCCTCATAGTCCTTTTTATCAGTTGTCTTCAGCCTTCATCAATATTGGACATATAGAACATAACACCATTTGTCCTTTGACCCTACTAATCACACCTCTACTTATTAAAGGAGAATACACGACAGGAATTGGGGGTGTTACTAGTCTGGACAGGTGACCACTTAGTGTGTGTCCTCTAACGATCTGAGAAGGTGCTTTGCATTCAGGGTTAAGTTTGGTTTTTTTTGTATTTTTGCCTTTATAGGAAGAAAGATTTGCACAAGGTTGAACAAATGCTATGAAATGGATATGCTGTATTCCTGGTTGGTTTGTTTCTAACTTTGATGGCAATCTAGTTAATAAGGACAGATATATACAATACTGTAAGTACATTCAGTTGTAATAATTTTAAAGTAATGACCTTATCTTTCATGTACCACATTTTCACATTTCTGGGGAGTCTTAGGATTTTCCCCCTACATTTCTATTACATATTAAAATTGGGGCTCTGATCAGAGTGCTCAGTTGGTTGGAGTATTGTCCCATGCACTAACTGATCACAGGTTCAATTCCCAATCAGAGCACATACTCATATCTCCGGTTCGATCCCTAGTTTGGTGGGGCATGTATGGGAGGCAACCCATCAATGTTTCCCTCTCACATCAATGTTTCTCTCTCCCTTTCTCTCTCTCTCTCTCTCTCTCTCTCTCTCTCTCTCTCTCTCTCTCTCTTTCTTCTTCTTCTTTTTCTTCTTCTTCTTCTTCTTCTTCTTCTTCTTCTTCTTCTTCTTCTTCTTCCCTTTCTCTCCTTCCCTCTCTCTCTGAAATCAGTAAAAACATATCCTTGGGTGAAGATTTAAAAGAGAAATCAATATCAAAGCTAAATATTTAATATCTATTTAAAATAACAAAAGAAGAAAAACATTTGCAATTGATTGTTGTAACATAATACATTCAGAACTGCCCTAACTGATTTTGCTCAGTGGATAGAGCACCAGCCTGTGGACTAAAAGGTACCAGTTCTATTCCAGTCAAGGACATGTACCTTGGTTGAGGGCACATCCCCAGTAGAAGGTGTGCAGGAGGCAGCCGATAGATGTTTCTCTCTCATGTTTCTCTCTCATAGATGTTCCTAACTATTTTTAAAAACATTTACAGTTTTTGCATTCATTTTAACCTTTCAAAATAATAAATTCTAATTATAAAGTGAAAGTAATAAACTTAGTGTAAGCTTATCCTTATGAATGAAAGACACTTGATAACTTATTAAGCATGGTTCCATTTGTTATATTCATGTATCCTAAAAATGTTCTTAGTTATGAGTGTAGCCTCATATAGCAGAAAACTGAGACTCAGAGAAACTAAGTCATTTGCTCAGGGCTATTCAGTTAAGATTTAGAGAATTCCAATTCTGGCCATGTTCCCACCTCATATTTATAATAGAGTAAGGTCTGCTAGCTGCATCAGCCCCACACAACATGAGGAAATGGGCAAAATATTTCCATGAATAAATTCTGGGTTCTATAATTTTTCTCTTTGACTCATGTAAGTTTCCAAATGCTGTCATGATAATTTTTTTTCTTGTTGTTGTTGTTAATCCTCACTTGAGGATATTTTTCCATTGCTTCCCAGAGAGAGTGGAAAGAAGGGAGGGGAGAGAGAGAGAGAGAAATATCAATGTAGAAAGACACGTCGACTGGTTTCCTCCCACACGAGCCCCACCAAGGATGGAGAGCAAATCCACAACCCAGGCATATGCCCTTGACCAGGAGTCAAACGCACAACCTTTTTGGTACATGGGCCAATGCTCTAACCATTGAACCATGCCGGCCAGGACTGTCATCTTAATTTTTTAATAAAACCTATGCTCCAGGAGGATTTGAAATCAGTTAACATTAGTATGCAGCCTAATATTTTCTCTAACACCAGAATTCTACACTAACAGAGTTCTGGAGCTTAAGCTCTAGGAATGAAATTTTCAGGGAGCTTTGCACTGAAAGGCTGTGCCTGGCTGTTGAGGTTTTGTGGGAAGGAGTTGTGAGGTAGGAAAGATGGAGAAGACGACTCTATAACCCCAGTTCTGTGTTGGGCAATCAAGTCTTTCATGCTTAAACTGGGTTTTCATCTTCTTTCCTTAAGACTTCCTTATGCATGCTATCCTCAGTATTTCTTACAATTCAACATTTCTCTTTGAAGAGTTTTGTTGTGAAATGGAAAATTGAGCTTTATTCCAAAACATGATTTCTCAAAACCCGTTCTCTTAGAAACCCGGTGGTTTATGTGGTTTACATTTTCATCACTGTCTGCAGCATATTTTCCAAAGGGGAGAGCCACACATGCCCGCTGTTGCCCTGTTGGCTTGGCAGCCCGTGAAAGCATTTTTTTTTTTCTTTTTTGGTTACTTTGTTCATCTAACACTTAGTTAACCTCAAAGACACGCTATAATTACTCACAGGACTCTGCATATGGATTATTTTCTAAGTTAGGATGATGGTGAAAAAATGGCAGATCTTTTATTTCTTGTTATTGAAATGTTCTTGACGAGGCTCCTTATGTTAGCAGACAGGGGGCCCAGCCCTGAGTGGATCTGCCAAAATCGGACAGTAGCGTGTGGCTTCTTGACGGCATAGGAAACACTTCACAACGTAAGTCTAGGAGACTTCCAGGGTGCGTTTATTAAAGCTGGGGACAGCAAAACAAGGAGGGGCTTAGCATAGAAGAAGCAACAGCAAAGACGTAGGCCGGGCTGCTTTAGTTCTGTAAAAATGTTATAGGAAAGAACTGAGCTGAGATGGCGCTGCTTTAGCCCCCTGGGAAGTCAGAGGAAAGGGGACCTTGGAGACAGGTTTAGGGGGTTACCCTGGGACAAGCTATCACTTTCCATTGCTCACCTGGTTGCAAGTTTCATGGGAGCCCTTGGAGTTCGGGAGATGCATGCCTATTGGGGGAGAAGAGGGAGAAGGAAAAGGCTCAGGCCTGCTGCAGGAAGAGAGAGCATGGACAGGGAGGGCCCTTTGTTCGAGGGTTTTTACCTCTCTCTTGTAGGCAGGAATCTTAGGGGAGTTCTCCCGGGAGGGTTTCAGCAGAATAATCATTAGTTTTCCAGGTGTGCCCCTTCAGGGTCGTGGTCTCTACTAATTGGTCAGTGTCAGGGCAGGGGGGCCATTTGTCATTGCAGCTGGTCCCGGCATCACCACCGGCTTTTTGCTGCTTTTCTGGGCCTGGAGTTGAAATACAACGGAGGCCTCGCTATATCTCTAGGGAGGTGACCTTCTGTATCTGGCTGTAAATTGCTCGGCCAGTTTGTTCGGCTATCTGTCTCAGTTTCCCCATTCTACTTGCCAAGGAATTGTCCTAGCTTCTTAGCATCCTGCTGTAACGTAGGGGTGCCAATCCCGGGGGCACCTTGCTATTCTTTGATAGTCGGAAAAAAACCATTCAGGGTCCAGGGAAGGACATAGCCTTTACTACTTACATAAGGAAAAGACCCAATGGCAGCAGGTCCAGTGAGTTTCCACACTCGGCCAGGGTGGGATATGGGCTTATCCAGCAGAGGGGCAGGGAGGGGAGCCATGCTGGGAACATGTGTGCAAGCCAACGACAGAGAGTCTGGTGAGGCCTGATAGCTGTCAAGACACCAGGTATGAGCTGCGCTCTGCTCCTGTGGCCACTGGCAGAGTGAATACTGTTCAACTGACTGAGAATTGGGAATTAGGCTATATCCTTGGTTGACTCCACACTCCACTCCGATATCACACTTCTACCTCATAGTCTACGGGTATTTTCTAGTAATGGGCCTGTGTGACTAGGGTGTTAACACATTGCATCCAAATCCCACAAATGCAGTCTAGGCTACAAGCATAGAGTAATAGCAAAAGGAGGAGACCCATGACCCCTAAAAGGAGCCAAGAAAGTTTCACCAGGAGGTGAGGGGGTCAGTGCCGAGAGCGAAGATGGTATTTGATCTCTGCTCCCAAGGTCTGCACCGCTAACCTGACATTGGGTCCTGGGTCAGGTATGTAAGTGCAGCAGTCACGCCTATGATGTCATAGATTCCTCCTTGAACTGTATCAGCCTATCTAGAGCCACCCAGTTCTGTAACACTACCTTTTGCATCTGAGTAGGTTCTTAATTCAGCAAGGTGATGGCTTGGTCAGTGTGGTTCAAGGCCTGAGCCGTGTGATCTGCTAAAGACTGGATCTCATGTTGTGTCCATATGTTTGTTCCCTGTGGGGAGAAGATGGCAAGGAGATAGAACCACCAGGGAGTCTGGCATACACGAGTCCTGTGCTATGTAGGCATCCAGTTGCCGGGGACAGCCAGCAGAGTGGTCACAACCCAGCCAGGGATGTAGGGGTGTCCCCAAGTGCAGCATCCTGTCCAATTATAGGTCAGCCACATATCCCACAGACCCAGAGGGTCCCCCAAGGGACAGGGAATGAGCCTGCCTCTCGGATGTCATTCTATTTTTCCCAGAGATACTAGTCAGGGAGGATGGATGTGTTCTGGCATTGTTCCTTAGATGGAGTCTATTTTCCCAGTTGTAAAATAAGGACTTGAACAACAATGAAGTAAGACTCCACCTACAACACTTGCTTGCACCGAACCCAGTGGAACAGCCACAGGGAGCATAGAAACAGTAAGAAAGTTCTGGAATTTCTTCCGCCTAGAACCCAGCCCTCATCTGATTCCCCTGGGGAAGATGATTTAAGTTGCTGGGCCACTGATTTATTAATCTGTTAAGGCCTGGGGAGAAAATAGCAGGCTCTTCCTATGGTACAGGGACTTCTGAGGAAAATCCAAACCTAAACCAGATTAGGCTTCTTTCACAAACTAATCAGTAAATACCATCCCTTAAGGTTAATGGACTCACTCTGCACTGAATACATTTTTAGGCACAGAATGTAGGCATATCCAAATGTGCTTTACTTCAGTCCATTGTGCTTGAGTTCATTTTACTGCTTGGTCCAGAATTTACAAATGAAGCCCAGTGGGGCTTATCATGGAAGATTAACACACACTAGGATTTGACCTCATTGAATTCAAGTGTTCACTGGTTCTATAATAAGACTAGCTGGCTCCAAGTGCCACATGAAAAAGATATTCAGGTATCCCAGCAAGAAAAAAAAAAACCTAACAAACTTATAAATTACAGTTCTGCAGACACCCTACTATTTGTGCCAAACCTACGACCCTGCTTAGAGTTATTAGCATATAAATATGCAAACTGAACCTGGCTCTCATTATGGGCATGTTTTGAAATTTAAACTTATAAAGATTTAGCTACATTTTTATTTTCTCATTATCAACTAACGGCCTTATCCAAGGAAGATCATTTATGAAAAATAAGTTATTATCTGCTGCGATAGAATCATCAACATAATCCAATATACCGACTTAATTATTTGTCTTCCTTTTTACAGATATTTGGTCCTAGTTGCATTTACCCAATGAATGGAAAAGATGGTCTATCCCAGAACTCACACTGCTCCTGGATGAGCAGTGATTTTGGTAGCCAAAGGCAAATTAGCGAAGACTAATTTAAACTCTAAATCCTTGGGGGGAAAACACAATTTAGAGGTGATTAAACCATAGACGAAGGAAAAACGCTAGGGATTTGTAAAATCAAATGCAATACTATATGAATATGAGAATATGTTTATTTTTTAGGAGATAATTCGTAATTCTCAAAGGACTCTAGTAGGACTTTCAGAAAATCTATGAAATCAACATTTTTAAAGTCCTTAAGAAAGAACTTGGGGATAGGGCAAAAGCTTTCAGAAACAACATGCATTTGAAGTCACCTATGGCATGTGGAGTTATGCATAGTCATAATGACCTAAGAAGAAGTAATGTGAGATGGAAACTGGGATGTACACTTCCTTCCTCCCCCAAGGACAGACATGTTGATCTCAGGTCAGAGGCCCAAGATACATTCCTAACAGAAAGTTGGAAGTAGGTGGTTTTTTAAAAGTGAAGAGATGAGCTGAGCAATCTCTAGAAACCCGGAGTTCACAGATAGAATAAGGGAATCTGTGAGAGCATCAGGTCCAGAGTAGGTAAGAGAATTGTTCTGTGTTCAGAACTAGAATGAAACTGTTCAACAAAATATATGTAGGCATGCATCCAGGGGTAGCAGTGGATTCATGGTCTAGGTGGCTTCCTTAATATAGGACCAAGAAAAGAAAATATTGTGTTTCCAGAAATGAACAACAATCACTTTGGACTTACCTGGGGATAGAGCTAGAGAAAAATAACAGGAAATTCCACATTAGGATTTGAAGCTAGAGAAAGAATCAGTAACTTTGATGATGAAGGATGAAACATCAAAGTAGTCATAGAGATGGCTATGCTTAAACAGAAATTGAGTTAGTAGGTCCAGGGCCAACCCCGATCCCACCATCCTCACTTACGCTGGCCTGAGTTTCTACACATAGTTGATGTGTCTTATGAATGTCTTTTCCTAGAGTAATGGAGAAAGGTCTGCACATAGGTGCCAGAGAGACAGGTAAAGAGAGTAAGGTGATATAATACCTGTCTTTACTTTGGACTATTTTGAAAATCTTGAAAAGGTGAATATCAGCCACTTGAGAAATTTTGTGAATTTCTGAGCATAAGTGGGGCCATTTTCTCCCCTACCACTTCATTTTCCCATGCATCATCCATAGCCCTGAAGATTGTGGGGAAACAATAGCAAGAGCACATGCCAATAGAGAGTGGGAAAGCTAGTGGGACCATGGAGGACATATTCTCACTGAGACATGGTAAACCTTGCTGTTACTACATACTGCCCTCCAATAATTTGAAGACAGAAAATCCCACAGAGCCATCTGGGGTTTCTAGAGAAACACAAACACATTTATTTCTGAGCCCGGTGACACTTTCTCTGACACTCAAAAAAAAAATAACTGGTGAAGATGAGGAGAGACCTTGCACCATGAAGAAGGAGCTAACAATCTAGAAAATGCAAGCTTCAGTGTTCAAAATGAACTCTTAGATACCACGTGGATAGGAGGCCCAGACTGAGCTCTATATCTACTTTCTCCCCATTTGTTTGTTCTTTTCTGCTGCTCCTTTCCTTCTATTCCAACTACCCTCCTGCAACATGTTCTCCCTTTAGCCGTGTCATGTGCATTTCTATGACCTATTGCTCTCAGCACAACAGGACCAGCCTGGCCATATCCAAACTCCTGTGGCTCATTTTGCTTTGACAGCTGAGAGCCACATTATCTGTTCTCCTGCTCTCTTACCGCATATTTCCTGGATCCTACCCCAATTTTCCAGCTCTTTCTCTGGAAAACCCTTAAATATAGGTAGTCCATGGGATTATTTGCAGCTTCTTAATGAGATTTCATAGCAAAACTCTGCTTAGGTAAGATGTCATGTCTCGGTAGAAGAATGTCCTATTTGGTAAAGACTTGAGAAGGTCCTGCAGTCATTCACTATCATTATATTTTTCTTCTAAATTATTTTATTGCACCTAATTTTATGAATGTTATTTCAGCTGTGGGAGTCAGAAATAATTTGATATATTGAAATTTCTTCCTTCTTTGTCCAGCTGCTGCCTAGAATTAAGCTAGTCATTTGTGCTTATGATGTCATGATTTGTTGCCAGGGTAACAAATATTCAGTCATATATGCCTCATTATCATTTCATTAGAGTGATGACATATTTATAGTATTCAGGAACACTATAATGTGCTCTTATGTAGCACACAAATACCCTTCAGCCTAACTGTACAGTTTTTCCCCACGGTTTAGATCATTTCCTACATACTACACACTGTTAGCTTGTTCCTTACAGAGGGGAAAAAGGCGTTTTTCAAAGAAGTAAGGCAGAGGCTGCTCTGTCTGCAGAGTAGCCACTTTGTCTCACTGCTTCACTAATAAACTCTCTTTCACTTTAAAATCTAAAAAACAAAAAAGTAAGACAATGCAAATGTGTTACAACAACTGGATCTGAGATTCCAAGATGGCTGCAGAGTAGGTGGAAGCTGTACCCACCTGCTCCCTCTCCCAAACCAGTCAGCCTGGGGGACTCAGGACAGAACCCTCCAAGGAAGAGTGCTCCTATGGTGACAGCACCAGCCTGGGCAGTTCGCAGGCCAGACTCCAGCTGCTGGCGCGGCCACACTGCCATTCTCACCTCTGCTGGCTACACCTCGCAGTGACTTTAAGGGGCCCTCGTTTTTCTGGGGAGGCTTTTGGCAGAGATCCAGAAAGTGACTACACTGAGTGGCTTGGGAAAGAGGACTGGTCTCCCTCACCGTGGGTGCACAGCTGGCGCCCCTCCCCCCACCTGCTGAGCCACTTTCCTGCTGAGTTTGGTGATACAGGGCATCTGCCCAGAACTGGGGCACTCGGCCACATCCTGCTGGGTTCTGTGGCACAGGGAAACCGAGCAGAGCTGGGACTTTCGACTCTGTGCTGCTGAGTTCAGCAACACGAGGGAGCCCTGTCCTGCTGAGACCAGCCATGTGGAGAAGCCAGAGTGCCACGCAGGGCTGGGATCTTCAGCCCCATCCTGCTTGGTTCATCAGCATGGGGGGACTAGGGAACTGTGCAAAGCTGGGATTTTTGGACAGTGTCTCCCAGAAAGGCTTCTGTTTGGGAGCCTGGAAAGAGAGCGCTGGGCTATGTGGCTACAACGCCAGGAGGCAAATCCAAAATCCCCTGTCAGTTCATCTGGTATAGAGAACAAGATATATTTAACAGAGATGAAAATAAAGATGAGCAAAAAGAGTAGGAGAATTTTATATAAATGGTATATGTTTAGACAAAGTATAAATAATTTATTAGCATAACAGTTTATCGATCAATATTCATTTACTAGTTCTCTAGGATTATCACAGCTTGCTCATCAAAGACTCCACTAATGTTTCCAGCTTTGAGCATATGACAAATAACAGTAATAATGAAGAATATAATAATTAATAATACTAACAGTAGCTATAGTTTATAATCATGTGCAATGTGCTAAATATTAGCCCCCTTTTACAGAAAATGAAATGAGAGTTAGAGCTAATAATTAACCAACCTGATTCTAAAGCTCATGATCAAGATGCTATAACACCTTTAAATCATGTGACTCTTCCATTAACCAGTTAGCTGTGCCCATCTGAGCTGTGTAGTCCTTTGGAATCCACATGGCAATTTATGCTTAAGGCTCACCTATGGCCACTCTTTTGCACCGGTGGCTAGGAGCATGGCCGAACCAGGATTCCAAACCATTCAGCTATCTCCATTTCTTGGGGAGGCTTGCATGGTTGCTCAGAGGTTACTACTAGTATTACCTCCCTCTCTGAATGTATCCAAGCTCAAAGCTCTGTTCCCTCTCAATATTGATCCTACATCAACATTCTACAATTTCCAAATTTAGAAAACTTCTACTTCAAATACTTTAACTCTTTGAGTTAACCTTAATTATATAACTTTTAAGTAGTTATAAAATATTTTTGGTTTTCTTGCTTAAATAGTTTCCTTCTTATGCCCTCTAGGAACCTAATCAGAAAGTATTTGTGAGACAGCAGATTGCTAGTATTAAAGGTATTTCTTAATGTGGACATGTACAACTGAACTAGGGTTATGAAGATATACATATATGTATATACACATGCGTATGCATTTTCTCCCTGTTAGATTGTGTTCACATCTTTCCATATTTAGAGTATATCAGTAAGGATAATGGTATACTATTCTGAATTAACTAATAAACCCCTAAATATCAAGGATTTAATAACAAAAGTTTATTTCTTGTTCATATCAGAGTCTGATGTTGCTCTTGTGGCTTTCTACCCTGCTGACTTTCAAGTGGTGGTTCAGCAGCTCAGGCTGTTACACTTTATAATTCTTTCTTAGAGTCCTTCTCTTCCAGCTGCACAGGCAAAAGACAGTGAGGCAAATACACATGTGCTCTCTTAACTACCTGAGACTGAAAGTAGCATATCACTTCAACTCACATTCTCATTGGCCATGACCGAGTCACATGGTGCAATATTAACTACAAGGAAATGAAGTCTTCCTCTGTACTTGAGAAGGAGAGGTGGATGGGTAAGCATCTTGCCAATCTCTGCCCTTGAAGTGTAAAACCTCTGCCTTTACCAGTACATTCTAGATCCAACCCAGCTAATACCACATATCCATTCACTCAGAAAATCCCCTTGTCTCTACCTTCAAAACAATCTTACCTAATAATAGACAAACATGTAAGTTCACCATACCTCTGCTATGCCCACAGCCAATCAGAGTGAGTATGCAAATTAACCCAACAAATATGGTGGTTAATTTGCATACATACATGGGTCCCGGGAACATCCTCAGCACCCAGGTCACTCTGAGCCGGCAATTGGAGGGGCTGGGACTCCCTGCCCAAGCCTAAAGCCTTGGGCCAAGACTTTAGGCTTGGGCAGGGGCTGAGCCTGCAATTGGAGGGAAGGGGAAACAATCAATGGAAACATATCCTTAGGTGAGGATAAAAGAAAGAAAGAAAGAAAGAAAGAAAGAAAGAAAGAAAGAAAGAAAGAAAGAAAGAAAGAAAGAAAGAAAGAAAGAAAGAAAGAAAGAAGGAAGGAAGGAAGGAAGGAAGGAAGGAAGGAAGGAAGGAAGGAAGGAAGGAAAGAAAGAAAGAAAGAAAGAAAGAAAGAAAGAAAGAAAAGAAGAAAGGAAGGAAGGAAGGAAGGAAGGAAGGAAGGAAGGAAGGAAGGAAGGAAGGAAGGAAGGAATGAGGAGAGAGAGAGAGAGAGAGAGAGAGAGAGAGAGAGAGAGAGAGAAGAAAGAAAGAAAGAAAGAAAGAAAGAAAGATCATATCCTATGAAAGATACATCTTGAAAATGCCTAAAGAAAGTTGTAATTTTTTCATGGTGAAGGGACTGGAGTCCATGTTAATGAAAATACTTTGGCAGCTTCAGTGACTGGCAGTGGCTGCAGCAGTGGGGTGATGCAGCTGGCACCTTCCCCTGATCAGCCTGTTCGCCCCCCACAAAGGGAGGCCAGACTGCAGCCTAGGCCCGCTCCCTGTTGGACATGCCCTGAGGGCTCCCAGTATGTGAGAGGGGACAGGCTGGGATGAGGGACCCCTCCCCAGTGCACGAATTTTATGTACCAGGTCCCTAGTAAAAATATAATTACTTAGCAGCACCTCTACTGCCTTCACAATGGCCCTAGCCTCCATCATCGCTTGCCTTGATGATTGCAATAGATTCCTTACTGATTTTGCTACTTCTATTCTTAACCCATTACAATCTGTTCTCAAAATCAGCTAGAGCAATTTTATTAAATATGGGTCTAATCATGTCATGCCCTATTTCACTTAGTGAAATGCTTTTCAGGGTCAACTTTCTTATCATGGCCTCAAAAGCCCTTTATATTTTGCTCCCCCATTATCTCTCCAACCTCATCACTCATTCTTTTCTTTCTGTTCAAACACCCCAATATGCTCCCACCATAGGTCCCTTGCACTGGCTGTTCCTTCCTTGTGAGATGCCTTTCCCTTGGGTATCTTCATGACAAAATTTTCCCCTTTCCTTCGGAGATGTTCAACTCACACCCTCTCAATGAGGGTTGCCTGGAACATTCTACCCCCACACTCTTGTACTCCCCATTCCCATTTCTCCACTTTATTTTTTATGGTGCTTATCCTCTTTCAACATTCCACATAACTTACATATTTATTTTATTATTTGGCCCAGCATATTCACTGAGATATAAGCTTCATGAGATCAAGGAATTAAGTGTGTCTGGTTTATAAGTCTTTGTGCCTGGCACAAAGCAAGTGCTCCATCAATGTTGTCAAATATATAAGTGAATGAATCCTGATGCTCTATGGGCCTAATCATGCATCCCAGACTCCTTTTCAATATTTTTTACTAGCAGATGTAGGACAGGTAAATACATACTCCGTGATTTCCAAGTTAGATGTGCTAATTAGATCTTTGCTATGACTTTCACTAAAATTCATCAGTCATCTATGATTATCATATTGTTAAACTTACTTTTTTTAGGTTTCTGTCAATGTTATTAGTTCTGTTTTCAACTCTGCCAGGATTGTATATTTGAATGTTCAAGGCAAAGATTATGGCTTTCAGCATGATTAGTACATGTGTTGGTGATGTCTTCAAATAAACATTTAAGACATTTCTCTTGACTTTTATATCTATGCTCTGTATATAGTCCCAAACTAACCAAAAAAGAGGGGTGAGCTCAGGAAATTGGAGCGTTCTTCTACCCAACCATGTTCTGCTATAAACCAGGCCTGGATAACAGCTCCAGCCACTCTGGGCTGCCATAGCCTCATAAATGAGCCTCCCTTCATCTGGAAGAAAGCCTGAGAAAGAGACCACAGGGTTTCAAGACCATTCGCTTCTCCTTTCCCAAGAGGCTAGGTCCACTGGTATCTGGACACAAGCTGAGCATTACAGTCATCGTTTTAAATAAAGGGCCCCTTTGATCTGGTTTAAAAATACAAACAAATGAGCCTTTGCCCAATCTAAATTTGACATGTGTCTTTTTATTCTGTAAGTAGCTATATTTTAAGCTAATGTGTCTGATCCACAACTGCAAAGTGTGAAGTGAGGTCAGTTTTTGTTATAAGAACACAATTTGCATTTATTAAGCAATATTTTCCAACAATAGCTCTTGTTGCTGAGATTCGATGTTCTTTCATTGGTGTAAGTATGAATTATTTCTTTTCTATTTTTACCCATCCCAACAATTCTCAGCAATAAAGGAAAATCTATTTAAAAGATCTCATTTTCCACAAAGAGACAAAAAAAATTGTTTTCAAAAAAAAATCAAAACCGAAGTTATTCAGATCAGTTCAATCATCATCTTCACAACAGCTCAACTATTGAGAGTGGAATGATTAGTTAAAAGGCTTCTATGGACTCCAGAGGTTAGCACTGTCTGGATATCATCAGGTATGTGAAGCCTAGGCCCAGAGAAGGAAAAGGCTCTGCAAGATACAGGAAAGCATTTAATTTCAACCCTTTTAGTGAAGAAATGCAAGCCAGTAAGCCTACTTTCTCTTAGCCTATGGATTTCTAAGCCACAGAGCCCAAGAGAGGCTGCAACCTTGAGCCCAAGCTCCCCAGAGCACCAAGGTCATTCCTGAACTTACAGGGTGAAATATATCTAAAGCCCTTCCCCAAAGGGAGTTGCAAAAGTTGGAGGTTGTTTCACTGTCAGGGTCAATTAATATAAGAAAGAGTGCAGGAGATAGGGTCCCTGCCCAGGGGACTTCTGAGGGAAAACAGAATTGACCTATTTTTAAAGGGAATACATTCCAGAACACAGTCCTTATGACCCACTCCCTACCCATATCCGTCCTCTGTTCTTCCAGTGGAGAAGAGAACTTTCTGCAAATCACTTCCACTAATAGGAATTGTCACCCCCAGTGCAAGAAACTACCAGGATCTCTGACACACTTAACCCATGTCATTAACTCTAACCACTGCATTCCAATGCCAAGAGTTTAATCTCAAATGCAATTATGCAGGAGGCATTGACTAACAAGGCATTGACTAGCTCCCTTTTTTTTTTTATTTCAATATTCACTTTAAAGGATCTATTTGACTTTTACCCTGGCCAGGTTGCTCAGTTGGTTGGAGTGTCTTCCTGTGAACCAAAAAGGTTGCTGGTGGAACTTCTGGTCAGGGCACATACCTAGGTTGCAAGTTCAGTCCTGGGTTGGGGTGCACATGGAGGCAACTAATCAATGGTTTTCTCTCTCTCTCTCTCTCTCTCTCTCTCTCTCTCTCTCTCTCTCTCTTTCTCTCTCTCTCCCCAAATTCAATAAAAAACATACCCCCACGTGAGGATTTAAAAAATGTTTCTGACTTTCTAAAGTTATTAATCAAAAATAATCACTGACATAACTTAGATGGGGGGGTGTTCCAAATTTTTTTTAATATCAGAATTTGTGAAAGTCACAGAAATGCCTTCCCTACAAAGACTATAAACATATACCATGAAAATCAAGGAAGCAAGAAAGCAAGACTTACATGTATCACCACTTACAGTCAGCTCACAATTATAGAAAGTATTTTAAGTAACATAAGAAATACCTATGGGTCAGAGAAACAAGCCAGAGTGGTACTGGCCTGCCACAAGGTTATTCATGCAGGTGGTTTTATGAAGAATTCAATGTCTCAATTCTATACACCCTTTTGGAATAAAGAGCTCATCTGAATTGCTTCAGTGTGTGCCACTTTCTTTTATATTCTAACCAGATAGCATGTGATAATATTTCCTAAACAGCAAAGACCTACATAAATAAAAGTTACGTGCAAAAAGTTTGCCCTTCCCTGTTTTTTCAGCAGTCACCAAAATTTGAAGACAGCAGAAAGGACTTCCTCTTGCAGAGTAGGTAATTTACTATGTTTTTCTGGAAATGTTCATCGTGTTAAATCATAGAGACCCAAGATCAGCTTTGTGTTTCTGAGGATTTACTACTATCTGCATGCACAAAGACAGTGATCGTGATCGTGATCGTCTCTGATCCTCACTCTCACGGACAGAACTAACACAGCAGTTGGCCAGAATCCAATGTAATAGCAAGTTTTAAATATATGTTTCACTTCATCTTTTTAGTACTAGATGCTCAGTACAAAAGCCAGACTTCTACAAAGAATACAGAGTAATCTTTTGGACTGTTGGAAGCATCAAGCTCGCCTCTGGAATCCAGCTCCTCTTCTTCCACTCATTACTGAAGGCTCAGGCCAGGGCACATGGAGCCTTCTTACCTGTTGGGCCACTAACCAGCTGTGTTCTGGGACCTGTCACTTTTAGTTTTCTGGATGCCATTTTCTTCCTTTCTGAGATAAGGAGATGGAGCCAGAACAGATGATCTGTGGGTTCTCCAGACAACTGTGTGCACATGTGATTAATTAGTTCTTAATAAGGACATAGACAAAATTAACTGAATCTGTAGTCAATTAAGTCATCTTGGAGCTTCTGTGAATGCATTTGTCCAAGTGCTTCTTGTGTAAAAAAAAGTAAGAATATTCTTATTGACCTTCATATAGAAACTGATCATCTGAAGAAACATGAAATTTGTGAATTTCTAAGGTAATCACCTAGAAACTATTCTTGTTTTTAGAAATGTAGCTCAAATCCTAAATCATCATTAGAAACGTATCCATTAGGCTTAAGGTTGTATCCCATCGTGAAGTTAAGAAATCGTCATTTATCCCATTGAACAAATAAGTTTATCAGCTCATCTTCTAAGAGAAGCTTCGGCAAGAAAAAATAAAAAGCAAGAGAGAACCTCCTGAGCAAGAGAGAGTGCACAGGGAGTGCTTGGAGTGCTAGCTGGACCAACTTGGCCCCTGCACAGTACAGCCTGAGGTTGGTTTGAATCACAGGGAAAACCATAATCTCTATTTGTTTCTCTTTTCTAAACTAAATTATCATCCTGTCCGTTAGTCAATAGAGCAGGAACATACAGCTTCAGGTTCAAACACAGTTGGGTTGACCCCAAGGTATGGCTTGCGTGAGATTCTTAGCAAAATAATTTCTTACCTAATTAGCTGGCACACATGAACTTTAAAGCTTTAATTAGAGCTTGACCCCTGCCAGTAGGAAATTTGAGAAATTGGGTCCAAACATGGAAAATCTGATTTCACTTGCTAGAGTTGGGACACCTGCAAGGAATAGAAGGAAAGAGAGAAATTTATTTAAGTCAAATGAGAAGTCTGTGTGCCCTGCTTCCATTACATCATTCATTAAGAGGGCTGTGCTGCGGACTTCAAAAGTCACCTTTACTGTGTGATGGAATGGAAGAAGTGATCCGACAGAGAATTAACTGGCGCACATGTGCTTGGCCATAGCTTTAAGTGTTGATGGACTGCTTACAAGACATCAAGGTACAAGCGAATGATTGTAGCCACATGGCTAAGCCATAGAATCACTGAGGTGATTAGCAGAGCTGCTGCCTTATATACAGGACTTTTTGGAATGGAAGAATTCTGAACTATTCATGAGTAAGGATTATAGGCAGGACAGCAAACTACATACTGTAGGCACTAGAGTTCAGATATTTTGGCCCAAAAAAGTCCCTCTAATTCTGCCAGTTTCTAACTGTATGACCTTGGGCAAGTTAACTTCTCTAGTGCCGATTTCATATAATTATCCTGACGCTCGATTGAAGCCATGAATAAAAACATTTTTCTTTGTATGTTTTGCTAAGTCCATGATTACTTTTCTAAAAATCATGTATGCTTGTTGCATAATTGTTAATCAATATAGAAAACTTTAAAAATAAAGCAACAAATCACCCTAATTTCTATCTCACAAAAATAACCTGTGTTGAAATTTGGTGAACATCCTATGCCTATATTAACAGCTTAATCTTTTATTGAGTAACAGGTTAGTGACTACTAAATTAGTTGCCCAAAGTAAAACAGGATACATTTGCTTTCATCTAAATTGCCTGGCTCGCTGAAACTGGTTTGGCTCAGTGGTAGAGTGTTGGTCTGCGGACTGAAAGGTCCCAGGTTCGATTCCGGTTAAGGGCATGTACCTTGGTTGCGGGCACATCCCCGGTAGGGGGTGTGCAAGAGGCAGCTGGTCGATGTTTCTCTCTCATCGACGTTTCTAGCTCTCTATCTCTCTCCCTTCCTCTCTGTAAAATATCAATTAAAAATATTTTTAAAAAATAAAAAAATAAATTGCCTGGCTCTATTGAATGGTTTCCCAAAGGTATTAATGAGTCACTATTTTATATTACAGTAAGTATATAAAGCAAAATTCAGCACAATGTCCAGTAAGTATATAAAGCAAAATTCAACACAATGTAGTTTTCCAGTAAGTGCTCCGCACCAATCCTAGGGGTCCACAGAAGCACTTTTTTAAATATTAGATCCAAATTTTACTTTTTACAATTTTTTTCAATTTTTTTTTTAGAACTGTCATTTTAAAAACTCAACTTGGAGAGTTTTGTTACAATGTATGTAAATTAACTCAGTTTTCCTAAGACATTGAGAAAATTTGGGTTCACAAAAAGTAGCAATAGAAACTGTACTATTCAATTAATCATCTTCAATCTAGGGGTGTTCTTTATAGGATGGTTCTTTCTGCCATCCTGTTTAATACCATAAAGAATACCCCTAGATTGAAGATGATTTATTGAAAAGTAGTACAATTTCTATTGCTACTTTTTGTGAACCCAAGTTTTCTCAATATTTCAGAACCCCCCCAAAAATGTGAATATTTAAGTGCTTCATGACTGCAAATTGAAATAATATCTAAGTGTTAACTTTTTGTTTATTGTTATCTTTGATCAGTGTAATAATATGGAAAGATTTTCACTGTCCTAAAATAATTTTGTGCTAATCAAGAGTTGTTGTGAGCATCCTTTCAATAATAAACGGATAAATAGATAAATGGAAAAATGTATAAAGTAATCTGTGTATTCAAAAGAATTATACTTATGTTTATATCCATGTGATATTGCCTAGGTTTGTACATTAAAAACTCCCTGTGGATCTCCCAGACCACACGCACTTCTCCTGCATTACTTTTGCATTAATCATTTCCTGTTTTATTTAGTGTGAATGATTACTTCCTCTTTTTCTTAGTTTTACTGTATATTGACATATCCTAAGTAATATTTAGGTAGCAATAATTATATTTCTAAGATTCATGTATGTTTAAGTGGATAGTTGTAGTAACATTCATTTTGAGTGTTGTATATATATTGTTTTATTATAAGAAAATACTACAGCTGGTTTATCTGTTCTACTGATTATGGTTATTTGGGGTTTTAATTTTTGACTAATACAAGTCATGCTTCCATGAACATTGTGAGCTTTCTCAGGTGTACGTGTGCAAGAATGTTTCTTGGAAGTGTACTTCAGGGTAGAATTGCTGGGTAGTTTACAAGCATAAATATTATATTTTTCTAGCTAATAAAATCTCTTTTCCAATATTACCAGTAATAGACTGATATTCACTCCTACTTGCAATGGATAAGAGTTTTCATTGCTTCTTAGCCTCACCATTAATTGGTATTGTCAATCTTTTAAACTTATTAGAACCAGTATGTATATAATTGTGTTCTCTTTGTGGTTTCACTTTGTATTTGTCTAATTAGCAATGATATTGAGTTTCTTGCCACATATTTATTATCATATATTTCCTTTTTTGTTAAGAGTTTGTTTAATTTTTTGCCCATTTTTTCTATTGGGTTATAGATATTTATTAATTATGAATTTATAAATATAGGTACATGATCGATTGACTGAAAGATGGATAGAGATAAACATCTAGATACATGTAAATATATATTCTAGATACCAGTTAATAGTTTGCCAGTTATTAAACTATTATTTCTTATTTTCAAATTTATCTTTCTATACTTTGCTCTGTGATTCTAGAGCTATGTATTCGTTAGCTACTGCCACCTAACAAATTAAAATTTAGCAATTTTAAACAACACACATCTATTATCTCCCAATTTCCGTGAACCAAGAATTCAGACATATCTTAGCTGTACCCCTTGTTTCAGTCTCTCACAAAACTGCAATCAATGTGTCAGTTCAGGGTCTGTGATCTCATCTTGAACTTCCATACCCTATTTTATATTATGGTTTCTTCTTTGCATTTCTTTTGCTGTTCCCTCCTCTTAGGTGATGATCATTTTAAGGACTAACCACACTTCAGGAGCTACCAAGAAACCTCCTTCTCTATGAAGACTGTCTAGTTCTCCTAGCCAAAAGCATTTTTTTTCCTCCTCTAAACTCCTAAAACTATTCAATTTCTGTCTGTATTATAGGTGTTTGTGTGTATATACTATATTATTTCTTTACTAAGCTGTGAATCTTTGAACAAGAGGGGTTCTTTTGGTTCTATTTCAAGTCCCTCAAACTAGGTAAAGAAGGTGTACACGTTAAGTATAGAAAACAAAACAGAGTTTGGTCTTTACACTGGCATGGTTCAATAGCATTATACTGTGAGCTACAAATGCAAGCCACAGAATCAGTTTTAAATTCCCTAGTAGCCAAATTTAAAACAAAAAGTTAAAAGAAACAGGTAAAATGAATTATAATGTTTATTCAATATACCTAAAATATTATTATTTTAGTTGGTAATATTACAAATTCTCAGGGAGGGAACTGTTGTACATTATTTCTATTTTAAAAAAAGATTTTTCTCATTTTTTATTGATCCAGAGAGGAAGAGAAAGGTAGAGAGAGAAACATCAGTGATGAGAGAGAATCATTGATCAGCTGACTCCTACATGTCCCCTACTGGGGATCAAGCTTGCAACACAGGCATGTGTCCTTGACCAAAATTGAATCTGGGACCTTTCAATCCACTAGCCGATGATCTATCCACTGAGCCAAACCAGCTAGGGTACATTCTTTTTCTTATAGAAAGCCTTTAAAATCTAGGGTGCATTTGACATTTACAGCACATTTCAGCTTAGACTAGCCACATTTCAAACATTCATAACCCCGTGTGGCTTTTGGCTGCTATAGTGAGCAGTACAGCTCTAAACAATAGAGAACCATGGAAGATTTCTGAGCAAGGAACTAAAATAATCAGAGAAGTGCTTTGAATATTTTAATTCAGTGGGAAAACATTTTTTAATATGTTTTTATTGACTTCAGAGAGGAAGGGAAAGAGAGAGATAGAAACATCAATGATGAGAGAGAATCATTGATGCTCCCGAAACTTTGGCATGAGTCCTTGACCGAAATTGAAACTGTGACCTTTCAGTCTTCAGGCCGACTTGCTATCCGCAGAGCCAAACTAGCTAGGGTAGGAAAACATGTGTTAAGTACATTAAAAATAACAACATTAAGAAAATTACAATTTATTGAGTGCAAATTGTGCTTGCTGATCAACAAAAATCTTTGGCATTATTTTTTAATAAAGAAAAAATAGATGTCCTGCACTAACAATGTCTTCAACAATTATTTAAACATTAGTTGAATTTTATAAATATAGTGAGCAGCTTACATGAAACTAAATATTCCAAAGTGTTTCCCTACCAAATCTAAAGTTGCATTTTGGACTTACGTGTCCTGAATATTTTAGGATTCATCTATCCTCCTACTAATCTTTTTCCTTAGAGACCTTAGTATGGTGATTACAGACATTCTTACTAAAATGATAAAAATACAGGAAATGTCATTTTAATAATTGTGGGTTTCAACCTTTCAAAGTTATAAAATTTAAATGAGAATTATTTACAAGTGTAGTTCACTAGCCCCTAGGAACTCATTTGGTTCACCTGTATTTATGGATGTAGTCTGTTTTCCATCTTATTTTATAAATGTTAATCTAGTTATTAAAATAGAAAACACATTTTTTTAAAGATAGAAAACACATATTGGTAATGTGTGGTGTCGGGGCAGAGGCATGCTCTTTCCATAATGGGCAATGCCAATGTGACTCATTTCAGTTAATCTTGGGAAATCACTTACAGGACTCTGCATCTTATCTCTTAATATTTGCTATTTATTGTTCTCCTACAAAAGGAATAAAGTGAAGAAATAAAATGGAATCACAATAGTCAAGGTCTTAAATTATTAAAATCAAGTAGGCTAAGGCATGAGGAAATGATTCTGTTCTTATTGTAACTAGCCTGGGAACTTAAACTTTTGAACTTTCTAGTCCTGCATCAATGTCTGGATATAAATCAAACTTCCATATAACCCTCTGATTACTCCCTGAAGGACTAAGGACAGAATGTTCATGTATACAGACAACTCTGGAGAACAATCTGGAGGCTAAGATTGTAGGACTAATTCTCTCAAGAAAGTACTTTTTACTACAAGAGCTCATCTTTTCTTTCTTCTTTGGAATACTCTGGGTGTTGTCTATATGTGTTTCTGGTGTGCAAACCTTAAGACCCTTGAATAAATCTTCATCATTTACTAGCAGCCCAGTGCACAGATTTGTGCACTGGTGGGATCCCTCAGCCTGGCCTGTGGGGATCAGGCTGAAACCAGCGATCCAATATCCCTCGAGGGGTCCCAGATTGCATGAGGGTGCAGGTCAGGCCAAGGGACCACACCAGTGCACGAATCAGTGCACAGGCCTCTAGTATGCATATAAAATCTTTGGTTAATCTCTTTCCACCTTCCTCTCTCCCCCCTTCTCTCTGAGATTCATCAGTCTGTTCCATGTTTCCATGTCTGTGTGTAGAGCATCTGCTTCCTGGTGGTCATTGTGCGTCATAGCAACTGGTCAAATGGTCAGACAGTCGGACAGTCAGATAGTAGTCACTTAGTCACTTTTGAACTTAAAAAAAGTTCAAAAGTTTAAGTTCCCAGGCTAGTTACAATAAGAACAGTCAGATAGTAGTCACTATATATATATGTTAGAAACTCATGCATGGGAGGGTGTCCCTCAGTCCAGCCTGCGCCCTCTCACAATCCAGGACCCATCGGGTAGGGTCTCTAGACCTGGCCAGCAATCAGGGCCTTTCAGGGCTTTCCTTCCCCCAGCTGCTAGCAGCTGGCCCCACCTCTGCCGCTGCCACTGCTTGCCATCTGTGCAGTGCTACCCCTCACCTCCTCCACCACCAGTCGCCTCCCTCTACAGGCAACAGAAGTGGGGTGCGATAGCTTGGCTGGCCTGGGCCTCCCTCTGCGGGGCAATCACTGGCCGGCCCCACACACCTGCCACAGTGTCACTGGCCAGTGGTCTGGGCCTCCCTCTGTGGGGCAATCATGGGTCATTGGCAGGGCCCTCTGACCAATTGCATCGCACCCACCTTGGCTGGCCTGGCACCAGTGCGTGTCATAGCGTGGTCGTCCAGGTCATCCAGATGGTAGTTCTCCTGTTGGGTCGTTCAGTCAGTTTGCATATTACATTGTTATTATTATAGATAGGTTTCTAGCAAAACCTCTAGACTCACTGAATTCATTTCTTTCTGGAATCAAGACAAAGGCAAACAATCTCCAAACGTCTGTAAATATTAATACAGCCACCATCATATTTTTAGTCTGTCTGAGGATTTTGTAAATGTTTGGGGTAAAGTCACCTGGGATTATAATATGATAATGGAATCTGGGTTCCAAACACATCTTCCCTAATACAGGTTTTGCCAAATAACTGGACTTGGCTGTGATTTCTGGCAGTATGGAGAAGGTGAAGAGAAAAGGGAATTGAAAATAATTTTTAAATTGTAGAATGTTCCATATATATAAGATGTTAGTTAATGTGGATCTCTATTTTTTATTGTTGATAGTATTACAGATGCCTCCCATTTTCTCCCCTCTTGCTCTCCACTATCCAGCCCCAGCCCCACCGGAAGCCTTCACCTCTCTATCTCTGTGTCTATGGGCTATGCTTATATGAATATAAATTCTTGGGCTAATCTCGCCCTGTCCCCCTCCATCCTCCTCCTCTTCCTTTATCAATCTGTTTCATGCATCCATGGCTCTGGACCAATGTTATTGGTCAGTTTATTTTATTTATTAGATTCCAAATATAAGTGAGATCATATGATAGTTGCCTTTTTCTGACTGGCTTATTTCACTTAGCTTAAAATCTCCAAGCCCATCCATGCAGTCTCAAAGGGTAAGAGCCTTCTTTTTGCAGCCACTAGTATTCCGTTGTGTAAATGTACCACAGCTTTTTTATCCAATCATCTACTAATGGGTACTTGGGCTGTTTCCAGGTCCTATCTATTATAAATAACGCTGTTATGAGCATAGGTGTGCATATATTCTTTCTGATTGTTGTTTCTGAATTCTTAGTATATATTCCTAAAAGTGGAATTGCTGGATCAAACGGCAGTTCCATTTTTAATTTTTTGAGGAAATTTTTTTTAAATTCTTTATTGTTTAAAGTATTACGTATGTCTCCTTTTTCCTCCATTGACCTCTCCCCAATCCCCAATACATGCTCTCACCCTCCTACTGTCTGTGTCCATTGGTTATGCTTATAAGCATGCATACAAGTCCTTTGGTTGATCTCTCAACCCACTTCCCACCCTCCCCTGCTTTCCCTTTGAGGTTTGACAATCTGTTCAATGCTTTTATGTCTCTGGATCTATTTTTGTTCATCAGTTTATGTTGTTCATTATATTCCACAAGTGAGTGAGATCATGTGATATTTATCTTTCTCCGAATGGCTTATTTGCTTAGCATAATGTTCTCCAGGTCATCCATGCTGCTGTGAATGGTAAGAGTTCTTTCTTTTCTGTAGCAGTATAATATTCCATTGTGTAGATGTGCCACAATTATTTATCCACACATCTGGTGATGAGCACTTAGGCTGTTTCCAAATCTTAGCTATTGTAAAATTGTGCTGCTATGAACTTGAGGAAATATTTTTAAGTACGTTATAATCTGGCTGGAAGATAAGTCCTATCTTCATGGGGAATAAGTAATATTAAAGAGAGAGACCTATTTAGGAGAGGCATTATTGATGAGAGCTTGAACTAATGATTATATGAGAGGGAAAGAGAAATCAAGCAGAAGAGAGCTAGCCTTGATGCCAACTCAGCAACTGACAAGACGCTAATAGAGAGTGTGGCTGCAAAGATGGCATCTCTCTATTTTGGCCATCGGATACCTATCTGTGCCATTCTTCAAGAAAGAAACATGAAGTGGAAGTTAATTTGGAGTCTAGGAGAAGAGGGATTGTGGCCATAGCCAATTGGATATGTATGCCTAGAACTCAGGAGTCACATCTGGATAAATATATATATATATATATATATATATATATATATATATATTCTTGAGAATCAATAGGTAATTGAAGGTATAAATGTGGATTAATTCTCCTGGGCAGTAGATCTAGAAAAAGAGGGAAATGGACAAAGGACAGGACTCTGGGAAACCAGCATTTAAAGGAAGGGAAGAGAAAGACTATCTTGCAAAGGATTATGAGATTTTTGCCTCTTCCCCTGCCCCTGCCCACATATGAGTTCATTTGCATTTGTGCTGGAGAGTTGCTAGTGAGCTGACAGCTTCCCACCTTTCTGCTTCACTGCTGAAGATTTTTCTCTGGTGCCAGAGGAACTCACTCAGAAAGCACAGCGGCATCCCGCAGTGCTGAAAATTTGACAAATTCAAGTAGAAAAATAATCCAACGTTCCACCTTCTGTAGATAAAGTTGGAGGTGTGTTTCACAGAAGTCTCTGGAGACAAAGGTGCCCACCACACCACCTGACAGGTAACCACTTATTGGCTTGTTTTCCTGTCCCTATTTTATTTTACCCATTTCATTATTTTCACTACCTGGGATCACTTTCCAAATAAATTACTTGAATTATCTGACCCCTCCTCTAAAAACTTTTACCTGCCTCAGGATCTTGGAGAGAAAATCTAAACTAATACAGAAAGGAAGACTAATTGGGAAGACCCAGTACTCTGGTGTCTTGGGAGAACATGAATAAAGTTTCGTGAAGAAATTGACCAAGCGTGCAAAATAGTGCAGATAAGGCCTGAAAATTTCTCTAAATTTAGCAGGTAAAGAAGAAATGACAAGGGCAAAGTTGTGGGAGCAGTAGGTACTTTTATGTGCTGTTATGTGATTGTGATTTGAAAAAGAATAGGCAGTAAAGAGAGAAAAACTGGTAGTAGCTAGAAAGAAACATCGATCAAGGATAATCGTTTGTTAATTTATTTCACATGATTGTGACCTGAGTGTGCTGAACATGAAAAGGTCAATAGAAATAGTGCCAGTCAAAGAATGTGGTCAATTAATAGAGTAGAAAGGGAAGAAGTAAAAGTATGGGAATCCAAAGTGGAAATCATCCATCTTGGCCCTACCTTGTCCACAAAAATCAGACCCAATGATAAATGTACAATGAGAAACTCTATGGTGGGGAAGAAATAGAGAAAGCTTTTAACTTGACTTCTATTTTCTCTGTAAAGTAGGAGACCAGTCATCAGTCAACATCTACAGCAGAGATGATTAGGAATGGAACTTTGAGGACAGTGGTGAGGTTTGAAGTGCAATTGTGGGAGCTCGGAGCTGCAGAATGTATAGATGCACAGAAGGGTGACTAGGAAGTACTGAGAGCCTTGAGGACTGAAAAATGTGATGGTGTGGTAGCCTCAATTCCCAAGGTTATTTCAGAAGCTCAGAGACATAAGCCTAAAATCCTAAACTTCATGTTTGTTCAAAAGAGCACAGAAATATATTGTTGTATTAATCCGAGTTTTCCAGAGAAACAGAACCAATTGTGTGTGTGTGTGTGTGTGTGTGTGTGTGTGTGTGTGTGTGTGTGTGTTTTGACAGAAAGAGAGAGAGCAAGAAAGAGTTTTATTTTAAGAAATTGGTTCACATGACTGTGTGGTTTGACAAGTCCAAATTTTGCAGGAACACTATCAGTCCAGAGACACAGGAAAGAGCTGATGTTGCAGCCCAAGTCTGAAAGTAGTCTAGAGGCAGAATTTCTTCTTCCTTGGGGGACCTCGGTCTTTTCTTTTATTTTAAGTCTTCAACTAATTAATGAGGCTCAGCCACACTATGGAGTAATCCACCTTGCTCAAAGTCTACTGTTTAAATATTAATCTCATTTAAATAACACTTTCACTGAAACATCTAGTCTGGTATTTGACCAAATATCTAGATACTAACCAAGTTAACATAAAATTAACTATCACATTGTGGTAGTGAGAGAGTAGTTGAAGTTACAGATAAAAACCAGTATTGTATGAAATGTTGAATGGTATTCTAGAAGAGGAAGAAGAAGAAGAAGAAGAAGAAGAAGAAGAAGAAGAAGAAGAAGAAGAAGAAGAAGAAGAAGGAGGAGGAGGAGGAGGAGGAGGAGGAGGAGGAGGAGGAGGAGGAGGAGAAGGAGAAGAAGAAGAAGAAGAAGGAGAGGAAGAGGAAGAGGAAGAAGGAAGAGGAAGAAGGAAGAGGAAGAGGAAAAGGTGGAGGAGGAAGGGAGAGAGATCAAAAAGCTAAACAATTGTCCAGTTGGTATGGCTCAGTGGTTGAATGTCGACCTATGAACCAGGAGGTCATGGTTCAATTCCCTATAAGGGCACATGACTGAGTTGTGGGCTCAACACTCAGTATGGAGTATGGAGGAGGCAGCTGATCAATGATTTTTTCTCATCACTGATGTTTCTATCTCTCTTTTCCTCTCCCTTCTTCTCTGAAATCAATAAAATTTTATTTTTAAAGTGAATAATAAAATTACAGAGGCAATAAATACATATCTATCAATAATTGAATCTAAAAATAAATAAGGAATCTACTGAATAAAATAAACTGATGAATAAAATAGAACCAGAGGCATGGAAACATAGAACAGACTGAGGAATCTCATAGGGAAAAGGGAAGAAGGAGTGGGAAGAGATTAACCAAATAATTTATATGTATATATATATTACCTATGGTTACAAACAATAGAGTGGTGAAGGCCTGGGGTGGAGCTGGAATCTATTGAAGGGAGGCAGTGGGGGGAAGTGGGGAAGGAGGACAACTATAATACTCTCAATGATAAAGATTATTTAAATAAAAATAAATTACAGATATAAGTCTACACTGATTACAGGTTGAAGTGCAACAGGAGAAACCTGGCATCCTGAGAAACAAAGTGAAGAGTTCAAGCAGTGTCTCAATTGTCTGAGACTCATTAGTTGCACCAGAATCATCTAGAATGTTTATGAAATGCTGATTTCTAGGCCCAGCAGTATACCTAGACAATTAGAATCTATGAGAGAAGGCTTTAAGAACCTTCATTCTTATATGCTCCTTAGGTAGTTGTTGTGGTCATTAACGTTTGAAAACTGCAGAATTACAGAGGAATTGCTAATGAAATTACTAGATAAGCGTGATGGAAATAGGGAGTAAAGGGAGTTTTTTAAATAATATGAACTTTTCCAAAGTGTACAATTTATATATATATATATATATATATATATATATGCCTAAGTGACCATTATGATGGAACAACCAGTTGCTATGATGCGCACTGACCACCAGGGGACAGACACTCAACCAGGAGCTGCCCTCAGCCCACAGGCCCTGATTGCTAATGGGGCCTGCAGGCCAACCTCCTGGTCCCTCCCTAAGCTGGGATGGGGAACCAGGGGTGGGTGGTAGCAGATACAGGTGGTGAGGAAAGGAGGAAGAGGGGGGGGAGGCATGGAAATGCACCATTTTGATGCATGGGTGGTGAGGGAAGGAGGAGCAGGGAAGCAGAAAGGCAATGAGCCTGATCACTGACCAGGCCTAGGGACCCCATCCATGCATGAATTTTGTGCACCAAGCCTCTAGCATTATTAATAAAGGTCTATGTGCTGTCTATGGGTGGTTGAAATGAAGTCAAAGTTTAATGCAGCTGACTTAGTCAAGGAAGTCTGAGGCTAAGTGGTTGCCTATGTCATCCATTGGCCATTAAAATTGTCCTGGTTGAGTACAGCATTGGGGTTGGATGGTGAATGACCAATGCATTAGTAAAGAGAAAAGAGAAATGTGAAGGGGTACGTTATAGCTACCGGAACAGAAAGTGAACTATACCATGTTCTCCTTTGACATTTTGCTATACAAAATATGGAAAGGTGAGTCCTCTTTAAAAATCAACAGAGGAAGCAATGCCCTGCGGAAAGCCAGATTGCAATGAGGATAAGGTTGGCATTTTATGAAGAGTCAGAAGACAGCAAGGGAATTTGTTTCTGTTGGAACAGTGGTGGCAAAGGGCACCAGAGAGACTGAATGGAAGGAGTAAGAGGAAGCATGGGAGAAGGAGGTCTGGAGCACAGTGTGTGTGCTACATGACACTGAGTCAGCTCCAACTCCTGGTGACACTATAAATGAGTATTGTCCACAATGTCCTGTCCTCTACAGTCCTGCTCAGCTCCTATAGACTCATACCTTTGGCTTCTTTTATAGATTCAATCCATCTCTTATCTGGTCTTCCTCTGTTCATTCTGGCTTCTATTCTGGAGCATTAAGAGAAGCTAAATGGCCAATGGGTATTTGGGAGCAAAGGCCAAGTAATACGGGATTTGGGGTCTGTAGGATAAACTGGAGTTGCAGTTCCAATTGGAATTTTGGATTAAGACAGGTCAGTGTCCTTATAAGGCCTCATATATTTTTATTAAACAACTAGAGGCCCAGTGCATGGATTCATGCACCGGTAGGGTCCCTCAGTCTGGCCTGCACCCTCTCGCAATCTGGAACACCTTGGGGAATGTCAGATAGCCGGTTTGGCCTGATCCCGGCAGGCCTGATCCAAACAGAGGGAGCCCAATCCTGTGCATTGAGCATCTGTCCCTGGTGGTCAGTGCACATCATAGTGACTGGTCAACTGGTCATTTGGTCGTTTGGTCATTCGGTCACTATATATATATATATATATATATATATATATATATATATATATATATATAGCAGGTTGGCTTTTACCCTTGGCTCCCCATAGAATAAGCTATTTTGGTCCTTGGAGGAAACTCTATCCCAGATGTGCAAGTGAAGATAATGGTTAGTCCTCAGGACCTTGTGGAGGGGGTATCATAAGCTGGACCTTGGAGAAAGGATGAGAAGAATAGAATTTTAGGAGGATGTACACAAGCATGAAGGAGAGGCAGAGAAAAACAAATTTGCTAGACCATGGCAAACAGACGCTGAATAGTCGGTAAGAGACCATGCTGTGTTTTTCCCTCATGAAGCCCTCATTTATTTCTAGGATCACTGATGTTGCTCATCATGGACGGAATGATTTCCTTAGAACTGGCTGTGCACAAAATTGTTCAGACTGTATTCTGGGAAAGAGAGGATATAAGAGCGACTCCCTTACTTTTCTGGTTTC